>OX411279.1:0-1200000 GCA_948146005.1 Nomada fucata | reverse complement strand
CGTCATTTCTTGGCAGATCGGACGATCGACCGATCGATATTAACGCGTCCCGTCACGCCAAGAATGCGTCGACGCGTCTCTATTTCTTTTTCTTCGCCGAGCTCCTTCGCCCTTCTTTCTCCCTTTTCTCCGTCTGCCCCCTACTCGCCCCCCGCCCCGGCTCGTCGCTCCTCTTCCGCGCGGGATTCACGAGCGACGCGCTCGATCGACGAGAGCCCCGAGATTTATCGACCGGCTCCAAAGACTCGTTATTGTTCCGTACCGTATCGCCCTACCTCCGCCCCCCGTCCTCTCGGATAATTGCACGAGCATTCGCGTCTCGGCTCGAACGACGGCTCGAACGACGGCTCGAGGTGAACCGACCGCGCGTCGCCGTTTACGAATTTACGCCTCGACCGCGCGCGCGTCGCAAATGCGCGTGCAAACTCCCGGTCGACGACGATCGAGGAAAGATTCCTGGAACGAGCGGCGCGCGCGCGCGCGCGCGGAATGTCGACGAGGCGGCGCGAGCGAAATCGGTTTCGCGAGATCGGCCAGCCCGGATGGAACCGGGCGAACTAGTCGGGACCACTCGGATTAATTAATATTAGTAACACTGGGGGAGGCCATAATTAATTACCGGACCGGGGCGACCATTCGTCTTAATACGCGCGCGCTATGCGCCCCCTGGCATTCGCTCGTTTGTTCGCCCGGGCCGGATAACGATCGCGACCTAATGAAAACATTATGTTCGACGATGGGCCGAAGGCGCTTCGGGTCCACCCGAATATTATTCCGAGTTACGAGCCTCCGCGAACGGTAAAAGAGTCGAGCGGGCTCGCGCCTCCTCGGCCGTCCTTTCCGTGAAAGTGGACGAGCTGTTCGGAACATTCGACGCGGACGAAACGCAGAACGGAAGGGATGATTGTCCATCACGACCTGGCGCGTACTCTTCTTTCCAGGTCCCGGCAGGGTCCCCGGAGCGAGGGACCCGAAGCGGTAGGAACGCGTATCGATCACGTCCGTGAAGTTATTATGCCAGCCGTTTGTCCGGCAATAAATACATAAATGTTTGCTCATAACAGAAGGGATAATTCGGCGTGCAAACCCCATGGGTGGTGGTGCTCCAGGTACTTCTCGGACTTGGACGGGGGCCAGGGGCTCAGGTAGACCGTCGCGGCACGCGTTTTCTTTCTCGTGAAAGCGGTCTGCGGCCTGGGCCTGGACAGTCGCGCGTTCGGCGTAACGTATTCATTAAGCCGAGTGCAGCGCCGAACGCAACGGAACGAAGAGGTGGCAAGAAATGGCGGCTCGGAACGCGAAGCGGAACGCGCGCTCTGGAACGTTGCGACACCAGAGACCGTGGAAAATCGCTGGCTTGACGTTCCGTCGGGCTTACCAGGGGTGGCCGGTGGTCGCTCCCAGGGGTCTGCTCGTTCGACGACGGCCGCGTCGCGACGGCGAGGAAAGGAGGGCGAGGGATAAAGAAATAAAAGAAGGAAGAGAGCGCCCGGGCAGCAGGCGCCACCGCGTTCACGGGAAACAATAATTATCTATCGCGGGTCCTTTGATGTCCTCCGACGCGTTCGCACCCCGCCCAGAAATCTCCGCGAAGGTGTCCCGGGTGGTCGTGGACGGTCGCACGCACACCGAGCCGATCCGGAGGTACGAACACGCCCGCTACACGAGTTCGCGCGCCTTTCGCCGAATCGAGAGTCGGTCGACTCGTGTCCCGCACCGCTCGAGTTTTTGCATTCATCCCCGACGGTGGTTCGGAATCCGAAGCGAGGATCGCTTCGGGTCCAGCGAGTCGCGCGACCTTCGAATTTTTTCGTCCCCGGGTGGGATCGAGGGGGAAGAAGGGGGGCAGCGCCTCTTTTCCACCCCGGAGCTCCCCGAACAAAACGTCGGCAATTTGGGTACACTCGTAAGGAGGGAAACCGTTCGCGAAGCTAATCTAGAAAATAGGATCGAAGGCTTTTCTGCCTCGAAAGGGAAAACGAACGGAGCCGGGGATCATCCGAAACAAACGAGTCCTCGACGAGTCCTCGAGTTCAACGGAGCCGCCGACCCTTTGTAGCCAGTTTATTCGGTTAGCTAACGAGGATGAACGTTAACCTATATTAAGCTAATCCATCCGTCGAAAGGCGGTGCTCGTGGCGATTTCGGCCGCTCCGTTCCTTCTTCTGCCGGCGTCCGACGACGAACTCGCTCGGATCCTTCGGACCAGCACCTGCCGCCGCGGGTTTCCGGACCCGACACCCGTCGACGTCGAGCGCGGATTTCTTCCGCCCGTCGCGCGACCGACGCGGACTCGCGGCAGCGCGGCGACCGCGAACGAGGATTACAGCCAACGGACTATTCGTTTCTGCCGAATCTCGTCGGCGAGTGTCGAACCCGTCCGGGTGTCGCCTTCGTCGCGTACGTTCCCGAACGAAAAGGAAGGAAAGGAGGAGAAGAATCGGGGAACAATCGGTGCGTCGCCATTGTTGTCGAAGAGCGAAAGGCACGGGCACCACGCGCGCGAGCATTTAGTTGCGAGCGGCCCGATGGTCGGGCCCGACCACGCACGGAAGACGAAATACGCGGGGTGGTCCGGTCGAGTTTGCGGCGGGCCACAGGCCGCAACTTCATTTACACCTATTCAGCCTCCTTCCTTCCGAACACGGCTTTTAGATTTACGAGCTATCTCGCTCTCGCCTCGCCGCGCCGGGCCTCTCCGCTCGCCCCGTCGCGCCGCGCCTCTTCCACCATCTTCTTCCGTTCGCCGCCCCACCTTCTCGCCCCGATCGACACCGGGCTCGGACGCTTCCGATCCGGCCTTCGTTCCGCGGAAACTGTCAAAGGTTAACCGCGCAGCCCCCGTGTTCCGCCTGGCGAGGCCCCGCTTCCGCGATTCCGCGTCCCTCTAAATCGGCGGCGAGATAACGATAAGCGGTTGATTTACCGGACAGTTGGTCGGAAGGCCGTCTGCGTTGAGAGCCACGCGCCAGAACCACCCCGCCGAGCGATTGCGCTTATTTTTACCCCGCCGGTCCGTCCGCCGCTTATTTTCGTTGAAACGTCGGAGCGATCGCGGGGCGACCGAGCGTTCGATCTCGCCAGCTGGCCTAGGAAAAACGCGGCCCCCCGTCCCCGCGGAACTCGTCGACATTGAGTCATTACCGTAAGCGTCGAGCCGAGCGGGCAATCGGCGCGGACAGTCCGTCACGCGAAGCCGCGTTCTCGCTCTCGGCGATCCAGCTCGCTAACAACTTACTCGCCCGCGAAGAGGAGCGACGAGCACGCCCGCGGCCAGCAGCGCGAGCGTTCGCGACGATTAAACTCGGCCGTCCCCGTGGCTCGCCGGGGGCCCGGGACGAATTTCCAGCTCCGCCGGGCAAACGCGGAGCGGGGGAAAGGTTTTGCGCGATCCGCGAGGGGAACGCTCTCGGGGCACGATTGCCGAGGATTTCGCCGCTCGAGTTTCCACCGCGATCCGGCGAGCGAGCCGGCAAAAACGTAATTGCGCTCTCGTCGCCGAGACGATTTACGCCGATCAATCTCCGTAACTCTTCGCCGGAATCGCGACCGCTGCGCGCTGACCTCCTTCCCGAATATCCACCGTTCCGATCTTTTTCTGCCGCCTATAAATTGCCTTTTCTTGCGACGCGCCTCCTCCGCTCCTTTCCTCCTCGCGGTCGCCGCCGGCCCTCCCGGCCGTTTCAGCGCCGCCGCGAGCGCTCTCGCTTTCCGATGGGACCGAGCTCGCGGTTTTCCGCGCGCGAAATTCGCGCGGCCGACGAGCCGGGCGAAAGAAACGGCTCCTGCTCGTTCCATAGGTACGGGTCGCTTCCCTCCGGCATTCCGCGTCGCGTTCCCGTGCACGCATGTGCATCTCCGACCTTTCGATCCGCGCGTTCTCGCGACGAGGCCGTCCCCCGACGCACCCCTCGCGTCGAGCCAAGGGGGGAACGGCGACGAACGAGCCGCCGCGAGGGCGAAGAGGAACGAGGAGAGCGCCGCTTGGTCGATGAATGAAAAAAGGGAAGAGAGGAGAGGAGAGACGCGGCGAACGGCGATGAAGCGAAGACGAACCGTGGACGAAGCGAAGAAGAGCGCGACGTAGGGGTTGCGGGGCAAGGGGTGCGCGAGAGTGCGCGAGAGTGCGCGAGCGAGCTCCAGAGGAAAGGAGGGTGATATATCCGGGACGGTTTTCGAAGAGTGGGAGAGCTTCGGCAAAAGTTCCGTGCGCGATGACCACGAGGAACGTGGTGGGGAACTTTACAGGCGTGGCCTTGATAAGGAACGCCCGCTCGTTCCCCTTGAAAGCCACGTGCTCGTCTACGAGGAGCAGAGAGGAAGCGTCCGCCGGACCCAGCCAACGTCTCCGCGGGCTTCGTTCGCGAGCGGACGATCGTCGACGAGAATTGTCCTCGTCGTCGGTGTCTCGTTCCGCGATCGACGCTTATGCCGCGAACAGCTGCCCGACCGATCGCCCGTTATCCATGCCCTCGATCTCGGGTCCGATCGACCTGTGCCTCCCGGAAGGAAGCTTCTCGTCGAAGCGGAGGCTCCGCGGGAGTCGCGCGAGCCTGGACGGAAAGAGGAAAATCGGCTGGCGAGGACGGAGAATATCCGCGGGAGGAAGAAGGGCAGGAGAAGCGCCGGGGCTGGACGAGGAGGGGCGGAGCGAGATTCGATCGGTCTTCCAGTGGCCAGGCGATTCGGCGATCGAGGGGAAGCGTTTCGCTGGCGCTGGTACTCGTCGCGCGACGGCGAACGGTGGAGAACGGTGGAAAACGGACGGGAAGAGAAGAAAAGAACGGCGAAGAGGAGAGACGGTGAAAAAAGGCGGAGGAAAGTGGAAGAGAGAAGGGGTCAGCTAGGAGGGAGAAGGAGCGAGACGCGTAGAGAAGCTGTGGGGTGGAGAGGGGAGAAGGTTCCGTTCTCTCTCTGAAGAGAGATCGGTTCTTCCGCGGAGGAGCGCGTGCAGTCGCTAGCCGAGGCCTATACTTGTCCGTCGAAGGGTATTGGTTCTCCGGGTCGGTACCGTACCCTCCGCGACCGAGCGAAAGAGAAGGAAACGACGAGTCTCCCCTTGGCGCGTTTTCTCGCGGGTCGACGCTCGTTCGCTCGCTGCTCGCTCGCACGCGCGTTCGTCCGCTCGTTGGTTCGATCGGTCGATCGATCGCGCGCGTTCGCCCTTCGATACGCGATAGAACACCCCGACGCGGACAGCACCGCCGCGTCGAGACGCGACTGGAGCGACTGGACGGGACGGGACGGGACGGGACGGGACGGGACGGGACGAGACGAGACGAGACGGGACGAGACGGGACGAGACGGGACGAGACGGGACTAGACAAAACGGAACGGACTGGGACAGGAGACGCGAGACATCGACGGGAAACGAGACGGGGCGATCGAGCACGAGTACCGATCTCGGAGCTGGCAGGCTGCGAGCGGCACCTTCGTTATTAGCCGGGACGGTAGAAGCGGCGGAAAGCATCCAGGAGGGTTGCCAGGTATCCTTCGGCCGTACCGTGCCTCTCCCACCACCTCTGATTCGGCGAGAACTCGGCAAGGGTGACACCCACCCCTCGAAAAAAGCCCTTCGGGGGGTGAATTTCCGGCACTCGACGTCGTTCACTTCGCTCGACCAACTACAGTCACTCGACGGCCTGTCGGCGTTACGGTTGCTGCGATCCAACTGCCACTTTGACAGCTGACTCTCTCGCTACGGTTCGTTGCGACAGGACCACGAGTACCGCTGACCGCTGCCTCGCCTCCGTCGCAAGGTTACCCGAGCAAGGATCGCGCGCCGTTTACGACAATGATACGAAAGTTTTCGCCGGCCACGTGAAACGTTCCCGTGTGTGCTCTCGAATAAAGAATACCGTGTGATGTTCGCGATCCGGTGAGTGACCATTGGTGCGCGGTGTTTCGCCGACCGACAAGGATAGGCCGGAGCTGCGAAGCGATTTCGAAGGAACGATTGTATCCGATCACGAGCGGAACATGAGGCTCTGGGTGATCATCGGTGCCCTGGCGATGGCGATCCACGCGTCCATCGCCGAGATTCCTAGGAACAAGAATCGTGGCAGAGGATCCATGTGGTGGTAAGCGAAGGATCAAGATTTTTTTGCGCGATCGACGGAATCGCGCTGCGACACCTGTCCTCGCCTTCGTCTTCGATCGAGGCAGCGGTGGCTGCTTATTAATTCATTAATCATAAGTCTCGGCCCATTCGTTTCAATTCGCCAATGATTTCTCATAGGCAAGACCGCGCGTACGTCTCGGGAGCAAGAAAACGCTCGATGGATATTAGATAATGGCTGACTTCATTAGTCGGGTAATAAATAATGTTCGCGGTGTACCCGACGAGTGCGCGCGCGCGCGCGCGCGCTTGCAACCGAAAGAGATAGTCGGGGAAATATCCGCGCAACGATAAAGTGCCGGCGATAAATCAGCCGGGCTCGCCTGCTTTTCCAACCGCGTTGATTCAACGCACCGCGCCGCCACGCGAGACGACCGCGCAACTAATTATTACCTTTGAATTAATTAATCTAATGCGACGGTATAATCCGCGAGGACGCGTACGACAACCTGTTTCGAATTGCACAGGTGGCAGCAATTTATCGTCGATCCGGACGGCGAAAGGTGGATTGACTTTTCGGTGAATTTATGTCAGGAAAGCCTGTCGCTGTTCCTCCGATAGATATCTCCGACAAATCGGTAATATATTTGCCGGTAACAGGGGATTACTTATCGCGTTAGCGACCTGTCCCGTTAGTCGAAATACGCGACAGCGATTTTGGGTGGTCCCGTCCGGCGCGTCGATCGCAAACTCGGGACGATTCGAGGGTCGACGGATCGCGGGACGCGGCGGACCCGGGCGCGGATGCGCGATTACGGGAAAGGTGACGCGGAGGTCGAGCGTAGGACGAGAAGTCGGTCGGCCGAAAGAAAAAGATGTCGACGCGTCGCGTCGGATCGGAGTCGCGACATCCCAACCTGATTCGACGAGCCGCTGCATCGGACGCGCCGCGTCGTTCGGCCCATTCGAAGGTGGGGAATGTTGCGGGACTCGTCTCTTTTTGCGGAAACAACTCGATGGCGATAATCGCAGCGAATTTAATTCGGCCTTTCGTCAATTGGAGCGCGTGGCACCGGCTATACATTATTATCGGCGCGGTGGGTTGCTGGTTGACGATCCCCCGAGTCGTCCCTGAGCTTTTTGCCAGACGTAAGTTACGAGCGATAGGTGCGTAGCCTATGCGTATACGTGTCTGAACCGGTCCGGCGCGGCGTGCGGCGTGCGGCTTGCGGCTTGCCGCGTGTTTACGCTCATCGTTTATCGGATGCATCGTATAAACGCTCGCGCTCCTCGGAATTTTGCGCATCGACGAAGCGAGAAAGTGCCGTCCGACGACGGCACGGAAATGGTGCGCGCGGAATCCGATGTTTCCGCGAACGCGTCCCGGAAGAGGAGAAGAATCGGCGCTGCCCGCCGCGTGGCAGCCTATTTCGTACTAAGCGCGTACTCCGCGGCGCGGTGGATCGCTTTTACGAGCACGAAGCACCGCGATTCGGTTTATTTACACGGCAAGGAGAATGTCAACCAGAGATATCTCGCTCCCAGCCGGCTGTCTTCTCGCGGTGGGCCAGCCCGCCCGGGCTTCCCTCCGGCTGCTTCTGCCAGGCGTCGGAAACGTCGTTGACAACGGGCCGTTGACGGAGATTGGAAGACCGTGATTAGCTGTTTATCATGCGCGACGACGAGCGATCCGATCCCTACCGGTGCGAGCTATTTTTCGAATCGACGCAGCTCGACTTCGCGATCGCGCTCCGCTCGCGGCGAGGAAAAATAACCAAGAGTTTTCGTCCGCCGCGTTTTCGGAGCGGACCCGACCTCGCGCGAGACGTTTCTCGAAAGTTTGCACGTTCTTCCCACGAAGGGACGCGAGCGGAGCGATCTCGAGCGTTTTTCTGCGCGACGCTCGATCGATCGAGACGCGAATTCTTTCGCAGGCAGAACTCGCGCGGCAGCTTGATTTATATATACGCGGCTACCGTTGACCGAAACAGTTGAACCAGTTTCGTCTTTCGAACTAATCCTTCGCCGCGCTCCTGCCTCTCCGCTGCCTTCTTCCCAACCCTTTTTTCCTCTCTGTCCTCTCCGTTCCCCGGGGCCTCCTTCTTCCGCTCTCCGAGTGCCCAAAGCGTACCGTTTTTACGCGCAAACCAAATTAGCGTTCAACGAACGCACGCGAATACCAATGACGGGACACCGGTCGAGAGTCGCGAAACGACCGATTTCGCACGACTCTTATTCCGGCGCGACGATTCTCCCGATTCGTCGCCGCGACGAGGCGAACGCGTTCCTCCACTCGGGGCAGGAAGTCGCGCGCTGTCGAAACTCTTCGTTAACGCGATCGCCGTTTGGAAGCTCGTCTCTCGCGTGGCGCCCGTCGCATCACCCGAGTAGGGCTTCGTCTCGCTAAGTATGCATGTACCACCGTTTCCCGAGAAAGATCCGATCTAGCGCTGTTCCGCGCCGAGGAACGGCCGCTCGGAATATTTGCCACTTACCACGGAATATGCATTTACAGGGGGATCGCCAAGGCAGGAGAGCCGAACAATTTTTTGCCAATGTCTCCGGCCTCTCTGCACATGGACCCTACGGTGTACGCGACGTTGAGGAGAAAGCAGCGTAGACTAGCCAGGGAAAACCCAGGAGTACTGATGGCAGTGGCCAGGGGTGCGAATCAGGCGATCGGAGAATGCCAGCATCAGTTTCGCAACCGTCGATGGAACTGTTCGACCAAGAATTTCCACCGTGGGAAAAACCTCTTTGGCAAGATCGTCGACAGAGGTGAGCACGAAACTTCCTTTCTCTTTCCTTCCACTTCGCTCGCTCTTTCGCTCGCGAACTTGCTTAATTTTCGCTTCAACGTCGCTAACGGTACGAGTCGGCCGCTAATTGGAACGGAAAGTTCTTAACGATTCTCAACGAACGACCGTAACTTCCTTTCGTTCAACGATTAGGCGGGTTGGCGCTCGGTCTGGCCGAAACGAATCGAGATTCGCGATGAAACGCGGCGCGCGGTATAACGGACCGCAAGACGGACTAGTTCCATGTTCCAAAAACCAGCCCATTGTCTACGCGGTCGCCTCCGTGGTCGTCTCCGACAACCGGTATTCCCGATAGAGATTTACGGGAGACGAGTCCGGAGAAAAGACGGCGAAAGCGGAGAGGGCGAGGGCACGAGAATCGCGTAATTGATAAACGACGCAATCGCCGAATAGTCCGCGCAAAGTGCTCGAGCTTCGCCGCGGTAATATCGTTAGCCGATCGATTCTCGAAGCACCGTAGCAGAGCACCTCTCTTCGGTCGCAACAATTAAGGTACGGCCGTAATTAGATTACGGTTAGTTAGCCGCGCCGGGTAATTTTGTCGCGGCGTAAATCGGTCACGGACTTTCTCGCGGCTGGGAAACGCGCGCGCGCGCGCGCTCTTTCCTCTTCCCCGGCGCCACGAGCGGAGGTTCGGGAGCGGACGCGAAACAGCGGCCGGCAGGTTTTTCGGCCTCCCGGTAGCGGGAATAGAGGCGCGCGGCCGAGCCGGACGATTATTCCAAGACGACAGGGTGTCGGCGCGAAGGGTTGCAGCGGCGACGGGTGTTGCTAGGAGAGAGGGGCACGAATCTGGAAAGGTGGACAGGGAGGGGAAGAGAAGAGCGAGGGGATCGAAAGGGGCGTGCCCTTGGTCCGAAGGCCCCGGGCACGTGCCCTCGCCGACCAGATGTATGTTTTGCAACCTGATAATGGATCTTCTCGTACCAGTTCTGGCTCCCCTGCGGCTCTTTTAGATCCGCTCGAGGCGATTGTAAGCCGAGCTTTTTCGCTCGGCCCGCTCCCGCCTCGATACGTTCAACGTTCCCATATGGCCACTTATCGCGCTGGTAAAACCGAAAAAGCGAGCTCGCAACCCCTGCGCGACGCCACGCGTCGACGCGCTCCGTTCCTCCCCGCGGCAGTCTTTTCGCTCGAAACGGTGTCGGCCGCGTACACGGGAACGAGAAAATCGAGTGGCGCGCGTTTCCACATTCCTCGACGTAGCGACGCGGAGGGCCTCGACCTCTCACCCTTTGGGATCGTCCCCGTCCAGTTCGCTCCGAACCGGCTCGGCTCCGTATCTTTCGTCTCCGAACCGATCTCGGAGATTAGATCTGTACGGGAGGGGGGTTAGGTTCGCGCGGTCTCGCGGAGCGAACGAGCAGATCTCTATCGTAGTCCTCGTATTTGGCGACCGGGGAGGGGGTCGAGCAGGCTGGCCGTCGCGCGCCGACCTCGACGGCAGTTTCCGAATCGCGCGTTTTGCGGAGGGTTGCCCGACTACGGCCGCTTTCCTTCCTCCGTCCAGCGCGTGTCCGAAAGAGCGGCGCGATACTTTTGGAAGCGTTTGTACTCGATATTATAGCTGGTACCGATGCGAGTAGGTTCGCGGCCTGTAATCATTTCGCCGCCAAGAGCCACCTACCGCATCGGTGTCTACCCTTCTTCGGGCCGGCTCGCCGCCCTTCTTTTCCCCGAGGCGCGTACCGTTTCGAGGTTCGAGGTGTCGGCCTCGCGTGGACGCCGAGCCGTGTGTTCCAGAGCCGCCTAATTGCTCGGTAAACCGGGAATCCTGCGAGGGCCCCGCGTTTTCACGGGGTTATCTCGGGGCGAGTCGGCTCGCGGAACGCTCGCGATCGACGGCCACGGCAGTTCTGGCAGCCGCGGCGATTCCCGACGAGGAGGCGCGACCTTTATAGGGAAAATTCGCGATCGATATCGGAGCGACGTGACGCGCGAGCGTCGCGTCTTATACGGAGACTCGTCGTCGGGTTTTTGCGATGGCGTTACGCCGCCATAAATCGCGGCCTATGATGGGCTACATGTGTCGACGGCACGCCACGATTTCTTGCGAAAACGTGAGCCGCGAGCCAATGTACCGGCTGCCCCCCCCCCCCCCCCCGACGGTCCTCCGTGATTTTTACATCTTGTTTGCTTCCACGCTCCGCGATACGAGTTCCCGGAGACGGTCCGCGGCCTATATGGCGGCTCGATGACCACTTTTGCATTCGAGCGACGGGATCCGGTCGATGCAGTTTTTCGAGGATCGACGCCGCTCGTCGGCCAACCACGCGTCCACTTTCTCGATCCTCTGCCTTCGTCCGAATTCCCACCGCGGTAGCTACAGTTTCCGGCGATTTTATCTCGCACGAATTTCAGCACGTAAAACGTCAGTGTGTCGTAGTCGCGAAGCGGCAACGTTCCCCCGGCTGAATCACCGAGCGGTCTCTTCGAGCTCGCTCCGTGCCCGTTTCTGGCGAAATTTCTATCGCGGGCATCGCGACGGAGGTATCGTCTAGGCGACGAGGAACGCGGCGATCCGACGCGCAAACGAGCCAAGAATTTCGAACGATAGGGCCGACTGTTTGTTCTGCGATCGAACGACCCCCTCGCTTTATTTGCCCGGGCCGATAAAGCCGAAGAACGTCGAACCGTTTATCGCGCGCCGAACCGCGCAGCGTCGATAGCGTCTCCGCGTCTCCGCGTCTCCGCGTTGCTCGTTCGCGGGAGGACAAACAATTCCACTCCGGATTGTTGGCCGTCGCAGGATCTCTTCTCTTTCCTCGCCGCGTTTCCTTCCACCTTCTCGTCCGGCCGCGATCGTCCCGATAGCGACGCGTCGCTCTTATCTCTCCAGCGCGGACTGTTTGACGATCGTAAAATCATTGGCGAAAAGGAGCGCGCGTCCGGCGTGCCTCGCAGCCGACGATCGCGACAGGTAATATTCCGAGTACCGCGATGACTTCATCGCGAACGTTCCGGTGAAAAGGCATTCGGAAAAGGTTTTCGCGGGGAAAATTCCCACCGACGGCGGCCGTGTAATCCCGTCGGTCATGGCAGCCCGAGATGATGAGGAATAATATCTGGAACCGATGAAATTTCGGGGAGACAGGTCGAGGTTTCGGTGCGGTAACGCGGTGGAACGGCGTAAATCTTGCATCCCATCCCCTCTTCGACGCGTCGCGTCGCTTCGGTAGCTTCTCGTGAGTTACCTGGAGGCTGGAAAGACCCGTCGCCTCGCTTCCGTCCGACCGCTCTGTTGTCCTTCGATGTTTCTCTTTGGATTCGGGGATTAGGGAAAATCGCTTCTTTCTTTCCTCCTCGTTCCTTTCTTCTCGCGTTTCGCCGTGAAGCATCCCTCCTTGGCTCGCCGGGTACGCGTGAACACGAACGCTGCCCACTGCGAGCGGAAAACGCTCGTAACGAATTAGGATCTCGCTTCGAAATTGGACGCGATCGATTATCTCTTTGGCTGCTCGACGTCTCACTTTGTCCGAATTCATCGCCCGCTCGTTTCCCCGTTCCTGAAAGCTACCTTCCTCAACCCGACCGCTCCTTCCACCGATTTTTCTCTCCTCGCCCGTTCGTCGAATCGTCCCAGAGCGATAGGCGATAACGCGCCGCTATCTGGACGGCCATAAACGTGGCAATTTGCGAAGCGTCCCTTCCTTTCGGCTGGTGCGCGATACCTCGGTCGGCTGGTCGCAAAAGGTGCCGGCAGGCACCTGTGCCTTATGCAGATAAGGTCGAGGTGCCTGCCGGGTCAGCCTGCTCGGGGTTAAGGTCGGCGTTCCCCTCCCTCTTCGTTTCGCTGCTCTCTCTTCCTCTCGCCGAAAGCCGACAGCGCGTCCCTTTTCCTCGCCCACGTAGTCGCGGCGAGTTCGTTCGACACCTGCGCGAGGACGATCTCGCACGCGCAGGTAGTCGTCGAGGCAGGATTGAGACGTTTCGCAGCGCAGCGCTGCTCGCGCCTCCCACGTCACCGGTGATCGCGGGCAAAGGCTCGTCCTCTAGATCGGGAGCGCGATCGTTCACCGAGCAGCTCGGGGAGCAAAGGGTAACGGTGTCTCGTCGTGGTTACAGGTTGCCGAGAGACCGCCTTCATCTACGCCATCACGAGTGCGGCAGTGACTCACAGCATCGCGAGAGCGTGCAGCGAGGGCAGCATCCAGTCGTGTTCCTGCGATTACACCCACCAATCGCGAGCACCGTCCGGTGCGCGAGACTGGGAATGGGGTGGCTGTTCGGACAACATCGGTTACGGTTTCAAGTTTTCCCGGGAATTCGTCGACACGGGGGAACGCGGTCGGAATCTGCGCGAGAAGATGAACCTGCGGAACAACGAGGCCGGCAGAGCGGTAAGTATCTTCGACTATTCGCGCGATCCGCCCGAGCGTCGGCTCGGACGCGCAGCGCGGACGAAAGATACATTGGTTGCTCGATCTGTCGTGTAGCACGTGTCCTCGGAGATGCGGCAGGAGTGCAAGTGTCACGGGATGTCGGGGTCGTGCACCGTCAAGACCTGCTGGATGAGGCTACCGAACTTCCGCATGGTCGGGGACAATCTGAAGGATCGATTCGACGGCGCGTCCAGGGTGATGGTGAGCAACACGGACCGAGTTCGCGGCAACGGGAACGCGATCGTCAGCAATTCGGCGAGCAACTCGGTGCACGGGCATCGGGAGGGTCTGGGTCGTCGACACCGGTACAACTTCCAGCTGAAGCCGTACAACCCGGAGCACAAGCCGCCGGGCCCGAAGGATCTCGTCTACCTGGAGCCCTCGCCACCGTTTTGCGAGAAAAACCCGAAACTCGGCATTCTCGGCACTCACGGCAGACAGTGCAACGACACGAGCATCGGCGTGGACGGCTGCGACTTGATGTGCTGCGGCAGAGGCTACAAGACGCAGGAGGTGACGATCGTCGAGAGATGCGCCTGCACGTTTCACTGGTGCTGCGAGGTCAAGTGTCAGCTCTGCAGAATCAAGAAGACGATACACACGTGCCTCTAGGCCACCCGCCCTCTCCCACATCCAACCATCTCGCATCTCCTTCCCTTTTCCCTTCGCTCCATCGACGAGACTACCTCCTTCCTGGCGAAGGATGTTTCCGTAGTCTCTAGGTCCGCTTCCAGAACGAGGTGGTACAGGTGATCCCACCGCGAGGATCTCTGCGCTCGGTTCGACCCGAGACGAACCGAGTCGCGTGGCAGAGGCCCCGTTCGAGCGGGTCGCTCCTCGTCTCCCAGTATTACGTGAAACGATCGAGAGGGCACATTTGTCGCGACGTTTCGCGAATGCGTACTAAAGACTGAGCCGGTGAGAAACGTTGCTGACGGTTCCCGATCGTAAGCTTAGAACGTTGTACATACGAAGAAGACGTCGCCCCCTGTGTCCCGCGTTTCGAATCCGCCGGCGCGCGGTATTTCTTAGATTCGTTATTTATTCTAATTCGCTAAATCGTGTAATTGTATATAGGTACGCGTGGCTTACAGTCGTATATATATATATATATAAATAAATGTATATTTTTCATCCTCTCTCCGAGTACCGCGCGAGGACGCTTTGCTGTAAATACTGTGCCGAGACGAAGCCCACGCTCTATGAGCGGCGCGTAAATTATTTTTCTACGTCTCGTCCCGACCCCCTTCGTCCTTCCCTCGGGTCCTCGCGCTGTTACGAATCGAGCGATTTTATCCCGTAGCCTTAAGGAAACCCAATTAGCCCAGTGTTAGACGCTCGGCCTCTTACCCCCGAGCGAGAGAACGGTGATTACGGTACTTGTAGGTACGCATAAGTAGAGTTTGTACGAGACTATTTGTAATTTATGAGAATGGACGCATAAGAAGAGAAAATAAAGACGACCACGAGTGAGTTGAAATATCGAGGAGCAGTTCATTTTCCCCTCGATACCGCGGCGAGCCGTTTTCGGCAAAATCGACGGCGGATCGTTTCGAGCATCTCAATCGCGATTCCTCGCGAGACTATGCCGACGTTCGATGGTGTTGCTCGAGCCGCGCCACCGCGCGGACCTATCCCCGCGAAATATAGCCGACTGGTTCGCCAGCTGGACGACTTCATAACTCCTCGCCGGGCGAATATCGTGGGAGGCCCGTGCCTCCGAGAGGACTGGTTCGACCCTCCTCTCACCCTCCTCCTCCTCCTCCTCCTCCTCCTCTGCCGCGTCTTCTCCCGTGGCCGTTTCCCATCGCGTTCCATCCTCCGACATCTCTACCTTGTTTCGTTTCTCTTTGGCCGCGCGCTGCACGCGATGATAACGAACGAACGAAGGAATCCCGCAGGAATCTCTGTACAGGATAAAAGGATTCTGACCGCAAACGAACAGGCATCCGCGCTAATGGCTCCGACACTCCTCGCCTCTGCTCCCGTCCTTGTTCCTTCCTAACGATCGGTATTTCCACTTGCAAGCGCATTCCGAGAGGGCCCAACCGTCGATCGCGTACGATCGTGCCCGCGACGTTCGATTCCGGCGGGATCGTCGCGCGATAGAATTAGGTGGCACCAGGAAGGGGTAAGTTGGACGCGATACCGAAACAAATTCTTGTTGCGCGTGGAGCTCCCAGCGTCCCGGCAGACAAGAATCTCGTACAGCCGGGCCACTTCTCACGGCGGTACCTTTGATCTCGGCCGACCACCCCCTCGTCTCCATCACGGTCATTCGAGTACCCGGCAGTGCGGCCGCCTCCCTCGGCAGCGAGCCTTTTTACCCGCTGCCGTTCCTGCCGCTCTCCGCGTCCTTCCCCCCGGTCTCGTCCTCGACGGCTCGGTTCCACGGAGTCAGAAAACCACCGAGATGTACCCGCGCGAACCTGGATTCATTCGGTTTTACTATTATTACGCATACCGTCACGCGCGAGGCTCGTTCCGCGCTCCGGAATCTCCCAAAGGATCCTGCCGGACCCCGAATCGCGTCTCCGCGTTCTCCGCGATCCACCTCGTTCCGTCGCGGGCGGAAAATTCTGCCTGGCGAGTTCGATCGATCGCGCGAGCCGTGCCAGTCCTTCGGAGATAAGAGGAGGGCAGAAAAACTAGGGAAAGACGGAGATCGCGAACACGTTTAACGCGCGCGCTCGAGTCCCAGAACGGGTCGGTGGCACGGCGCGGCGCGGCGGCGTTTCGAAAAAAGATGCCGGAGCAGCGCGAGTGACGGTTCTCGGACGAGAGGTTCTCTCACGGTCTCGCGCGAGGATCCGTCTTATTCGAGAGGCTCGCATCCGAGCTCATTATGCTCGGCGAATACGAAATTCAGTCCACGAGGTTGACAATCGGGGGCCCCGAGAGAGACGGGCCCTCGCGTCACTCGTTGAACGGCTCCCCATCAGAGATGCCACGCGCGTGTGATCGGTCGCGACGCGCCGCGTGCCGTTTTGCCCGCCTTCCTGCCCCGATCTTATCGTTCCCACCAGACTTCTCGTAACCCTTAAAATTTCCTCCGTTCCGCCTCCAACGAAACACCTCGTGCCCGTCCTTTGTCCCTCCATTTCCTTATCTCACGGTTCCCTCTTCCTTTACCCTCGATCGTAAAGCTGCTTAACGCGACATTCTTTAAACGCACGGTTGCCGGACCGTCCTCGCTACATTCGTAGCGAGAGAGAGGCGAGGGGCCGATCGCGGTATCAAACGCGAGCAAAGAGGACGCGACCGGTGGAAGTAGAGCGAAAGGGGCCGGGGAGGTTAAAGTACTTGAACGATCGCGAGGGTTGGTGGAATAAAAGGAAGAAGGCGATGGAAAGGGGAGACGAAGAAGAAGAAGAAGGAGAACGAGTCTGGCGTGCTTCCTGTTGCCCTAATCTTCCACTCCAGCGAGCTCTCGTCCTCGGCAGGAATTATTTCCGATAAAAAACGGCCGAGTAAATCAACTAATTTATCGTTTTTACGACTGGGAGGAAGCTGGGTCGTGGACGCGTTCGCCGAGCCGTAGGCCGCCCGGAATGGCAGGAATCCCTTTTGGCGGGTTCTCGATCTCGTCGTCCTTTCCGAGGACCATTCGTGGGAAAGAATCGCGGCTGACGTTCGAGACCACACGGTCGAATTATCGGTGTTTTGGCGTGTTATAGGGCTCCGCCGATACTCCGCTCCTTTCTTCCCGCTCGGCCGAATTGGCTCGCGCGCGCTGCTACTCCTTTTGCCGTCTCTGCCCGTCTTCCGCGGAACGAGCAAAGGGAATCTCCAATGGAATCCACGTCCCCGCCGACTGTGGGAACGAAAGCACGAGATCGCGATTCTCCGTACACCGTGTTCCGAGGCGTTCATCGACAACCAGATTCCTATCCTATCTAGCTTTATCTTCGCTCCTCCGTCCCCGGGCTTCGTCGAAGGGCCAAGTTCGCCGGTATCGAGCAAGAATTCGCTGGCCACGTCCGTTTCGACCGTCCCTTCGTCCGTGACATTTCGATGGAACGAGGAGGAGGAGGAGGAGGAGGAGGAGGAGGAGGACGAGGACGAGCTATCTCTTCCTCCTCCTTTCGTCTCCGCTCGTCCGTCGATGGGTTCTCGCCCAGGACGCGGCGGCCGAGTTCGTTCCGCGATGCTCTCCGCGACGTATTTCGCGTGCACCTGAAAGAAGACTCGAGCGGTTCGACTAATCGACGGAATCACTGGCGGTCGCGAGAGATCGAGAGGGCCGGCGAGCTGAGGGACGGAAGGCGGGATTGGTAATGAACCGAGGGGAGGAACGAGGTCCTTTCATGGGAGACGTTATTATTAATGTCGAGCAAAAACTCCGAAATACATCATCCGGCCAGCGACGGCCACCTATGTAGCCGACCGCGCCGGGGACGGCGAGGCCGGGGAGAGGGTTCAGAGGCCGAACCAGTCGACACATCGACACCGGTCCCACTCGGTAATTAATGGTTTTACGATATTGAAAATACCTAGCGAGCACCCGAACGGAATCCGTTCGAGCGCCAAAAAGGAAACGGTCGATCTCCGCCTTCCAGATCGCGCTGGACGCTTCGATCCTTCCATCCCGATACGCGCTTTTTTTACCCTCGATCCTCCGAACCCGAGCAGCTATCTCCGGAATCGGGAGGATATCGCCGATACAGCCTTCCTATTCCCGCAACGCAGACAAGGACGGATCGAGTTTGCTCAGCTAGGGATCCCATGGCTGGTCGGACGCGGCAGATTCGTTTCGACGTCGGGATCATCGGAAGCGAAGACGAAGCGAGGGAAAAAGTCGAGAGCACTCGGGTGTGCACGCGCAACCAGCGGACCACCTGGTCATCCGAGGACTCGATTCATTCTTCTGTCCAACGTTCGACGAACGAGAAGGAGAGGCAGGCAGCGGTAGCAACGGCACCGTCAGCGCCAGAAGCGGAGGCAGAAGCGGAGGCAGAAGCGGAGGCAGAAGCGGAGGCAGAAGCAGAAGCAGAAGCAGAAGCAGAGGCAGAACAGGGATTCCTGGTAAATTAGCATACGCAGCTCGGATCGGTGACTTCGGGGGTATTCGTTCCTCTTTGTTCTCACTCCGGGGAACGGATAAACGACCGCTTCTGATTCATCGCGAACGGGATACGGCGCGCCACGATTCTTTTCCGCGTCTCGCTTGTATACTTGTACGCGCAGCCGGCGTAAAGGGAGATCCAGCGAGGCGAGAAGGCAAAGTCGATCGAAGGGTGAAGAAAGGTGGAACGGCTCGGAGGGTGAGTGGACCACGGGGCGAAGGGGTAGAGGGCAAGAGGGAAGGAGGCGAGATCCAAAGGCCCCCGGTGGACCCACCGCCGTGTTCCGCGAGCCTCGTAATTACACCGCAAGGCCGCTGTGAAAGAGAGGCGTCAAAATCGTTCTCTCCTCTCCTCTTCTCGCACCTCGCCGGACCCTTTTCTCCGTCTCGGCTTTGGGTGCTCGCGCGATCCTCCAGCCCACCGGCCATTATCGAAATTGATATTTTATCGATGGCCCGCGCCACGTAATCCACCGGTCCCGTATTGAGTTATTTCACGATAATTATGAATCAGCGACGATAATTCGAGGTTAATCGACGGAGCGTAGTCGTCCGTCCGGCGCTTTCACTGGACTCGCGCGCCGCCCGTTCGGCGACCAGTCCTCTCGAGCGGGAGAGAGGTACGCGCGGCGCGATAAAATTTTTTTCTACGCGGTCGACGATAAAAATTAGGTTACTCCGCGGCGGTCGGGATAATTTAAAGGTAATAGCCGAAATTAAAACGGGCGGACGGGCGGACGGGAAGCCGCGCGTCGATCGAACGAGAGGCGAGGAAGAGGAGTTCGACGTTCCGGAGAGACGCGCGAGGTCGGAACGGAGGCGAGGAAAAAATCCACTGCGGTCGCAAAACAAAATGTCACGTAATTATCGCGGTAGGTGTTCCTCCATCGAGAGAGCGACGGAGAAGGAACCTCGGCCGCCTCCTCGAGACCAGCGATCCGTAGGCAGGCTTTCGGGCAACGGGCAAGTGGGCAAAAAGTGCAGCGAAAACCACCGCTCGGATCGTAAAACGAGATCGTTTATGAGATGGGACCGACGCGTTCGGAGGAAGGACCGTTTCCACCTATCGTCGCACCGTGCCGCGCAATAAACTTCTCTAGCGTTGCCGGCTAAAGACCGCGCAAACACCGCCGCGCTGCTTCTGTTCGCCGTCTTCGCACCTCCGCCTTTTTCCGATCGCTCGAGGAGGACCCGATCCTCCGGAGGAAACGCGAAGCTGACGAAGCGAGGTGCGCACGGTGCGCTCGCGATGATTCAACCGAGAGCCGCGGTCCGCTCCCTAGACTAACTGTTCGCATCCATATCCTCCTGATCGTGGGTGGACGCGCGACACGAACCAAAAGTCACGAGGACAAGCGCGAGACGCGCCGCCTCGTTCCCCGAGAATTTTCATAACCGACCGCCGCGCGCGGCCGCAGAAAAATGGGCCGTGATTAACGAACCGAGAATAACTGGCCGGGTGCCCCTTCCCGGTACTTCCCTTCCCTTCGCGGACCGAATTCTCCGACGCGCAATGCATCCTACTTCGTTCGGATCCAGATCGAAATCGTAGGCGCGGCAGGGCATCGGGGCTAGCGCAGGATCGAGCGATCGAGGAGGTCCACGGGCGACGGGAGATCGTGAATTACGTTCGAGTTCGAGTTCGATCGTGGATCGATGGTCGATCGAGTGGATACACGCCGAGTCGAACGTCCATCTCAGATCGACCGTGCGCGATAAAGGAACGATTCACGTACCCACCCACGAGACAACGGTGGGTCCGTTCACGAAAACGGCTTCATTAGCGGATCTCGCATGCATGCCGTCCAACTGTCCGGAAACTTCCCGACGTCGTTCCCCCCGTCGACAGAAGCAGCTGTTTTGTATCCGATTCGCGGCGACGATCCAATAAGACGTCCCGGTTCGCAGAGGCATTCTGGAGAGGAACAAAGGCATCGGGTGCCGACCCGGTCGCCCGGAGGATGCCGAACAGATATTCTCTGGGCGTCGTTGCGCGCACGCGAGCATCGCGCGAATAGATCCAAGCTAGCTGGAGAGGAAAGGGGTGACGAAAGACGAACGTCGAGACGCGAAGAACGTGGAGGCTAAGTGGTAGCGAGCCACGATGGCTCTTTTTACCTCGTGCCCTCGTCGCGTCCGTGGCGTCGTCGCCCCTCTTTAATTCACAGCCAGCCCCGGCCATAATTCGCGTTCTACCTCGCGGTGTTTATGTACTTTTAATAATGCCTGATGTCTCGTCGAGGCGCTGCTCGATTCCTCGGAACGGCCCCTGGCCCCGCGACGTCAGCCTCGAGTAGTCCAGGGCACCCCGCTGCGCGCGGATGCGTGCTCCGGCTTGCCGGAGAAACTTTCGACCGCGCCGCGAACCCTTTCTCGCGCTTTCCGCGATTCCTCGCCGCGTATCGCGCTTTCCGGACGCAGCTAGAATCGGCATTCGATCACGGTGGGATTTCGGATTCGGATTCGAATTCGCCGCGAGGAGCTTACCTGGCCAGCCCTCGCCAAATCTCGGGACGCATTTCGCGTTCGCGTGGAACCGCGATCCGCTGTCCAACGTTCCCCGCGAGGTACACGGGAGAGAGTTTACGCAAAAGTTGAGGAAATTTCGGTCGCCTACGCAGCGACGAGAAAGCGCAATACTTGCTCGGTCGTGTACCGCTTCTTCCTCTTTCGTCGTTCGGTCGGTCGACCCAACCTCCCGCTTGCTCTCGCCCTCTCTCCCTCTCTCCCTCTCGGTTTCTGCGGCGCGTTCGCCGTCACCGCCACCCTCGGGCACATGTTAACAGCACTTTAAAGTTTTATTAATAAGGATAAATCAGAGGCGCCCCGCGGATGAAGTTGTCGGTGCCACGGAGCAGCGCGTATAATCTGGCATCGGAAACACAGCGGAGACTGGCCGAGGAGGAGGAGGGTGCCCAGGGCCGAGAGGGCTCGGCAACACGTCGCTTTACGACCATTGCCCACAATGTCGTGTGCTCGCAACGCGACTGCACGGAGATATTTATCGTCCCGCTGCCGCTGCGCCGCGCCGGCACGGCTCTGCCCGCTTCGCGTTCCGCTCCGTCCTCTTTCGGAGGCGCGACGCGTTCGCGACTTTGACCGAATTACTCGAATCCCGACCGCTTCCTGCCGCTCTTCCTTCGTTGATTCGGGGGGAAGAAAATAGAGCTGCCCGGGCAGCGTGGCCGATCGACGCGGAAACGACGTTTCTCTTTCCCCGAACGAAGAAAGGGAAAGGTAGCCGTTTAGGGGCGGGGACGGGCCCGTTGCTTTCACGGTGGCGAAACTTACGAGTTTCAAATTCGCTTGCCCGATAAAAGCAAATTCTTCGGAATAAATGCAGCGATATTATGCGAGCGGTAATCGCGACGGGCCGCGGTCGACTCGGGATGAAAGGAAATTGCGAGTACCCCGCGACGGTAATTTTCTACCCTTCTCCCGTTCTACGCGGCTATCTCTGAAACGGTAACGGTTAACTGATTTTCCGCGATTCGAGTAAATCTTGCGCGCGGCTCGAATTATACCTGCGCGTCGATTTCGCGCGATAAGCATCGGAGAGTGCTCGCAGCCTGCTGCTCGGTCGAGAAATCGTATCGAAGAGAGAGAGAGTGCGCGAGCGAGAGACGCTGCCCTGGCAGGCGGACCAGGGCTCCCGCGTCCCATCGGAGAGAAGCACGAGCGGAGCTGGTTCGAATCGAAGGAACGCGGAAGGCCGTCCGGTGCGGCGAACTCTAACCGCTTCTAAACGCTTCTCGAATAGATGCGAATTAGCGTTCGCGTATCTGGCAGGCGCGATGCCCCCGCGCGGTCTCGCGAAACTCGAGCAGAGCGAGCGGAGCGAGGATATTGAGCGGATGCGATGCCAGAGGGATGAGAGGCCGAGGACGAGAGACGCGCCGAAAGCTTATCCGGAGCGCATTCCACGTGAAAAGTATTCGACCCGCCTCTCTCTTGCTGCACGCTTTTCAGGGGGGAGAAGAAAAAAAGTGCGCGGCTAATTACGCAAGACCTCTGTACGGAGGAGGCAAGCGAGGAGGACGCAGGGAGAGAACGAAGGGTGGGCCGGAGAAATTCCAAGAAGCTGGAAGAACCGTAAAGATTTCAACGACCTCCTTCGCCTACCTCGTGATACGGTCCCTCGTTCTCCGGGCTAGCTGGAGGAAAGGGCGCGGACCAGACGAGCACGGGAAGCAAAATGAGGAGGAATACGGGGAGAGAACGTTGGTGGACATCGAGGAATATCTTTTCGAAGAATCTTGCCGGAGGAGGAGGAGGAGGAGGAGGAGGAGGAAGAGGACGGACGATCGCGGAGAAGAAGAGGCGTCGCGGCCGGTGGCCCGCGTTCGGTAGAAACGGTAAACGGTGCACCGACTTAAGGCTCGTGGAATTATCCTCCTGTAAACACCTACCTAATTAAGATTGGAACATTTTAACGTCCTGCTCGAGGACCCCAATAAACCGCCTAACGTACAGCCAGTTTGTTAGGCGCTTATGGGATCGTTTAATTAATATTGGCGTCGGAGCACCGCGGCCGGCTCGAACGACCGACCACCTCCGGCGTCTCGATGTCTCTCTTGCCCCTGCACACTTGCAATTTGCACCGTCTTTCCCTCCGTCTCTCAACCCTTAGCCGCATCTTTTCCCTTTATTTTCATCGATTCCCTCGGCCGCTTCTTCCACCAGTTACCAATATTTGCTCGGCATCCCGTTCCAGAAAACCCCGATACGCGCGTGACTCGACCAGCCGTTCCGCGGCTTCTTCGTCCGAACGTCCATCGGCGTTGCCGTCTAATCGGAAGCACGTCCTTCCATTCCCGTGGCCGCGAGCTAGCGAATCGAAGAAGCGTCGAACGCATCGGCGGAGGATCGACGATAAACCAGCGCGGAGCAGGGCCGAGAATAGGGGTGGGAAGGCGCGTTGCCGGCGCGCGGCAGCCAGTCGACTACGCCTATCCGGGGGTCGAGCGCGACGATTAATCACGGTCGCGTTTTGCGGTTTTGTCGCGCGTCACGACCTACGCGTGTTCCGCGGGCCCCCATTGTTCCGCGCCTAATCGTTCCAGGAACGCGCGCACTCCGCGCGTCTACACTCGCGCGGACCAGCTTCGTCATTTTTCCTCGCGTCTCTCGAGCTTTCGTCGCCGCGCGCTCCTCGACCGCCCGGGGTAAACGGAAAATCGAACTCCACGGCTGGCGTTCTGTCCGGGACGCGGCATAAAAAAGGAAGGGAGTAATCGCGCGAGTAACGCGGTAATCGGTAAATCGGTAAATCGAGCATCGCGTCCGGCCGGACAGGCGTCTTCCGCAACGGCGATGTTTTCATTAAGCCGTAATAACGGGCGCAGGTCGGCTCTGTCGAGCGAAATTGAATTGCCGCTGGAAGATCTTGGTCCGAGATGGGCCACGGGGGGGTTCGGTCGGGGGGCAGAAAAATGGCGCGTCTCGGGGCGACGAGTTACGGGTCGGGTTTGTGGTGCGCGATGCGCGCGCGGCGACTCCGGGGCCAATTTCGAGGGGCCATTTTTCCCTCAAAGGGGAACGTCGACGGCAGTCGAAAATTACCCCGGTCGGACCACCCAGTCGGCCGAAAGCAGACCAATCTCCTGGTCATGGGCTAATCTCCGGAGAGTCCAGACGGTCCGATCCGGCGCGCTGGTGGGGTTAATTGCAGCTCACCACCTTCCTACCCTTCGGGGGTCGACCTCTCTATTAAGAGACCTTTACGCCAGCTCTTCTCGCGAGCGAGCAGCCGCGTCACGTATTAAATTGAAGGGTGTAAACGCGATCCTAAATTTTTTACTTAACCCCTGCCAACGACTTTTCCCGACCCGAGGGGCCCTCGATCCTCGGCTCCCCGTATCCCCTGCCTCGACGGAGGTATCCCCGCGACGAGCGGCCGCTCGAATTTACGCGCGAGTGTAAATTTTCTAATTCGTGGGCCCCACCCTTGTCATCGATTCGAGGTCAGGAGTCCGGGTCGGAAGAGCTGCGGGCCGAACCGCCCACGAACCGAGGATTCGGTACAATAGCGGGCCTCGGGCCCGCTAATTTTCACGCCCGACGACCGGGACGACCGGGACGACCGGGACGAGTGGACGGCCGGGTCGTGCGTCAAGGGGAAAAAAGATTCCACTTCGTGAGGTTTATGGCTTCCGCTATCGCCGAAACGCGGCAAGCTCGTCGCGATACAGCGCGAGCCACCTTTCCGACTTTATGGTTATGCGAAATTCCTCTCCCCAGTCTCGCTGTAAAACTATTTTATAGGAGATGTAGACACTGGTTGTTTATTGCTTGCACGACCTCTCCCGTGTACAAGGTCGAATTGCAGCTAAAAGCCTGTGTTCTACACGACGCGATAATATACGAGGCCTCCCACCGTCTCGACGCGTCGAGTTTCGCCGATTTTCTCCGGATCTTGCCCGCCCGCCTTGCCGCGCTCTCCGCGGCTACGAGCTTCCATCCGTTCTTATCGCGAGCCGCGGAACGTTTCACTTACCTGTAGGAAAAGCTGCGCTGTTCATTCGCGAGGGGAAGGAGCGATTGGTAGCGCGGATGTGTCGGGAGTAACGAACGAGACTTTTGTCCAGGGATACACGTTTTTATTCGCACTCTACCGTGAGCAGTATAAAGATTCGTCGATTCAGTCTTATGTACAGAAAGCGCGGGGAACGCAAGCGCGGGAGGACAGACGGGAAACGAGACGGATCTGAAAGCGATCGGGACGGAAATAAGTGGACGCAAGCGGAGGAAGCGGTGGAAGCGGGAGTAGTGAGAAAGGCGAGAGCAAGCTTTTGACGTCGCTGCACCTCGGCGCGGCGCGACCGCAATTCGATTCTGACCAGCGCGTCGCGACGCGGCACTCGCGGTCAGATTATCCAGAGACGCGACGCGTATATTACAAATGCTTGTCCTACTCGCGGGAACGCTCGAACATTATCCTCGATCGACTCTTTTTAGCGACAAGTGTTGATGGTTTTCTTGACCAGGCAAGTGTTGCAAGTAACCTCGCAGCACCAACGGAACCTGCACTCGCAATTGATCTTCTCCTTGACGATCCTGGTGTCGTAGCCCCTGCCGCAGCAGAGGAGCTCGCATCCGTCCACTCCCTGACTGGTCGAGTTGCACCGACGTCCCTGCGTGCCCAGCGATCCCGTTTTTCTGTTCGGCTTGCAGAAGTCTGGCGAGTCCTCGCTGTAAATCAGATCGAATCTGTCCGGCGGCTTGATGGTCGGCCCCTCGGTGATGAAGCTGTGTCCGTCGTTGCTCGGTATCACTTTTGCCGCGCCGTCGAACGACTCTTTCAGCCTGTTTCCCACGTCGCGGAACGGCGGCATTTTCCTCCAGCAGGTCCGAACGGTGCACGATCCCGAGAGGCCGTGACACTTGCACTCCGTCCTCATGAAGTCCCTGATGGCCTGTGGCACGGACGGCAGAAAAAGAAAGCAAAAAGAAAATGGTTGTCGGGAATTCGCGGGCGCAGCGTCGCGCACGGGACGGGGGACGACGATGCGTACCAGACGACCGGCGTTGTTGTTGTGCAGCTTCACCAGAGTCTTGATGTCGCTGCGTTTTCGATAGGGCGCGTCCATAAAGTCCCGCGACCTCTTGAAGCCGAACTTCACGTTGTCGCCGCATCCTCCCCATTCCCAGTCCCCCTCGGTCGGAAGACTCTTTTCCATTCCGGCGGTCCGGGCCAATTTGCCGAGCCGATTACCTGCATATTTCGCGTTACTCGCGAGATCCAGTTGTCCGAGGTATCGGGCGCGTTCGACCGGCAAAAACTTGAGCTTCAAGGGCGCTTACCTTTCGACGTCATCTTGTCGCAGGAGCATTCGACGAGGTGACCCATCGTGCAGGCTCTGGTGACGGCGTAGGTGACCCCGGCGGCGGTGATGGCGTTCACGAACCCCGTCTCCCTGGTATCTGGAAGCATCGGGTCGAGTCCGAAATCGATCAGCGGACTCTGGGATTTCGGGGCGATTTCGAAATTCGAACTGCGAAGGGACGATCTGATCGCGGACTCGCCGAGCGGGCGAAAAAGAGCGCTGCCCGGGACGCGGCAGGGAAAGAAAAAGTAACCCTCGAACGGCGGAATTTTCGGCGAAAGAAAGAGCGCCCTCGAGGCGGAAGGAGCTCTTTCGCGACGCGGGCTGGACGTTTCGAAGTGGACGGTCGTCGAGATTCTCGGAGGGGGGAGGAAAGACCGGGAGAGCCTGGACGTCGGATTTCGGTGGCGTGTGTATTCGGTTTCACCTGTCACGTCTCCACTCCATCATTAGGCGGACAATGCCTGCCGGAGTTCCACCCCTTTTCAAAACGGCAGATTACCACCGCCTTCGTCCAACGGCTCCCTGTCACCCATTGTCTCTCACCTGCCCGAGCATCCGGGTTTTGCAAATTCCCTCGGATCCGTTTTATTTATTCCCGCGTATCCGCGTAGCCCTCCCCTGTTCTCCCGTTTCCACGCTTCGCCGCGATATCCGCAGAACGCGATCGCTGGTTTCTCGCGCGATCAAAGTTTGCGCCGAGGCGGGACGATAGAATCTGGCGGCTGCGCGTGGCCAGCTAACGGATTAACTTATAATCGCGAGACGGAATGCCGGGCCAATTATCCGTGTCTCTGGACGCGCGCATCCACTCGCGCCGGATCGTCGTTAAAGCGTCGCGAGTGTATCTGACGGCGATCGAACGTTTGCGCGAAAAGCAGCGGCGAAATCGCGGAGGACGTCGGGATGAAAACGCCGCGAGGAAACAGCAGAGGAAACGGGGCTGTCCAGGGTGGCGAGGGAAAATAAAAGGGAGACGGCCGCGAGCTCGGGAAGGGGTTATACGCGTATAAGCTCGGTTTGCCGCGGTTCCCATGGATTCCAGCCGGATATCTTTGGCGCGGATCGACACGCGGACGGGCGAACGGGCGAACGGGCGAACGGGCGAACGGACGGACGGACGGAACGAGAAGCAACCTGCCACCGCCCGCGTATCTTCCGATGCATCGCCTCACCTTTCAGTGCGTATTTAAACGATACGATAGTTTTATACGAGCGATCTGATATCGACGTTCTAGAGCGAGAGGCCCGGACGCGCTCTTGCCTCCACCGTCGCGTCCCCGGCCCCCGTGTTCAGCCTTTTGCGTCATGCCCGCTGCGTCGGCCGTCCGATCGCGATTTCGTTCCTCTCTTCGCTTATCCACCGGCCACGGCCGGCCCCTCTTTCCTTCGCCGAGATCTTTTTGCGCGACAAAATCGCGGGCCCTCCGGCCGCGCTTCCGGTTCCCCGCGCTCAGCTCGCCGCCGAATACTTCTGCCCTCGGTACCTCGCGCGCCGACGAAAGCGAGCAGAGCGCGGCGCGAGTCGTACGTGGCGAGGAGAAGGCAAAAGAGTATATAGCGCGGAGGGCCGGGAATGTTCGAGGCGGAGAGGAGCAGCTGGTAATATAAATCACTTGGAATCAATTAGACACGAGGGATCGCGAGCCGATGATCTTGCAGTGCCGTGCTGCCAGGTGCACCGAGCGCCCATCGTCTCGGGTCGCTCCGACGGCTCAGCCAATTATCAGCATTCCGGGGCATTATCCTCGGAGCGAGACTTACGCCGTGTTTAATTGCGAGTGGTCTTCTTCTTCTTCTTCTTCTTCCTCCAAACCACCTTCTCCTCCGCCACTTCCTCTCCCACCGCGGCCGTTTTTTCCTACTCTCGAGTCGCTACCGATTTTCGCGTTTACTCGCGAAGCACCGCGCTCCATCGAGAGAGAAAAACCTTGGAACCGCGGAGCCTCGTTGCTCCGTTGCTCCGTTGCTCCGTTGCTCCGTTGCTCGGCGTCGTTCATCATCGTCTTCGGTCAATCGCAATCTGTTTACTCGTCGATTATATAAGGTGACGAGGATTCATCGCGCGGCATTTATCCGTATGCGAAGCCACCGTTGCTCTTTTTGCTCCACCGCTCGCTTAACGGGACACGCGTAACTCTTGTCCAAGGGTCACGATGAAATACAACCGAGCAGCGAATCGAGACGATCGCCTTAAACGGACGACGCGTCGAACTTACGACGCTCGCCGAAGGTTTGCGCGAATACGTCGCTCGTGGTGGGGCGCGGTTCTGCACGCGCAGGTGACGATTCGTCGATTACGGGGAACCGTGAATTACGACGGCCGGAGTTATGGAATTGGCGCGGCTCTACGATAGCGGCGAAAGCTGGCACCATCGGCGAGCCTCTCGTAAATCGCGCGGGGATTAATCGACTCCGAGAAGAATTATGCAAGCGTGTAATTTGCGACGATGCATCGTGTGCCGCCATTGTATGGAATTATGTCGCGGACTCGGCAGATCGACACGGCCAGATACTATCGAGCGGTCTCGCCGAGCGATTTGTTCGGCCTGCCCGCGATTTATCGGGTCCCGTCGATTCCTACGCGTTCGCGGCTCGATCGGCTCGCGTACGTAAATCCGCTCGGTCAGCTCCGCTCTTTTCAATCTAATCGCCCCGCGGACCGGATGCCGCGCTCCTCCGCGTTTCATCCAGTCGGCTCTAATTGCGAACGATCCTGCGATCTCGAAAGCACACCTCTCGATCGCTGCCGCGATCGAGACGAGGACGGGGGATAGGCGAGCCGGCGCGAAACAAGAGAGAAGATAAATCGCAGGAAGCGGCCGTAAATAAAGAGAGAAATATCGAACGAGAAAAGAGGCAGAAGATACGGCGCGTTCGGTTAACCCCCGTGTATAGAAGATCTTACGAGAGAAACCTTTCCAATAAATACAGCGAGAACGGACGCATGAATGCCAGGAAAAATCGCCCAATGACCAATTGCGGCAACGGCTGTTCGCCTTTTCCCGAGATTCCGCGAGATTTTTCACCGGGGCACCGTATCACCGCTGGATTCTCTCTCTCCTCTCCCGCAGAAATTCTTCCCTCGTCCCATCTCGCTCCATCCTCCCTAGACAACCGTCGCTCCGCGCCTCGGACTCGGAGGCACCGCGGTAATTACGGCGAATCGTCTATCGGAGCGTCTCCGGCTCCTCTGCTCCCCGGAGCACGGCACGGCCGCGGATCTAGACCGAGCGTCGCGGAATTCCCGGCGGAAAGCGAGGCTGCCCGCTGTCCACGCGGAGGCACCGAGAGGACGCAAAGGATACGGAGGTTCTCGTTTTCTCCCCCGACTCTTTCTCCATCGGTATTCTCCTTCGCCAACGTGAAATCGACCGAGCATTCAAATGTCACGCGAGAACGGCCAGAGTCCAACGGAATAACAGATCTGTCCCGGGGCTCTCCGTTCTCCTCCTCTTTACCTCGCAACTCTTTCGCCTCCTTTCACCCTTTCTCCGGCTCCCCGAGCCGAGTTAAAGCGACGGCAGCCGAGATACAATAAACGTACGCGACATTAAACTGTTTGCTATTGTCAACCCTTTGTGCCGGACACCGGCCGCGCATCTTCTCGATTCCTCGGGGAAAGTACCGGGCAGACGTTATCAATCTTGCGAATCGATCGCCGCGTCTCGCGACCAAACAAATTTCCGTTTCCTGCAATTAACCGTACTCGCGACGCGGAGCGGGCGGAGAGCGCGGCGCATTAGCCGTTCGTGTTTTCGGCGCTACATATTTTGAATCGAGAACGCGGATCGGTATGCGACCGGTGCACCGGTGCACCGGTGCACCGGTCCTGGTAAGCTGCTCGACAATGAAGAAGCGTCGAGAAGAAGAAAAGAATCTCACGATGACGAGGAAAAAAGCGTACGGTTCTCGCTGACACTGGACACCAGAGGTGTCGCTTTAGTCACGGGCAATTTCCTTCCAGGCGATGCGAGGCATCCTCGGCCGCTGGAAGCGAGAAAAATTCGGGTTTCCCTGGAAAGGTTTTCAACTGGAAGACACGCTTCCCCTATAATCGGCACTCGTGGCTCGAGTATTGTCGTTTCCTGTGGCGAGGGTGCCGTCCACGCCAGCCACCACCTTTCCGTCGATGCGCCAAACGCGGGTCCTGAAAACGCTCTCTTCCCCGGACCCACCGCAGGCTTCCGTTCCTCTCCACCGTGTCAATTGCGTTACGCGTAATTTCGCCAACAATAAGGAATGACGGTTCAATTTGACCTGGATTCGGTCCGAGGCAATTTTTACCTACAGTCATTAAGTACCTGTGCATCGCCGGAGCGTCGAATAAAAATTCCAGCTTTCTCGAAGCGTCCGCAAGAAAAGGTAGCGTTAATAAACGACCGACCGGACGGCGAGCGTCGACGTGTGCGGTAGCTCCTAGTCACGAACGAGTAGGCGCGCGAAAGCAGCTGGCAAATTCACGAATATGTATTCAACGCGGCGGTGGCGAGGGGCGCGAAAGAAGGGATGCGTTCGCGTCCTCTTCCGACCGCATTAGTTAGCACCGAGTTCGCGAGGCGACAAAACACTTAGCGCCGTGGCGCTAAATCGCTTTTACCTCGCTCATTATCGCCCCATCCCGCTTCGTTTCGTCTCGTCTCGGCTCGTCCCGAGATCGCGTCGCGAGAATCTCGACGTTCTTCTCGCGAGGAGCTTTCCGAATGTCGGACGAGTCGCTGCTGTTCAAGAAACGATTAGGCGTATCGAAACGAGCCCGCGGTGGTACGCGTTTCGACGGATTCCCCGCAAATGAATCGCGCATTTCATCGACGACCATTGAGGCGTCGCCGCGCGCCGAGTACAGCGAAGCAGCTGCGTCCCGAACGAGGTAATCGCGTGACTCGAGCTTATCGACGCGCCGAGGCGAGCATCCTCGTTGGAGCCGACAAAGTTCGGTGAAAAGAATGTTTTCGAGGAAATCGAAGAAACGGTGCGGGAAATATCCCTCAGCTTCCTCGAAGGAAATCGTCGATTCGAGATGGCCGGTTTTGGGGAACCGTTTCCTTCGTAGGTGAGCGAAGAAAACCACTCTCTTAATTTGGTCGACGCAGGCGCGCGGTATCGATCCGACGAGTCTGGGATCGTGGAGGCAGCGGATTCTTGCTTTCGGATACCGAACGAACGCGTCGCGTCGTGGCAGGACAATAAATTCTTTCCTCCTTTCCTTTCCTTTCCTTTCCTTTCCTTTCCTTTCCCCTGGTAGCTCTTTCCACGGGTTTTTGACGCCCGTGTTTCTCTTATCGCGACACACGGCACCCCTCAATTAAGAGGTGCTGCACGTCCACGAATGTTCTACCAGTCCAAGTTCGGATCTCTTCTGGACTCGGACCACACAGCGGGAGCTACCTGCGAGGCTAACCTATCGGCCAGATCGCGCCCATAAAAATTAAACGTCGCCAGATAAATAAACGTCAATCGAGAATTAAGATAGGCGCCGCCGGTAGCGTGCCTTATTCTTCGCTTTTTCCCTCTATGCTCGCCCGTTAGGAATTTTTCCTCGCTCCGATCCTCCTCGCCCGACCGCTCGATACGCTCCCACGAATCCTCTCTTTTTTCACCCGCTATCGTTCCACCTCTGCGTATCTGGACCCTCCGCTCCCTCGATCGGTACACGCTTCCGATTAACTACCTTCCCCCTAGACGCGTCTCAATCGGGCGAGAAATGTCCAACCGATCGTAAAGATCGTGATCCAGTAGCGAGGCATCGTTTGCTTCGAAATTGATTTTTAAGCGTCATGCCTCTCCGGCTAGGTATTCGAAAGGAATTCGTTTGTCGAGAGAGTATTCGAGTCAAGGATACTTTGGAATGGAAACGTGATCTATGTTCGAGATCTCGCGTAAAAAGACCAAGTATCCGATCATTCTAGATTCCTCCTCGTCTCCTCGAAGACCGCGCATCGTCGTACATTATACCCATTCGTTTCATCGCGGTAAATTGCAGCGAGGCGGGCCGAGAGACTCGACGCGCGATTAAATGTGCAAATTGGAATCGAAAGATCGTGGGCCGTGGCGCGAACGGAAGCCAAACGCCAAGGCCGCGAATACAAATGGCTCATTGTGAGAGAGCGCACAGCGCACAGTTCGCCGAGGGTGGGCCGAAAAGTCGTATATTTCTTGCCGCGGACTACCCAGGGCGAGCTGTCTTCGCCTGGGGTAGCAGATAAATGACGACGTCGACGATTGTCACCCGAAACGACCGGTTAACACATCTTCGCCCCTGTCATCGATCCGCACCGACCAATAATGCACCCGGCAGCCGGGATTTATGTGCCTGCCGCTCAACCTTTTCCGACCGAACAGGCTGCCTGGGTCCGGCGCGGGCGAGGCGCCCTGTCTCGCTCCGAAACGCGAGGAAAAACGGGAGCGAGCACCGACCCAACCGGCTCGTAGCCCGTGTCGAGCAACCGGTGCCGGCCGCAATCGCGATTAAAGGGTCGCGGGTTTCGCGCAAAAATTCGGCTGCGACGAGAGCTGGTTAATTGCGACGAGGGGCTTAACGATTCCGCGACTAAGCGCAATGAAATCGAACTTTGTCGTCGGTGCGTCGCGGTATGGTTTTTACGAGGTGGAACCGACTCGTAAGTGGCAGGTGGAACGCAAATTAAATCCCCGTCGGTGTACCCGTGCCAGTTTGCCGCGATTCTTGATCGTTCGGGACCACAGTGGTTCTCCGATGTTAACGACACGCATATTTTTGCGCGTCTTCGTGTGCGGTATCGGGACTCGACTCCGCGAATTCCATCTCGCGGCGAGAACATCGGCGCGGAGCAAATTTCGCCCGGGAGAGTTAATTAACCCGTTTCTCGGTTGAACGACGTCGAAACAAACGAGACCGGCGAGTCGAGTATAAAACGGTGCACCGTATCTCTGGAATCTCCGAGGGGGCGAACACGGATTGTCAGGCATCGCCGACAGTGTCGGATATAATTCGATCATCGATCGTCCGGCCTGGAATCCACGTGTCCGATATTCGTTCGTGTGGGTCGCCGAGGCCTATCGACGAATCGCTACGAGTCCGCTACGAGTCCGCTACGAGTCCGCTACGAGTCCGCTACGAGTCCGCTACGAGTCCGCCACGAATCACGATCGATACGATCGACCGTACAATCTTTCGATCGTTGGAAAGCAAAGGGTTAAACGGAAAAAGAAGAGGGGAACGGACGAGACGAGAAGAAGAAGAAGGAGATCGAACCTCGAGGGCGACCCGGCTTCGCAATGAAGCCTTTAATTAAAGGTACATATTGCCACTAATATCCGACGGACAGTGTCAATCTGTCAGGCTACCAAAAGGCACCGATCTGATAGCGCAGCCTAGAGAGCAGCTCGGCCTATTGGACACGCTGTCTTCGATTTAGTTGTTCGGCTCGATCACCCGGAATTAATACATCGGACAGGTAACTAAGCGAGCCACGGGACGGGTCCGCTCGGCTCTCCTCCGTTCTCGAATGCTCGCGCCAACCGAACCGCGTGAGAATTTTTTCCCCGGACACCAGCTCGAGCCTGCTCCTCGTTCAATTTGTTCCATTTATCTGGGCAATCGTTTACGCGGTGTCGTATCCCCATGGCCACCGAAATACCTCGGCCCGAGTTGATTCTGACGAAACGCTTATTGTTGCCGAGCACTGTATCTTTATGATATTGTAAAAAGGAATTTCGCGACTCGAAGGCTCCTCGTAAAGTCCACCGCCGCGTCGGTCGAAAAACAAGAGGCCTCGTAACGCGAATTAGAGGAAAAAACACGAGAAACGAAGCGTTTATATCGTCACGGATTTCGCGGAGGGAGCCAAACGTTTATGGCGACAACTCGGACGTGCGCGTAAACAATTTCTGTGATTAATGGAGCCGACTGTTGCGCAACGGAGTCGACAAAAACCGCTCGCTCGGACACCTTTCCCTCGCTTGGGATAGCCCCGTCGCGTCGAGGTTAATTCGAAAATAATGACGCGTGTTCCACGGCAATTCGAGTAACGCTGATCGAGCATCGATATTTGTCTCGAATAGAGTGGTTGAAGCAGAGGTGCGTCGCTCCGGAGGTATCGCTTCCGGAGTTGCGCCGCTCGAGCGTCGGCGTTTAACCGTAACGCATCGTGCTGCGAACCTGAAAAGGACTGTGTAATCGACGTCCGGCTCGCCTAATCTCGAATCAAAAGCGCCCCCTCTGCCCCGAGAGGGCGAACGCTGCTCGTTCGACGCACAATCGACGCCACTTACCGCGCAGCAGAATCTTCCTGAGGGATCTCCTGATCGTGGTGCAGTTCCATCTACGATTCCGAAATTGATACTGGCACTCTCTGGTCCCCACTTGGACGCCTCTAGCGATTTCCTTCAGCAGCGAGGGTTCCTTCCGGCAGATGTCGGCCATTTTTCCCTTCAATCTCCTGGTCTTTTTGCAGATGAGCATCGGATCCATCACCACCTGATTTCCAACGGTCCTGCGGAGGAGCAAACGAGCGCGGTTAGCGTTCGGTTATCCGAGGAAACAAGAACGCGGAGGCTGAAGCTCACCGATACCATTACGATAATTAAATCGCGGGTGCATTGTGCGCTCATCGCGGCAAGGTACCAGGACGAGACGCGGTCTACGGGGACGAGTAAAGACATGCCAGAAACGGTCAAGACGAACAGACGAAGGAAAGAAACGTTCGTGCGGTAGCAAAAAGAGAATCGAATCGAAGGGAACCGCGGACAGTGGGAACCGCGACTTCTCTCCTTCGAGACCAGAAAGAAGAGGAGCAAGAACAGCCATGACGAACGGGGAACCAAGACGGTGGCTCGGTGCAAAAAGTTCGGGGAAGAAGACGCGAACGGGAAGGCAGAAATGGGAAGAAGAGCGAAGGTAGTAATAGGAAGAGCGAGAGGACTGTTCGAGCGACCTTCGTTACGAAACGTTAATTAAGATCATTAGTTCTGCGTCGGTAAGATGCCGGGGCGCGTACACGACGGCCTCCCGGGAATGCAACGAGCTTAATGGCAATAATTCCGTTAAGGACGGTTGCTCGCGCCCGTGTGCGTCGCTGGCGCGACCAGAGATGCTGCTGCTTTTCGTTCCGCGCGAACCACGTGAAGAAGGAGAAGAAGGAGAAGAAGAAGCAGAAGAAGCAGAAGAAGCAGAAGAAGCAGAGGCAGAGGCAGAAGAGGAAGAGGAGGAAGACGAGGCAACGCAGACGGAGAGCCGCGCATCGGTGACATCGTCATTTGGGCGAGGATTCCTGCCTCGGCCGACGACTATAACAGCGAGGACAAGAACGTTGGCTACGCGGACAAGAATTCCCGTGAAACTCGCGAACCAGAGAGATCGAAATGCTCGAGGCCGGGATGTCGGGAGCTGATTCCGATCCGCATTCGCCGAGAAAAAGAGCTAAACGTTGCTCCCGTTCTCGGGCAAAATATGGCGCGCGTAACGTCTCGCGGGACGACCGGGACGACCGGGACGACCGGGCCTCTTGGCACGGAACGAAGCCGTCTTCTCTCGATACATTTGTGTGACGCAACGCGGCACCTTCCAATTGCCCGGAAACCGGACGCACTCCAGGGAGAAACGATATTCGCCGATCGGCCGGTTCCCCGTCGACGCGATCGTTTTCGGAACGAATCCGGCGGTGTCTCGTTCCCGAGGCATCGGCCTCGAGGAGAACGCGTCCGAACGCCTTTTCCTGGAAACGTTTTCCGCGCGCGAGTTTCCCGCGGCGAATGCGAATCCGCTGGGGAATGCTGCGAAGACGCGAGATTCGTTCCTTCGTGCTCGGATAATGGGCGGTCGGCATAGATAAAAACGGCACGCTTTCCGGGAAGAGAAAAGTTATGACGCGACCCCCGTCGCTCGTCTCGTCGCAGCGACGAATCCAAGTTTAAACAGAGCAACTCGTACGCGAGTTTCCAAATATAGGGGAAACCTTCGAAAAGAATGAATGCAGTACCTATTCGCAGAAGTTCTGCAAGAACGAAAAGCACCTTGTTTTGTATAAACGTATTTCGAGGGCAGACCGTGCTGCGCGACACTCTCCCGCTGATCTTGCGGTTCAAAGGATCTCGCGCAAAGAGTATTTGCGCTTGCTCGTTAACGACTGCGCGGCCAAACACCCAAGTCAAATAAACGCGCAGATCGTGCTCTTTCGATACATCTCTTCCCTGTTGCGCGAATAACGTTACGACGTTATTAATGCAAACACCTCGCGTCGTTTGATGATCGAGATCGGCTCGGTCCGCGGTGTCGGCTATTAATATCGCTGAGCTCGTGGTCAGCCTAGGGAAATCGACGCGGTCGAGAAGCAAGCGGCGCGAATTTCCAAGTAACCGATTTTCGCGGACCGATCGGTCGGACGGACCGAGCGACGAGCTCGAGATTCGAAGCGACAGGGTGGACAATGAAAAGAAAGAGAGGCAAACGAGGAAAGATTAGGAAGATTCGGGTCCGAGATAAGGGGATCCGGGCTAGAACGAGGAAGGGGTTGTCCCCGCGAACGCAGAGGCAAGAAAAGAAGTCGAGGATGGACGCGTCGTCGCGAACGAAAAGCGTGGAGAGGCCGGTTAGAGCGGTCGACTTATTTATTGCCTCATTAGACGCACTCACTTTGCTCGAAGGCAGCTCCACGCTGTCTGCTCGGATAGACAGTGACGAGAGCGCAACGTTGCTCCGACCTCGTTCGGTTCGTCGGTTTGTACACGCTCGAATCGAGAGAGTCCGACAGGGAGAGAACGATTCCCGATAGAGAGCAGCGGAGAAAGAGGACGGACCGTCCTCTGGCTGCCGAAAGGCGTTTGAGAAGAAGAAGGGACCGTACGGAGGAGGATGAGGAGAACCAGCAGAAGAAGAACAGTCGCTCGGTTCATCGGCGAATTCTTCGAATATCTCGCGCCGCCCGAACGAGACCCTCGAGGATAGGAAGAAAACACGACGGAAGTTGGCCGACCCGCTACCAAAGTCCGACCGATCGCGGAATCCGTCGCCTCTTCCTTTCTATTCGTCTAGTTTCTCGTCGCGGGATCGTCGCAGAAATTTGTCCGCTGGAAGGGTTGCGCGCGTCGAGAGGGGAAGGTGAATAAAAAGTATGGCGAACGGAAATCACCCTCCCGATGCTCGGCGACGAGCGGAACGAGCGCGAGACGGGAAGGGGCGTCTGCGAGTCTGCTTCGATAGCCGGCCAAGCTCCGATCGCCCCTTTTTCTGCTCGAATATGGAAATAGATCGCGGGCGCGATCCAGCGACGATCGAGCCGGCACGACCGAGGATATCGAGGAAGGGGTGCGCGCGACAGGAAGGCAAGCGCAGGGATAGGAGGGTTCGTTGCGCGTAAAAAGGCGAGTTCAACGGGCCCCGGGAATGTCCGAACAAATTAGTGGCAAGGGTTAACGCGCAACAGTCTAGGTAGCGTTTCGAGGGAACTTTTCCCAAGAATCCCGAGGAATTCGTGGCGCGAGCTCGCGCCGATGCTGGATCGGCCAGAGGTAGCGAAAGAAAACTCGACGATACATCGCGACGCCGCTTTTTCCTCTCCTTATACCGTGGACGGGCAAAAGCGTATTTGCGCCTAACGAATTATTTCAGGCACGTGGCTTAATGAAACCCGATCGAATCGGAAGAGGCTAATAAAATTAGAGTAAGCTTGGATAACGCGAGGGTCTTAAAATTCCATGCATAGCGGCTGCGTGGTGCACGCGCCATCGAAACAATTTCGAATTCTTCTCCCGGAACGCCTAGCGTCGGGAAACGCAGCTACGCCCCCGTCCTAACATTCCACGAAAATCGATTCCATGCTTTTGCTTGCACGGGACACGCGTTCCAACCGCGTTAACTACTGCGACAGGCTTGTCCCTATAACTTTTATCGTTCCTGTCGTAGCATCAAAGAAGTCGCGCCACCGGCTAATCGCTCGCCGAGTCGCGTCGCCCGTCTACCCTCTTGCCATTAGCCGAGCCAACTGAGAGGCCTCGAATCGCCAAGTCGAATATGTATACGGTATAAACACTTGACGAACTTGGGTCCCGGCGTATCGTCGAACGAACGGAGAGGGACGCCAGGGCGTTACCGCAGCTCCGCCTTGTTTTGTCTCGACGGTAATCGACGCACCTTGCATCGTGACAAATCGAGCGCTCGTTCGCAATTGTACGCCGGGAGGCCCGAGCAAATTTTCAAATTTTCTACGGGAGAACGAGAATCGGCCGTGGGACAACCGTTCCTCCGCCCTGGCAGAGCAGTGCTGTCCGCTTTGCGCTCGAGCATCTCGGAGCCTCGCGCAGAATCCCCGCAATGTTGTTCGCTAGGCGGTAAATCAGAGTCGGGGAAAATTATTTCTGTCCGGCGAGTCGGGGGATCGAAAAGTCGCGAACGAGCATGATCGAGTGCGTTTACGACCGGAGGCTCGGGAACTAAATTTATCGCTCCAACGCGCGTCCGGTGAATCGACACTGGCCCCGGACGGACGAACAAAAATTGGGCCGCGCAAAGTTTGGAAGCGGGTGCAGAACGGTCGAAAACGGAAGCGGGTGCGGAATGCCGCAGCGGCGTGTTTGCGTTGGCGCCGCGCACCAACGGTGCTCGAGGTGCCTGCTCGACCGCGAGGGTCGAGCTTTTACTGCCGCAAATAGACAAACCGGGGCAAAAGGGTCTAATCTACTAATCCGCGGCGAAACTTCGGCAAATGTTCGCGACGAAAATAAGCGTTGCGAGCGAAGGCTGGCCGAAACACGATCAGCGTCGCAGGCAAACGTCCACCCTGGATCGCGGTTTACGACGTCCAAGCAAGTGCAGCGGTAGAAAGGAAGCGAACGGCAAGGGAATTCGGCAGGGTGCGCCGAGGGTTGCGCGAGGTGGCGTCGCACAGTCTGGTCGTCGCGCCCTTGCGATTACGATTACACGGTCGCGGGAAAGAACGAAAGGGAGAGGCTGGCAGGTGAGAGAGAGTGCAACGGGTGGGAGTATCGGGTCGTCCAGCCAGCGGGAGGGTAGCTGCGGACTGCCCACCGCGGCTCATTGGCCGACTTGGCGAGTCGATCGAACGCTATCGTATTATCGGCAACTGCTCGTTACTCGTTACGATACCGATCACCTTTTCCACCTTCGATGGAACGGGGCAGCTCCGGCGGGACGGGAGGATCGTTTCGGTGGGACGACGAACCGATCGCGACAGCCGAGGAGACGGTTAGAAAAAGTAACGAGAGAACTCGGTGAACGATAAGAGGTGGTCGGAGGCACGGTGCACCGGAGGAAGAAAGGAGCGCAGAAGAATGCATCCGAATCCTACCGTTGGCCCCGCTCGGCCGCTCTTGATTTTTCGGTTTCGCGACGGTCTGGCCAGAGACGAAGAGGGATCGCGCGGCCGAGAAGGAAACGAGGGAACAGGCGAAACGGGGCTGCTGCCGACTTACAAATTATACGCGCTCAACGAGATTTACGGGTGACGCTTCGAGCGAGACCATTGTCCATCCTCGCTCGCTTCTTTACCTCTTCGCTCTTTCACTCGGACGTCTTTGTCCTCCGCCTGGATCTTATGCGTCCACCTTCGCCGTGTGTCTCCGCGCTACCGCGAAACGCCACGCGAAACAGAGACGGAGCGAACTAAGCGACGAAAGAAACGAGGAGAACGAACGTAGGATAGTATTCCTCGCGACAAAATCGGGGAATCTCGATCGAGAATCCGGTTTCGATCGAGTAATCGGCCCTCGAATTCGCAGGATCGAATAAACCACGCGCGTGAACGCAGGAACGCGAGATGCCAGAGGCGTGCCGAAGAAAAACTCCGAAATCCCTGCCTTCGCGGAAACATTCCTCGAGCCTACTTAAATACCTGTTAAATACCTGTCGTTCGAAACAAACCACGAACCTTCTAATGTATTTATCAAACACTCGGTCGCGTCGTGTGCACGCCGTGGACAGGTAAGAGGGCAAGGTGCGACGGTACAGTGTCGACTGTGCGCAGAAATCCCCTTTAAATCGTTGGCAAATATTTGCTCGACCTTAGAGGAGACCAGCATTATTCGCCAGCTTCACGGAAACAACGCCGTGGAATTTCAACGAGAACGCTCGACGCGCCGTGCCTGGACCCGGGCGACAGATTCGTTAGAGATCGAGTATTATCGCGATCGCGGATCGCGGAGAAAAATGTCGCGAGCGAACGAAGCGACGAAGCATTCGCGAGATGATTCGTCTCTGGATGCAGGTGCCTCGGATGGCGAGGCAGCGATAACGGTCTATCGTCGTCCAAACATTTACATAATAAACAGGAGTACGCACCGCGCGCTCGTGCTACCGAGCAATTTACCGTAGCACACGGGATGCGGCGCGAGAACGTAGCGCAGTTGCGACGAGCGCGTCACGGGGTTCGGGGCGATTCCTTTTCCCTTCGTCTACGAGAAGGTCTACCCCCGAGTGGATTTCGAGGCACGGGGCTGTCGATCCGTGCGATCCGCTCGAGCCTCGAGGATGGCGATGGTTTCCCGGTAACGGTAACGAGCAATTTAAGCGAATCGAAATGAAACCGTAAATCTCGGGACAGGTCTTACTCGCGAGAGCGCGCGTAACTACCAAAGGTGGATTTACGGCGTCATTAATCATTCCGCGAGCGCGTAACCTGCCGCGTAATTGATAACCCAGATTGACGTGCTTCGGAACTGGAGCACTCGTTAGTTCGTCACGTTTGGAAAGTACTGACCGTCGCGTCGTTAATCGCTCTCGAGGCGAAACTATTTCGCGTGATTAACGGTCGGACGCCGGTCCGTCGAGCGGCGAACCTGGCCGCCGTGCCGGGTCTCTTTTGACCCACGGTCTACGACGAACGAGCCAGAGCTTCGAAGCGCTCGCGTATCTGGATGCACTTGAGTAACGCGGCGGTACGTTTGTATCGATAATGTAATAACGAGGACGCAAATGGTCAGAGAAAAACAGTCGTCTACGTACCAAAAAGAACCGGCAATGGGGGTAACGAGAAGGAGACAGATCGCCGCGAGAACGAGGCGCATCTCCATCCCCTCCGCCCCTTCGGGTGACTTGGTCAATTGCCGATTGCTTCCCCCTTCGGCTGTTCGCACCTCGCTGGACAGCGGAAGCGAATCGTTCCCGAGCCCAGAAGGCGAAGGGCAATCGCGTCTGTACGGGAGTGTCGCGCCACGCGCAGCGGAACACCTCGGGATCCCTGACCTAGGTTGCCGACGAAAAATTGGACGGTCTTGCGCGTCGTATCGGGCGGCCCGTTGCGCGATAGATCACACGTGCTCCTTTTCAAAAATATCCGACGGTCCTTTTCCTGGATCTCGACGGAGAAATTCTTTATCGAGCACCCGATCTCTTCGACCGTCCACTCTCGACTACTTTCTCGTATCTGCTCTTCGCTTCTGCCGACACTTCACCGAGCCGCGATCGTTTTCTTCCTCTTCCTCCTCTTCTTCCTCTTCTTCCGCTTCTTCCTCCTCGACGTCGTCGCAGCCCTCTTCTTTCTCTATCTCTTCCGTCTTCGCGTCTTTCTTCTCCGCCCTCGAATGCACCGATCAAAGCGAACGAGGCCCTTTGAAACACTCGAACGAATACAAATATCGACCGCGTCCAATCAGCGCGCAACCTCTTCCCAGGCTGGGATGAAACGACGAAAAAACAATCAAATTTTCTGGTTTGCTTTCACTCGTCGGACGTAATCGCGCTTGGAATCACGAATGGTCGTTATCACGAAGCGAGAAACACCCGGAAGAGAAATCCTCCGCTTCCGTTGTCTTGAACTAGATATCCCCACCCCTCCCCCACACTGTGTTCCTTACTCTCGGCCCGTTTGCCTCCAGTAGATTCCACTACTACTGCTTCGTCTTCTTCGTCTTCCTCTCCTTCCCCTTCGCACCCTTTCGTCGACGAGCCTCGCCAACGAAATTCTCCTTCCCTCCGTTTCTTTCGCTTCGACGAAAACACCAAAGACGAGACGAAAACGGAATCTAGGAAGCTGCTAGTTCCTTCCGGCGGGGACAAAAACGTGTTGCGTTCCTGCCAGAAGTACGTCACCACGAACTTTGAGTGTTGCCTTACCCCCACCAGAAATGTACTAAGGAGTAGAGAAGACAGCCCCACCATTCACCTTCCTCTGCTTCTTTCTCCTCTTCCTCCTCTTCTTTGAGTTTTGCTTCTTCTACTCTTTCTTTTCCTCCTCCTCCTCCACCACCTCCTCGTTCGCCTTGCCCCAGGGCACCACCATTACCACCTTCACTGCACCACCAATGACGGCGTCACCACCGTTGCGATATTGTTATCGGTAGTTTCGTTATCGCAAAACGCCACCCAAAGAACATTCCTTTGGACAAGATCGAGCGGAGCGGGACCAGCCAATTAAAATTTCCTTTCGATAGCATTGCAAAAAGAAATACTCGAAGCAAGATAGCTCGTTCATGGGACAAAAGTGGAGGGCAGGAGAAAATGGAAGGTGGTAGGGTGGAGCAAGGGTGGAAACGAGTAGGAAGAAGATCGAAAAGCTCACGTGGCGTAGCCCGATCCTGCGGAGGTGGAAAGTGGCCGATGGTAGGGGGAGGAGAAGAGAATCGTTCGTCCGTGATCGGCGACGAGGCTCCTGGTCGGAGCGAACCGTACGAGACTGTTGCGGACTAGGCAGGTGAGCGCCGCTCGGCGGCCACGGGACGCACCCGAGCCCCTCTTTTCCTCTTTTAACTCTCCAACGAACCTCGCGGCTCCTCTCTGCTTCGCAACCTGCCGCCACGGGAACCACGGAGGGAGGACCAGCTTCCGAGCGCACCGCTATCTTTCGACCTCCTCGATAGAGCCGCGCCGCGGTGCCGATTCGCGAAAACCACCGGAAAGAAATGAACGCGCTGGTCCATACGAGCGTCGCCGATTCGTCGCTTCGTCGCTTCGTCGCTTCGTCGCTTCGTCGCTGGCTCGGGGTCTTCGTAACGAGCAGTTCGACACGCTCGGCCGAGTAAATCCCTGCGAGACGACCCTTCTCGTTGTCCAACCTTCTTTTCCTTCGCGAACAAACGAGTAACAATGAGAGTGCCCCTTTCGGGAAGAGGATCCCGTTGCTTCGTGTAGCGCCACTTCGAACGACGAGCATCGATTAGCACAATGACGTTCTCTTCGTATTCCCTTAACCGTAGACGGTCGGCGCGGAGCAACCGGTATACCGACAATCGGAACGGATAACTTTGTTAGAGTCCTTTCGACGTTTTCAAAGATGACCGGACAGAAACAGCTCGGTAAACGTATCAATCGCACTCGGTTGGACCCTATTCGGACGAGGACTCGCTCGTTTCCCCCTCGAAATCAAACTTGCTCCGCTTTCTTCTCCTCTATCCTTCGGTAACCGAGAGCGGAGAACGGATGACCCAATTGACGGATCGTTCGCCACGTATCTCGAGCTACTAGGGTCAACTGCTTCGTTGACCGAGCGATCGTTCTCCGTTAGTTCGTAGAACCGGCCAGGACCGTTTCCAGCGCTCGGCCGCATAAACTAAATAAAATCCCCCGCATATTCGCGACTTCAATTGTCGCGCCGTCGACGATGCTTCCCTTCGGTTTCGTCGACGCAGGCGCGCGTCGAAAGGAGCGACCGACGGTGACGAGTAGAAAGGGACCGATAACCGCGGCGATGAAAGACGAAACACGATGGAAGGCGTAGGAGAGGGAAAAGCGCCTTTGGGAGAGTGACGGTGAAAGGAATCGTCTGGTGTGGCCGTATCATGACCGTCGAATCCTACCCGAGGAGCAAAAGTAGTTTCAAGCGGCACCGGGGGGAAAGCAGGCTGACGATGCGGCAGGAGTGGAAGAACGAACGACTCGATAGAAGAGGAGAGAAAAAATACGAATGGTGGGAGGGGTCAGCGGGGGTCCGTATTACAGCTCATTTAGCAGCAGGGTCCTATGCCTCTTCGGCTGGTCCGAGAGGACCTCTCGGATCAAGCTCGCGTTCGACCTACGGCAAAGATGAGCTGGTTTCGTTCCCATAGGCCGAGACCTGCCGGCACCTAGTTTCTTCTACCGATGATTACCCGGCCGCGCGATACGTATTTTAGCCGTCGTCGACGGAGGTAAACGACGAACGGCGAACAAATTTTCGTGAGGTTCCGGCGTCGATTAACGGTCGCGGGCCATTTGTTCCGAGGCGACGCGCCGGTGGATATTGGCTCGAAGAAAAAATGTGAAAGAAGGGACGAGAAAAGACGCCAAAAAAGAGTGGAAATGAGGAGGGACGGGAGGAGAAGGGAAAGAGAGAACTTTACCGAGTTGTGACCAACACAGACACGGAATAGCTAGTAATTTATGGGTGAGACTAATTACCGGGGAATGCCGCTCCTCTGACTCTTCTTTGCTCCTAAGACCGCGTCTCCACCAGACCAGTTTTCAGAGACGAGTGGAGCTTCTCTTAGCCCACCTTCGTCTTCGTTCGTTCATCGCCGCTCGTCCTTCCCTTTTTCACCTTTTTCGCCTTTTTCGCCTTTTTCGCCTCTTTTCGCCTCCCTTTTCCATTCGCTGACCCACGACTGCGTTTAAACGTTAATTCGCGCGGACGCGGCGTCGCAAGAAGACGTCGATTCGGCCGACTTTATCGTAATCGGTCTCGCTAGCAATTGCCCCTCTCGGAGAGGGCCCCTCGAGTGTGTTTCTTGTAAACCGTTCTCGAACGATCGCGCCGGGACGCGACAAGTGGGGGAAAAGGGAGGAAAAAAAATGGTTACTTCGAAAAAGGAAGAAAATATCGGACGAGGGTGCTCGAAAGGATAATGGAGAAGAAGAAACAGGCGTGTTCCCACGAGCCATCATCACGAAGGTGGGTGTCGGAACACTACCAGGCACGTCCCCGGCCGTCGTTTCGACGTTGGCCTGACCTAGCAATTTGGAGCAAGCTCGATGCCCCTGCTACCACGATTCCTCTTCGTTAAATGCCATTATACGTTTCACTTGGACACCCGGTCGTCGCATGAGTCGTGAATTCCTGAGAACCTGCTCGAACTTGGACGGTCAGCACCGTGCCGGTGGCCGCTCGCCACCGGGCCCGCTTCGAACGATAGAGACGGGCCGGAGGAGCCACGAACGGATTCTTCTATTGCGACGAGAACGAATCGAGAGAAAGGGGGCCCGCCGTGTTAATATGCGCGCGGGGTGAATCCTCGCCGCGGCGAAGGTGCGCGCCGATCTCTACCTCGGAGGTGTTTCGAATAAATAGAAAATAGCCACCGCCGCCTCGAGTATTCTTGGCTTCGAGTTCGATCCTATCGAAAGCGCGGGGCGCGGAGGAGACGGAGGCAGAGGAGGAGGAGGATGAGGAAAGAAGGGACTCGAAGGGAGTCGCGAACAGTTTTTGTCGCGAATCTGGCAAGGCCGCGTCGCAGACAGACGGTCAAGCGGGACCTCGTGACCGAGTAGTAGACTCGATGACACGGCATCGGTCCCACGACAAAGAAACAGCGAGACGAGCTGGATCCGGCTGTTTTTCTGGGCCCTGACGTTTCGCCAATTTATTGCGCCTCTCCCCGTCATCCACGTTCCGACGTATCCCCGAAGAATTTCGTGTTGCCCGATCGACACTGCGACGAACAATTCTCCCTTCGATAGCGTGGAACGGCGCGTCGAAGGGGTACGGATGGTTGGACGGTGACAAGTGCCTACCCGCGACCGGGGTTTCCGGCAAACGGGACTCTGTCGCGCGGTGCTCGTCATTCCCGATATCGCGGCAACTACCCTCGCGGGTCCGCGACTTCGAGAGACGCAGGCGGCATCGAAACTAATAATTTGTACGAATCGCGTTTCATTCCTAATTCGCAAAGGCCACCGTGTCGAACGTATTCGAGGGAGCAGCGCAGAGCTGCGTCGTTAATGCGAAACAGATATCGATCGGTAGGCAGTTTTTGCAGGTAATGAGCGCAGTTTCGCCCAGATGGAAACCGAGTCGAACGATCTCGACCGGGCGTTTACAGCTCGACGTTTTGCTATCGAAGTGGGTAAACAGATGCCCGAGCAAACGCGCCGTAGCAATTACACGGCACTTACGGACCCGCGTACAGAACTGGCCTCGAGATACTCCAGTAGTTTCTCTCTTCCCCTCTCCTTTCCAGCTCCCGCACTCTCTCTCTCTCTCTCTCTCTCTCTCTCTCTCTATCTCTAGCTCCCCATTTTTTGTCGTCCCTCTCTTCGCGAGCGCATACACCACCGCACCGTTTCCATTGCCTCCTCCTCTCTCGCGATCTCTCTTCGGGATCCTCTTCTGAATTAACTCCCTCCCGCCCCACCCTTCGTTCTACCCTGGCACGCCTTCGGCTCCATCGTTTCCGCAGGCACCGTCGAGTTTCCACAATGGTAATTACGAGGCAGCCCGCTCGTAAATTTCACGTAGGCTAAACGCACGCACAGTCGACCGCGAACACCGCGTAGTCACTTTCTATTTCCCATAGGATCTCTGGCGCGCATGCAGCCCATAGGTACAGCGGTCGATACGTTCCAATCGGGTCGAAGTCGAAGTCGAAGTCAAAGTCGAAGTCAAAGTGGAAGTCGTAGGGATTCAGCGGCGTAGCGGAGATCTCGATCCGGGGTGACCCGTCCGGGTTAAAGCGATTCCGCGTGCCCCGTGTTCTCCACTTGTCCCCCAGTCGTTCTCCTCGTTTCTCTTTTCTCGTTACCGTCAAGCTCGATGTTCGAGTTTTCCTCTCGTTCTAGCTGCGACAGCCGGACGTCTTGGATACACGATCGAACACGAGCACGATGTCTATCCGGGCAACTTTTCGCACGATGAATCGATCGCGGTCCCGCGAACGATGTAAACTTTGCCATCGAAGGGACCACGCGAGCGCGATACATTGTTCCGATCCGGGATGGGGGGAACGGATAGACGGGCAAACGTGTTGCGCCGAAGAAAGGCCAGGGGGCGATTGTATTTCGTGGAATCGGCGTGGAGAACCCACGCGAAGGTCGTCGGTTCGGCACGAGACATCGACGAAAGAGGGAAGCGATCGTGCTTGTAAGTCGCGAGTTTATAGGCCACGGCCTAACAACGACCGTTCCTTATGAAACGCTCGTGTTCACCGCCATCCGTTGCGTTGTATCTCTCGAATCGTTGCTCGATTTATTGCGCTAGAATCGGTCTCGAACGGAACCGGCGCGGCGACGAATAGCACGCGGAAGCACGCATCCCCGCAGTACGAACGAAGAGAGAGAGAGAGAGAGAGAGAGAGAGAGACTTGGGAGTCCTCGCCATGGAACTGCAGGGACCGTAGGATCTACAGGAACGAAGAATCGCATCCCTCGAAGAGAGGCAGCCCCGGGATCCACTAAATGTTCGAAACGTGTCTCGAGCGCATCAAAAGCGGACCCGGCCGCAGGCTGGCGTTATAATTTCAGGCGGTTTCAGGGAGGTCCTGGGCCCCAGGGCCAAGCGAGAGCTGTTCAATGAAGTCATCAGCTAGTCGGGTCTTGGGTGCTCTGTTATTATACCGTGGTACCGCGGCACCATCACCGCTCCTTTCTTCCACCAAGCAAATTCTGCCTGAATATCTTCGCCCTTATCCGCGGATTCTTCTCGAACTTGTTCTCATGCGAGCTGAATCTTATCGCTGGAACGCGCACCCTCCCCCCCCCCCCAAAAAAAAAGAAAAGAAAAAAATGGTGAATGAAAAGTCGAACGTTTCGAATTTTTAGGGCGGAGAGGAGAGATGGCTCGCGATGAACGGAAACGATAACGATCCATCGTTGGAACCGAACGTCGGCTAAGTATGCGGAAGTGACGATTAGAGCGCGACCGTAAAACGATTGGAGCCCAAGGGATACGTGAGTAAATAGAGGCAGGTTTCACGACAGGTTGGAAAGCAACGGTGAAAGAGAGATAAGCTACGAAAGGTATATAGGAACGAGTCCTAATCTCGTCGCCGGCAATAAGACCGGCAAAGGTTTCTTTTACAATCGGGCCGAGGGTCAATTAGATCCAAAGTTCTTAATCCGTTTATCAGCCACGCCACGGTGCACGAGCCCCTTTCATCGAAAGGAACAAAAGGGCTTTCGAGTCGTGAAGGTCTGACGTCGATCGTAAGGAACGGCTGTGCGTGTGTGCGCGCGCGCGTTCGTGAATAAGTTATTCGCTAATCGACTCGTCTTCGAAAGGAAGGGTAAATTGCGAGCGTGGACGAGGCGCGCACCCACTAGGAGCTCGAAAGCGACGACGATTAAATGCTGGCTCAAATACGATGATCATTGCCGAATGGACGGGGGAATAGGAAAAAGACAAAGACAAAGAGGAGAGAGAAGATCTCTTACTCGTGGGCAAAGATGGTCTGGCTGTTGATAGAAGGTATAAGAGAGAAGGGAAGCGGAGGGCCCGCTGGATCGCGCAGGCCTCCGGCATGGCATTCGTGTGGATATTAGAGCGATTGTCGTGCCTGATTCGGTACGGTCTTGAAATAAGGCCCCCGCGGGCTGACAGCGGCGACGGCTTCTCGTACAAAACCGGCTAACGGTGCCCACCCTCCGACTCTTCTGCACGAGAGGGGCCCACCGTCGACTTCTCTTCGACGCCTTCGAGTACCCTAATCTTCCTCTCGAGCTTCTACAGCCACTCCCGCCTTCCTCTCTCTCTCTCTCTCTCTCTCTCTCTTTCTCTCTTTCTCTCCATCTTTCTTCCTTCGTTCCTTCCATCTATTTTCGGGTTGCAGCGCGTTCCATGGCCGGGCACGCACGCGTCGTCTACACTCCTAATCGGCCGAGCAACCGCGGTCACGTTCGCGGTTCTCTCGATTCATTCCAAGGGTACCACCGAGCGAGAGGAAGCGAGCAAACGTCGCGAGATTCGTTGCGGGCGCGTGCATATCGCGGGAAAGGACGTGGATGGGAGGAGAAGCAGCTCCTTCCGCGATTCAGAACCCTCCCCCGGAGGTCCAGCGCTGTTTCGTTTCCGTCTCTCCTTCGGACCGTGGTCCGCATCATCCTCGAGGCCGACGTACCGGTCGGCATCGTGTGAAGTCCGGCCGAGCCATTATATCCCCCTTGGCCGCCTTCGAGGTGTATATACCGTCGTGGCATCTTCGGTCACTGCGAGAAGCACGGGGAGAGAAAGAGGTATACACGAGAGTCGGCCGGCACGGCCAGTGGGAAGGAGGAGAGGACGCGATTCGTCTCTCTTTCACCCTCGTTCGGCTTGGTCGCGGTCTTTCTCCCCTTTCCCTGCAGCGCGGCTGATACGGAGAAAGAAAGAACCGGGAGAGAAGAAGGAAGAATCGCGAGGAAGGAAAGGACGAAGGCGAAGAACGGGAGGCAGAGGGGAAGGTGCGTGCAGGATCGCGGAGTCGAGAGGTGTCGGGGCCCGCATTAAGAGGGCGGAACGCCTCGAAGGGACCCGGAATTATGACGTCACGGACCGCACACGTCGCGATCGGGCGAGTCGAATATAAAAATGGATCGCTCGGTGCGCCGGTACGGGGCAACGGGACGCCGATTCCGCTAACCACCCCTGCGAAATTTCTAGCTGCCGGTCGCTTCTGGGGCAGCGGCGGTCCACGCGACACCGGCGCGGCGTGCGCGGAGCAGGGGTTCGTTTCTCCGTTTACGGGAGATGGAATCTGAGAAAAAGAAGACATCAAGCTGGTCGGATTCACTCTCGTGGGCAAACATTAACGGAGTGAAACGTGTGCTCAGCAGGTCGTGCCATTCTAACGGACCGGAGAATCATTCGGTTGATTATCGGATAATGCTGCTTCGACGGATGGAAAAAGAAAAAGGAATGCACGAACGATTGAGCGAGAGACTCACGGGGGGGTTAGGGGGTTGGGGGGTTAGGGGGTTAGGGGGATTGGGGGATTGGGGGAGAGAGAGAGAGAGAGAGTGAGAGTGAGGAGGCGGGGAAACGGAGGGACGGGGAGAAAGCTCCACCTTTTGAAACGGAGATCGTCGGATCTTCCGAGGAAGCTGCAGCGCGTGTGAAAGAGAAAATAGACGATACAGGGAGGAACCAGAAGGCTAACGGAGAAACCACGAGAAAAATAGAAAGGATCCGGGGGGATCGGCTTCATTCATGAAATCCTTTATCTCGCTGGATTTCGACGAAAATTGGTTCCCACAGCTCGGGAGACAATGAGAAACATCTTTTACGACTGCGTGCCCGTAGGTGGCCAACTCATTGTGAGCTTTAAGGTTGCATTACACGCCGCGTTCGAGTGAGCCCGCGCGAGAACAGCTTCGTCATAGGTGCCTACCTTCGTCTCTTTGTTTTTCTTCGAATCTATGATTCGGCTGTTTTGCGACGTCTAGCTGGGAGTTTGAGCGATCGCATTCCTCGGTAATCATTCAGGGAAGAACGTTCCCCACGTAGGACGGCCATTTTGCCTCTATTAGCCGAGTTTCCGCAACCGCGAGATCATTATACGGGATTAATAGAAGCGAGAAACGAATGGCACTTCCTTGCTCGTTTAGAAGGCGGTAGCAGCGTGGGAAAGGGTCAAGCATCGTGGCCGCGACGAATCGCAGATTGGACCGAACCTCGAGCGATTTCTGTTCGCGGCGGCGCGGCGGCGCGGCCTGCGCGGCCTGCGCATGACGAAATAGAAAACCTGTAACCTTCCTTAACACTCTGCGGTCCGTCGACGCCGCGCTACCACCTCCTCGCGTCAATTTGCGGGACGCGAAGCAGGTAATACCGTGCGATTTAAACGAACGGAACGATTGAAATTTAATAACTGTTCCTCGCAGTCAGCGGACGTTTTACGCGCGATAGAGGACGTGGACCGGGGACTAACGACGTCGGGCGCGGCAACGCGAACGGAACAATGCACCGCCGGATCCATTCACGAACGCGTGACGCAGACGACGTTTCTCTAACCCCTTCCGACGCCTCGCTCCCTCTACCCCTTTTTGCACGCCGGCACCGACAACCGCTCTATCGCTTTATAAAGCTAATCCGCTTGTACGCTTTCATTTATTACTATCGTTCGTCGTTCGCTGGCCTGACAAGGTATCGCGCATTAAATTCTCCTGTCCCGGCGGTCACGAGTCACGAGGGCCCGCGATAAATATAGTTGCGAGCCAATAACGATCGTTAATTATGTAGAGAAATTCGTGTATTCGTATCTGCCAGCCGCGTAAGCGTAACGAAGTCGACTTGGGCGGCGATGGTACCGTCGCGTCGCTGAACCGCGTCAGGCGGAAAGGGTGGAAGAGAGAGACACAGCTAGCGACTATCCGCACAAATGAGTATTTATGGGCCCGCCGCGGCTCTATATTATGCCTCATTTTGCCGGAGGATCGATTAGCTGTAATCGAGATGTACAAACAAAACGTTAATAAACGTTGCTCGTTTCTCGTCCCTCCTGATTTCTTTCGCGGACGTCCGCGCCGGAGAACGAACGCGAAGGGAGAAGGAGAGCTAGAAAGAAACGAACCGGCTCTCGAATCGGACGCGTTCTCCCGCGTACGTATAGGTATTCCACGCGTGTGCGTAGTGGTTGGCGCAAGCACGTGACACGTGTTTCTCGCACGTGCTCCACGCACGTGTACGTGTACGTGAGTTCGAGCCGGGCTCGCGATTAAGTATCGATTAGCGCCGCGCGGGACCGTTCGAATAGAGCGTGTCGCGAACCGGCCTCCCGTTCCGTGGACAAGGAGATTCGCGATCGAGATCGAGCCCATGCAAATTGACCGATTAGCTCGCGAGTCCGCGGAATGTGCAGAAAAAAAAGAACGCTGGGACGTTCGGCGCGACGCGACGGACGGGAAAAACGGGCGAACGGAGCAGCGGTAGGAAATTCGATGGAAATCGATTCAAGTAAAACCTGCGTCGTTTCGCTTTAATCGATCCAAATACAACGAACGATTCCCGATAAATTCCCCGAGAGAAATCCCCCGGGACTCTACGGGTGGTTCGAGCATCGATCGAGGAATCGCGAGTCTCGGGCTCGACATCGGCGAGGAGCCTGCGAAGAAACGCGTAAATCTGGTCGTCCGCGTATACCAGCGGGTGGTCTCGTGTCCGCCTCGCTGAATACGCGAAACACGAGCAACAACTCGCCTTTAAGACCGACGCGTTTCGACTTTAAGATCAACGCGCGTCCCGCGATAAGAAGCTACGACCAGATATTACATCGTTACGTATCGCGCCGCGTTGATACTTTGAATAACGGATTAACCGACAACAGCAATCTGTCCGCGATGAAATCACGGCACCGGCCGGGACGGCGGACCTACCGCGCGCCGTTCCTAACGTCCTCTCGATCTTTCGTAGCACTCGTACGATCGAATGGACTTTCGCCGATCGCATCGAACAGTGCTCGGATAATAGAGCCGCATCATCGTATTTAATAATCGTACAATGGCGATCCGATGCGATCCGATGCGATCCGATAAGATCGCGATCGTTTCGGTAGACGGGTGAAGGCTCGATAAGCCGTTGGCCCATAATAACGCAATTAACACTTCTTTGTTCGATCAATTTCCATTCGCTTGTCTTCGCTGGCAGTCGCGAATCGAAAAAGGCTCACGCAGAGAGAGCGCTCGCCCGCCCTTAGCGGGGGCACCTTGTCTCCGCGCCTTCCCCGATCTTCCCCGATCTTCCACGATGGCGGCATAAAAAACGCGGATCATCGCGGTACCCGCTGAACCCGAAGAAGCTGTACCGTCCGGCGTAATATTAAGTACCAATATTATATTAACTAATATATTTCTCCTCGTAATTCTCGAACACCCCGAAGTGCTCGATACACCGGCCCGAGTCTCGGCTCTGGTTGATTACGATCGTTTACGACCGGTAAATCATTCGCCGCCTCTCCCTCCTTTTTTCTCCTTATTCGCGAAACGTCACGATAGCCCTAATCGTTGAAACCGGTAGTAAAACGATCGTTACTAGTCGCGACAAAGAAACCGCCACCTTCGAGAACAAACGAGCCAATAAACTCGTTTTATCGGCCCCCCTTCCTTCCGTTTTACCCGACGTTCCTTCGCAACCTCGAGCACTCGTCCGTTGCGTATTTAACATACCAGCTAAGCGCAGGGAACGCTAGAGAAGATTCCAACGGAGACAAGGGGATCCGGAGAGGAGGGCGGAAAAAAACGAAACGGGCATCTCCGGCGATTCCGGCGTGGGTGCCCAGATCTTAATCCGATCGGAGTACGAGTAGAACACGGACGATTAGCCTTCCTGCTGCTCGATCTTGGCGCAGGCCTCTATCACTGATTATTATCGTTCCAGTGAAAGATCGTACGCCTCGCGACTCGTCGCCCCATCGAGATTCGAGGCGGCGGATTCTATACGATTCCGTAGGATCGAGCCGGTCTTTCGCCACCGTACACACCTACGTATACCTATGCGCGGCCAGACAGCCGCGGCTACAGGTAGTGTGAGATCCGACAGCTTCGGAGGTGGCAATGAGCCTCGGTCCCGCCTGCCGCCACACCCACGCGCATATATCTTATTTTCCCTCTTTATTTATTCGAATTGCCGTTGGTCGAGGGCCACTCTTCGAATCCCCGTGGCTCCTTTGCCATAATAGGCGAGCATGGTGGCCCGTCGCCTCTTTGGCCGCCTTCCCTCTATCTCCCGGGCTACCATTCCTCATCCGTGCATCCGTGCTCCTTATTTTCAGCTACGCTGTTCCCTGCCTCCCTCGTCTACACCCTTGGAATGCCGATTTCATTCGTTCCTCGTTCGCGCTGCCTCCTTTTTTTCACGCAGGCTTGTTTATCGACCGCTCGTAGGTTCCCTGGCATTAATTGATAGCCGACGTTTGCCTCGAAACGAAAGCATCCGAATCGAGTTCATTACGCGTGTATCGGCCGTGGCACGAGTGGCGGGAACAATGGGAGAGCTCGGAAGCAAAATCTCGTCGAGATCCTCTTATCCTCTTAAGTCGTTACGATGGATCGACGTGGATCGGCCTCCGGATCACCGAACACTTTGCTTTCCGTATCGAAGCGACCATTGTCCGCGATACAATCCCGTGCGAAAGAAGCAACGCCGGCCGGCGAACTCGTTGCGAAAGGTTGGAAAAGAGCCGCCATACCCGAAGCATCCCCCGTATTTTCTGCTTGCTCCCGAGGTAAAGTTTCATTCAAGTGTCGGGACATTTTACAGATGCGTGCGCCCGGATACGCACGAGAGCGCACGGAACAAACGCGTTCCTCTCGTTTTTCAGCGAGACTCGAGCATCCTCGTGCTGGCAAATAACAAACAGTCGGGAATGTCTGTGATCCTCGAAAGCAGATTATCCGGGAGCTACTTTTCGCCGGAAAATCGATCACGCCCGAGCGCATTCCAACAAGTGGCTTTTAACGGAACCGATGGCCGATCATCCGCGCTCGGTATCTCCTGCTCGATCGTGCGATCGAGCGTTACCATTTCGTAACGGATATCTTTTTCACCGCGGCTGCTCATCCTGCAACGGCCGAGAGAGAGAGAGAGAGCGAGAGAGAGCGAGAGAGAGCGAGCCGGTGAAAAATACCGAGAAGATCCTTTCTTTCGGAGCCGGACGATCCTCCGCGTCTGTCCTCGAGACGCGTCCCTTCCAAAACGCTTTGCTCGAGATCTCGATAGGGAAACGCATCCGGTCGACGCGTCGCGCGACGCGGCGCGGTTCAGCGCGGATCAGCGCGGACCAGCGCGGGAATATGGGTCAAACGAGGAGTCGCGATCGAACGAGATCGTTCCTGGGACGGCCGACGAACTGTTCACTCCCGAACCATTCTTCGATTCCTTTCCGGTCCGTTCCCCGCATCGGACGTTTCCTTTCATCGCGGCCGAAATAATCGCGAAGAACAAGGCAGCTCCCTCGCTAAAAGGATGGGGGCGTGACGACGATGTGCGCGCACCTTCCTACGTTCCACGACATAATACTTAATGACGGGGCCCGGCGAGCATCCAGTAAATTCGTCCTTGGATGCGTTCGTCAAAGCGCACAATGTTCACCCTTAAACGCAATAGGAAGTGGGACGTACGGACGTTCGACTTTCCTTCCATCGTGCCTCTCTGCGCGCACCCTCTTTTTCTCCTTCCTTTTTCTAATATCGCTTTCATAAGTGTATCGCGTTACGCGTCCCTCCGGCGAATCATTGTCGTCGTTGTTCGAGAAACCGCGCATTCTTTCGACCGAGAAGAATAGCTGGTTAATTATAACCATAGTTATTGTAAAGGGGTCCACCAAGGGTACAATACAACCCCCGAGGAGCTTTCAGCCAGCAGGAGGAATGCATGTTATTAAAACATTCCGGGCAGTTCTCTGTCTCGGCGCAGCTCCCACAGCGTTCAGCGTTTCCATGGTGAGCAAATCACCTGAACCGCTGGGCTTCTATCGGTCCGGTGCGTTTTAATTGCGAACAGCTACGCTTTCCTTTTAAATCGATCCAGCAGAGCGGACAAACGGCTGATGGCGAAGGGATAAGTCGCGGAGCTTTTCCCGATGCTCCGGTCAAAGGAGTTCTCGTTAATCGGCTCGCGACTCGATCAAAGTCGCGATATCGGGCAGAACTCGATCGATCGACCGGACTCGAAACGCGATCGGTTTTGCCGCGAGTGAAGCGAAGCAAAAGGCGGCAACTAATCGCAGGAGGGCAGATCGGTCGATCGTACCCAGACGCGCGAGTAGGCGAACAAAGCGAGCGGGACAGGTGGCAAGATAATTCGTTCGCAGAGATTTTCGCAGCTCCGAAGCGTCCGGTGTCCAGGCAGCAGCGATTGGCAGCAGTCGTCGAGCTGTTCCGCGATAGGAGGGAGGTCAAAGTCCGATATTTCGCTACGCGTCGTCGAAGTAACGAGGGCAGAGTAAAGAGTAGCGGGGAGGAGGAATATGTAGCAGAAAAGGGAGAAGGAAAAGGTTCGTAACCCCTTTTGAACGTCGGCCAATTAGGCTCCCGAGCAGGAGTGCATCGGGGCGCATTGCACGGCGATAGGATGATCGAGTGGTCCGATGGTATCGGTGCTCGCGTGCCAAGATCATGGTCAGGACACTCGATAGCCCGATAAGTAATGCACCCAGATAGGATGACGGAGGATGCCCGTTGAAAAGGAGAGGGAGAGACGTTGAGAGAGGACGAGTGGACCGAGCGGGAGCCGAGGAACGGAGAAAGAGAAGGAACTCCTCTGGAAGCACGAACGATCTTATCGCGGCACGAGTTACCTGGCTCGGCAATGAGCGTCCACTGCCAAACGAATGGAACGTAGTCGTTGGTTCTCGCGTGCAGGAATAAAAAAAGACAGCAGCGCATCGATCCGCGTGTGCGTCGGAAAAGCGCTTCCCAGCGACATCGCTTTCCGAGACGCAGGCCCGTTGCATCGGCTACGAGATTCGTTTCCTCGGAGATCGTAGCGCCGCGCGGCCGACCCGGTACGCGGCTGGCTCGACGCTTTCCTCATCCCTGAGAACGCGGACCCCCGGCTTTCAGCGTCGCGCGCTCGTTTCTTCCGTCGAACGTTCCAGTTAACCTGTTCGTTGTCACGCCCGCGGTTGTCCCACCTCGTCTCTACTAACGAACAAACGAGAAAAGTATCGGACGGCATCGTCCGTCCCGATGCGACAGGGACGCGAAGTCGTTTACCGCGACGCGAGTTCCAATTACAAACGGATAGAGGTGAATCGCGGCACGCGCATCGTCAAACGAGTTCCATGCATTTCGATCCACGTCTCCGGCGATCCTCGGCGGGAGACCCCAACCGGGGCGCTTTGATTCAGCACGTCGTTTGATCTTCGACCACGTGGCACGCGGGGGTAACTATAGCCGAACGAACAGGGTCGTTGCGACTAATTGCTAGCTCGGCGTCCACGTCAATGAAATCTGCGCTTCGGATGATTCGACCGAACCGTCGGAACGATAAAGGAACCCTTAAACGCACCCCTGTTAATCGCGAAGCGAACGAGGATCTCCCAGCGCCGAACATTGTATCGAAAGTTTCGCTAATTGGCCGCGAAAAATTAGCTTAGGCGGCAGAGAGCTGCGGCGGTCAACTGGTTCGGCGGGCGGTTGGAATTCTTTACGCGGACAGATGCCGCGATGCGCAAACGCAGACGCTCCGACTTCCGGCCTGAAAGGAAACTCTACGTCAACCCCCGGTGCGTCGTAATTTGCGCGCGCGTGCAGAATTCGGCGCGAACGGGCGAGGGATTGAAGAGGAACGGTAGGGTTGAGTAGGCGGAAAACGGAGTTAGGGAACAAGATAAACCTCAATTATGCCGATTGAGCATCCTCCAAGGGATGCTAGGTAGGGGAAGATCGCTCCTCCTACTTCTCCTGCCACGTGATCAAGGGCAGCCTCCCCTTTTTCTGTCCTTCTTTCCTTCCTTCCTTCCTTCCTTCCTTCCGTCCTTCCTTCCTCCCTTTCTTCCCTTCCTTCTTCCTAGAGCCGTAGCTCATTTTCTCCCTCCGCGGGAAGACGGAGCAGATGGATCGCGCGCGATTCGCGACGATTCCCCGATGCAGGAACTTCGATTCGAAGGCGGAGGGCGAGGGAGGAAGCGACGAGGTGCGAAAGAATCGGATCGACGCGAAACGCGCGTTGCCCGCGGTGGCGTCTTCGGGCAATCGTTTTGGAAAAGGTGACCCGGGCAGCCCCCGCCCCCCGTCGGGGGAGAGAGAAAAAGATGGGAGGAAGTGGGAGGAAGGAGAAGGAGATGCAGAAACAGCCTACGGGCTATCCTCTGCCCGATCCCCGCGCTCCCTCTTCGACTCTCCCCCTTCCACACCTTCGCTATTTCTTTCCCGATTTCTCTGTCCATCTCTGGTGCTCTCCGTGCTCCGTCTCGGTCCGTCTCCGTCGATCTCCGTCCCTCGGCGTTGCGTCTTTCTCGAAGTTTCACTTGCGATCGTGCGTCCTCGTCCCTCGGTTTGAATCACAGGGTGGTGGCCGACAGTAGTGGTGGTCGTATCCGGATGGTGGTGGTTATGGTGGGGGGGTAGTTGGTTTCTTCGTGCCTACCGCTCCCTATCTCTCCTTTCTCTCCCTATGGGAGGGCGAGGAGGGCCCCCGTAGCCGCGCACTGCGCACCGAGTTCATCATAGACAGACCGATCTCCCTGACAGCTCGTCGTCGGGCTTGAACGGAGGTGGAATCATCAGATTCTGTCCATCTCTTCGTCGGCTCGCAGTAGCGTGTCGGGATAGCGAACATACGCCTAGAATCACGAGGATAACGAAAGTGCGTGGCCCTCGGTGACCCCTTTCTCGCGAATCCTTGGCTCGCTATCGCGGCCGGTCGCCGTGCATCGAGCAGCCTTTCTCCCTCTCTTCGATCTCCCGGTTTCACCGTCCGTTACTCCTTCGCGGCGACGCTCTTCCCTTCTTCTCGCTCCTTCTTCTTACGCGACCGAAGCAATTCCGCCCTTTCCGCCCCTTCTCGTATCTCTGTTGCTCTCTGCTTCTCTGCTCGGCCGCGGATCGCGCCGCTCTTTCTCCCGTCGCCTCGACGTCGGCCGAACGAAATTCGAGGAAGCTACTCGCGTTGACGCGCTCCTTTGTCGCGGACCTGACGGCCCGACGGCCCGACGGCCGTTCGTCCGACGACGCGCGTGCCAGTTGTCGTCGGCGCGAAAACCAGCCGCGGGAAGTTTGCTATTCGACTGTTTGCACGGACGAAACGATAGCCGCGGTGGTACGCGTGCGAGAAAGAGGGAGGCGAAACGAGACCAACGGTAGAAGAGGAACACGAGCCGAAGGAGGGGGACGTGTGCGTGGGAGGAGTAAGAGATCCCGGAGGGCGACTTTTCTTTTATTTGAGCTTGACAGTTCGCCGTGAACGCGCGCACTCACACACCGGAAGTACCGAGCCGCAGACTTTCCTCTTTTTCTCCGAGACGCACGATCGGCCGCCTCGTTCGCGCCCCGAAGGCCAGCACGCCGCCGAACCTGAAACGAGAACGGACACGGAGGAACCGCGGCCCCGTCGCTGGCGAGGGTGGAAAGGTCGCGACGGAATGCCACGATACCTGACAGCGAACGCGGCGAACGAGGATGCCGCGACGGCTGATCTCGCGGTCGGCCGAGGATAACGATTCTTCGTGCACCTTCCTTTAGATAATCACGCAAGTGTCCTTCCGTTTCGTGGCACGCCGAGTGGCATCCCCCGCGGGACAGATCGATCGCGGCAAAGGGTGACGAACGACGATGTTTAACGTCGCGACGCATTGGTGCAACTTTCGCGACGGCCGCAGCAGTGTCAGTGACGTACGCTACTAATACGGACGGCGCGCAGAGTTTCTTCCGCGCCTCGATGCCAAAGACGAGAGGAGTCGACGGCGCGCGAACAAAAGGTGTCGAGTACGTCGCGCTACCGATCCGAATAGCAGTGCTCGAGAGGTCGGAGGGCGACCGGCGACTGGACAGTCGTGGAGCCGGTGGACGTTACGCGCCGTGACGGTCGTCGAACCGTTCGATCGTCATCGAGAATATTGTCCCGGGGTAGTTTCCGGGGCAACCCTTCGGAGCGGCGAAACTGGAAGCTCTCGAATCGTACGGAACGTCAAAGTAGAAGCGCCGGTGCCCGGGGCGAGGAGGAGTCCTCGACGCGTGCCAGCCTGCTGATCACAGGCACCGCGCCAGAGACGGGAGACAGAGAGTAGGAGAGGGATTCGAAAAAACCATACAGAAACAGAACGGAAGAAAAAGAGACGACGGCGTCGTCTCTCGAGCGAGGGGTCCTTCCGTTCGGGTGCTAGGGGTGTGCAGCCGTGGACGAGGGGTCGCACGCGACTCTTTTAAAGTGGGCAAACCGCGCAAAGAATAAGAGACGTCCCCGAGGCGATGACAGGATGCCTCCATCTCGATCGGGTCGCGTCTGCGATGGACCACCGTCTAGGATCGCCTTCAGAATCGGACCGACCATTGCCCTGCTGCTGATTCTCTTCGAGAATCGTCGGTAAGTACCGTCCAAAAATATTCTCCTCGAACCACCGCTTCGAATCGCCGCTGGACACGCATTTTATCTTATCCTGCTCCATTTGTTATTTTAGCAGTCGCATCGCGTTGTCCGACTCTTGGACGAAATCATTTATACTACGTTCGATATCTCGCGTCGCGTCTTGTTGAGTCTCGCGTTCCGCTCCGGAATATTTATTTATTCGCCATGATCGCTGTACGCTGCGAGGACGAGCCCGAATCGTCGCCCCGAACGAAGCGAGCGAATCACGCGACCGTGCCAAACTCGGCCGCAATTCTTCTTTCCTGTTATCGCGAGCTGCGTTCGCCTTTTGAAAAAGTGACAGCTGGTCTGGGTGACAACGAAGGTTCCTCGTTCCGAGAGGAAAGAAGGGAGAGAGAGAGAGAGAAGAGGGAAGGGTACAGAGTACAGAGAGAAAGAAACGACGGACATAGTCTGTCGTGTCTAATTTGCTTTGGAAGAATTTACGAGGACGGTGGCAGCGCGATTTCGGCCAGCCTCTTTTTCTTGCCCTCTCTATTTTTCTTTTCCCACTTCTTGCGGAAAGAATCCGTCAATAGAGACGCCCGACCGACGTTGGGACTGCATCGACGGCTCCGAGCAGAGCACAATGACGGAGTGCAAATAGGCCCTTTCGGGCAGCTTCGCGGTACGAACAACGAGCGAACCTGCTGCGATGATCTCCGCCTTCGTTGCGCACCTCTCCGATCGCGCTGGCACTGCACGCTGTAATCGGATCTTTCTCCCGGCGAAGAATCGCCGAAAGGTTGGCCCGTTTCGACGAGCGACATTCCTTACCGGACGCGGAAGGGAATCGCCACTTTTCGGTCACTTTTCGCAACGCGAACTCGCGAACGGAAAACGCTTCCAAGAATCGTGATAAATTCCTTGACTGGCCGCTTCCGAGAACACGATTCGCTCTTGTCCTCGGTACACGAAAAGACAAACATTCCCGACTATCTGTGACAATGTTGTGTCTTCGAGATAGAAGTACTTACTTATATACGTACGACTCGGTCCGGCCACGACGAAGCGGCCGACGTATTCTCCTTCGTGCCCACGCGGCTCCCCCGTAAATAATTACAAACTGCATCCGGGAACAAGGCCGTACGTGCACCGACACGCTGCTCGCCTGCACGCGCATAGATATAGACACGCGTGCGCTTCGGCGTATTTACGGAACGGCATTGAATTACGGCATCGAATAATTCCCGTGATGTAATGCTCGATAAACCAGTTTGCGCGCGACTAGAACGCTTAGCACCCCGCCGATGTAAACCGTGCCGATCGCGCAGCCGATCCCCCAGCCGATCCCGCGGCCGATCCCGCGGCCGATCCCGCTCGAACTCGGTCGATCGAGCGTATTAAATATTCGACGACCTCCGTTCGCCGATCGCTCCGAAATATCGGGACGATACGATCCGAGGTGGATGGCGTTCGGTTCGCATCGCGCGAAAATAAGAGGAGAGAGGCGAAGCGATTCGATATCTGCCGCTGGAATTCTCGCGAGTCGCTCGTAACGAGTTCTCTCTCCGCGGGTATACCTCCATTAAACGCGAAATTCCGTACCGTGATTCTCTCTCGCTCCTTCCCACCTGTTTCCTTACGGACAAGTTAAATAAAACACGTGCACCCCGACGCCATCTTGGATTCTTCGGCGACCCCTTGGATCATTGCAAAAATGCAGAACGCGCTCTCGCATCTTCGACCTTTGATTCGCTCCGCGATTTCCCACGAGCTCGGAGAACACGATCCGAAGATACGTCCGGTCGGTCTCTTCTCTCCCTTCCGTTACATATTTCCGCGATATGTACGCGCATCGAGAGCGCGCACACACGAACCCGATGGAAAAGGTCGGTGTATTTGTTTTCCGGCGGGCCACCACTGAGGGAGACCGAAGGGGGGCGGAGGTGGAATGGTAAAAATGAGGAGCAACAGAGGTGTAACGGAGGGGAAAGGTAACGGTAGGAATCCCCGGACTCGGGCAGACCGGCACAGGTACGCTATATGTCTTTGGTAATTTGTTTCGGGGAGCGAAGATCATTAATCTGCTTTCGGTAGATCATCAATAGCGCGAAAGATAGCAGCGATGCAACGGTGTATCCGGTAATGGGAGCCCTCAATAACCTTTGCGACCCTAAAATCTTGGTCCTCCTCCGCCGTCCTTTCCCACACTGCGCAGAAGTTGAGCTAACAAGACCTTCTTCCTCGCATCGTCCGCATCCTTCGGATGCGTTCTCCTTTTTCTCTCCTCCCCGAGATCCCTTTACGTATCCCTTTTCTCTCTTTTCCACGATCGCGCGGGTGCTATACACAGCTTTTACTTTAGGCGAAGCTCGTCGGCTAATTTGTACACGAGATAACCACCGACCCGCCGAAAAAATTGACCACTTCGACTCGCTACAGGGAAATAAACGGGCTCCGCGACGCGGCAGCAAAATCTCGCGACGGGCCAACGGAAGTACGTACGCCTCGGTAGGGACACTTTGGTGCCTCTCGTCGCGCCGATGCCCCCTACGAACCTCCGTTTCGCCCTTCCTCATCTGGAAATTAATTAACACCCGGTGCTTCGTAGCGCGCAGCCATTAGGTGGAAGCTGTTGCTTAAGATAGCGCTTCAAGAGCTCTTCCTCGGAGACGTGAATGGCGTTATCGCGGCGATGCGAAAGGGCAGAGAACGACGGGGGCTGGTAAAAGGGTAGCGGCGCGCAAGCGGCCGAAGCTGCCGATAAACGGGAGTGTAGGGGTGGTACGAAGTATAAAAAAGAGCCGCCTCTTTGAAAGCTATCGCACCTTCGACCCCGACCTCGTAAGATCGTCTAAAGGAAAGCAGACGACGCACGCTAGATGCAATATAGGCGCGTAGACGTGCGCATACGCGTGTGCAACGAGTCTGGCCCGAACCCTTATCGGCACACGTACAACGGTTTTACGTTCAGGCTGCTCAACGGTAGAGAGTTGGTTTAATCGACGATGAATCCAAAAGCAGCCGCGTTCGTGATCGGGAATTCGATAACCGAGGTAAACGCGTGGTAACAGTTGCACGGAGCGAAACGAGGGATCGAAAGAAGGAGATTGCAGCGTGCCATAAGTACGAGGAATGTGTCGGGCTAAATTCCCTGAAAGCAGAATCACTCAAAGCGATCGAGAACGCGCCCGCTTTCACTAAAAACCTACCATCTCCGCGCGTCGCGTCGAAAAGAACATTCCGTGGCGAAGGGGGAATTTAATTGGTAAATTTCGTTTGATTTGCAGCGCGACCTGCTTAATGAGCAACTCCGTGGACGATTGGGTGAGCGGCAACGCCGTGGTCTGCAAAGGTATTCCAGGTCTGACGAAGGAGCAGGTCGAGTTATGCCACAGAAATCCAGACGTGACTGTGGCCGCGATCAAAGGCCTGCAAGTGGCCGTATCTGAGTGTCAGCATCAGTTCATGTGGCACCGATGGAACTGCTCGTCGTTGACGCCCAGCAGTAGAACTCAGCAGAGCAGCGTGCTCCTTAAGAGAGGTAAGAGAAACGTAGCAAGACCGTGGCAATTCCGATGGGCGCGAAAAGTTGCGTCGCGACGCGGGCGAGAAGCGGTCCGAGCGCTTCCTTAAATCGGAATACGGTACGCGCTCGAGTCGGGGCCAGCTCCGAGAACCTGTCCCAAATCCACGGGCGAGAACAGGAGAAGAGACGTGACGAGACGCGAAGGGAAAAGATTGCCCTCTCGTCCGTCCTATTCCAGTGTGACATATAAATTCGTCGTGGCGCGTACGTGCGCCGAAAGAGGAAACATATATCGTGTCGGAGGAGTGCGCGAGAGCGCGAGAGCGCGACATCGAGCGCACCTGACCTGAAAGCTTAAGATCGTCCGCAGCCACGATCTCGGTGCCCGCCACGTCCGTCCTCTCGTTATCTCTATCCGTGGATCGGTACACCTTTTTTTTGCTTACCGGCCAACGAGAGGTGTCGATTCCGTGACTTTTTTCCCGAGGCTATTTCGAACAACGATAGCGACGCGTCGGTCGCGGTCGCTCGGCTCGAGACGTTCCAGCGGATGAAAAGCGATTTCCATGTAAAAACCGACGGGGGTCGATTCGCCGATTATCCGTCCCAGAGGATGGCCGATCGCGGTTCGAATTTGACATCGAAGTTAGAGGGCAGCAGCTTCCGAGAAACGGCCCGCACTTTACCATTACGAACGGTTCCAGATTTTTAAGAACGACATCGGTGGCCAGGTGAGGGTCCCCGGTCGTTCGAGAAATCCACCGTGTCAAATTCGTGCTGGCTACGTATCTCGAAGAGAACTGGCGTCGTTAAATCTTTCGGACACGGTCCTCCCGTTGCTCCCTCTTCCATTCTCTCCTCGCTGTAGCTTTGCCCGTTAGCCCCTCCCCGCCTCCCGTCCCGACCCACGGCACGTCTCACTTTTGCCACGTATTCGTTAAACCCCGGCAAAACGACTTAATGTATTATGAAATGTACAGGGAACGGTCCGCGTCTTTCTCCTCTTCTGCTCTGTCCCAGAGGCCCACACAAGGCGGCCTACTACCAAAAGCGATACCCGACGCGACGTTCGCTCGCAGGACAGGGACGGTGACAGTGTTTACGGTCGTAAATACAACCGGGGGACTTTGCTGGGAACCAGCTCGAAAATTCGCGGTTACGCCTGACGAGTTCTATCCTCGCGAATCGACGGGTTCGATCGGATCTTCGAATATGCTCGATAGGGGGGCGGTAAGAACCCGAAGGATTGTACATAATTTCGGGGCGCGTCGACGAAGAGTTAAGAGAAGCGTTAAAGTCGTTTCGACGGAACGAAAAAGAAGAAGGCACACGCTCCCATAAACATTACCGGCCTCGTACCCGCTCCGCTATCTATTGAGTTATCTAAACAGTGATTCGGGCTTGACACAGGGGAGCAGGGTAAGGCCTGTACGCCATCCGTCACCGCGTCCCTGCGTCAAGATGCCGAAGAGTAAGGAGGCAGCGTGGCTCTCTGTGCACCTCAGCCTTGTCCTCTTCTTCCTTCCACCTCGCTCTCCCTACTGTCCAACAGAAGAGACGTACAACTCCCTGTGGAGGATTTATTGCGAGTCCCTTGTGCACCTCTTACCACCGAACGGCAGCAACGGCAGCAACGGCAGCAACGGCAGGAACGGCAGCAACGGCAGCGGCAACAGCCGCATCTACAAGCAGCAGTAGCAGCAACAGTAGCAAGAGCAACGGCGGTTGCTGTAGCTGCAGCCCTCCGCCAGCAGTTATCTGCATTATAAAACAGTTTCTGCCAATAGCCGTATAAAGCGGAAACTTTCAGCCACCCCTCCCACTGCGAGCCCATATAAAGAGCTGTTTTCGTTCCCTTTCGTCCCGAAACTCGGCCCTCGCTGAACGTAGGAGGTTATCATCCTCGGAAGCGAAACACGCGATGGATCCCTCGACGCGGCTTCGCCAACCTGTCGGATGCTTTCTTCGCGAGAATTCGACGGCTCCTCTTGGCCGTTCTTCGTCGACGACGTTTCTATCGTATTAACCATCTCGACAAAAATCCACATACCGCGTGCTCGATACTTTGCCAATGCGTCGACTCTTTAACGTCGCCGGGATTCGTGCAGTCGACGAGGGGCGACGTAATCGAACTCCGGCTGTCCGCTCTCGTTCACCGAAACGCATCCGACCTGTCCGTCCGCGAATCCGTCGTTCGCGGACAATTCCTTGCCGGCGAAACATCTTTCGTGGCAGGGCAAAAGGAGACGCGTGCTTCGGAGAATCGCGAATGAAACAACCGATACGAGTTTCAGAGACACGCTGACTCCCGACTCGTTGCCGGACGACTGCCTCTCGATGCGAAGAGATGGAAGCGAAATTAGAGAGAACCGTTGAAAATCACGTGCAGAACCGCGGCTCCTCGGCCGATGCGAACAAAAGGGTTGCTTGTCGAGGCGGGACGTCGCGTCGCGAGGTAACGACAGTGCAGTGGCTCATCGGGTGTCGAGAACGAATACCACAAATCCTTTCGAATGCGCCTTTAGCGCGTCTCCCCGATATCTCGTTCTCATGAATACTGCAAATACCGCCGGGTATTCGTGGATTGGAGTAGCTCGCCTTCGAAGGAGGAACGAGGAGGTAGGGTAATGCGCGGGCATTGTCGAGCAGTCGAGGAGAAAGGAACAGTTTGGACCGCGTATTCCATGCCAGCCGGGAGTCGTGTGTCGTATCGTTTGTAAGTTGACAGCCACCATAGCGGTTTGACGATCGGCCATCCGTCAATCCGGCTCCGGTGACGCTTCGAAGACGAGAGACCTTGTAGGTGGCGAACAAAAAGTGCGTTTGACGTCGCATTACTTATCGAACTGGCCCAGCCTAAGCCTTTTATTCATCGGCCGATGAATTTGCAAATTCTACCTCGGGGGTCGATACGAATCCGTTTCGTATTCGGATTTTTTCCCGTCGTCAAACTTGAACACCGTCCGCTCGATCTCGATAACGGCCGAGTCCGATCGCGCGTATTGACCGGGCCACGGAGAGCGGTTCGAGAATCGTTTCGCGTCGCTGGAGACGAGAGAGGGAACGAGCGCCGAATAATGGGCGCAAAATTGTCGCAAATCGTCCGGATTGTTGGAGAACGCATCGGCCGCCGTCGGTGCTCGGCATCGCGTCTCCGGGGACCCCAGCGTGAGATCGCTTATACATGCAGTCGCTGGGTGCCCACCGGCCGCCGCTGTTGATAGCCACGCTTTGTTTTGACGGACGGCTGAATGATCTACCTCTGAACTTTGTCTGATGGCTGTCCGTCGAGCAATCCATCGAACTCGCTGCTAAAGTGCCTTCTACGGAAGCTCGGCTGCGCGATGCCCCGCTGCTTCGCGTGCTCGCCCGTGCCAGAAGTGGCGAAAGCGGCGATCGCGATCGTTCCTATCCCTTCACCTATATTATTCTCGCCCGCTCCGATTCGATCGTTCCCTTTTCGCTGTTTCCTTATTCCACGGCGACATTATTCCGTGTACGCGTCGCTTGCCGGCTTTCGAGCGGGCGCACAGATGGCGCGAAGAAACTGTAGGAGATGCTTTCTTTCAGGTTACAGGGAGACTGCGTTCGCGGTCGCAATTTCTGCAGCGGGGGTGGCTCACAGCGTAGCCCGGGCGTGCAGCATGGGACGGTTGCTCTCCTGCGGATGCGACCCGTCGAGCTACAAGGGTAAGCCGCCTGCCAAGGCCAGGGGCACCCAATGGAAGTGGAGCGGGTGCTCTCACAATCTCGACTACGGCATGGAGTTCTCGAGACAGTTCCTAGACACGCGCGAGAGAGTCGGGGATATACAGTCGACGGTCAATCTCCACAACAATCAAGCTGGCCGCTTGGTAAGCCGTTTGATTAATCTTCCTTTGCGTCACCCGCCCCTCGGCGCTAGCGATAAATATATTTTATTTCAATCCGCGGCGATGCACGTCCTCTCGCGGGGTGTCTTTTTGTGGTCGTTTCTCCTGATTTCACTGATGATCCGCGTTCTAACGGCGATTCCTGGTACGCGCTGAAGCAACGCGAAACGAAAGGAAGCAGAGAGGGCGGGAGCAAGAGGGAAAAGGAAGGCGGTGACTAGGGGTGGATGAGACGAGTAGGAGAAGAGTAGGAGAGAGTAGAAGAAGAACCGAGTCCGTTCCTCCGCTCCGTGCAACTCTCTACGCTCGGTCTCGCCTCGACGTTATTAAGACGAAGCCCGGGGCTGGACCACCCAGTCGTAGACTCATTAACTGTTTTGTACGCGACACCTCTTTGTCTAAAAGAAATTGCCCCCTTTCTCGTCACTCGCTATTCGCGCTACTCTTGACCACTCGCCGCCCTCGCTGAATCCAATCGAGTTCGAACCATTTCCCAATTGTCGAGGCGCAGCTTCCTTCTGCGCCGACCTCCCGACCGAAGTCCGATAGGTCGCCGCGACCTTATTATCCTTCTCCCGATTCATGGATCACGAGACAGCAATCGATCGAATTTCAGGCAGTGGCAAACAACATGCAAGTGCGCTGCAAATGCCATGGCATGTCGGGTTCCTGCGAGCTCAAGACCTGCTGGAAAGTGGCGCCGGATTTTCGAGTAGTTGGGAAGACGCTCAAGGATCGCTTTCGAAACGCCGTGCTAGTCGCGCAGAGCAACTTGGGCAGCGGCACCACGCTGACCAGAGTGAGAGGTTCGCGGAGGCGAAGACCGGACAGACAGAGGCAGAGGAAACATCGCGGAGGATCGTCTGGCGGGGGTGGCACCGGCGGCGGCCGTAAGAAAAGGCCGCGAGATCTTACGAAACAGCTGTTTTACTACCAAAAGTCGCCGAATTTTTGCGAGAGAGATCTCAGCGCGGACATCCCGGGCACTGCGGGCCGTAGGTGCAACAAGACGAGTTCCGGTGGAGATGGATGCAGCAACCTGTGTTGCGGCAGGGGCTACAACGTAGTAAGGCAACGACGCGTCGAGAGATGCAAGTGCAAGTTTCACTGGTGTTGTTTCGTGCAATGTCAGAATTGCACCGTGGAAGAGTGGATCACAGTTTGCAAGTGAACGATGCTCGACTTAACGATAGACTGTACGATAGACTGTACGATAGACGATAGACCATAGACGATAGACGATAGACGATAGACGATAGACGATAGACGATAGACGATATACGTTAGACGATAGACGTTAGACAATGAACAACGCAGGCGTGCATAATAGAGCTTGATACACGGATCATATTGAATTAAAATTTGTTATTTCGTCGGAAAGAATCGGGACATTTAAATCATCTAAGAGGACGGTAGAGATCGGCGGTTTTTCGTTAAGCACGAGGGCGTTGCTCGTGTACCGAAATCGTAGCTGATATGGTCGACGCCAATTCGATGACCGTACTTTTCATTCACGCTTAATTATTACGAACGCTAGCAATCGGGCCAAAACGTTCTGGGTACGAGCAGCAAAGAAAATTGTTGTTAATTACGCGAGTAATATAATTTAATCGGTAGAGTAAGCGAACCAATAATTTATTTATCACGTTGCCCCTATTTAATTAGTAGATAATTTTAATAACCACAGCAACTGTAACACCTCCGTCACAGTATTATTAGAAGAAGCAATGTGCGTGTGCAAGATTGGGAATGAATGCGATTGTATACAATTTAATGATGCGCGTACAATAAAGAGTTCCTTCGACCGATACTTAGCCTATTTATTTCCCTCTCGGCGCGGAGTCCCGACCGCGATCAATTCGCGAGCGATATTCGGCCGATTACGACCAGTTTCCCTTGCAAAGGAATCGCTCGAAAGCGTAACTCTTTCGGACAGATTTACAGATGACCGAAGCCTTTCCGACACTTCTCTCCTTTCGCCGATGGATTCGTTCGACCTTCTTTTCCATCGATCGAACGATAAATTGTCTCGCGTTAAAACCTTGGAAAAATCTGTGCCAATCCCACTTACATATCAAGCGAGAAGACCGTTTCAACGCTACTACGAAACATCGGAGACACGCGCCACTTGTTTCGGATTTTTGCGCGCAACACTTTCGGGTCGCGCGTGCATTTTCGTTTCCAGAAACGAGCTCCAAAGAGTCGGAGCTACGTTTCGTCAACATTTTATCGCATTTGGAGAAATGTCATTCGTAATCAGAGAAGTCGGGCGCCGGGCGTCGGGCATGGCGCGTTCGATCAACTCGTATCACCCCGCTCAAAGCCCCAGGAATCCACCAATAGCAAACTAGGCTTTCGACTCTATTCGCGATGACTAGGATTCCGATTAGATTAACACCGAAATCGGACGAGGACTTTCATAATCGTATTTGACGCGGGTCGGCGGCCGTTGCTGCATCGATAGCCGATAATCCAAAGGATTGCGATCGTAATTATCTAATCTCTGAACGAGTGAAGCGAGATACCCGCGTTCGTAACTGCCTGCCTCCGGCAATTTCCTCGACTCCGGTTGCAGCGGAACGTGGCTTCGTTCGTGCGATTGCTTTGGAAAATTCGCAATCGCGACGGTACCGAGAAAAGGAAGTCTCATTGTACCCGCGTCGAAGCTGCACGCGTCGCCTCCCGACGCGACGCGTATTCGCATTAACCGCGGCTCCCTTTGACAAGTACTCCAGCCAGGACGACCCTGAAGAAGCCGCGATAAAGCGCATTAATTTATCGCGCGACCCTCGGCAGATCTTTTTCAAGGCGCATCGATCCGGCCAACGAGATTAGAAGCGGGAGCACGACGCGACACTTTTTACCGCTAGATACCTGTACTGCAACGACAATTATTGTCGTGCCCTCGCGACTCGTAATTCGCGACACGTATGCGTTCCACTAGCGACGAAGCAGCGACGATTATGCGAAAGCACCGCGACAGTAGCACGGTCCAAAGACGCCTCGTCTCTATAACGCCGACAGACAATGCAGGAAACTTGCGAAGGGTGGAACGGCGGTTTCCGCGATTCCAACCAACGACGCGGAAGAGGCAGGTGGACAATTGTCGAAGAATTCCCGTTCAATGGTTAAAAGAAAATTACGAGGGCGTCCTCGAAAGGAGTAAGAGAGGAGAAGAAAGAGGAGGAGGCAGGTCCATAAAGGCAAAGCGAGAGGGACGGATAGAGTCGGTGCTGGGGCTAGACGACGATCTCGGGAACGAAATCAATGAGCTAACAGGCTTGCGAGTTAGCAGTTAGTTAATTAAGTCGGCGTTATTGGATCATGGAAGCCAAGCACCCCTCCCCAGCTGCACCCCCTCGACGCAATCGTGACTGCCACCCTACACGAGCGTCGTAGAACTTGGCTCTTACGCCGGCACACGAGCATTGGGAGCATTGCAAGGGTGGACGCCGCAGGGCCTGTACAACCTGCCAGACGTTTTAATTAGAGGTGAGTTTCATCGCGAGTCACGCTAAGAGCACCCCCCGTTACTTGTCTCTTAGGAGTAAGTGTTTTGCACCTTCCGCGAAACCCCTTCGTTTCGTTCGTCGCTGTATCTTGTACGGGCAAACTCTGTCCCATCGTGCCGACACTCGGGAAACCGATGACTCGATTCGCCAACGGCTCGTCGAAAGAATCCGGATCGGAGTAACCCGCGTAAACAGTGAGGGCTGATCAACGAGTTCGCGTACCGATTCGCCCCTTTGATCCATCGTTGAAAATATTCCCGCAAATGCGACGATTAACCGCGCGACGTCGATCTAGCTTCGGCAAACTCGCCCGCAGACCAGTCCGCAAATCAGCGTGATCCAAATTTGGAAAACGACCGTCGAGCGTGCAGGATTCCCCGAGATTTATCCGAATCGTGGCCTCTGTCGAGTGGAGCCGCGTTAGCGCGACCGATTCCTCCCGGATGCCAGAAGATCGCGAAGCCCCGTGCCGAGACACCGAGGTCTTATCGCTTTCGGATCGCGAATAATGCCGCAATTAACAAGTTTCGCTCGACGGGTGGAAAGGAAGGGAAGAATCGAAGAAGAACGTTCGAGAGGGAAAACAGCTCGGAGAAACGGAAGGCAGAAACAGAGGAGGAAGGGAAAAAAGGGAAGCAAGTGCGCGCGCGCGAGGTGCTTTACGTTCCACGATGCGCTTCTCGAAGGTGCCGGAACATGTGTTTCAAGATGTTTTGCCAGCAAGCTGGGAAAAAGAGAGAAACCCGTAAATACGGAGAGAACGACTGGGGAAAGGAGGAGGCAGCCTAGTCGAGCACGGCAAAGGGCGTCCGTTTCGTTGCGGTACCACTAGTGTGGAGGCAAAATCCAAACAGGTGTCGTCTCGAACAACTTCGGTTTCGCAAGAACGACGAGGACGAACGAAGACGCGAGTAAGCGGCAGTTCGACCGACGTATCGGTATTTTCAATGAGAACGAGGAGGAAGATGAGGAAAGAACGCGAGATACATTGTGGTAAGACAAGACCACGAGAAAGAAAGGGAAGGGGGACTCGCAAGCGCGAGCCGCGAGTTGGAAGCCGCGAGCTCGAGGAGAATATAGCGGAAAGTTAAATGTTGCATGAGCTTCGGGGAAGGAAAGCAGACGCGAGATTCCCGGTATCGATTAACCCTCTGACGGAAATAACGTACGAGCAGCAACGAGCGGGCAATTTTTCGATCGGCGTTCGACCGCGAGAACAACGACACCTCCGTCGGGGAATCTCGGAAAGGTGAACGCGTTATCTGCGGGGACGATCGATCTTAGAGATTCTGTAAAAGGTAACGGAAAGAAGATGACAATCGATCTAACGCCAATCGGTCGCAGGACCGATACGCGACAACTTCGACGCGCCACTTTTTCCTCGGAAGATCGATCACCGAATCGAGAGGACGGAGATTTGCGTCTACTAGTTTTTCCGATTAACGAAGCGAACCGCGTCCCGTTTAAAGGTACGACACACCGCGCGGCAACAGAAAAGCTAAGAAGCGAGCCACTTGTCGCTAGTTTACCGTACTTTCCGGCGAAAGGAGTGTCGAACCCTTTTCAACCGGTCCGAACCGGTCGTCTGCCGATCGTTTTCGGCTCCTGCGTCTCCCTTTTTCTTTCTCTTCTTCTTCTTCCTCCTCGACCGCTGCCACTACCGGCGTCGCTGCTTCTTCCCAGGGATTCGCGGTGATAACATTCCGCAGCTACAGCCGGGGACATTCGTTGGGCAACGAATATCGGCTTTCCCACCCAGCCCTTTTCGGGACGAGCGCGTTCGCAGCTCCCTTGTGCCGCTTCGTTTACCCGAATCGATACCGAAGGAAAAGCAACGGGCGACCGGAAGAAATATTCGCGCGAGATTGGCAGCGGGAAGGCGGGAATTTGTCCGCGACTGAAAATGGCCGATTTCCGATCGGAACGGACGATCGGGTTCGTGCGCGAAACTTTCCCACAACAGGCGTTTCGTCGCCCCCACGCTCCTTCCCTTTTAAAGACAGCGAGCCCTGCACAGGTTCGCGATCTGCCTCGGCCGAAGGAGGAGAACGGTCGCGTCGTGGGTCGCGAATCGACCGCGACGACTGCCGCGAGAACAAAGACGGAGAGGAAGAACCGATGGACCGAGTGGCACGGAAAACTTTTTCTGAAATCACAGGACTCGTCCTCAACTCGCTACCCCTCTCCCTTTCTTCCCGGACGTCTTCTCGCAACGCGCAACCGGGCATCAATAATTTAACGCCCTGTCGTATCGATAAACCTGCACCGCTCGACGGCCGGCAACGACGGCAAGGAAGCCGAGGATGGAAAAGGAGAAGAGATGCGCTCGTTCGCGAGACGGCTGAGAAAAGTACGGCGTCGTACCGCATGGGAGCAGAGCAGAACCGCACCGTGCGCCGTGTGGACATCGTGGATCAACCCGAGGTTCTTACGTCCGTTCGTTCACATATAGTCAGCGACGCATCGCCCTCTCGCTTCTTCTTTCCCTCCCTCGCCCTTTCGCCCTTTCCCTTTCCCTTTCCCTTTACCTTTCCCTTTCCCTTTCCCTTTCCCTTTCCCTTTCCCTTTCCCTTCCCATTTCTCTTTCCCTCTTCGATTACAAGCGGCAAGAAGCGACAAGAAGCAGCATTACACGAGACACGCCGCGCCGACAAATCGACGGATTATGCCGGACGAGCGCCGACCCACCGGGAATAAATGAATTGGCTAACGACGCGAATCCTCTCGTTTCTCGCCCTCCCCCTCGCTCTACTCCGCACTAACCCGCCTCGTCCGGCCTCTCCTAACCCTTTCCATTTCTTTGCACCTTTCCGTTTTCTCGCAGCCCACCGGCTCGTGATTTACGCGATTTTGCGGAACCAACGTTGCCCGCGATCGGGTTCGGGAGAAAGCCTCTCTGCTCCGCTCCCACCGGGCCAGACCGTGGAAACGTACGTGCAAGCTCCGTTCACCTGTGACGAGCTGCTTATCGATCGAACTGACCGGCTACCGTGGAAAGTTTTACCTAACGAATTTCAATAATAATCCAATAACGAAGGTACTTTCGCGGGCTGTTTCGTGCCAATGAAGCTTATCAACTGCTCATACGATAATGGCTGTATCGGAGGAGGATGAGGTCCACGGTGTGTACAAAAGTAGAACCGCATCGATCGATCGTGTCTTTTGTAAAGCAGCTAAGCGAGCCACCCGTTGCCCACGGACTCTCCTAACCCATTAAATACTCTTACGCAATCCGTGGGATCCGATAAATGGGATATGTATTACACGGCGGCGTTCCCGCAGCCCTACAAGTACTAGCAGAGATACGGCTGAGAAAGAAAAGCAACAAAAGTCTCCGTCGAATCAATTTTTCCTCGCATCCTGCGTTTCCATGCTGCGCGACGCTATCAAACAATGCGCATATAGAATGCTTGTGCCCGTACAACCGTACCGACTTCACGAGTTTCGAAAAAAACGTATTCGAAATTTGTCCTTTCGAGACTCGAGCTCGCGTGCGAGAGCAATAAATTTCGATCTCGATCCGAGCGCGATATCCTCACGAGTTCCCGGCGTAGCTTTAGATATCCCTCGTCGAAGCTTTCAGGAAGCGAGCCACTAATTAGCGATTACCACTCGTTCACGCGGCACTCGAGAAGGAATATAATTAGCACTCACCTTTGTGCTGATGCGCCGTGAAGCCCTCGACCGGCCGAACCTGGCCTCTCGTAAAAAAATCCGTAGAGCGTTCTCTTGGAAGAGAGTCATTCTCGACCTTCTCGTCGTTCGAGAACAGATGGAAAGAGTCACCGGTGCCCCCTGTGAGTCCCGTAGAGTGTGAAGAGGTACGCGACGATCTCTTCGTGCGCGTCCACTCTATCCTGGAAACGAGAGCAAAATTAATCAACTTATAAATTTTATTCCCCCGATTCCTGTCTTCTTCCTTTCCCTCTTTTCCCCCGTTTTCCCTTTTTTCCTCCGCAATGAAACCGTTTTTTCCCTATCTCGATATGCTTCGACCGCGCAATCGTTTGCCCCGCCGCGCCGCTATAAATGCACAACCCTGCCCCTCGATCTCGTATCGAACACCGAGCAAGCAATCACTGTTTTTCTCCGCGTTGCAGCCGACGACGAGGAATTTCCGAAAATGAACGATTACGGTTACGGCAGGCGAGCAGGGAAGGAACATCACGGACGTGGAGGTGGCAGAGGCGACCAAGAGGACGATCTCGACGATCGCGGAAAAAACGCTCTCCAGCGTCTGGATAGCGTACAAGATCCTGGAAAACGTTATCTCCTTAGAGAGTGCATTGGTTCTGGCGTGTGCGGAGATGTTTTCGAAGCAATCGATCAGCAAGCCGGTACAGTTAACGGATCTATGAATGGACGATGCAGCAGCTACGCTCCTATCGACGCGTTCGCATTTTTGTAGGAAACAAACGAGTGGCGGTAAAGGTTCAAAAGCTCACGCCCGAAACGCAATCCCTGATCATCGAAGAGTACAAAGTTCTGCGCGACTTTTCGTCTCATCCCAACCTGCCAGACTTCTATGGAATTTATCGAAGGCGGTCCGGCAAGAAAACGGAGTACGATCAGATATGGTTCGTTATGGAGGTAAGAAAGAAATATCGGGAAAAAGTAAAAGCGATTCCATCGTTTCGTCGTCGTCGCGAACGAACCGCCTCTGCCCGTGAGTTTCACTCGAGGCTACGGTATTATCACCACCGACGTATGTGTGCGTTACTTGCATCGAACGTTTGTATCACGTTTGAACATCGATTTCATGATATATCCGTAACGCCACTCCTCTAACATCGTAATTCCTCGGAGGAAAAAAGGAAAGCCCGGGACCGCGAACAGGCGGCGCAGAAAGAGCGAGGGTGGGGCTCCGTGGTCGAGGGCGGCGGGAGGGCAAGGAGAAAGAGAAAAAGATAAAAAGGAAAAAGAAATAAAGGCAACGGCGAGGGAAGAGTTGCCGTATGCCGTACGTAGCCATGCCAGGACCCGGAGGCAATTTCAAGTATTTGAGACGGTCGAATACGCGGATAATTTACGACACACGCGGCCATTAAACAATCATTAAACTCGTTCGTGTACGCAGGTGAACCCAGCCACGTCGCAGCCCTAATTTACGCGTGGACCTCCGCGGTGTGCGCAAAATATTATTACTTATCTCGGGCAAAGCGGCGATACTCTTATTAACTCGATCGCGTGTACGCTCGACCGCACACTCTTATCAAATATTACCGACATTCCGACTTTATCGTAATATTTTCGGTCGCTTTTCCATCGAAACGAAATTCTTGATAGAGCGGTTTCGCGAATCACCGATTGCTGGAGATCGTGCGCTCTCGAGCTGGGTGTAGACGAAGGGGGAGAACAGGGAGAAAGAAACAGGTGTCCAGTAGGGGGCCGAGTACAAGCAATGCAGAGAATAGCAACGATTTTGCAAGTGAATCGATCGGAGTAAAAACCTCGGTAAGCGATCGCTGAGGTAGAACGACATGCAACGTCAATGAGGCAGATTTATAGCTGATGGCTTTTAGTGTCGTATCAGGGTCACATTTTGCGCGCGTATAAACGCGCGTACACGTGTACACGTGTACAAAAAGATATCAATGGGCGAGGTTTTCGCGTCGCCCTCGATACGGCTTTGCCCGGAAGGATGATCGAAATCGAGTACCCGATTTATAGAATTCGGCGTCGAAATTTTCGAATCAGCGCGAATGGTACGACTCGCGGTAACTTAGAAGTAGGAATTGTAACCGTTAATTTCGTATCCCAGATATCGGGATCACGGACAATTACGTAGAACCGTGTGGAAAATTAAACTCCGCCTCGAATACACGACTTAAATTGCTTCCGCAATTTCGCGAGCGCTGCCAAGCTATCAGCGCGACGTCCGAAGTGGCGATGCAAATCAAAGATTGCTTTCCCGAACTATGATTACGATATAATTTTAACACAGTGTACGTGCATCGCGGAAAAATAATAATTGTTTTCGTCGCACGATTTGCAGCTCTGCGAAGGTGGACCTGTGATGGACCTCGCGCAGGGCCTTATCGCAATGGACAAGAAATTACGGGAGGAGCACATAGGCTTTGTCTTGAGGGAAGTGATCAAGGTAAAATTCCAAATGCGGATCATGTAGTTCGTCGCATTAGCTAGAAACGAATATAATTCGGCGATGGCGCGAACGGGTTGGCAGCAAGTAACGACGGTAGAAGACGTTATTATAACGTAATTGTGTCCGATGGTACGTCTCGAGCGTGCTCGGTATTATTGCACTCGTCGCGAGACAAGGAGTTTTCTGAAATTGTCCGACTCGAGTGAAAGGAGGACCGCGAAGGGAAGGGGGGGAAGAAGAGAGAGGCGCAAAAGTGCACCCGAAAGGTATGCAAAGGGCGCTTCGTATACGTGGTCGAAAAGTCGGTAAATGGCGTGGAGCGTGGAGGAACGAAGCTGACCTCCCGCGTCGGGCAACTCGCGATTCGCCGATATTCAGCGAACATTCGCGTTCACGTGCGCGCAAAATCAGACGACAAGAAGGACTGCGAAAGACGGGCGTCAATGGGCTGCATTCTGCGGAGTATAAATTACAAATAAGACAGGCGAGATGACTCGCTAATTAACCTGCTCGCAAATGAAAGGCTGACCGCTAGTTCACCCTTCTCCTCTGCTCGCGCAGCCATCTCTCTGGACTCTGGACGCATCCAGCAGAGATCAAGAGCGCAAAGACTTCCGTCCCATTCTCCTGCGTTTCTCCGTCCCAAGAGAAGGCCGGCGTTACAGCCAAGGACAAAACTCGAGATCTTGCGCAGGAACAGATATGCGAGGGATGGGACTAAGGGGATAACCGAGAAACGCGACGCTGACGAGTGGCAAATGTTTCCCGCCTCGAGATGTATAATTTCGCTGGGAAAACGATTCACTCGGTCGCAATAATTTTCTTCTCCTTCCTCTCGGAATACAATTTACCGTAATATCGCACGAGATGTTTCTCGGACTATATTCCTTTTTCGAGTGTCGCGGCTCACGGGAGGAAAATGAGCAGGAGGAAACAATTAGGAAAAATGCTGGACACCGAGGTAACAGGTGTTATTTGTGCGTCAAACGTTGCAACCTGATCGGCGCCAGGGGTAAAACGCGGGTTTCCGCTTCGAATCGTGCCTCGTTTCCCTTCCGTTCGGTAGACCCGATACCTGGTCGAGGTACGTAACTCGGTTTCTCTGCAAAAACACCCGAGACCGCGCAAAATCGCGGTGGGTTCTGCTAATTATCTTCGCCGTGAGAACACCGTGAGCAGGATACCCTCGAACCTCGACGGTCTCGCGAGCGCATCGTTTCTTCGTCTGTACCTGTGCTGGCAGTTTTGCCTATCGCCCTATCAACTGTAGCTGGAACCTGCCTCGAGGTCCAAACAGAGTTCTAAAATAGGCGTTGCTGCATTTTCAGCTTCCGATAACAATATTCATTGGACAGTCTCTCGTGTATATCATTTACACGCATTTCTCTGTTCCTCTTCGTTCTTCTTTGCCATTCTCTCTCTCTCTCGTAAAGTGCACGCAACCCCTTCTCCTTCTTCTTCTTCTTCTTCTTCTACTTCTACTTCTTCTTCTTCTTGTTCTTCTTCTCCAACGTGGCCTTCTTGTTCGCGTTGGTACGTGTTCCATGGACCCAGTAGCGATTCGTCCACGGTTGCTCGTGCGGTAAATCAGGCCACGTTGACGTTTAATACCGGCAAATTACACGCGAAATAAATGCTCGAGAAGAAGCGTAAAGAGAAGAAACTCGAGGCAAAGATATTCGGTGGTGCTTTGTCGATCCTTCGTCCACCCGTCCTCTTTGAAATGTTAACGAATCGCATGCCATGCTTCTCAGGCAGTAGTTCATCTACACGAGAACAACGTGATGCACCGTGACATTCGCGGCAGCAACATTTTACTAACCAGAGAGGGAGAGGTGAAGCTGGTCGATTTCGGGCTATCGAAAATGGTTCAGGGCGAAATGGGAAAGAGGTACACGTGTATAGGATCGCCGAGCTGGATGGCGCCGGAAGTCGCCATGACGAAAGGGAGCAGTTCCGACCGGGGATATGGGAACAGAGCCGATGTATGGGCGATCGGGATCACGGCCATCGAATTGGCTGACGGAAAGCCACCCTTTCAAGACATGCATCCCACTAGAGCACTGTTTCAGATCGTTCGTAATCCTCCTCCGAATTTGTACAGACCATCCAATTGGACGCAAAATTTCAACGATTTTATTGCCGAGTACGTCTTTCGACAACACTCAAGTACAAAGAGATCTATTAGCATCGTTCTACAAATGCCCATTGCTCCCCAGGTGCCTCGAGAAAAATCCCGAGAACAGACCATTCATGGCGGAAATAGCGGAGCATCCTTTTCTAGGGGAATTACCCGAGAACGATTATCTGGTAACGTTGTAAAGAAAATTTCATAATTTCAGAATACTAAAAACATTGATGCCTGGTGTTTCCAGCTGACGCAAGAGATCAAAGTGTTAATGATGGATGCTTGTGCGAAAGGTAAACTCGATAGGAGACCGGAAGTAATAGTTCGAAAGGGTTTTCTAAAGGTATAGTTGTCGAATAAACGTGGTAGGACAGGTAGAGCATTGCGACCAAATAGAGACGCGCGATTATTCGTTTGCCATTCAGACTCATCAAACGGACCCCCTCGAGCCTATGTTCATGGAAGACCTAGCGGCACTCGAAACTCTCACAGAAGATGCAATTTTGGACGAATTGCACGAAAGATTGCGGCAAGGCTACCACCACAGCTTTATCGGCGATATCCTTTTGGTTTTGAATCCAAACGAACAGCAGGACATTTACGGCCCGGACGTAAGTATCCTTAACCGTGCGATCGCTTTGAACGAAGTCACATAAAATTTAAACCTTTGCTCCCTCGCAGTATCATACAAAATATCAATTCAAGTCACGATCGGACAACGCGCCTCATATATACTCTGTAGCCGATCGTGCTTATCAAGACGTGCTGCACAACGAGGAGCCCCAGCACATTCTTTTAGCTGGCGAGAGCAATTCAGGAAAAACCACAAACATGATGCACCTTATTCAGCATCTCATGTACCTGGGAAAAGTAAACGCTTGTCTAAAGAATCGTTTGGACGTACAAAAGTCACTATCCTACAAGATTCCGTTTGTTTGACTTCAGAGCTTGCAAGACACCGGGGCGAGGCTGATGCGAGCCATCAAAGTTGTTCACGCTTTCAGCAACGCTGCCACACCCCTAAATCCTAACTCGACTAGATGCTTCTTGAAAATAGAGACGACGTACGGAACTTCTGGGAAAGCCTCCGGTGGCATATTTTGGTTGTATCAACTAGAAAAGTGGCGCGTTACTACTCGTGACAGGTTAAGATCAAGTTCTGTCCTTTTCCGCTACCGCGAATCCCTATGCTGTGCTACTGGATACCGCGCGACTAAAAGTAGCATCGTATTCGTGTAATAAATCTCGAGACTGACTTACATCTTGAGCGATACATTAACAAATTTCCAACAGAAATCAATCGAATTTTCATGTATTCTACTACTTCTACGATGGCCTCGACTCCACGAGCAAATTGAAACAGTATCATCTGCAACCGGGACGAAGAATGCGATATCTTAGAATAAGCGAGAAGGGAACGGAAAGGAAGCGATCGTTCAAAGTTCGAAACGACCCCCGTGGAAACGTGGCCAAGTTCGAGGAACTGAAAGAAAACTTGAAGATCTTAGAAATGGAAGAGTACTGCGACACAATTTGGAGAATATTGGCGGCGATCTTAACATTGGGGGAAGTTCGTTTCGTCGAGGGTACTAACGGGGATGCCGACATGGATAATAATGATGCGGCCCATAAAGGTGAGAAATATTCACGCACCATCTCTAGCTTGCTTCAGGTTAAACGTATCTTTGTATTCCAGTGGCTGAACTCCTCAATCTAGACGAGAAAAAATTTATCTGGGCCTTACTCAATTACTGCGCAGTTGTTAAGGGAAACGTCGTGCGCAGAAAGCACACCTGCGACGAAGCGAAAGAAGCGAGGAACGTATTGGCAAGTACGTTCTATCAGCGATTAGTCGACTGGATAGTGAACACCATCAACCAAAAGTTTACGGTTACGCGTGCTTTATTGTAAGTTTGAAAACGCAGCCGCCGGTCCCCCAATTGAATTGTCTAAAACGCGTATGACTTTCAGCGGTGACAAATATGTGATTAACGTGATGGATCTTTTTGGATTCGAATGTTTCGCTGTAAATCGTCTCGAGCAGCTGGTGGTGAACACGATGAACGAACAGATGCAGTGCTATTACAATCAAAGGATTTTCGCTTGGGAAATGGTAAGTCCTTGGTGAAAGTTCTGCAAAAAGTTGTCGATAGAAGTGGCTCTACCAAATCTAACGTTCGCAGCAAGAACAACAAGAAGAAGATATACCTGTCCAGCGTTTGCATTTTTATGACAACAAAGATGCGATAGACCAACTACTGAACAAAGACCGAGGTTTATTCAGCATAATTGACGACGCCTCGAAGCACATGCTCGAATATCAGCATGTGATGAATAAAATTCAGCAACGATCGGATACCGTTTATATAAAAGCGGTGAGTTCTCATGAATTTACAGTCGCCCATTACACAGGAAAATTGATTTACGACGCCGGCGAGATCGCCGAGAAGAATCGAGACTTTGTTCCAGCGGAAATGTTCGAAACGCTCAGGCGATCGACCATTGAAACCGTTAAAGAATTGTTCACGAACAAGCTGACCAAATCCGGGAACTTGACAATGGTCGTTGAACATCCGAAGGTGGCGGAAAAGAAAACGAGCAAGGGGAAGTGGGGCGCGCTGATGCAGGAGACAAACAAACCAAGGGTAAGATTGCCTAGCATAACGTTATCCATTTTTTATCGTCTCGAAGAACACTGACAAACATCGATACAGTGTAAGTGAAATGAAATATTGGAAAGATTTGAAGGCGGGAGAGTAAGAACTGTAGTCTGTAATCCGATGGCTTTATCCGGGAACGTGGAAAAAGTTAAGGTGCAAACAGTGTGATTACTCCGCGATTGTTATTTTATAAACAGAGATGTAACACGGCATCCCGAGGGCAATACTCCCAAACACGGAAATTGAGAACGTGCGCGGCTACCTTTAAATCCACCAGCCTTGAAATCCTTAAGAACCTTTCGACAGGTGGCGGAAGTGGTGGCATCCATTTCGTCAGGTGTATAAGATCCGACCTCGAAGGGGCGCCTCGTGGCTTTTATCGAGACGTCGTCCGACAACAAATCAGAGCGCTGGCTGTACTGGACACTGCCAAAGCCAGGCAACGTGGATATCCGCATAGAATATCTTTTCAAGAATTTCTCCGAAGGTACACGCGTCCTTCGATTCTCGTATTTATCGACGCCTTCCTCGCGCTAATATTCTTCCTCTTTAGATATCAATTTCTCGCTTTCGATTTCGACGAAAACGTCGAAATAACCAAGGACAATTGCCGGCTACTGTTGATCAGGTTGAAGATGGAGGGTTGGATAATCGGAAAGACCAAAGTGTTTTTGAAATACTACAACGAGGAATATCTTTCGCGCTTGTACGAAACACAGGTGAAAAAGATAATAAAGGTTCAGTGCATGATGAGGTCCTTTTTAGCGCGCAAAAACATGGCATCGAAGATCACGTCGAGCGCAAGGAAAGATGTTGGTAGGTAAATTGACCATCAGGAGATACAGAATTTTCCCTTCGTCGCAGCTTCGACTCTGATTTTTTGATCCGCTGCGAGAAATATAACGGGTGTTGTTTCAGTGAAGAAAGCGTCCGTAAAGAAGAAGGACACGGTGGAGTTGTCGGAGGATCAAGCAGCGGTAATGATTCAGAAAGGTAGGCTACGGAAAAAAGGATATAGGTAAGGTGGAGAAGAAACGTGTCCACGGCGTATACGTATAATATAATATGTTTCCAACGTTCATCATCGAATTGAATTACTTAACCAAAGGATATTTCACGTAAACTATAGCGTACAGGGGTCATGTAGTGAGGAAGGAAACAGCACCCCTTCTGGGGAAGGAGACGATGGACCCAGACACGATGGACATGATGAAGTTCTACAGCAGCAAATGGAGATCGAAGAGCATATTCCAAGTCCTCCTACGTTACCGTGCAGCCCGCTATCAAGACCTCGTGCAATTCTCGCAACAAGTGAGCGCCTCCCCGCTTTTTGGATCAAGAATGCGTCACTTTTCGAAAAGTTTCACCGCCATTTGTTTCGAAACAGGTGCATCTGTTCAATCAAGCGATAGTAGCATCTCTAGCGGCGACGAATAACCAAATATCCATAGATAAAGTCGACCCAAAAGTTTCGATATCCGCGTATTTAGGCCAGACAAAACCGCCCCAAGTGCACAAGTTACCTTTCAACTTTTACAATGAGTTGCCATTTCCCGTAACGAAGAGAGGGATGAAAGGTCTTGGGTGAGTTGAATCAACGTTACTCTATCGCCGATATTTTTTCGTTAATCGTAGAAAAATCGGGAAACCCATCAGTGGGCCCAAATCGATAGAGAGCCTAGACGTGAAAAAGCATTCGAACGAGACTAGTGTCGATATTCATCATTAGACGTCATTCATCATTAATCGCATCGTACCGTGTGTATCTGTCCCGTAGCTTTCCGTATCTTTGATCGCTCTCCTTTATGTAACTATCTTGTCCATAAGAAAGTTTCATGAGACGAAACAAAGAAATTCGACGAAATGGCCTGGTAGTCCGTGTAAACCCGTTTTTCGATGTTTCTTGCTTGTCTCTTTTCCTCGCGCTTCGCGTTGTGCTCTCGTACGCGAGTTGTTTTCTCATTATTTTTCGTTCTTCGTTGTGTGCCGTCTCTATCTTGAGGTAAGGGTCGCTTAAGAACTCTTCGGAGACTTCTGGCGTCAACTGAGAAATACGTTCTCGCAGATCCGCGTCGTCATCGGTGTCTGACGACGAGCACGAAGCCTGGGACGCGCCATTACGGAGACAAACGGTGCCTTGGGCCAACAGGAACAGTCGTACCAGAGGTGCCTATCACATTTTGTTTCATCCAGCCGAGTCGCATCGATTCCGAGACTTGCTCGAACGCCTTTATCCTCGCGGGAACGGAACACTTTTCCATATCTTTTTCGTGCATTTCAAATATCGCTCTTCTTTCGTTTTGCCCGATCCGAGTCCGACGGGTCTGCATGCAGGGTGCGCCGGCCGAATCACGACTCTCGCCACCTGAAAAACTACCCAAACATTTACCTGCTCGTCCTGCTCGTGCATGCGACTCGTTCGATTCGGCACCTTATCATCCGACTCTTTGTCTCTCCAGTCGTAATTGCGACGTTCGCCCAATGAAACGCATAAGTAGTACGATCGATATCGATTCGCCGGAAACTATACTAATACTTGTTTCGTAAGATTATTTCACTTAAAAGGTGCGTGTTGAGCGTCGAAAGTACAAGAACACGAGAAAATCTCAATTGCCCGAGCCAACTGGCGACACTTTTTCTCGGCGAGAACTCACTCTCCATCGGATTGCTCTCCATTTTTCAGACGTCGAGGTTCAAACAACGAACTCGCCACATCGAGTGGCGCAATCGGGCACCGAGGGACAGAGTCTGATCGACACTCCGTTTTCCAGAGACCCGAATATCTCGATCCGACGACCACCCGACGAGTCATCCCGAAGCAGAATGGGTAACTCTGGATCTCAACATTCTTCAATCAGCCGTAGCCCCGTACCATCTGCTAACGCTCATACTCCTCGCTCAGTAAGTAAAAGCTCCTTCTCTTATTTTTATTCTGCCCCTCTACCTGCCCACCGGTACTCGATAATCCTTAAAAACCTTTTCAGAATTACGATAGCACTGGGTCGATACGCTCTAGAAAACACGCACCACCACCACCAATTCCGTTCGATCATTCGCAACCAACCCCGCCGCGTAGCACCGACAATTATAGCTCGGATTTTCGAAGTAAAAGCAACATAGACTCGGCTAGCCACGATTGGGAGTACGATGATAGGACTACCAAGAATAGCGGGAGCGCTAATCGGTTCGATCACTCTACGTAACGTTACATCGCCGGTATTAGATATCCTTCATGAAAATTCTTTCACAAATTCTATCGGCTTTTGTTTCAGCATCAATCCAATACAGGAATTGCAGGTGATAGGGCGTAGGAACAACAACTACGGCGGCAATGAAGACAGCGATGAACCACCCTTCAACTTTCAGGTGAGAGCAAAGGAAATACTGCACGGTCGTGAGAAATTGTCGAAACTAATTGCCGACGTCGGTCTCGAACAGGCAATGCTGAGGAAAACGAGCCATCATCGGGCGTCGATGAAGCGCACTCCTGTTTACGATAGCTACTCTCATTCTCCGTCACCACTGCCACCTTCGGGCTATCGTGGAAATCGCGAAAGCGAATCAAACGTCGTATATAAAAGCGGTGGAAGCCGACGGGATTCTCCGGAATGGAGTCCCAACGAAATGGTGAGGATGTCTGAAAAGTACGGGAAGGAGGGCGCGTGGGGAGAGGATCGATCCAAGAGCGGAGGGCACCATGCCGGAACCTCGGAGAGTGTCACTGCGGAGATCGCACCGGGAATCGTTATCGAGGGTTACGTGGCCGAGTTGTAAACTTCGAGCCAACGACGAAAACCTCTAACGCATGGGGTCGCTGTAAAAACTGGGCCAGTTAGAATTGCTAATGTCGCGTGAGAAAAAAACAAGAGAAATCCGCAAGATACCTGTAGCTGTCCCGATGGAAACAAATGCACGACTCGTATGATTCGAAAGATCGGTACCCCAATTTTACCAAGCATTGCTGACTCGACGTGAATTCTTTTTATCCACAAATATATACATACGTATATTTTTGTACTGCTTTTCCTTTTTTGGCGTTTTTAAATAGGAAGATATAACCGTAACGTTTTATGGACAAACTTCTTTTGTAACTTCCATTCGCATCTCCAGCGACAACGAGGTCGGCGCGCTTGTGTCCGGTGTACAACTACATTTATCAAACGATTCGTTTATCGATGCGCCTTCCATCGCTAACAGTTTGCAATGGTGCTGACCGATGGGCAATACTTTTGATCGCCATTTTTATATTGATTAAACACCATTGCTCGAGTGTGATCGATCGTTATGTCGCGTTTGCCATTTTTTGCTTTCCATACAACATTTTTCGTAACGCATCGTATTTTGGACGATCGAAACGATGCTTCCGGGCCTCTTTAACGCAAGCACCGTACTCATTTGCTTAAGGAATCGTACTATTATGGAAAGAGTGCACCCTGCACGATCGGACCTCTTGCAAAGCACGACACTCCTATCACTTTCACGAACTACATATTTACAAAATTTTCGACCGACTGATGCACGATTGTCAAAAATATTTTAACAAATAAAAAATCGAGAAAGCACTCGACGCCTTCGTTCCTTAAACCTTAAACGTCCCCTTTTATATTCAACGCAACTTAAAATGCTCGTCGTATAATATAGAAAACTTTGTTTCTATTCTTCGACGCGGTAAACCTTTATTTCCTTCCTTTATAAAACTGTGTTAATACAAAAATCAGGATACTTCACGCTATGCGTGATACTGGCCGTAGGTGATAACTAACAAGCGATATACATATACAACAAATATAACGAGGGAACATACGCACGTTCAAAAAAATAATTAAATAAACGCTATCGCCTGATTGACGATTCGATGTTTATGAAACAATTAAAATCTCGCTCATTCTCTGAAAAAGACGATAACATTATCGAAAAATACACGCAACCAAGTCGATGTTTCGTCGGGTAATCCTGTACAACAGGACCTCCTTCGTGGAAACTTGACGACTCGATGAATCCGATGAGAGAAACGTCGCGACTAGTGTTCTCGATTTCTCAATGTTTTTCGTTTCTCGAGAAATGAGAAAGCAGATTGTATTTCCCAAGAGTTCTCGAGAATTCTGCAGGTGGTCTGACTCGTGGACTTCTGCAGGTTCTGAACAACTTTGAGCCGAACCTCCGATCCTGAGGTCAGACCTATTGGACTTTCACGTTTTCTGTCCAACTTCTACCAATTATTATAAATGAGATTTATAATAATTTTCTTAAACTTTTAGTTTCTCGAGAATTGAAAAATAAGCAATTATAAAGTAAGGGAACATTAGTCGCGACCCACTGGCAATTCAATCTTTATCCGACTGCAAATTCTCCTGATTACTGTTCTGCTGCGAATTTTGTTTAATTATATTCACTAAGGTGTCCAATCTGGTAGGGCGAGCAATCTGTAAAACCATATGTGCTTCCTCCAAAATCAAAAGACCATTGTGCGCGTCGCTTGCCGATAAATTGTGCGCCAATATTACGTGACGTCTCCATGCAGCGTGCGTAGGAAGAACCTGAAAAGCATTGTATAGTTTAATTCACGCGTGTCGGATAGTATCGGCGGCGTCTACGTACCTGTAAGCACCACTTACAGTTGAGAGACGGCGAAATCGTGTGGACGGCTTTAATGTGCCTTCGTCGAAAACCCCAACTTGTGTACGCCCTGTCGCAAAATGGGCACGGAAAAGGTGGATACGCGGTAGCACCCTTCGCCGCGTCTTCCGGGAATTCGGAATTGCCAGCGGTTCCGGGACAGGTTGGAAAGGCGGTGTGCAGAACTCTTTCGTCCCGTTCCACAAGAATATTTCTGGATTCCTGGTGGTGATCAGGCGTCGCTTCCGAATACGAGTGATTCGGCGAGTGAAGTCCATCGGCGGATTGAGAGGTATTCCAAGGTGGAGTACGACAAAGTCCAATCGGAAATCTCGGGCGTGTTTCTGGTTCGGGTGAAGGGGTCGAGGTTTCTCGGGCATCTGCGATTACGGTGACGTTCGGCTTCGATGATCCTGCAAGTAATTCCAGTCCGCGACTCAAATTCTCTTCATCCAGTTAAACTCGTCTCCTCTCATTGAGATAATTGCGTGTTTTATATCGATAAACAGAACCAACTGAACGGAGTGGAGGATAGGAGGAAATTTTCTCTCGGTGTAGGGTCTTCTTTCTTCGGGACATGATTTGGATAAACTTCGGATCTAGGACACGTTAGATTCACAGAACATGCGATGTTCGGCCTTCATAATTTCGCCTTTCTTGACACCGCATTACGTACGTTTCAATTGTAAACGCACAAGTTAACAAGGAGAAACGTAAATATCATACTGTACCATATAGGTGTACGCATTCTGTACACGGGTACAGGGAATCATCGTGAAATGATGAGGCAATTAAAAATGTAAAATAGGTTTATTTGCAACCAGTTGTATGCATGTGTTTTGTCTACAATTTTATAGATTTAAATAATAGTCAACTCGAAGCGTTTCGTATCTTCGTATTTTCGCGGGATCAGATAAAAGAAATTAAGGGAGGCAGAAAAACAGTTAAAACAGATTTGTTCGTTTATTTGTTCGGCCGAAAACAAACGATTAAAAAGAGTAATGGCGTGCCCTTAGAAGCTGCGAATTGTTCGCGTGAAGTCTCGTTGCGATTTTTTCACGCCTTAGATATTCTAGAAGTATACCTTATATTACTACTCCCATCGCAAAAGCTACGACATGTTTGTCCCTTTTCCTTTAACAATTTGTCGATTGTGCGAGACACGATTATGTTCACACACGCGTAATCAATAAACGTACAACTATGTATCTATCTACGCCCGTACCGTGTGCTTTCGGGCGTATACATATAAGAAATCTGCGAGTCCGTATGGATACAGCGCGTTTAATACAGTGTCAGAACGTGTTGTGTAGATCGTCTACGGCGAGGGTGCTTATTTGCGTGAATATCGTAAACGAATAAGAGGGAGGAATGCTACGTTGTGCAAGGTACACGACAGAAGAAAATCAAAGTAATTCGATAACGGAACGATCGACGTTCTCAGCTGTGAACCAATTGTTCACGAAGCACGCGTTGCACACGATTGCTTCCAAAATGAAAGACAGCGGCGGAAAAATCAGTTTCGAGCAACAAAATACTCGGAAAGATAAAAAGACTGCTCGGCTATTTGCCCCGTGCAAATGGGAAAGCAAATGCGAAGCGTATAGCTAATTGAACCATGCCTAGAATACTTCCTGTTCCCCTATTCGTATCCTCCTCGAAGAAGGAAGAATACAGAAGCATCCAAGGCAATCCTAAATGATCACGAACGATCGTAACGACGGATCAGCGAGGGAAAAAACTTCATTCTAGCCAGTGAAAACGTTTCCGTTTTACTCCTGACCTGAAACGCCCTAGTCATTGAGTGTAAACTGACCGCCTTTGGAACAAATACCTCTTCAAACCCCTATTGCTAGTATCGATTTTAGTTACGCAATTTTTCCATGTTTCCTCCCATTCAACGCTATTAGGTGCAATACCACTAAAGTGCAACAGAACCTCTCTTATCAAATGTATTTTGTTACTATCGAACTGCTGCTTTCCCATCTTGCCGTTTACGTTACAGAGTATCCTCTCCTCCGGCGTAAAGAGGATCTTCATAAGGTCACAGGCCAAATGATCCATCGGTCGAGAGGATGCCCACGTTGAGATTATCTCCGGGCTCGGCAGAAGATCGGCGTAAGGTAGTTGTTGATACGCGTATAGCAGTGGCTTCACGTCCGAGAATCCAGTTAGGCCGGATAACCCAGATAAACCGGAAATGTCTTCAGCAGGGCTGTTCCCAGACCCTGCCACACACATTAGAGCACAGCCTGCTTTAGACACGGATCCCCCTAACGTGTGATATGCAGCGTGCCGAACAATCAAGCAAATTCACCGAACTTTGTTAACGCCCGGTTAAAAGATCCATGATAAATTATTCTCCTCACTTCCATCGTCACGCATGCAGATACTTTTACGTGTATACGTGAAATATGATCTGGAGCACAGTACCGAGTACTAGAAGTCAGGACTTCACGTATCGAATAACGCAGATAAAATAATACCCGATATCGCTATATCATTGCCCTCCACTTTTTCATTTAATTACCTAGGTAACAAAACGCAGTCAACGCCTTGACCTCTAGTTTCTCCGATTGTACTTTCTTCATTAACATTTTATTATCTACGTACAGTTTTGATTTCCACAATAAGTTTGCTTGTAATGTCAAAACGAAACGAAAAGTGAAAGGGATACGTGTCACACCAACATAAATAAAGCAGAAATAACCATCAAAGCTAACTCAACGATTAGAGAAAACATCCGAAAATAATGTCGAACATAAAAATTGAAAACTCGATACTCGCTTATACCATATTCGAATCACTGTCGCACAATCAATGTTTGTGCACAGGCACCTTTTACGATGCCGATGAATTTTTGTAAACGATGTTAACGGGTAAATTACATCCCGGAAGCGAATGTGCATCCAGTGCGATAGATGTTTCCAATTATTTACATCTGTTCCGAACTTTTTGCTAAATCACTGCAACTTCATTGATACAGCCTAAGAGACATTTTTCAACACATTAATTAATCGCCAACAACGTATTGCTTTGTGCTGCCACAAACATGTCCCACACCCAATCGAGTATAGTGGCGAATTATTCTTCCCTATCTCATCAGATTTTGCAAATATGGCATACAATATCCTTTAATAAATATTTAATATTAAGCATAACATGTAAAGTACTAATAAAATGTGTACATACGCATCTGACACATAAAATATATGTAAATTGCAAAAACAAAATGCAACTTATACTGCAAATAGCATGCCGATATCTAATAGTGTTCAGTTGCTATTCATAAGATATAAGTTACAACGTATAGTACTTTTTAGCGTACTAACCTTGGGTCCCATCGATTTGCCCTGTATCCAGCCTATCCGCCGGATCCTTATCCAGCACGGATTGCTTTTGGGAATCCTGCAGCGCTGTTTCTAATGGTTCTAGCTAAAAGACAATCAATTAAACTTTACTTTCTTTCTACTTTTATTAGTCTTATATGAAAATTCAGATGCAATTGAAGCAACGTAGAACTGACCTTCATCTCCAAACGCTGATAGACTGGATTCTGTATACTCTTCTGCGATAAGTAATCTCCGTCTTTATTACTTTGTTCGCTCGTTGTCGATTCGTCTGTTCCTTCTGATTGCGACACTTTTGGTGTAAGCACAGTTTCTAAAATAGAATTATGATGTTTGTTGAGCTTTTGCTTCTTTCTTGGAGTTTCTTCTTTTGTAGCTGCTATTTCCTCTTCCACTGTCTGCTCCAACTCTACCAATCTTTTGTAAGATTCTTTAGCAAATATATCTCCTCCGGATAGTCCACGAATTTGTAAGGTTTCCGCAGCTTTCAATAGAGCTGGTAAATTTTTTTGTTCAATATTTACTTCTCCCTTATATATAAATATAAGTAGGGCTTCTAATTCACTGAAGTGCACATCTTGGAGTATTATAACTGGATGTTGACAGGGATTTGTCTGTAATATGGAAAGAACAGAATAAATGCGATATTCCAATTGCAATAAAACTCGATTCGTAATATGTACCGTTCGAAATAGCTTAAGCTCAAGTGCTAACGCCAGCGTAATTACGGTATAAAGGAAACAATACGAGGTACTAACCTGGAAAACCTTTTTGAAAAAGGGACTGCTGGCCGAGAGGATCACTTTATGAGCCGTGAGGCATTGTCCATCGCTTGCCAATGTCACGTCCACCAAACCTTCTTCTTCCCACAGGCTTTCGAAACTTGTCGCGATATTGTTTAAAAAACTGTTCCATTTTAGACATATTTGATTTGACATCTCGCAAACAGAAAGTGTGTCGATTCTGTCAAAATGTTGTCACCGTGTTTGGAACCTATCGACACCTTCGCGCGATGACGATAATTAGAATTCAACCACGGTAACAATATCGGCGATGATAATAGGAACAACAACGATAACGACAACGACACGACGACGACAGCAACCGCGATGTAACAGCCGTCGTGCCAGGCACGCACAAACATCCTTGGTGCTGGGTTGGGAGTACATAGTCAATATGGCTGCCATACTCTGCTGAATTGCGCGCGGCCTTAGAAACTCTTATCGAACTATCTGAACGTAACATGTATTGCAATTCTTTATTATGTAATCGTTTACTAAACTGGCAAAATTATGGAAAATGAATAGACTGAGTGAAACGATCAGTTTTGCATATGCCTCGCGTCAAAGTATTAGATTCAGAAATTTCCATTTAAACTTTAAACATTATTTGCGTTTAGTTGCTTTCAAAGAATCAGTTTCCTACGGTCGTGCTTAGTGGACTTCTATGGGTTCTGACATAGCCGAAGCATAATTTAATATAAAAGCAACTCTAATTCAAACCACGATATAGTTAGTCGCGACTCTAAAAGAATGCCGCGAACTGGGTTTATCCGTAACTCTAGTTGCAATTGCGATTTCATTTTATTCGCAACTCTAATTCGAACGGTATTTACTCGAACGCGACGCTAACAAAAATCGCGATTTGCCCAATATGACGATGAGTGCTGAAAACAATTAGCAACAACTACATATACAAAACCGAGCATAGTGACAACATGGTAACAAAGAATGGCTCTCCATCCAAAGGATGCAGAGCCATTGGTAGTTGCCCTCTTGAGAGACAGTTTGTCGGGCCTCTTCGGCATTTAGCTTCTTCTTTTCTTCGGACGCAATGCCCGCTGAAACTTAGTCTAGGCTCGAGACTCTAACCGCAAGAAAAAAGAAAAGAAAATAAAAATCTAAACCACGGAGCTAAACGGAACACACGTGGACGAATCACGACCAAATACAACCGTAACAATTGCGATTGTGGAAAATCGTAAAGATTACGATTAAAATTGTAATCGATCTTCGTCTACGCGTGCAGCCTCGAGCATAATGTCACGTTCGTTTCGGAGCCAAATCGCGATCACGACCGCGAAGGATTCGAAAAATCGATAGGCAAAACCAGAGGCGAACGCATTTTCGTTCGCGCCACAGCTTCACCGTCGACTTTTCAAATCAAATTTCCTGAAACAGATTGAACACGCGAAGTAGTGCCTACCCGATCAGAGACTGTGTCAACCTGCCCGGCCCTACCTACTTATATCTATCAGGCACACCAGAAGGTATACTACCTATCCTGCCTAGACCTATATTTAAAAAATGGCAAAGCATTCACGCAAACACACCTCATTCCACGTTTCTCAATCAGACACCCGGGTGCAAGGGCCTACACTAGAGAGACGTCCCGGGACGCCTCCGACACCCGAGCTTGGCATACAATCATTCACACTCTAAGGGTACGTACCAATTCCTGAAATCGGTGGACAAATGCTAGCGACCATTGCGTAAATGTGCGTAAACGTATATGCTTGTGCATTACTTTCGTGTAAAATATTGTTTGTTAAAATATATTGTACTTTTTCTATCAACCAAGTATACTTGGTTCGTATTTCGTTGCCATATTTTCATAATTCTTTACGGTATTCAATGTATTTGCAATTGTAAAACATATTACTGAATACGTTTATAATTTATTATCAATTTGCCGAGCCGACGCAATTCCACAGCCTAACCACATACACACAAAATGTGGAAAATACGTCGTGCACGGTACGCTAGCAAATGTCAGCCGCCAAACATTGTTATAAATTTAGAAACAATATGATCATCGTGCCCATTGCCTTTCACTCACTCAAGTAGCACCTGGGCACGTGAGTGAGTTCCTGACAATGAACACGGAAGGGGTTAAACCTGAAAATCCTGATCTAAAAAGATGATTAGTATACATAAAATTGCAATAACTAATAGTATATTTTATTTTCAAAACTCTTAAAAAATACTCGACATTGTAATTTATGCAATATCAATAAAAAATCGAAAATGAGTGATAAATAATTTATTTATTAAGAGAAGTGGCCGTCATTACCAACTGAATTTACTAGAAGGAGTAACGCAATTAAGAAATAAATGCATTTAAATATTTACTTGGAAAATTGACACTCTAGTAAATAAGCCTCGGGTGATTCTTTAATCGAAGCAAATTGTTCAAAATAGCTACTCCGATTTGAAAATCTACCCGTATACAAAGTGCCTTCTTGTACATACGGTGTAATAAATTTTATTCGAAAAGGATCCGGTTATAGCATGTGAAAATTAATATTAAGTGCTATTGGCTATGCATATTCAACGCTAATTTTAATATACGTATCGTTATATTTACTTATTTTAAAACATGACTATGATAATCATGAAACATTTGCAGTAACGAAATCGGAGAGTATCCGACTTCTGCACTGCTCAACAGTGGAAACAAATTTCAGTCGATTATAAATTTAATATGCAATGTCCGCAATATACATATATACATTTATTCAATGTATTTATTAATGTCATCGTACATTTTTATCAAAATGGAGGAACCTACGTGAACAGTGCTTATTTGCTCTACTATTTATTTAAATAACGAATATTTCTAGTTCTAATATTTTGTTACATTAAAAAACGCGGAGTACAAGAAGGCAGATCTAACCTCATATAAGAAAAAATACACAAGAAAATATTGGGGTCACTATGCTCGCAAATCTACAAAAAATACAACCAGTCACACGTGCCGCTTTGGACCAATCGTCCTACGGCATGATTGGGGACCGGAGGAATTGAAAACGCATGCGACTCACTACTTCGTTGATTACAGATACCAAGGAAGTACTCGTGGAAGACATCAGGATCATCGCCGAGCCAGATCAATTCAACTCGACCGTCAGGAAGTGTGCAAACTGGAACTAAACAAGAACGCAAAGAACATTAGAATCTCTTGTTAAATCTACATAATTTAGTTCTTTATAGAAACCTGAGAACTGTTTAAAAGATACGTACATTTCTCACTTTATCGGTGTCGCCTAAAACATCCCCTTCAGTGATGCACTGACTCTACTTCCGATAGCGAATATAAGAAAAAAATAAGAATAAAAGACCATGTCCGCGCCCCCAAATTATATCGGCGAACAAATTGCGATTCTACTTTCGCGATTGAAATAATTGAAAAGGAGCACCGGTGCTCTGATATTAGTATTAATAGCTTCGACGCGATAAACACTGACTCTATAATCGCGTGTAGCTAAAGTGTAAACGACAATTTCAGCAGAGCTACTTGCTCTGGAAATACTAAAAAACTGCGAAGAAAACACTGACTTTACCGACTGCATTGCGCGCGGTCAGAAAATTTCAGAAGGAAAACAGGTTCATCCTATCGAGTGTTTGGAAATCTAATTGTTTTTGCAAGTATTTTAACTGTCCTTGTTTCATCTTAGTGTCCGCCTCAGATCATCTAAAACCAATATGGAAAAATGGTTAAAAAACTATAACAAAGAGGAACAAGGAAATAGAACATCTGCACAAAAGTAATGATAATCGTGATATTCTGAAGCAATAATGAAACTCGAATTCTGTAGCAAATATAAATATTCGTATTATAAATAACGCGTTACATGTTGGTAACCATACGCACCTCGCTGAGATGTCGTCCATATGTTTTGTCAGCTTGGCGTCAAGTTGTAGAATGACAACCTTCGCCACCGACCTCTGCCGTTCGGCTATGTTCGACATCCGACTACAGCCAAACAGCATTTTTGTTTATCCACGCCCGTGTTTCCTAGAAATATTTCAACGCATACGTTACTTGATAAGCATCTTTTTTTGTTGCGCGATATTGTCGATATTTTCCAGGAAAATTACGCTTCCCGGCCACAGGCAGAAACAACAAAGACATAGTCGCAAATAAGGGATTGTATTATGTTACTACTTGCCTGCAACGCGACCATATATCATACAAGTATTATACCTGGTATGAATTATTATTCAATAGAGATATATTGCTATAATTCTACTTATTTCAACAAGAAATTTTAAGAACGCATACCTGTCAGCGGGAAGCTCGTTTAAGAATATGGCGCCGCGTCACTCTGCTCCTGCGCAATCCCGTTCGAATTTGTCGTGTTCGCGCCACTTCTGATTCGAAGCAAGCGAAAGAGACGCCATGACACAGAATCCAACTGAAATTTGAAATATGTGGATTAAGAATAACCAATATTACAATTATATTGCTAGAAACTGCAGAATATATTGCGGGAAATGGAATCCAGAAATACGTCTACGCATACGTAAAAGATGATACGTATATGCATACTCGAATCGATTCGAAAATGCACGCCGCGTGGTGTGATTCCGTTTACTGCACAATATTTTCTTAATTTCTTGCAGTATATTCATCAATATGAACAAAGAAACTGCAGAACACTTGGGAGACAGGGAAATACTAACAAGTGCTTACTTTGAAGAATCTATTAGGCTATGTAACATACCTTAATTCGACAGACACTCTGAACACGTCAAATCACTACGAGATCCGTTGGGCGAAAGAGGCAGATTTTCGAAATAGATTGCGCTAATTGGCTGGTAACTTGTGGGTGGCGGGGGGTGGGGTTCTTTCGTAAGGCGGGTGCTTTTGAATAACCTGTCCAACTGAATATTTTTTATAGCAAGTGTTACAGTATGGAGATTAGTCGAAAAGTGGGAAATTAAATTACAATTCCTACCGTTGTGAGTGTTCAGATCGTTTTCGAGAATCTTGTGACACAGGCACTGATCAGATATACGAATTCATATATTTCATGTGTGGAAATTGCTTCCCTGATTGCCACCATGGCGTTCTCATGCAGGTATGTCACGTACATTGTATGGAATTGCATGACGCCTACCTCCAACACTACTTTAGTAAATAATAATTCTTCAACTGATCACTGTTCGTGAGCAGAGGCCGCTCGAATCAGTTTCGGATTTATGAGTCGGTATGGCAGTCACGTTTATTCCTATATCTCGTCTATGCTTATAATTTATCAATGATATCAGATGTTTGAATTCATTTATTTTAAAGCATTAATGGATTCACATAATGAAATTATATTAAAGCAGGAATAAAGAATGTATCCCTTAATCTTTGCGTGCGTACCCCGATGTTTACAATTTTACAGGTGTAGCATAGCCATCAATTTCCACGAACATGAACACCGATGCCCGTGCTAGCAAAGGGTAATGTTTGTACACGCACGTGCATGCTTTTTCGCATGGCTTTGTGCTAATATGAATTCATATCCCACAATAATACGCGATAATTATTTCTAACCTTTTACATTTACATCTTCACCTTATAAACTAATTGTGGAAAAATCCTATACCCAATAGAATATTGCACTTCAAGGACATCGATAATTTCATTGATAGATTCCGAGTGTATTTGTCACACCCGTTCATCCAATTCATGTTAAATATGCAGGTAGTATAATATAACTGTTATACATTGGAACATGCCACAGGAAAGGAGGCTCTTTTAGTTAAGTGCCTGACACAAGAATACAGGTAACAATTAGTTCGACTCCGCAAACACTTGCCTGAACTAAACCACCTTCATTGTTCTTGCAAAAAAGAAATCCTTTGCCGTAGCTAATAACTCCATTGTTAAAAGATAGAGAACTGTTGAAGAAAGAATTAACTGTAACTGCTAGCGAAACAAGCTTATTATTCGTAATACGCGAATCTGGGCATTGAATAGACTTGGCGAGGCTTAAATGGGCAGTTGGGGGCGGATTCCACGGGGCCTTTTTCTTTTTATTGCACAGTAGTACACCGCTTTCCCTTAATGTTTTGAGCACAAATTCTTGTTAAATATTATATTACATTGTAACAAGCATCGCGCCACTGTAACGTTTTCTTGCTTAATATTTGTTTCCACGTACGTACCTAATATGTATGTTGCAATATGTTACTGATAAAACCAGTGCAAGTCAATTTCATACGATAAACAGGGCATGAAGGCAGATGCAAGTATCGTTGAAGGACAATATAACAATATTGCATCTTATGAAAGAAATTTTAAACAATATGTGGAATATCGAGTTTTCCAGTCCGAGCAGGTAATGCGAGATATCGGAGTGATCACCGGGTCTAATAATAAACGGCAAAATATCGAGGGGAGTCACTTGACCTGAAAGCAACGGGGTACAAAACGATACGTTCAAGACCTGTCAAAAGGGATAATCACCCCTGAATCTTTCAACTTCGGCATTCAGGTTCTCCCTCCCCATCGGTCAATCAGCCAATCCGCCAATCAGGAAACAGACTACCTGTGTTTAGCTTCCTTACATATAACAGCACACTAATTTTCCACTTCATTTACCATTTTTCAGGTGACGAGTGCAGTAGTGTGTTAGATAAGAATACGAACTGATATTTTTTTCTGTCGGCCGTGACGTAGTGATAGCAAGAATAAAGTGCCAGCGATCATGCCGAAAGAAAATAAAAACACGAGCAGAAGAAGCAGCAGACGTCAGTCCAGCGAACTCGATAACGTAAGTATTTTCGTTGAACAAAAAAGAGGCTGGAAGAGTGAAGTGAAGTTAGAAATCGTTAATCTGGTGATCTTGTGATTAATTAGTGTCATCGTTCATACTCGCAGTATCATTTGTGCGAATAAAGTTGCAGAAATTTCGTCAATTAAAATATCCATCGGTTAAAATATAATATAGCAACATCTGGTACATCGTGACGTCACCTTATGCAAAAATCCACACTAATTATATTCTAAATGGGCTAATTATATTTCAGTAATATTTATCTAAAGATTAATTCTGTCGCTGCTGGAGGTAATACTCATTCCTAGTTCTGACAAGTATATCTTGCGCACAGTTCGAACAAAATTCGTAAATTCAATTTCATCACACGAGAGATATTTTTTATGCGCATGTGCATACATATAGTTTGCACTCCAGTACACCAACGATTCGATGCTTGGCTGGTGATTGTATCCTTAAATCGCATTTTTTAAATCTGTTGCAACACTTGTCAAACAAAGGACAAACTTTGCTAAACTTTGTATGTAATCCGTTAAATTTATTCATTTCACAGGAAATCGCAACCAGTTTGCGAGAATCGGTGAAATCTACAATCGGAAGCAATCGGTACAGCCCCTTTTTCCGAGAAGCCTCGAGAAGAGATTCACAAACAATAAAAGAGAACATGATCGCGTCGTCTAACGTGATAAGCGGTGGTATCATCGAAAATGGGATTAAATACATCATGCTCCCGTTGCATCTGCTTCGCTTCTGCATATTTGGAACAACCTCTTCAGCACCCATTGATTCCAAGGATTTAATACCAGAAAAATCAAGCGGGAAGAAGGATGAGGGGACAGACACACAGAAGAAAGAAAGGAGCGAACGGAAGGAAGAAAATCTGAAGGAGGATACTTTAAATACACATACGTCATCGAAAGGATGTCAAAGTCCCAAGTCGATTTTACGTCCCATAGACAAAAGCAGAGATGTACCGGTTGTTAAACAGACTTTGAAACAAGAGGATAAGAACGATAGTGAAGAATCTAGTGACGAAATGGTGACTGCCGAGGAAGACTCTGATTCCTGTGCCGAACAATGGAGCAGCGCAAATTCTACGATGGTGCAGAACAGGTCGGTAGATTGCAACCGTTTGAACAGACCTATCTACACATTGGAAGAACCTATGGATATATCGATCGACGATCAAGCCCTGGAAAAGGCCAACTCCGTGGTAAAGGTATCTCGCGATCAACAACAGTACAACAATTTTTCCATAGACGAAGAAATCGCCCGAATTTTTAAAAAACAATGCAACTCTTCCGAGGATGAACTTCCATATTCTTCGTGTTCTAAGAAGACAAAAAAAACGAATTTTCTTCGCAATGAACTGTACGATAAATATTCTCCCACAATACCGCGATCGAAGGAAAACATCGAAGATAATGGAACGGAACGACGGAAGAAAACATTGACCGAGTCCGATGCTAATAATAAAAGAAGAAAAGTGTCGCACGAAGAAGATAGAAGCGATAGACACGCAGAACGTAAAAATGAAATTAAGATGCGCGAGGGAAAACGACATTCTCCGCAAGATACTCCAAGTAAATATAAATCGCGATCTTCAAGAGTTTCATCCCGATCGTCGGCAAAGTATAGGGAATCGAAAGGACGAGAAATTAAATATAAGGAAACGGCTACGCAGACGGATAGCGCTTTTTCAGACGAGGATGTTGAAATGACTCCAGTTGATATGAAACTGGCTGAAAAGCAATTGTATTATAAACCTATACCTCGCAGATCTGATATCCATTACTTCCAGGTATGCCTGTTAATCTTGAAATTTTATCCGAATATTAGTTAATATTGTTTTTGGAGCAAATGTGTAACGTATATTTTTCTTTGCAGAACAGAGAAATGGAACAAGAATTATTTTATATAGCAGACAACGAAGATTCCAACGACGGAATTATAAGGAGCGTGCGCAAGAGGGTGTCGTCGTGTAGCACGTCGTCCTCTTCAACGGATCTTGGTTTCGAAGATCGTGCATCCGTACCCTCGGATACGGATTTTGGAAAGGGCCACAGGAACGCAAACTCGCCCGATATTATAAGCGCTTTTCGCGCTTGTACACGTGCCCCACCCGGTTTTCCCAAAAATCCACAGAATCCCCCGTTAACATCTTACCACTCGAGGAATAGTAAGCATTTTGCATTGCCATATTTGAAGGATAAAAATTCGTCGGCAGTCGTACCCCCAGCACCATCGCCCATGCCGCATCTTTACTATAATTATCCTGAGTTTATGGACCTCCCTGTTAATGTTAAGTGCCCAAAGATTGTAAATAATATTTTAAGACATAACTATCCCCGGTGATATCGTTGTTATAAAAATTATACACGTACTCGTTTATTTTCGTACTTATGTAAAAAGAAATGTGTAATAAATAAATATTTAGAATAAAGAAAATTGGCAAACTATTTTTAAAATATTTATTATAAATATATACAAGATATAAAGCAACAACTTAAAGAAGTAATTGGAATCTTTCGCCGTATCTTACGGCGTAGGCATAAATGACAAATTCATTGGCGATAATTGACTTCCAGGTGTAGCATCTGTTCTCTCTCCCTGTTCGATAACAGGATCCGTTTCATTCATATCTTCTACCTATAATTTATATACATATATATTTGAATTGAATATTTGAATATATCGTTCGATTTTTCGATGAGCAATGAATATTCTATAATTACCACCATTGAATGCTCAAATTTTCCTCTCTTTTGAGCAATTGTTCTCAGCAATGCTTTCGCTTCTTCTTTTGTTTCATCGAACTGCAAACATTTTTGCGCGTAATGATTAGCGTGATCCAACTGCTCCCGTTTTAAATGATACTGTGTCAAATATTTATATGCATGACTCAAATCGGTTCTATCCGCATTTCTAAACTCGTCCATCACAAAATCCGTATAAGCTGCTGCTGCATGGTCGTGCTCGCCCAATTTTTCATACAACCTATTATTACACGATTCAAGGTATAGTAACTTCTAAAGGATACATTTTAAATAACGCCAAACTTCGATACATACGTCGCCAGTTTTAATAATGCCATTCCTTCTATATCGCCAACATTACATGCTTTGTAGTAACACTTCAGGGCATCTTGAATTTTGTCTTGCTTTTCGTAGGCTTCTCCTAAAGCTAATACCATTCTACTGTCATGTGGCCTTAATAATTGTGCCTGTTTATAATAGTAAAGAGCATAGAATGGCATTTTTAAAATTTCATATGTCTGTCCCAAACCATACCACGCTCTATAGTCCCGCTTATTCACCTCTGTAAAAAAGTAATAGTCAAATAGATAGATGGCTTTACATAAACGCAAAATATATATTTAATATGTACCAATAGCTTGTCTATAGCTATGAATAGCTCCATTAGTATTCTTCATTTCCATAAATTCATGACCAAGTAATGTCCAAGCCGAAAGATATTGCGGATTTAATTTTAATGCTCTATGGAAATACATTACTGCTTTCTGATGATCACCCCTTAAACTATAGTAATTTCCTGAAGATTGTTACTTGTATTAAAAAGAACAGTAAGAAACATTTCCTTAATTTTTCTTAAAACACAATAAACTTACCTACTATACAACAAGTTTCTAATCTGTATTTATCTATTTCTGTTGCTCTATGAGCTAAATATGCTAGTTCAACTTTCATTTCTTTCACATAAAGCAAATTAGAATATGTATCCATATTGTCTAAGCAATATGGATCTTCTTTTATTATTCTTTTGAAAGTCTCAATAGCATTGTCAACATCTGAAATAAAGGCATTATAAATTAATATAACATAGTAGGTATAGAATTTTCATTAACTTTTCTTCTAGTTTAACTTGCCTCTTCTATAATGGACTGCAATTGCTGTCTGAGCAAGTACGTAACCATTTTTTTCAAATCCCATTGACTGTAACTCGCAATATAATGCTAAGCCTTCGTCGATTAGCTGTAGCTCTAAATACATATGAGCCATAAAAAAATGTTTCATCCAATGATTAGGTAAACATAAGTTCTCCAGCTTTTCCCTATCTGTGATTAAAGAAGCTAGTTCTAACCAAGATCCCCAATGCATAGGCTGCTTATGCGTTGCCTCAACTAGTACGTCCACGGCTTCTATGGTAAGATGCAATTTTTTTAGAGTTACACCAAAAAGATATAGCCCAAAACCATCGAGCTTATCTGCCAGATGATCTTTCCTCAAATCAGCGCATAATAATCTTAAGCTCTCGTTTTTTAACGGATCTGGAGGCACCACGGTCATATCGTCTATCTTTTTTTTCTCCCCAGATAAATAACGGGAATATAAATGCAAAAACCTAACTTTAGGTGTTTTGCACTGTTCGGTAAAATAAGCTGCTCTATCATATTCCTTTAAGTCGAAATAAGTTTTTGCTAAAATATACGTGTCCTCCTCCTCGCTTGTATCTGATGAATACAAGTCGGCAGTAATATCATGATTATTTAATTTCACATCTTTCAAGGAATATCTCAATTCTGCTAACCTGTAGGGAGAATATATATTTTATTTTTCTCATGATCCTGAAGCGCTCTTTCTTTCACTTTACCAATTATACATACCATTTTGTAGTATGCAATAATCCACGCTGAGAGCATTCGTTTATCGCGCGCAAAAGATCTGATTTAACCTCTTTGATGTCAAACTTTACAGATTCTTCCATGTTCATTATACTCCACGAATATCTTATTTAAAGTTCTAGACTACAAAATTAATTAAATAATATTTTTGTACATTTCAAGGACTTTATTGAAACTTTTTTTGCTTTTATCGGCAAAACGGGTGGAAAAAGCAGTTCGCATACACATTATATTTTGCCGCCACCTACATTGCACTGTCAAAACATTAACCTCAAATTTTATTGAATTTTTTCGTCACCATGCGGTTATATTTATTTTTTGCTTAAAAGACGTCTTGGATATAATTCCTTTAGGATATAATTCCTTATTGTTCGAATATCGAGAAACAAATAAGCATTATTATTCAGAAAAGACAGTCTTTTTTTCTGAAGTACAACTGTAACTATGTCTTACTCTCTAATTTCGTGGGTAACGTAATTATTCCTATCACATTTTACTATAGCTATAAATTTATTTCTAAATAAAATTATAGCTTATTCATAAATTTTAAAACTTCATCTACCTGCAAGCATGTTATGTACAAACGTAACTTTATAGTTTCGAAAATCGAATTCGGTCGGAAATCCAATACTATAGCGGGAATATTTCAAATGGAGGAATTGAATTCGACAAGCGCCAAAATGTTACAAAATTTAATTAGAGATTTAAAATTCATTACAATCAAGACGAACTGATACCCCCTAATTTATAGGGTGCCAATTCTCATGGTCAATTGGGGCAAGGGGTTCAGTCCGAGGAATGTCTCATACCTCGCGAAGTTGATATATCAAACTGTTCCTTACAACCACAAAAAATAAGTAAGATCGTTGGCGGGGCTGGACATACATTAATTTTGGATAATTATGGTCGCGTTTACTCTTGCGGTTGGAACAACAGGGGACAAGCGGGTTTTCCCGCAAAAAAGGATACCTTTTCGTTTCAAGAATTAAATGGGAAACTGAAAGGCAAGGTGGTTATGGACATAGCATGTGGCTGGGATTGTTCCGCGGCATTAACAATAGAAGGCACTTTATATCTATGGGGCTCGAACTATTTTGGACAATTGGGTAAACACCCAAGCGATCTTCAATGGACACAAGAGCCCTGTGAGGTTGTAACTGATCGCAATATTAAAGGTATTTCCATAGGCCTAAGGCACACTGCTCTGGTAACAGAGGACCGTAGAATTTTAATAGCGGGCGCAGGTAATAAGGGACAACTGGGCTTAGGTTCGCCGAAAAATGGCAAATTTTTAAAGGCCGCATACACTTTCACGGAAGGTAAATGTTTTGTAAAATCGATGGCCAATAAATCCCAATAAAGTAATGGAAAATTATATTCGGTTGGTTTCATATAGTTCCAGCGTTAACGGACATTGACCATGTTAGTTGCGGTCAGCATCATACATTCGCAGTAACAAGAGATGGAAATTTGTATGCATTTGGTGATAATAAACACGGTCAATTAGGATTAAGTACAGATATAATCGAAAAAACATCTTGCCCTGTAACGGTCTCGGATATCCATTTTAAGCCGCCCATTAAAACACACAGTGGATGGTCGCATATGATTGTATTAAATGGTAACCGTGCTTAGTAACTGCAAAATTAATAATATATATTTATATTCTAAACACAAGCAATCTATTACTAGATGGTCAAATTTTTGGATGGGGACGAAATACGTATGGGCAACTGGGAACTAAACTCGACAGCCAATCGACTTGGAAGGGAATAAAAATCGAGAATCCTGCCAAAATTCGCCAGGTTTCCGTTGGATCAGAACATAGTATTGCTTTAACTGGTAGCTTTAACTTGACAATAATTTCCAGAAAAAGAAAAAAATTTCGTCGCTATACACGACTCGTTACACTGCGCGATGTTACAGAGGACGGAAGAATTTTTTGTTGGGGTTGGAACGAACACGGAAACTGTGGTAATGGTCACACAACGCACGTAAAATTTCCCGAACAACTTGTACTTCCGTACAGATACACGGGGATACTCGTCGGGAGTGGCGCAGGACATTCATTCGCCGTAATAAAAAGATCTTAAACAAATTATTAATTTTATTTGAAGCAGATGTACATACATGATAAATATTATAATAAAATATAATTCTTTAACAATTCGGTTTTCTTTAGTATCGCACAAAAGAAAGATAGCAGTTTCGTTTAAATTCGTAAGGGAGTGTAGAAAATTAGTTAGAATGAAGGGAGTATAGTCGAAAATCGACCTCACCTGTGGTCATAAAGCCGTAAGCACCACCTGCCAACAGTAAACTATCAGCGGACTGCTTATGCGGACGTAACGATAGATTCGCTTTAGTTTCATACGAAGATCGATCGGTTTACATAAAAAAAAAAAGAATTGAGAAACAACATACGAAGAAATGTTACGTTCAAGATCTCAGAGTAGCATTTGGTACCTTTTTCAACGCATTACATATTTGTGCTACCCTTTATTTTGTTGAACCGTCATATCGCTAACATATTATTATTTCTCAGGGAACAGGAAGCCAAATTTGTACAGGATCGAATATCCAATGTGGAGAAACATTTTGCTGATTTATGCACGACCTTTGCAGCATATACAAGAAAAGCGGCAAGGTTTGCACATAACAACCGTTGTTTGCGCCGTCGTATATATCGATTATTTCTTTCGCTCTGTGATGCGTTTATATATATACAAATAAATTTTTATTATTATTATATATATATATATAAATAAATTTATCTAACATATTTTCAGATTACGCGATAAGGGAGATGAAGTGGCCAAAGTTATTCAAACGTATGCGCAATCGGAAGTTGTAAACCGGTCTCTCTCGAGGGGACTAACAAACTTTTCTGCAACTTTGTCAGTAATAAGTGATTACAGGTATGTGTTTACTGATTAATTGAGATACAAATAAATTGAATTTAATATAAATATTATGACAATTTTCGTCTCCCGCTATTAGAGATGCCGAAGTGCAAAGATTTGATAGTAAAATAATCGCTCCACTCTCTCAATATGCGACTATCTGCAAACACGCGCGCGATGATGTAAAAAATACATTTACGGCGCGCGATAAAGAATTGACAAGAAAAAGGCATCTAGACAGACTGCGAGAACGAAATCCTAGGAACAAACAGATGATCGTATCCTTTGATTAAAATGCTATACGCCCCACGCATTACATGCTGCAAATATATAACTATTTTATATTCTTAAAAATTAACGTAGTCTCAGGCTGAATCCGAACTAATGAAAGCTTCGGTTGAAGTTTCAAGGGTCGTAAAAGGCTTAGAGGAACAAATCGATTCATTTGAGAAGCGGAAATTACATGACCTAAGAACTGTTCTTTTGGACTTTATCGTTATCGAGTTAAGTTTTCACGCAAAAACCCTCGAATTATTGACGAAGGCCTACCAAGATATTGCTGAAATCGATGAAATTAAAGACTTGGAGGTAGGTCATTATCTATTTTAAAGTATTGCCCGATTTAAATTTAAAAGAATACCGTATATGTACATATATGGATTTTCATCGTCGGCTAGATTCGAGATATATGTTGCCTAAACCTAAGCTAGAAATCCGTGTTATTGCGATACTTTTTCCACAGGACTTTCAAATATTAAGAGGAAATATGAATGGGGTAAATTTTGTTCCATAAATGATTTTAATTTTCTATGTAACGCACACGGATTTAACAAATCAAGTACCTGGATATATTTTCATATTTGCAATTGATTCAATCAATGACATATTTTAGGAATTTCGCGAAGTAATGCACGTGCCCGATTCAGTTGCAAGATTAACTACTGTTGGACGGACTTCATTCAGACAAGCTTATTCTCTTACTAATTTGGCTAGCCGTTTCACATCATCCCCCATGAATTCTCAAAAAGCAGTTAATCGAATAAATGAATCAGCGGTAAGTTAATTACTATTTACTGCTCATAATAATTAATCAAATGTGTAAATTTACTACCCGATCGTGATAAATTCGAATCTTTTTTTAGGATTCAACAAAGTCTAGTTTGAAGACAAACTCCTCAGAATCTGTGCAAATTGAGGAATTTGGAAATAGTTCAGAAGAAACAGAATCTGAATCTATAAAAGAAAAACCAGTGAGGGCCAGGCATAAGTCTATGTAATTGTAAATAATTAATTTTCTTCAAAATATTTTATATAATTCTAGATTAAAATTCATACTAAGGGTAAACACCCGGATTCAGCAAGATTTCTATTCAAAGCAGTGCCACAAATCCCTGAATATCAGAAGCTCTTGACAATGCCCATGGTCGTTAAATATGTTTAATGAAAACCAATTTCTTTGCAAAATGTATAGCGTAAGTTTGCTTAAAACATAAAAAAGGAATGACATTATATTAACTGCGTTATTGCAAAAAAGGTCAATTTATTTCTTTAGTAATCAAACCATTATACAGATAATGTACAGGTGCTGTTCTTCTCCAATAATTACAAATAAATAATATTGAAAACGATGTAAGCTAATGTTGCAATAAATAAAATCATTTATCACCTCCTTCTACGCCAGCTTGTGTCATTAAGTCTGTGATATTTTTTTCTAAATCGTCTATTCTGTTGCCCATTTCATCTAGTATTTTGCATTGAGGAAAATTGTAGTCATTGGCATTATTGTTTAGAAAGATATTATAAATAATACTTATCTCTAGATAGAGCTGTTATTTTGCCATAGGCTATAATATGTAAACCTTGATGCGCAATTTAATTATTTTTGAGGTTATTCAAATAATGTATCTTAAAGTAATCATAAAAAAGGATATTTTTTCCAAGAATTTGGTCTGACATTGTTTGAAATTTGCCTTGCATATTTTGTAACAAAGTTTGGACCTGAAAACAAAAGAATGCGCAAATATAAACATACAATTGCGCTATAGATACTGTACACGTCTCGCCACAAACATTTTAAAATACTCACGTATTCCGTCAGCTCTTGCATATTTTTTGGTTCCGCATTATTACCAATTCCATAATTATCGGTATCATCACCTTTATGATCTTGTTTAATGTCTGCCATTTCGAAATAATACGCGTTTATTCAACGATTAAGAATAAAATAGATTTCTTTCTCCCGAATAGTTCGCTCGAGTCCTTCGAAGGGCTTTCAATCTACCATGCTTTTACTACATGTAACGCAAAGCATAAATACATTGATTTAACAAATGTAAATAGTACATCATGTTTCGATCAAACTTATGACTGGGGGAAGATTATCCTCATGTTATATCTTTTTTGCACATTCTATTCAAATCGTGCTATTGGACGGGAACTAACAATAAGAGAGATGTAGCGCTTCTCCCACGAACTACATGTTCGATCAAAATATATTTCTCATTATCGCTCATAATTAGGATTGTAACGTTATTTCAGTCAAAATAAACTTAATTTACAAATATAAATTTATTATTCATTTAATTAGTATATACATGACAAACATATGCACGTACGAGCGTATTATTTTTGGTCATTTATGTTCAAAAATATGGTACAATTTAATAGCATTTTATTATTGTATTTAAAAAAAAACGAAACCATTTTTAAATGTTACTTTTATTGAGGCTTAAACATAATATCGATGTTTTCTGGTGCTGAAACATTCAGTAGACTTGCTATTCCAAGCGCTTGATAGCTCGAATTTTTAGTTGGAACTGAATATATTTGTTCATTTTTATTCTCTCGGAACATTAAAAATTTGCAGCACACAATATACCAAAAGGTCTGAACAATATTTTTTATTAGGCCTGCAACAATTTTTGGTATGAAGATCATCAGGAAAACACGAATTACTTAAGTAAATCAACTCTTACCGCTTGTAACAAATATACCTCCAACAGTGGCACACAGTTTCACTAAAAATTGACAAACTGTATCACGTTGTTGAGTAACTTTTATTTTAAGTGCACTCATATCGTATTTGAAAAATATTCCTGGGATTCCATGGGATCCTTTCTGATGATCAATAGGTCTCTGATGATCTTTTACGCTATACTGATACGTTTTGGAGGTGCTAAGCAGAGTTTGTATATCCGTAGGGACTACTTCCACAAAATATTGATATAAAATCATGTCTAAAATATATTCCTTCTTTAATAGACTATACATATTGGGAAAGTTATAGTTACAGTTCATATACATACTGTTATCGGCAATCTTTTCATCCCCTTCTAGTGGATGCACAATACCAGGGCTAGGCCCACCAAACGAAAATTTATTTATTCTGTGAGTAAAGTTATAGTCTTTATCAATCATAAAGGCAGAAATATGTATGTGTCCTCTAGGAATAGATAATGACTTTCCAGCTGTTATGTGAAAATTACCAGCAACTTTATTAACACTTAAACTCCCATGAATGCGGCATGCATTTGGAGCATAACTTGGTTGATTGGTTCTGAAAGAATATTTCATTGTATATATCACCTATCATCCTATGACCCATCATCCACAGGTTAACATACAAATATATATTATATATACCGTTTTGGCATTTCACTATACAATGTGACTTGATTAGATTTCCACAGTAATTCATGAATCGCATGATACTCCTCTCTTAAATAGGAATTCATATGTTTTAAAGCTTCAAAGTGAGATCTTTGTTCTTGAGTTAGTTCCCACCACGTGTCTTCTTGTTCTAATGATTCATGTCCAATCATATTTTGATTTGTGGAATCTAAAACATCAGCACCGATACGACTGCATGGCATGGCGACGGTTATATCGATGTTTATTTTCAATTTTGCATCAATATCTGTATCTGGTTCAAACTTAAATTGTAGCCTACTATCAAGGAAGTAACTTGTTTCAGCTATTATCAGATATGCAATTGTGCAGATAATAAATATGGAAACTGAAAATAGAAATAATCCATAAAATGTAATTATAGACGCAGCATCATATTATATATGGAAAAAACTTACAGGTTCCTCCAACCGCTGTTTTGTCAACATATGGTTCAGGAACTTTGGGAAATGCATCCAATTCTTTGACAGTTTTAATATTGACATTTCGTCTCCTTAACATTTTAATAATTTTGTCAATCCGTTCCAAATGTTCAGTCTATAGCATTTATTTGTCAACTGTTGATCTATATTACGTGTAAATATACAATTAATTATACGTCCATGTAAATGAAATGGTTAATTATTAATATTTTGCACCCTAATGTTCTATCGACCATAGGTATTACGTATATACATATTTACAAATGCAAGCACATTTCAGTAATAAAATGTTTCGAACGCGTGCTGTGTTTAACATATCGTTTAACATATTTTAGACATTTTTCTGCTGATACTATCAGATACTTTGGAAACAGAGGTTAGTTTCAACCTTCAATATCAACAATAAAGCGCCACCACACCAATTCGCAGAACATAAATTGAATGAAATTAGTTCAAATGACCAATAAAACGTTTTAATGTTATAACATCAGTTAATAATATTATAATATTACCCGAAAAAATAGTAGATCAAATATTAATATTTAAATGTTAGAATTGTTTTTATATTAATATATAATTTCCTCGTTTCTAGTTTAATTATTTTCAAAGCTTGGGTGTTTAGTTCCTTGTATTTGTGAACTAATTACCGCTATGCGCGTTTATCAATCTTTCAATGTGTTAGTTAATTTCTTGATTGAACAAGTACATACTTCTTATCACTTTGAGGATTAAAGCATTCCTTATCTTCAATGGTTTTTACGTTTAACGTTCACATCGGAAATAAATTATTCTTCAGTAACGGACGACCGCACGTTATATTTCTCGTGTTGAAAGCATAAATCTAAACGAATCAGTAACTGGTTAACGGTGAATTATGTGTACATGTCCCTTTAATAAGTGTATATTTTCAATTAAACATACACCTACTGTAACTTCTACACTACTTGGTAATAATTCTTTACAGCATTTATTTTCACCTTGTATTGTGCAAAATATCTAATATATCTGGTTGTAATATCATACTAGAATATTTTTATTAAGTTCTTTTAGTTTGCATTTATGGCATAACGTATAATACATGGGGATCCTTTAGTTGCATAGACATTGAAAAATTTTATTATCAAAGCAATTGTACATGGATGATCTTGATACATACATGAACATGACTTTGTAAAGGCTTATAACTCTTGTAACAAACTTAATTTATTTCTAAGTTTATCTTATTAAATACATCAGCTAACATTCTTCTTCTATTGTATATACTAATTGTATATATTATTATGAAATTATATATATAAAATATGGAAAAGCTATAATACTTATAATATTATGTATAGCAAAAAATCCTTATGTCTATGTGCAAAGTACTGAGACATTAAGAATACAAGATGCCAGGCACTTTAACCTACCCAATATATGCTGGCATTGAATCACCTCCCTTTAGAACTCGTGCTTATACCTGGAATACTCAACATCGTTCTGCATCTCGAGTATTGCAAGTCAACAGAAGACCTGGTCGCCTTTCGTTAACAGAACCTGTGGTATGTAAATGATTATGTTCTTTTGTATGGGTTAAAAATACCCTGATTATCTTTGGATATTACCTTAGAATTATTTATTTTTATTGTTGCATTTTATAATATCAATTTGAAAGTTCAAATAAGAATGTAAGTTATTATCATACATTGTCTTATAATTATTTCATCCTTTGACTAATGCAAAGATCTTTTGATATTGATGCAACAGTTTGAAAGTCGGGAAATCGTCAAGAAATATGCACTCCAAATATATGAGTTACTTTTCTGCGCATTACTCATTAGAAAATCATAGCAATGTTAAAAATTGATCGTGTGGTGATCAAAAATTAATTTCTCATTATTTTGACAAAGGTGTTTGAATAATTACATACAATGACGAACGATGTCGAAAGATTCAGTAAAAATTGGAGAGATGTTCGCAGGCGCATTACGACTTGTTCGTTACAACGGTACTTACAATCATTTCGTAGATACTTCGCATGCAGAACTTTTCTTCACTTTCCAACATCCAATAAATATACACCCATTTTGCGAGAAATGAACTCCACCAAGTGTATAAGATTATCTTCGGATTAAAGTTGAACTTTCTTGTACAAACAATTAAGTTATATTTCAATTGTGTTTGAATATTGAAAAGGAAGTTGGCCATATTTAAAGGCGAGTATATCATATCCGGTTCGTTCATGCAATAGCGAACGGAGGGGGGTTAAGACAAAATAGGTTTCTTGATGGCACATAAGAAAGTGTGAACCTTGTTAAATTCTAAGAAACAAGAATCGACGATTACAAACAAATTTATTACACATAACGTTAATGGCAGAAGAACATGTTTATGGATATAACCCGACGCCTGGAGCTGACGGAAATACCGTACGTAACTATTTTGACAGTTTGACAAGTACAGGTTGGATTTCTGATTGATAGATTTTAGGAAGGGAGTTACTTTCAGAAAGTCGTTGATTTTACGATTACTGATATTTGTTACGTCAATCATATAATTTTTATGTAATCTATAAATATAGAAAAGATTGGCCTTGTAATACTTTTTTTTTCTTCATCGGATGCTTTAATAAAACGTAGTATTATTAATCTTTATACGTTTACATCGAAATATATTCCTGTCTATCATTTCATGTGTAGTTTCATATGCTTTCGTTATGATTTCAACATTACATATTATGTATCAAATGATCTACATGCCCCTTAATATGAATTGTTACAAATAAGGCACTTAGTATTTTGTATCTTCTATAGAGAGATGAAACTACTAGCAAGTTGAGATTAAAAGTGATCGCTGGGCACCAACTAGCAAAAAAAGATATCTTTGGTGCAAGCGATCCTTATGTGCGTGTTGACTTAAATACCATAAATGGTGATCAGACAATAGATTCAGCGCTCACAAAAACAAAGAAAAAGACATTGAATCCCGTCTGGGAGGAGGAGTTTATATTTAGAGTAAGTCTAATAGATTAAGACGAATCTTGTAATATATGGAATTTCGGTGCAGCATATATGGATTGTTTGTCTAACAGGTTAAACCTGTTGATCATAAATTGGTGCTTCAAGTTTTTGACGAAAATAGATTAACAAGAGATGATTTCCTTGGAATGGTTGAATTAACGTTAATTAATTTGCCTAAAGAGCAAGAAGGTCGTACAATTCCTGTTAAACGTTATTTACTTCGACCACGTAGGTAAGTGTCATTATGATGTACGCTTAATGCTATGTATTTTTGTTTAATTTAGTTTATTCTGTTCAGCTTTTTATTTAAATTAATTGCTTCTAAATTGTGGATATGTATACATATATATATGTATTATGTGTATAATGAAAATGATTGAAGCTATATGTAATTTTTAAGCATTAATTTTAATTTCCCGTTAATTTTTTTTAAAATTATATATATACTCCTTTGTAATGTTTCATATAATTTTGTTACGTAAGCATGTTCATTAGCTACATATCAGCAATTAAGGCATTTAGTTCATTAAACATTTCCTTTTGTATCTTTCATTTGCGAATGCAAAATGAATAACTTACGAGGATATGGCTAGTAAACATTCCAGTCAGCGTTCAAGAGTGAAGGGTAGCTTGGAAGTATATCATGCATACATTTCGGACTCGTCGACTGTAGACACTGACAACGGAGATACAGCATCCGACTCAGGAGGGTGGGAAATGGTGCAACCAGCGAATAATAGTCCTGTGGAGGATACTGAAGATGTATGCACAACTTTGTGTATATACACACACTATGCTTTGAGTTAAAAGTTTTACAGATGGCACTACTCGTTTATGTAAAACTTAATGGTTTAATTAAATATGTTATATTGCAATTCTTTAGGTTGTGCTTAATAGACATTTGCCACCAGGATGGGAAGAAAGACAAGATGCAAATGGCCGAACGTATTATGTTAACCATTTGGCAAGATCTACACAATGGGAGCATCCAGTACCATCGTATGTAACAGATACTATTAATCCATTTCAGCGTCTTTATTTGGTAGCAAATATAAATGCTGAATGTTAAAAAGTTGAAAATTACAGTATTTCTTCATCTAGTGGAAATACAACAATGGAACGAAATTTCAATGCCGCTGCAACAGAATTTCAACGACGTTTTCACATTAGTGCAGAGGATGAAAATAAGCACAGGAATTCAATTAGTCAGGTAAGATTAATGCTTTTTTTTTATATATACATACATTGAACAAATATTATACAAGCCAAAATACAAAAACTAAAATATTTATTAATTGGTCGACAGAACTGTGCGTTCAATTCTGTATATGATAAATATTACGTTTTATATTTAACTTTGGGATTGATTACTATGTAGCCTATATGTGTGTAAAAAGATGCACACACACGCACAAAACGTAGGTTTTATTTATTCTCCGACATTTCATATATGTGAATAATTGTATTGTTCGAATCGTAGCATATTGTTTTGATTATTAAATAGATAGCTCATGTTTTCATGAAACAGAAGAGTAGGGGCAAGAATTTTATATTTCCTGCCACCATTTTTATAACACTAATTTAACCTCGGGTTAATATAAATTTACAACTATACATACCCTTGCAGCTTCGCCTATTCTGTACACGCTTTTAACTTTGTACAACTATAGAAATATGCTTTAACACATAACCAGTAATGTGTTGCAGTACCTTAACTTATAGAGTATGATAATGTGCAGGATGAAAAGGAATAATGTTATCAATATTTACGCATAAATAGTATGATAATCCTCTAACAATTAAAATAAATAGCATGCAGTATGTAGCAATTTTGTGCATGTGTGTGTAAGGATGGTGAAGTTCTTCGCGAGGAAGGTGAAGATTCGGAAGCGAGAGATTATGAGATTGAGAATCATAGGGGAGGGGGTATTGGGGATACATCTTCAGACTCTGGACATACGGTTGATCAACGTGGCTACCTTAGTGAATATGAAGACCAGGTACTCATTCACAGACTTGGTTATTTTCAATCGTTTATAATGCTTTCGTTTATGTGTGTCCTCCTTACCAGAAAATTGTTTAGAATTCACAAGAAGAGAATATATTTATCATACAGTACATTGGTATCTGTCGTACTCCTTTGTATGTTACAATGTTAGCACAATGTGAACATTTTTTATTACAAGACTTTACCATACAGTCGTGTGATAAACTAACTATATTCATTCTGACACTTATATTTACCTGATTCTACAGTATGCGTTGCTTCCTACAAATTCTTACTTATTTCAATTTAACATTACATTTTACCCTTTTCCTAATGGACTTACTCAGTTTTTGGAATTAATATACTAATTGCATGTTTGTCACTAACCATTATATTCATTGCAAAATAAATGACGACAAAGGGATCGTATATATTCAACAAATTTCTAAAGCATTCAAGATGTATATTTCCTTTATATACAATAGGCTGACATTATTTCATCAGTGCATTCATTGTATTAATTATTGTTATGATATGAAATAGTATTTAAATATGAAAAATTGTTAATATTGTATTTGCAGAGCGATGATAACGTGGATAGTCCAGCTGGATCTAGAAGATCTTCTGAGCAAGTTAGTGTAACATTTTATAATATGTATATCACTACTAATAAATTTGTTCGTCAATATTTGTTGTGGGTCCGGTATTTAGATTGAGGGTTCAAGCCCTACACTTCCTCCGTCAAGTGATGAGGGATTGCCACCTGGATGGGGTATGCAAATAGCTCCGAACGGAAGAGTATTTTTTATTAATCATTATGCAAGGACAACAACATGGATCGATCCTCGAACAGGGCGACCAAGCTCAATACCTAATCATACTGCTCCTTCTGCTACGCCAAAAAGTGATTTAGATCAACTCGGCCCACTGCCCGAAGGATGGGAAGAAAGAGTTCACACAGATGGCCGAATATTTTTCATCGATCATAGTACGTTAATATTTCATTAGGATATGTAATATTCAAGAATATGAATATAGGACTCTAATTTTCTGCATTCTTCTGAAGATACAAGAACTACTCAATGGGAAGATCCACGCATGTCTAATCCCCAAATAGCTGGACCGGTATGCTAGATGTTTAATACAGAAATTGATTGGTCACTTATAAAATTATATTTGTAATTTAATATTATGTGGCATGATAAAATAATTTTAGTTTTTCTTCACAGGCTGTTCCGTATTCACGAGATTATAAACGGAAATACGAATACCTTAAATCTCAGCTAAGAAAGCCTGTAAGTATGTGGTACTATAAATCTCCATCTTTTGTTTCGCAGAATTTGCAATATTTTGTAGAATAACTACAATATTTATTTGCTTTTTTAGAACAATGTTCCTAATAAATTTGAACTAAAAGTTCGTCGGAATAATATTTTAGAAGATTCGTATCGCATAATTAGTTCTGTCAACAGAGTAGAGATATTGAAAACAAAATTGTGGGTTGAGTTTGAAGGAGAAGTTGGTTTAGATTACGGTGGCCTTGCTCGAGAATGGTTTTTCCTTTTATCTAAAGAAATGTTTAATCCTTACTACGGATTGTTTGAATACTCTGCTACGTAAGTATATAAAGATAAATAAAGAATATACAGATATATACGTACACAAAGATAATTGACTTAATGAACATAAGATGCACAACCTGAAGTGAGAATTGAAATATTTGTAGGGATAATTATACTTTGCAAATTAATCCTTTTTCGGGAGTATGTAATGAAGAACATTTAAACTACTTCAAATTTATTGGGCGTATTGCCGGGATGGCTGTCTATCACGGGAAGCTGTTAGACGGTATGGACTATTTGAATTATACTAAAACCACCAAATATTCAGAAATTCAATGTATAAAGAAGATTCTTCTTTTCTTGCAGCATTTTTCATTCGTCCATTTTATAAAATGATGTTGGGAAAACCGATTGATCTGAAAGATATGGAGAGTGTTGATTCCGAATATTACAATTCCTTGTTGTGGATTAAAGAGAATGACCCTAGTGAATTAGAACTTACCTTTTGTGTTGACGAAGAAAGTTTTGGTCATACATCTCAAAGAGAACTTAAACCAGATGGTGCGAATGTACCGTTGACCGATGAAAATAAAGATGAATACATAGCTTTAGTAATACAGTGGCGATTTGTGTCGAGAGTTCAGGAACAAATGAATGCATTCTTAGAAGGATTTAACGCTCTTATTCCACCGACACTTGTAAAAATATTTGACGAACATGAATTGGAAATGCTAATGTGTGGAATTCAAAATATTGACGTAAGAGACTGGAAGCAAAATACATTATACAAAGGAGACTATCATGCTAACCATATCGTTGTTCAGTGGTTTTGGCGAGTAGTACTTTCATTTAGTAATGAAATGCGGTCTAGGCTTTTACAATTTGTTACTGGTACATCACGAGTACCGATGAATGGTTTTAAAGAACTTTACGGTAGTAACGGGCCGCAATTATTTACAATTGAGAAATGGGGTATACCAGAAAATTATCCGCGCGCCCACACGTGGTAAGTATGCAATCTTAAACTGACGTAGACAATATAAAATGATTCAAGAAATTGTAAGAATCCAGATATTAAGCAATTTTAGGGTACGCGTCATTTCAAAATAACAATAATTCTTTTACAGCTTTAATCGTATTGACCTTCCTCCTTATGAAAGCTACCAACAACTGAGGGAGAAAATGATAAGAGCGATTCAAGGTTCTCAAGGTTTTGCTGGAGTGGATTAGCACGAAATACCCCTTTTCATGACGATATCTGTAATATAATGTACATATATACATATGATATATATATATATATACATATATACACATATACATATAGTTAAACAGCCATGTATATTGTCTAATATGATTAACTATTTAACAGGATAAACATTTTTCTGCACTCGGAAGACTTAGGTGTCTTTTTACTGCTAGATACAACATTGAGACAGGTCAATGAAATGTACGTTTAGAAATCATATAATTGCTACTAATAATTAACACTTTACGCATAATGCACTTTTAAAATTATAAGCTGTATTTAACAAAATACGAAAAAAAGAAAAAACAGAAAAAAAACAATTGACAGTAATCTCAAGTGCTGTTCCAGCAATCAATGAATTGCAAACTATTAACTTGTTCACTTTCCAAATATAATTCCACATTTTGGGAGTTACACCAAATACAGTTTTTCGGAAACAGTTTTGTTAGCCACTATCAAGAATATTAAACTGATATTAATTGTAAATAGCTTTAAGATAAGATAATAATCTTACTATTAATTACTTGTTCTAATTTGTTGATAAAATATCTTGTTATTGGGAGGAATTTATAGTTAATATGAGCTCACATATTTTCAATACACCAAGGTCATAAAACGAGCTAAAAGTCACATCGTATGATATTTGTAACGTTTTGCAAATTTGTTGAATTTTCTTCTATACAATCATGGTGATATAATTTCTGATGAATCTTACAGTAGGGTGATATTAACACGTTTCCTGTACAATGTTTGTAACTCACGAGGCGGGGAAGCGTTTTCTTAATTTAGAACACGGCTTCAAAAAGAAAATTATTTCTTAAATTATAAATTTAAACTTTTACATAAAATTGAATTTCCCGATAGAAATAGAACTCGAGTTTCAATTTTTTGTAGATGGTATAAAATGTTAAATTTCTTTAAAAGAATAATATAAAATAATATAATTTCGTACTTTCTTTATTACAAAGAACAATGATATATTGAAATTTAAAATATTATGCACTTTATAAATTCTTACATTGCATTGCTAGAATATATGTAGTCGTAATAATGTACAAACGAAAGAAAAATTAAAAAAAAATTATTAGATGAGATAGCAGGAAGAATTACAGACATTGCGGTATGCATAATTTGTTTTACTTTGATCGAATCACATATTTATTATAAAAGACATATTGTTTAATTTCATGTACTTTGAATTAATTGTAAATTATTTTTTGAACTAGACGTATCTGTTACATGATTTGCACAGATAATAAATTTAAAGTTTTCATATGCAAGAGCGTTTTTCTCAGATCTAATAATGGCAGCGTGGTATATATGTACATGCTTAGTTCGTTTTATATAAATATTGGATTGAATAAGGTAAAAATAGTGTGATTGCTAAAACAGTGAAATTTATTTGTGTACTTGGACAATATCTCAATTGATGATCATATTCGATCTTTTTGTTAAAAATAATACGAAATGCTTGAAGGTAATTAATCAAGGATGTCGTGATTAAAACTGTTTACAAGTAATCGCCAATTCTGTATAATAATCGCTGTCCTAAAAGAAGTAACGAGTATTTAAAAAACTATTTAGCATTTAAAGTTAACGAAGCATTCCATCCTATTTGTATATACAACTTATTTTATTGTATGCAGATACGTCCCATTAGATAATTGTTGCAACTCGAATGTCTTGCAATCCAGGTTTTATAATTCGCGATCAGCCGATACTCTTTCGACAGATTCATGTCCAGAGGGTTACTTTTAATAAATAGTGTAATTAATGGGGTTTGAGGAGACTCGAATTGATTGTTGATGATGCAATGTATTTAAATAAACTGTGCGGTATGAGTGTCGTATATACATAGATTATAGATAATGCGCCTGGATGACTGTTCGTAATCGATTTTGCTATTGTATCCGATCTTGCGATTGCACGTTTTGTTGCTAGTTAGGCACGAGTTTGACATGTATGATTGCTGGTTGTTTGTAGGAAGAACCAAGGTGATGTGAAAAAAGGGGTGATAGTATGGTTGAGATAATTAGTTATAGTTAGGAACTTTATTACTATATTGCTAAGTTTTTTTTATGGTATTTAGTCTAATCAGGATATTTGGGGAACTGGCTGCCGGTCGGTTCACTTGGTTCTATAGTTTTATACCTCTGGCTCGCGTTGGCACGTAAATAATAAATGTAATTATTACGACAGAAATTTTGTGGCCTTAAATTCCAATTGCTTTGTATTTTGAGTACGGTGTACGTCTCTCTAACTCGAGGATTTGTATCCGTGTTTATCAATTCGAAGGTTTATGTAATTGTATACGTATATTGGGCGTGTTAACATGAATATAAATGTTAATTGAATATCGTGGTATTGCAAGGTATTTACTTAATTGCTTTTTTTCTAATAGTTACTCTACTGTTTGCATATTTTACTGGATATCAAAACAATTGAGTCTATTCCTTGTGTTTGGTAAAATACTGAGCAGAATGAATCGGCTTAACTTTCTTTCCATTTTTTATTAAATGTTTAATGTCAATATAATTCGATACATAACGTTTTTATCATGTTACGAACATGTATGTGTTGATTGCAAATAATTATGTTACTTAATCGAATTACAATTACTTCTCCTTACTCTACATGTAAATATGGAAACATATATCTTGTATCATATCGATTACGAAGAACACACGTATTTTTACGGTTCTTGCGACAAGTGAATATATAAAGAGGGTGTAAAATAAGCCCTTGCTATTATTCAATACTATCGGAATGGAGCAAGGTTACGCATTGTAATCGTTAAACGTTAACACTATATTAATAAACTTAAGACTACGAATGAAATTATGTTCTTATACAATATTGTTCCAAATAAATCTATATAATATAAAATAAAGAATACTGTACTGCGTAATATATTTGATACACTACTAGTCCTTATACGTATAAGATCCCACAGATTATTTTATTACAATGATTTACCTTTAAGAGGACGATTGTAACAGGTCCTGTAAGTATTTTTATATTATCCTTTTCTATTAAACTTGGCGTGATCGTTCAAATATTCCCGGGGATGCGTGAACGGAATAATTGCGCGAGCTGCCGTCAGATGGCGATGGAGGCGGGCACATCCGCAGAATCAAAAAAGACAGCTGGGAAGTGTAACATCGCACATCGATTCGGCGGTCTCGCAAGCTCGAAAAACTTTTCGTTTCCGCGTTTCTTGCGGCCCTCATGTTACGCTAAAAGATAAATGCTAAATCGCCGTGTTCGTTTGATCGAAACGCGTGTGGTGCGGTGTACAAAGTGACTGTTCTACGAACCGATGTGCTGATAGAAACGTGACTGTTGGTTATGCGGTGGTTCCTGTCACGAACAGCAGCCCTTGTACAACCCCCATTTCACAAGTCCCACAGCGACGAAGGAGGGAAGCTCTGCATGGTACAAGCGTGGAGGTCACTGCATTGCGGTGAGTACAGCGAGCATTAAACCTTTTTTTCGTTGATATATTTTTCAATCATTTCCGTTCTTGCTCCAAAATGATATGAACGAACGGGGTTCATTACCCTTTGTAACGGACGTACAGCGTACGTTTGCGATTTCAATACCAGCGAATAGAGAGTACGCTATCTTGTACCTTCGTCCTTTTTACATTTTCCGGCACGAAATTTTCGATACGAGTTCGTACGTCTATGGCGCTCCATTCCAATACCTTCGACAATGATTTGGGGAGCAACACGAGGGTAACACAAGAATGGAGCGGGCCAATCGGTATTCCTTCATTCGCCGATGCATGTCGCGTTACGCATAAACCGAACTTGGAAGGTTTTAGTTAAATGCGTTCGTCATGGTAGATCGAAATCGCTCGATGCATCCACTCTGCTGGTAGAGTTTATTCGTTATCCATCGACGAAATCGAATTTTTGGACAACCGAGGCCACGTAAGTACGTGTGCATCAAATATTTGTATGCGCACGCAGAAGCACACGTAAACCCCAATGGTGTCGACGGCACCGTCGACAAAAGTTGCGACTCGTTTCAACGATCACACTGTGAACTCCAATCGTGCCCACGACCTTGTTAGAGTAGGTCAGAGGACAAAGGCGTTCTCGATAAATCTGGCGAATAAATCGGTATTCGGCGGTGGAAATATATCGTGAACTGAACAGACACCAACGAATCATAATCGAATTGATTTCTTCCCATAAATAAAGTTGTTTATATCGTGTAGCTGGTGCACAATGAACGCAGGAAAAAATAGGCGCTTTTACGCGCACTCGCACAGCGGAATTGCGCAAAATGCGTTGAACTCGAAACAAACCCGACGAACTCTCACGTTGCATTGGTGCCCCAAGAATATTTGCAATCGATTCGCGGTTTTTGGACATGCATTTTGGCCATTGCCGTGTCAGGACAATTCCGTTGAAGCGAACAACTCTTTTCCTAAGATATTCCATGGGACAGTCGATTCTCGAGCCCTTGCAATTTTCTCAGCTATTCTAATCGTTGTTTGGTAAAAAGGGCATACGCCATCTCTGCCGATGTTCAAACCGACACAAGCGACGCAACGTCGTACCTGTTTGTTCTATTTCTCCAGCCATCTCGGAATATTTATCCGCATCCGTGCACAGAGGCCAGCATCTTTAATAATGGGACGCGATTTACGAACGTATTGATTTTGGACGCAAGGTGCGGTGTAAGCTGTTTCCAACCGATGACAATGGAGATTCATAGAAACACGTGGATATTGGTTTTCCGACATACGTATGTACATAATTCGTACAGGGAGGGTTGCGCGACATTTCGTTCAGTTTGCTTACGAATTATGCGCGAACCAACTTTCCTCCTTATCGGAGTACTCATTTCAAATGAATGCCTCCTTTATCTTAAACTTTAAGTACGTTCTCGAACAAAAGCTTTGCCATGTACTATTTGCTATCTATATTACGTCGTAATAGTCGATTAAGGATAAATTGGATGATTCAGGCAAGCAGGAAGCCACTTTGCGTCTTGCCGAATTCATGGTAATTTTCGACTTTTCCTTCCCTTCAAGCGCGCCACTCCTCGCTAATTCTTTCTAAGTGCCGTTCATTCTTTACCGGCCGCGGGAATTTTACGATTATCGTTAAACATATTTTTGCTAAATGAACGCGAAGCCATCTAGTTTCGAAGTTGCATCGTTTAGCTGCGCGAAACACGTGTCGTCCGATTCCCCTGCTAGTTACACTGTCTGTGATAATTGTATACGTAACTTGGAGTCTCTTTGACCCCATTAATTTGATGCAATACCGACGCGAAACCGGGTCGGACAGTATGCGTAGCTGTTCCCTTGCAGAGCCACACGACGGCAAGGTAAACGTCGACTACGTGGAAACTTTCGAATGGCCATTCTCGTTGCAAGTCCCGTAGCGCATTGAAACGACAAGTCTTATGTTCGTTTCACTTTGACCCTCGCGTCGATGCTCCTCGTCAATACGTTTACCGGTCAATCGTTATCGACTTTCCTTTTGCACAGCTCCCTTTGTGCGCCGCGTTCTCGCATCAGTGATTCACCATCGCTACGGCACGATAACAATATTTTGTCGACCGATAACGCGATCTACTTGGACAAAGGGAACAGAGCGAGGCGGGGTGGCCACCTTAAGCCGTTTGTTCTCGATCTTTTCCTCGCAGGGGTGTTCCGCGTTTCTTCGACGTTCTATCGAGTCTAAAGGGATAAAATGCCGACCGCTCTGTTTTTTCCCCCGGCCATCGGATTATCGTCCCGACGCTGTCCCTTCCGTTTTAAACGCGTTTTCGACGTGTTTTCGACGCGTTTTCGACGCGCCTTATTCGCGCCTCAGATTTGGAGCGCGATTTACGGATTTGCGATGAACGCTGAATAAATAAAAGAAATTACGCCGCCGTCGCGGATTTACGCTCGTCGCCCAACGAAACTAGGGGTGCAACCGGCAAAATAGAGGGTTGACCGATGTATCGTGGCAAAAGAAGAGCGGGGTATAAAAAGAAAAAGTTTATCGCGACAATAACAGTTTTTCTGCAGTCAGGGTTCCTACCTAGAGTCATTTCGTTGGTTCGTAAAAAAGCGACTCCATTCAGGGACATGGGATTGGAACGAGTCGGGTCGGGCCAGGACGAGCCGATTCGTAAAACTGTCGTTAACCGAGTAGCGGATAAAATTCTTCTTACCGCGAGAAATACTTTGTTCGCTGAAAGGCGAACGAGGGAGAGCACCCGAGAAGAAGCGGAAGCGTGTCGCGAGAGATGCTCGTCGTTCCATCAAAGTCGTCCGTTCAAGGCCGGTCAGGGATACTTACGTAGTTTTGGTTGCTATCCGATGGTCCTTGGTCGGCCGATCAATCGAAGTCTTCTTGCTCCGCTTGCCCCTCGTACCGTTTCCAATCTTGCCGCTATAGACATTGCTGTCACAGGATCCCGGTACCCTGGCCGTTTGAAATTAGCCTCGCGGTACACAGGGAGGCAAATTTTACTTTTCCGTTAGAATACAATCGACGACGGTGATCAAAATTGTTGCTCGGTGTTTCTATCGCGTTTTATTAGGCGATCAACGAAAAAGAATCGATCGTAATTGTTTGCGGTCGCGTCCCCGCGCGAAATTCAAGCGCGCCCGAAACGATTCAGTTCGCACTAAAAGTTTGAACCGCGGGAAGCGAGGGTGAATAAATTTCGTGGAGCGTTCGATAAATTTCGCGTTCGATCCACAGATGATCCGTGAAAATAGTCACGCGGACAATCCACAGGGCTGTTTGCCGTCGATAGGACGGAGTCGTGGGTACGGGAACGGATTCGCGCGATGCAACGCGGAGCCGGTTCGAAGCCGGTCGTGGATCTCACGAGATCGCGGATGCATCCCTAGATCTCGCCCGGCGGTATATTACTCCATGGCTGTGTAGACGCATGTATACATATAGCTTATCAGAGGAGACTGAGGTCTCTCTCGAAAATGGATGCAATTCCAGGGGCGTACCGAGCGTTCCGCTGGCGTTTAGTCCCGCGATCTTCCACCGTGGGTACATGTACGTATACATACGTATACATAGACCAGGTCCAACCTAATATCGTGTTTTGACCTCCCTCCTTCTCCCCATATATTTCTCTCTCTCTCGCCCGCTTGTTCATCCGTTCACCCCCGTAGCTCTCCGTTTACCACCAACCACCCTGCCATCGCTTCTCCCCCAACCCACCCACCCTCTCTCTCGCTCTCTCTCTCTCTCTCGCTCTCTCCCCCTCTATCGGCGTAATCATCGCCCCATCCCTGTCTTCCTTTTGTGCTTGCATAGGACGACACCCACTGGCAGTCACCGGCACACAAGTTTGATGTTTACTGGCTGCGGTGGTGCGTATCGTACACATTCGCGTATGCACAGGTACCTACAAAGTGTTAAAAAGCTCGTGTTACCGCAATGCGGATATCTAGTGCACCCATCGTTGCGACGGGGTTCTCTCTGATTCGATGCTCGTTGTTTTCTTCCAATCGGCTACCGCGAACGTTCAACTTCGGTGAACCTTGTACGCGGTGCTCGGTTATTCGTGAACCGCGCGGCTCGACCGCCGTACCGCTTTCGATTTATCTCTCTTCCCTGCTTCCTACCTTTGACGACGGCTCTTTGCGACAAATCAACTTTTTTTCTGAACGATCGAGGCTTTTCGATTGGAGCGTGTTTCAACGTTAGTCGCGATCGGTTCCTTTCGTTTCGGTGGAAATCGAGCTGTCACGTTGCTAATACACTTATATAGCGCGTCTGCTTTATCTGGAAACATGGAAATATCTGAAAAGCTCTGGGTAATACGGAAAACTGTCTGGGGAAAATATTGTACGATGTCAGCGTGGACGCGTCGCGCAAATATTTAACGCTACCATGTCGGCTACAGGAATATGCGTTAGAACAATATGGATACGTAGTTCCCATTCATAAATATAAACGCGAGTTTCGCGGAGCTTTGCTTCGGTAGAATCTTCAATGGATTCCAGACGAAACGGACACGCCGTATATTTCGTTCGCTCTACGATTTCTCTCTTTCCTCTGTTGCTGCTGGCTTCCATTATCGTCGCATGACAAGAGCCTCGCGGAAAATAGGAGTTTGATTGGGACAGAGGGAATTTCAATCGGAATTCTAGGGACATGTCGACGGCTACGACCACCATCGTGACTAAGAGGACGAGCAAGAACGCCGATTCCGCTGTCGACACGGCGGCTTTGCTCGTAAATAACATTTGCCTGTTCGCGTACGAACGAAGGTACGGTCGCGGAATACGAAGGGTGAACGGAAAGAAAGAACGAAGAGGGTGCACTGATTGTTGCACGCAAACAGACGGCGATTTGCAGGGCGTCGACGAGCTCCTCGAGGTATCTCCGAGAAAATGGAAGAATATGCATACTGAGAAGTCTCGGCGAACGAAAGCCTTGCTGCTATCGATTTAACTTATTCGTAACCGTGTACGGAACCAAGGTGAAACGAGGAAATCGCTTTGCGCACCTATAAATTGTGGTTCGTAGAATCGCAGTTCCTCTTGGGATAGTACAAAGAATACTTTTCCGCGAGAAATTGTGGCTATCTCGAAAGCACGGGTAGTTGCGAGTACTCTATGTACATATAGAGTAGGGCGTTAACGTTGTTCGAAAAATTGATGAGCATCGAGTCCGTTGATTTTTGGAGGAAAGGGTGAAAGGAAATCGTCCAATTTTGTCAATAAACGCAACGGAATTGGGAGCGGAGGAGTCGCTTTTTAAGAATCCGTAGAAGGAGGATGGAAATGCATGCTAAGAAGAAGCGACACGAACAGAAACGAAAAGTCACGGTGCTGGATTTATCGGGTTCTTAGATCGTGCATCACGATACCTGGTGAATTTACAGCTCGTTCCAGTGCACCGGGTAAAAATCGATGAAGAGCTCTGCACGAGAATATTGGAAGCGACTTTCAAGCGAGAATACGAAACGATTTTCGCCGGGGGTAGGCCAGGACTTTGTTCGCCAAGTATTTGAAAAAACGAGGACGGTACATATATTTATTCTTCTGGGCCCATTACGTAACATCCAAGACTGGTACGATACCTGAAGGAAAATTAAGGAAGGGATTTGCCATTTATGCGGCACGCTTAGCGTGGGGTGTAGGAACGATAGCGTTGCGGGAAGGCATACCACTAGGAGCTGCATCGTAAAAAGGAATGAACGGAAAAAGTGAGGGGGCACGGAACGAGGTGGTTGGTACAATGCTGAATGCGTTAGCACTCGCGCAGGTGTTGGGCACGTCGATTTCATCGATATTTCGCTTTCCCCCCTTGGTCCTTTGGAATAGTTGAACGGCTACGTCGCTGTACTTTCGGACGCGGCTTAATCACCGTAAAGGCTTCCGTACCCTCGGTCAACGAGAAAGGATCCAGTCTTTATCTCGTCTGGCACACGTTGCGTCGCTGTCAGGATTATTCTGTATCCATTCAACCACTTGGTTAATTTCGCCCGTTCAACCGCGCCAGCTCGAAATCCGAACGTGATAGGTTCGAGCCTAAAATCTACCGCTCTCGTCCCGTTTCGTCGACCCTCGAACATGGCGCGATGACGTTCGTTTTCGCCCTTTTCCCCGTTTTCGCGGCAGTTCAATTACGCTAGTTCAACGCCCAATTCAACCACTTTGTACTTCATACAGTATAAATGTGTTTTTAAAATGTGGCACAGGTGCGCAAAAATTGCACGGGATACGGTTGACAAACGGGTGGATATTGTTGCGCAAAGGGAAGTTAAGCGATCTGATTTTTCCCGCACTCTTCCCCTCGAGAGCTTGCTCCGTGCTCGCAGAAATTAGAAACGTTCCCCGCTGTACGACTGATTATATTATCGTTACGGAATACGTATAGATCCAAAGGGATGCGCGGCGTGTCTGCGCTTTTATACTCGTGGAAAAGATCTGTGGCCTAGCGAGCAAACGTCGAGGCCTATTCACCCCGATGTTTTTTCCCTCCTTGTGCACGTAGATGTAATATATTCTGCTCTTCCGTCGCGCACTCCTTTGCACGAACGCTCCCTGTAATTATCTCTTGCTCTTTGCGCGAGAGGTCCATCGCTGTGAACGAGATGCTGCGGATCGCATGTGTGCGTGCCCCTAACGGTGTATTTATCGTTTCCGGATGTACCTAGCTCGCAGTGCACGCCGTTGTCCACCTTTTATCTTCGGTTGCTGAATTGTCCACAATTTCATCGCATCGGGATACGAATTCCAGTTGGCGTTTCAGTCGTTAACGCGTCTCGGTGAAACGTGCCGATATTCTTTTCTGGTTTCAGCCTCGTTTATTATCGTGCACTATATCACGCGCATATTAGCTTGCAGGCAAGAAATCATGCTCGGCGTCAACGTGCCTCAAAGGTTTCTAGCCAACCTATATACAGCTTGAACAAACGCTTACGAAACGATGAAATTAAACACGCCTCTACAGACCTCCGTTCTCCTCTGCTATTTTTGTTATCTCCGTACGTAACGATGCATAATACAATCTCCGCCCGTTATCCGCCCCGCCATTCATTTCGCGTTAACGCCAAAGCTAGGAGTCTTATCCCGCCGAGCGACACGAAGCTTCACGAAAAAAGAAGTCGCGGGCCCCGTCGAATTATTTTATTTTCCGCTTCCTCCTCGGCTTCGACCCTCCTCTCCTCTTTGGCCGACAGTTGGCGTTACGCGTTGCACTCGATGTGTCGAGAAACCCTTAGCCAGCACCTATCCCAGGATGGATTTTCTTGCCCCTGTGGACGCAATCGCCGTACCGTACTCCGAAAGCTGAGCGCGCTGCATGGAACTCGGTTGTGCGTGTTTCTTGGCGATACGCGTGTGTTTTGCGTGCACGCTTAAGCGCAGAAGCTACTAAATATTTATTCGGGGCAGAGAACGACGCGACGGACCGCTACAGGGGTTGTAGGTGGTGAAACGAATCTCGAGATGCGGGGAAACTTTGAAATCCAGAGTAAGAAGATTTGTACGAATAAGTTTCTCGGGAAGGGAACACGATGTCGAAGTTTGATACGCCACGTGTATCCTGTACACCTTGTGCACTCCGAATGGCGTACCCTTGCGTCCACGAGTCCTGCGACCCGTGCAAATCGCGACACACGTGTCTTCGATATTACTTACGCGAGTTCCCTCGTTTTCAAAAATACACCGTCGGCTTGACTCGGCGCACGCGTTACGCGCGATTCTTTCTCGTGCCCCTCGATTCCTCTTCGACGCGATGACATTTTTGTACGAGCATCGTGTACATACGTATACATGTACTGGCATCGAAATGTGTACTTCTATAGAAACGTTGACTGCACGTTTAGTAATCGAACACCTTTTAACAGTTCCGCTGTTCAGATGATTGGCGTCCTCGACGTTCTTTGATATTTGCTGGAAAGTTGCGAGCTCTGGTTGCTGTATGCGTCTTCGATCGTCCGCGTTTCCCAGAAAGCGTTGCAGCTAGCAGACACATTTCTATACCGATAGGGGTTGCAATGCAAAGTCGATTCGAACATAACGCGTATCCACATAAATTCAGTTTGCGAATGTTTGGCCGCGGCGAAGTATCTTTCAGTTAATAGATTTCTATGTTTATTGCCTCTGCTCGGCATGTCGCTCGGTCGTTATAACGCGTAGAATTTATTCGCGTATCCCATTGTCGAGGTTTGCATCTCCGGTATGCACGGGCGGCGCCTCGACGTCGAGATGTGGCGTTCTTCGTGTCACGGAACAACGCTCTATTTTGTTCACTTGGCAGACGTTGCAGCGGATCGCGATATGCTGCGATAGTTTAGCGAGGTGTATGTTTCTCCGGCTTCTTCCCGTTTTAGTTAAGAGACAGCTTTTTGACAATAATGTTTGACAATAATCGGGAATCTCAAGTTATTTTCCAAAAAACCAACAAAGGTGCCACCAAGTCCGAAAAATACCGATCGTAGACACGGCGCACTCGTTAGAGTTTTGGATGCAATGGTTAAAGGGCGACGTGTATCTTTGCCGTCGTACGTTCTCGGTGCATCCTTTCGCCAGAGAAAAGAATAGCGCTGCAGGGTCACCGTGGGTGCCGTGTCGCACGTATGTACGTATTCCTTTAGGGACGCGTAACATAGAAACGCACTTTTCTAAAATACAGAACGCCAGTTGCGCTGCACTCTTCTTCAATAAAAGATGGTAAACCGCGGAGTGTTTTCGCTCGTAATGTCGCGTATGGCGCGCAGAATTCGTATTACAAATAACGGAGATTCGATGGACTTCCCCGGCCGTGCGTTCGATATAGATAATTGGACGTAAAAATTACTCGAGTTTCCAGTTCCTCTCGCACTATTTGCTACACGCCGCACCGGCACAACGCGTATCATTCATCCCGTTTCCATCGAACGAAAAATTAACGCCGTGTAATTAACCCTTCCACCGTGTCGGTTCGATATGCCGGCCGCGTTTAATTTCACTAATTATACGTGACCGGTAGGGATTAGCTCCCTGTCAGGGCCAACAGCCACGTTATTATGCGATATCGTTCGGAACTAAAAGGATTAAAATCGCGCAACACAGAAAAAGATAGATACATATTAAGCCGAGCGAACGCGAGGCGTAGCGGATTGCCACTGGGAAGAGATATTGAAAGGGCTCGAAAGAGTTAAGCAGCGAGCAAAAATCAGACAGAAAAGTCGATGCAACCAGTATTCCGTGTATTGAACGAGGGCACGGGTTAGCCGAGTGCATCTGCACGTTACGACGGAGCTGCTGTGCACCGTGCAGCAACAAGGTATGTAGCCTGATCCTCCCTTTCTTTGCCATCCCCCCCCCCTCTCGCCCCCTTTCCCTCTTTATCTGTACCGAGGTTTCATTTACAAGAGAACCGTTCGTATTTCCATCCTCGATGTCTGCTGAAAACCGAAACGCCTATCCTTGCTTCCCCCTTCGGATCTGCTGACGAGATCGGACCGACGAACGACGCTGGAAACATCGCCGATACACCGAGGCTTTCCATATTAGAATTTTTAAATATTCAACACTGCATCGTTTCCACCGAAGATACGACCCACCCACTGTGCTCGCTTTCTTTCTTTCTCCCCCTTTCTCTCTTTTATACCCAGCCGCGCTCCCTCGATATTCTAATATCGGAATGATCTACGCTGGTAAATTACATTTTATACGACGTTCCGTGATAAATTAGATTTTGCGCGTACTCGCCCAACAATAGCGCGGAATGATTTTCCGATGGATTTTTTTGGGACGCGTTCCGCTTTTATGGGCGAACATGGAAATCGAAGCACGGTAGGAAAGTTGTACGCCTTAAAGGGGCGCAGACGGACGATTTTAAATGTCACCAAATCGAGCAATCTCTTGGAATCTTTCGTCCCCGCCCCACCGATGATGGCTGCTCTATTGTTGGTCGATAGGTATTTGTGTCCAATTGAAGCGAATTATTTCTCGTCGAACTGACTCGATAGCGTAAACGGCGATCGAAAATGAACTAACGTCGAGAAAATCTTTGATTATTTTACCTCCGTTCGCGGTGCAATACTTTCGGAGTTTCTCATTAGCGACCGCTTCGCGTGTCATTTCTCTGAACCGAGCATTTGATTTCTCAGTTGGAATATGCCGAGGGCTTCGGCATCGCGCCAGATTCTCCACCGGTGATTACAATTTTTAAATATTCAACGTTCCTCGCGAGAAGATACGAGGACGGTCGATGCCAAATACATACTCGACTCCCCGATGCGATGCATGAAACAGATCTTCGAACTTGAACAATTTTCTTTCCTTGCCGAGCAGGGAAGCGTGTAAATATTAGCTCGTCGAAATACTTGTAATCGTGTGATCGCAATTTTCCCATACAACCTAAACAACCTAAACAACTGTAACGGGGAATCCGTGGTTCAATTCTTTCCCGCGGTGTTTCTGAAAACATTTCTCGTCGCGTGGGGTCTCGGAACCGATACGTCGTTATACGTCTGTGTACATATATTCGAAGACGGATTTTTCGGGGGGACAAGTTTCGACAGCGGTGCGATGGCGAGTGCCAACTAACTTTATTGAAAAGTATCCAGGTAAGTCGTGGAGAACAAAGGTAGTTCCGCCCCGTTCCGTGTTCTTTCCTTCTTCTTTCCCTGACTACAGCTTCTTGCTTCTCGATTGTACGGCCCTGGAACGGAATATTGCCTTTTCGTCGTCGCGCAAGCAAAATCCTTTCCTCCCGCTCGAACACTCGCTGGAAATTGACTCTGCTTATATCGGCTTACCGGCGACTTTGCAGCCTCTTGGCCCGCGTTTCCCTTTCTCCTTCTGTTCTTTCTCCTTTCTTCGCCCCCTGCTTGCTCCGGCTCGTTCGGTCTCCCGTTCATCTCTGGATTCTCTCTTCTCGGTTACGTCGGACCGCGCCTACCGGCTGTCGTTGGGCCCTTTGTACCGTGCCCCATTCTATAGGTCGTCGTCGAATCTTTGCCCGGGGTGGTCGAACTCTACGATCGCGAGGAGTGAACACGGAATCAATTTTCCGACGGCCACGGGATGATTTTCGTGCTCGGAAGAATATTATTCCCCGTCGGATCCGCCCACGCGACTGAATAATTCATCGTTAAGAAAATTTGGCCCCGCTCCATTCCGTACCGAATTCCGTGTGGCGTTGTCGCTACGCGATCTACCTTTCAATCCACGCGTATCAACCTCGGTGTATATTCTTTGCGAGTGTACAGTGTATGTAGCGTTCAATTTCGTTACAAAGGCACAAGATTTGGAGCGCAAAGGTACTAATTGGCAACGGTAATTATTATGCACGCAGTTGCAAGTCCCGTCCCCGGTGACGCGCAACCTTGAAACCTTGAGCAACGATCAATCGAATCGAGATTGCGAAACCGCAAGTAATTTCTCGGTTTAACTTGCTCATCGGTGGCTGTGCGTCCGTGATCTTTCGCGTGAGCGACGTATGCATTTGCTGGATAATGTAATGCAGCCGTGTTTAATGTATGGGGTAGCCGCGTATCGTAGACAAATATCTGTGTCCCTTCCTCTCGCATCTGTGTAAGCTCGGCTGCCTGTGCCGCATGTGGTACTCGATGACTCACAGTGCCATGCACACACCGTATGCACTTTTCTTACCCTCCACTACCATTCTCTACGCCCTTTTTCCACGCTGTGACTTGGAGCGGACGCTAATGCTTCTTCCGTGGGAGACCTCGTCTGTCGCGTATTCCTGGCCAACCTTCTGCTTTCGTTAGATCTAGCTGCCGAAGTTTCGGAGTTGCTTCTGCTTCGTCCTTTTTATTTCCCTTTGCCTTTTTCGAAAAGCGATAACACCCTCCGCATCTTTGCGGGGGTAAACAACTGTCCTCTGGAAGTTTCATAAAAATTTGTTTGGCACGAAAAGAAGGAGCTACTTTCGTTGCCCGATGCCTGTAAAGTACGCCGCTTTACAGTCTCACGTGTTGCGGGTGCATTGGGATTTTCTTCCTAACTTTTTCTCGCAGCACTCGAGGCGTGTTTCCAGTTAATTCCAGCGAAGTACATACTTCGAAGGTTCGCAAATAGCCGTGGAAACTGCGAATGCGAGCAAGAGGAACGTCGAGGGAAGGAGGAAAGGAGAAGACTGCGTAACGGGGTGGGCGGTGTTTCGGTTAACTTCTCATACGTTTAAGAAACTTTTCTACTAATTTCACTCGGAGTATCGCCCTTTACGCGAGCGGAGAGAATGCCGAATTATTTTTTAAGTGAACCAAAGAAGCGTGATTCGAGGCGATAGCTTTGGTTGCGAAATATATTCCTATGCTCGCAGTGTCCTTATCCAGCGATGGTATTCAAAAATGTTTGCGCCGCAAAGGAAGGTAGGAAAACATCTAAACGAAGTTAGCATCCATTGTCGCTTCGCGCATCGTCAAGTTCCGCCATGAAATTGGGCTCGGTGAAACATTAACGACACGCACGAACAGCGTATTCGACGTTGAGTGCGACGATTCTTGGTCCTGCCAATTTGTCACCGACGATCATTCGTCTCTCCCTCTACCTCGTACCTGCATCCCCTACCCTCTGCCTCCTACTTGATCGTTCCAATCGAACTTTAATATCTCGTCCAGGCTTTTATTTCCTGCAGATTGACTGACACAAATCTTTCTGCCTTCGCGAATTCGCATATAGGTATTCGAATAAGCGGAAGTACCTATGTACACGTATAAGATACGCGAGCAATTCGAAACGTTATCCCGGGGAGAGATTAGCGATGGATTTTCGTGAAAGGTGAACGCGAAGAAAGTGGCGAGGAGCCACGACGGGGTTGGTCGTGGACGGGGAGAAAGAGATAGGAAGAAATTGAGTAGAAATCTGGAAGCACCGGTACTCGGAAACGATGCGACGAAGTTTCGGCTCGGCGTGACGGAAGTCGACCGAAAGCTCGTTCACCGAGATGCATCCACTACCGGTGAATGGGCGCACCGTGCACCATACTAAGCTGGTCACGATTATTTTCCGGACACGTATCGCAGAGTGAAAAAGCGCGTTTAAGAATCCTCTGTGCCGTGTAATGGCGACGCGAGGAGTGTTCCTTCGCGAGAATTTCTCGAGAAACTTTATAATTGCTTCGCTCGCGATTCACGAGAAATTGCAATACGTCTCGAGAAATTTAAGTTTAGGAAAATCTTAATTAATAAATAAATGAGATTTATAATAATTGGGGAAAGTTGGTCGGGAAACGTAGAAGTCCAATAGGTCTGACCCTAAGATCGTAGCTGCAGCTTGAAGTTGGTCAGAAAACGTACAAGTCCGGTAGGTCTCCGGTAGGACTCGCTGACTTTTCCAGGTTCTGTTACCGGTCTTCTGCGGATTCAGACTTTTAATTTCCCGAGAATTCTCGAGAATTCTAGTCCGGTTCCTCATTTCTCGAGAAACGCAAAATATCGAGAAATCAGGAACACTAGTCGCAAGACGTTTAGTCACCCTGGAAAATTGGAATTTCCGGCAGTCTCTTCCTTCCTGCTCTATCTCTATGCTTTCCCGCCCCTCCTCGACTCCTTTCACTTCTAGCATTCGTTCGAAGACATTTAGAAGTCACTGGGACAAATCGATATTCAAGGTTCAAAGTGCATCGAATTCGTATTGCCAGCAATGCTGGTACCTTTCCCGGTAGGCACTATTGCACCGAAGCGCATTTCCATCGAACGTGCAATTACCTCCTATGATTTAGCAGCATGGAATGACGTTCGGGAAGATATCGAAGAATGAAAATAGACGATGACGATTTTCATGGAATTCTTATAAATCACTGAAATCTACTAGAGATCGGTTTAGAGATTTCGCCGGATTCTCGAGCTGCAAGGATAAAAAGGGAGAGCATCCCAGAAGGGATTCGGAGATGCGTGAGAATCGAATTACTGCCGTCGGAAATGATTTATATTCCGCGGATTCGAGGATCTTCCTTAACCCATATCTCAGAATTTTAACGAGGGCGCTTCTTCCTCTCGCGACAAGCGCGATGCGATCCGTTTCCCTCTCTCTTTCATCGACTGGGCCTTTCGAACTTTGCCTCTCTTCTATCGTCGATCTTCCCTTGCCCGTCTGTTTCTCCATCTCTCTTGAAACTCTTCGAGAAGTTCCCCGTGCGTTACACGTTTCCGTGAACGGAAATTGTCCTGTCTCGCAAATCATGCTCGTTCTCTAACATTCACCCCCCCCCCCCCCTTCACTTTCCACTCCTTTTCTTCCTCTCGCTGGCGCATCGCTCTCGTGCGTTGCAACGCGTGCCCACGCGTTACACGGAAGCGTGCGCGAACTTCGCCGACATCCCTTATTTCCCATCTTGCATCGAACGTGCTTGAAATGTCCACGAATATATATTTTTCCTGCCATCGCAGCCTATAAAGGATTCGGGTATTAGACGAGGAGAGAGAGGAAAAGAAAGCGCGTCGATCAAATTAACGACGACAGCGAAAGCGTCAGGTGGAAACTATATGGGCAACAGAGGATCCGATCGTTCTTTCGTTTATTTTTTTGCATTCCAGCAGGATAACGGGGACCGTGCAAATTTAAGCAGGACGGGATCCAATTTAGCTCAGCTAGCTGCGTCGACGTGTTTACGGGGCGATGCCGATAAAACGGACCGGATCAATTTGAATTCTCCGATTCTGTAGTACCCGAACTAATTAGCGAGGGCACTAACCTCAGAACTGCAACCAAACGAACGGATTACATACATATACCGCGGGCGATCTTTGGAAGCGTAAATACACGACGCCTAAGTGTTTCGCCTCGCATGGGCACTACCAATTTTCGATAGGTCTAACGATATTGCAATTCTTATTTGCACAATTTACGTGCTAGGGAAGATTAAGTGCGAGAAGGCACCCACCCGGGAACGCGATACGTTATCCGAGTAACGATACTAGGGTAAAAGGTGCAGCAAACCAAAAAGTGGACTACCTTTCGCACCGGCTAGTAATGGATTAAAAAACTTTTTTCCTAAAAGTTCTTTGCTTCCGTCTAATCAGCGCGCACGAATTCGTTCGGCAAGCACTCGGCGCGAAGATACGCCAACTAATTGTAAGTCGTTTTGAATTAATCGTTGGGTAACGAGGCAGTTTCTTTCTGGGTCGAAGTTGTTTCACTTTTTTCAATCGGAGTTTCGCGCGGTTCACACTCGGCGACTGTTTTCCCTCTTGCAAAATCTCGAAAATACTCGGTACATCACGAAACCGGTAATCGAGTCGCTCCTAATTTAGATCTGCCCAAAAATTCCAAACGGAAACGATATTATGGATAGACGAAGCAATCATTCCGAGCGAAGCTTTCCGATCGTTCGCTAAAACTGTCGTCGACCGAGGACGCGCAGTGGATTTCTCGAGGCACGTTACGCTCTTTCAATTTTCTTGCCCGTGCTTTGCGAGATATCGCCCCGCACGTTTCCCTTAGTTTGGCATTTTATCGATTCTATAGCCGAATCTGGTGGCGGAACGCTTTTAATCGAAGGTTGATTCCTCGAAGCGCAACGACGGGATGCGTGTCCGAAAAGGGGCCGCAAGCGAAACAAATGCCCGACCTAGATCGTACTTTGTCGAAGAGCGGTAAGTGACAGGGGAGACTACTTTTGTGTTTCTGCGATCATTTTATATGTCTTGGGTTTCAATTTTGAATCAGTTTCGACGTACGTCCAACGCTGTTATGATACGTATTATGCATTGCAATTGTATCGGGAAATTGAATAAAATCACAATTCGTTAATGGATTCGCACACTTTCCGCCGTTTAAATACATTTCGTGAAATTTGCAACGAACGGTGGCCGCTTATAATTCCCGTTGAAAGCATTTGATACAAATCCCGCCTGATTTCCTACACCGGCTCGCTCTGAACGATGCTCGATAATTGAAATATTCTGCAGCGAGTGGGCTTCGTTATTCCTCGAAGCAAGCAAGAAAATGTCCAACTTTAATCTCAATTAAATATCTCGTTTCTCTTTACCTTCGCGTTCCTCCTTTTTCCCCGTCGAACTCGCGATTCTTCCGTCGTATGGGAACTTTGTTGAAGCAAGCCTAACCGTTCGGCAAACGTTTTTCCTGCGCGATTCTTCTTTTTTCGTTCTCTTTTAGTCGAGCATTCCGCGATACGATGGTGGCTCGATGGCGTACGCGAACTCAGGTTAAATGGCCTAACCAGTTTCACCCAGAAAATGTTTTTCATGTAACTGCTCGACGGACTTAATTGGGTTTTGTTCAACGCCCTTCAATCGTTCGGCTAGCTGCTGCTGCCGCCGCCGCCGCCGCCGCTGCCGCTGTCGCGACTTTTGCCCTCTCCCGCCCTTCGTCACGAGTGCCAGAGCAATGTAACCGCGTTTTCCACGAGTTTTCCTTCGGGATTTTCCCCGTTGTTCGGCTATCGATCCCCTTTCGTCCTCTTCTCCACCCGGCAAACCTTTCTTTTCCTGGGAACATGGACAGGCTGTCCGCACCCTTCCCTTCCCTCGAACCGTCCTGTTCGACGCGCGAAAAATCGACTCGGCGGGAAGCGCTCCCGCTGGACGATTTTATGGGTTTTTATTTTTTTAACCTACATTTTCTCTATCATCGATGACACCCGCTTAACCCGTGCCTCGTTGGTAGCCAACCGAAGCGCGCGAATCGACATTGCTCGCAAAGCAGAGGAGCCAGGATAAACATGCTAGAAGTAACCACCATTCGACCAATCGACCCGCAAGGAAATTTCCTTACTGTTTTTTTATTCGAATTGCTTCCGGCCCATCGTCCCTTGTCCCTTTCGCGATCCTAACTTGTATGGCGATTGCCAACGACACGCGTTTCCACCTCGAAGACGCGAACGGCGTAACGGTGCTGCAGGAGATAGCCGACTTTGAGAAAGCCTGTCTCGGGGGACGATTTCGCGGGTGTATGCCTCGCACCCTTCGACATTTCTGTTTCTTCAACAGGGGCCCTTGTATATACCCCTTCGTGGCCTCTTCAGGGAACGTCTGCCCTTCTATCGCGTTCCATGGGGCTTGCGTAGGATCCGCGGGTTCTAAATAAGAACCGCGAAGAATAAAAGCTTCTTCGACGTGACACGCAAAGTGAGCCCCGCGTTTTCCATTTCGCAGGCTGATGATCCAGTGACACGTGTCGTATGAAAAGCAATTCTTTCCGAGGCGAATCGGCAGTGCTCGCTCTGAATCGATCTGCCTTTGCAGCGCGTGTACTTTCGGTGCATCAAATTGCACGCGTTCTCGAACGGGCATCTCTCGTACGCCAAATGTCTCGCGGCACTAATGGTAATTCTGCTTTCTTCGAAATACGTTAAGGAAATCCTTTAATTGACCGCAGCAAAAACGGTAGGTCACGGTACGCGGTATCGTGAAATTGCTAGTTTTAGACACGGAAAGGGGGGCGCGTGTTTTTGGAGAAAATGCGAACAGGAGCTATAACGCGAAGTCGTTACGGTTGCTCGGCCGTCAGCAAAAGCTTCGCCCGTCTTTTTGTTTTTATTAATATTTCATTGCTCGCACAGTATTGTCCATTATTCTCTCGCATCGCTGGCCGTTCCAACCGAATAACGTTTAAAGGTGCGCACGTACCGTACCGGGCGACGCGTGTACGCGTAGAGGGATGGCCTCGCCAAACGCGTCAAGCCCTGGTCACGATGTACTCTCCGGTGCACACACGACCAATCATGCCCGTAGGAATTAGGGGTTCGATGTACGCCCTGCTACTTTTAATTCAGCAAATTAATGAACAGGGTAAACGTCGCCGACGTTGCAGCGACTGCCGCATACAGATAACTGTAGGGAAAATTTGCCGTACAGCCACCGGTGTTCGGATAACGTCGTTATCGTGCCGCTGATAAAGTTGCCACAGAATAATCAACGGGGAGTTTTGAGCGTATCGTTGCTGAAAACCGGCCATCGCGTCGCCGTGTGCCCTTTTGTTAGATTTGCGTAAGCCACGCGAATATGGCACGGAATATTTTTTTAGCGACCGATGCATTTGCCTGCCCGTAATTCCTGAAGTTATCGAGGATTTTCGACGCGAAAATTTTGCCCTAGCCTGAACGAGGCGCGATAGTCGACAACTTTTTTGGCGCGGTGAAATAATTCGAACGCAGCTTGATTGCGCGGGATAAAATTTTTTTTCGGAACGGCAACTTCGATGGAACCCATCCGCGAATACGAGCGCGGACGGGCACCTTTATTAAATCTTTCCACGGGCGTCCACGAAACTTTGTATAGGTGGGCGACGTAACGAGATGATCGTTAGCCACGCGTTTATTACACCCTCTCTTGGCATCGTCGCGGAAATGAAGCGTTACGAAAGTCCGTGCTGGTGCAAACGTTTCGGCTAAAATTCGGGTCAAGAAATAGAATCGAACGGGACGGCGAAGAATATAAGGATCGCTCGAATCGAGATCGCACGATAACGCAATCGGAAAGGAAAAGAGGAGAAGTCGGTTCGACGAACGGTCGGATAAATCTTTCGGAGGCGTTAACGTTTCGCAATGCCTAACGGGCATCGGCAGCCGTTCTTGACGATGCATCGTCGAGTTTGGAACGAATAACGAGACCCTGGATTTTCTTTTTCGTTACAGATTGGCGGCGCTACAGTACCGTCGGCGAGGTACCAGCGACGACGACCAGGACGTCGGGAAGAACGACGGCGTGATCGTGTCGCGGGGGTGGTGGGGTTGAAAATCGGCGCTAGTTCGGTGTCCCCTGTGCTCCTCTCCTTTCCCTCGATTTCCTTCCCCTTTTTTCATCCACTGCCCCCCATTTTCTCTGCCGGCACCTCTTGCTCCTGCCCACGTGTGCGGAAGGTACGCGTGCGTGCGGTGGTGGCGCGTACACACACGCACACGCTTCCCGTAACGCACGAGGGTGTGTAGCGCAGCGCTTTCGACGCGACTGCGCATCCGACCAGCCGGTTCTTCCAGGTGGGGGTTCCGCAGCGTAAGTGGGGGTAGTGTCACCTGTCGTGACGCTGCGCCGTTCAGTGTGGCGGCGGTCGTCGTTGGGTACGGAATGTGTCGTGGTGTGTTTTCTGTCGGCTGATTCGGAGTACGGTGTGTATCGAGACGGAAGCGCACGATCATCCTGTCTACCGTTCGCCGCGTACCCACGCACGCGCCTCCTTTCTCTCTCGCTCTCTCGCTCTCTTTCTTCTTCTCTCTCTTTCTCTCCCCCCCCCATCTCTCTCTCTCTCTCGCTCTCTCCTCCCCGTTCGTGGCTCGTGTCATCGTTCAACTTCCCTGCGTCCCCTTGAATCGTTCGCCGAATTTCGGATCCGTGGAGGTGCGCGCGACCACGCCGCGTTCGATCTCGTGAATGTGCGCGATCAGGAAACCGGTCGTCCGCAAGGAAACATGCGTGTGCAGAGCTGGAGGACAACGATTGCGACAACGACGAGGAACACGCTGCACGTGACTGCGGCACCCTCGCACGTTCTGCTGCAGTGAGTGGAGAGAAAGGGAGGGAAAAGAGAGTGATAGAAACACGTCCTTTCTCCTTCCGCTATTGCGACGGAGCCTGTGCTTAACGGAGAGTAAAGAGTGCCGGTGGTTGGTGAGGTATTCGTGAGTTACCGAGGTTCGTTCGTTGCGTGTTCCACGGAGGAGACTGCGAACCCTGGCACGTTTACGGAATCGTTCGAACCATCCGAGAGAAGATGAGGCGTACCATCTTGGAAACGAGGATGCACCCTTTGATATCCTGCTGGTGCGTCGTCGCCACGGTCACCCTCGTCTTTGCAGCGTGGCAGGAGAACATCAGGCCGAAGATGTACGTCCAGCTGGGTAAGTTTCATTTGCTTCGTTACGTATATGCATGCGCCACGATACCGTCCTCGGTCGTCGTTCGTTTCGGGTAGCGTGTTTTTGCCCGCGAGTCGATCGTGTTGATACAACGTGTGCCGGAGTCAGATTTAGTTTCCGATGTCAAGGTTAATGGACGCTTACGTGGAACGATAACAGAAGCCCGCATTCAACGAGCAAAGGAACGCGCTAGTAGGAATTCTAAGCTACGCGACGCTTTCGTCGACTATTGAGCATTTAGAGTAGAGGAAATTTGTCCAGCTAGACCTCTCGTCCCCTATATACGTACGCGAGCCTTTATTTAGAAATCTTTGCTTCCGATTTATCGACCGGACCAACGTGTATTACACGCGTGCAGATAAAATAAGCGACGTCGGTAGAATCGTGCTAAAATTAGACACAAAAGGCGATCTTATGCATATTCTCGTTTGGTCGGGCAGCGCGCCCCGAGTAGCCGAACGACGATGCGGAACGGAAGTTGCACCGGGTGCAGGGTCATGGACCTTCCCCCGCTCGATGTTGTTTCACCCTTAGCGAGGGGAGCTATGTGTGCAGCGCGGTGACTGCAACCCTAATCAGTGACATAACCGTACACCCTAGGTGGATACTAGGAAAGAATATGCACAGGCATCGACCACCGTGACCCGCTTAAATGATTAAAGCGGGCGATATATCGGGGATTCCTGGAAGTATTCGACGCCCACGTATCGCGACAGCATCGGTTTCCCCAGTCCGTGATCTACCCAGTCGGGGGTGGACGATAACCGGTTCGGTCGATTGATTTCGTTCGGTTTCTCCTCTGCTTCGATGCATCGGCCAAGCGATCCGAAATGCGAGACAAAACGATAACTAGACGCGTCTGGCCGCAATAACGAAAGCGTTAGCAAGCTATCGCCTCCAACGGTCGATCGATACGTTTGGTTCGAAGGAACGAGCCCACGAAAAGATTGTTGTCGAGGGTTAGGCATCTCGTCGGGACGAGAGAAACGCGAAAGAGCACAAAGTGTCCCACATCCGAAGCGCTTCGTCCTTTCTACGTACGTTCAACGATACTTGGGCGGGAGCAGGAGCGGTACAAATTGCTCCGAAAGAAGTGCATCCATGCGCAGCAATGTTCGTTCTCGTGACACGCATAGCGTGCGTGGACGCAGCCACGCGACGCAAAGGTTTCGTGACGGTACACATTTTGTAGATAGTCGAGCGATAGACGCTCGCCGCGAACGCGCCTTTCTCGGCTTCGGACCTTTCACCCATGTAAAACCGTTAGACGCGTTTTGCTTTTCTTTTTTCCCATCGATTTTTGCACCGATGAACTCCTGGCATTGACTCGACGTAGTGGCATACCGCGGAAGCTCGCGTATATATAGAACCTCGACTAGACGAACCTTTTGCTTCCTTTTGCACGCGTCTGGCGAGAAACAGTGGACTGCGAAAATTGAATGGAAAAATTGACTAGGAAAGACGGAATGACTCGTTGAGAGGAAATGGTGCGAACAAGGGGCACTGCTCGGACAGCAACGCCTACGAATATCTTACCGATAAACGGAATTTTTCGACGCGATGCATCGCGTTGGCCAGCGGGTAGGAATTCCAGCGACTCGGAAAGGGACGGGAATACGAAAACTCCTTGTGGATTTTAAGCTGCCGGTTCTAGTTTAAAAAGGAACTCGAAGAAGGTGCAAATATCGGGCAGCCTCGGGTTCCTTAGCAAATCGAAGCGCAGCGTTAGCAGGGAGCGCAGCCTAAGTTTATTAGGACGTTACGAATTTCGTTCGTGCATTATTTTCCGATAACCGTGCGAATCGAGACGCAGTGCGACGGAACGTGCAGCAGGAATTGAAATTACACGAAGCACGTGTTATTAATACGCCACTGGCATTGTGGCAATGGCAGTGTTTTGCTCACTGAGCCAGAATTTCTGCTAATTCTACAACGGGGAAAACCACGCCGCAGAACCGAAATTGTAATCACCGGGAAATGCATATTGCCGTTATGGGAGCATCGCTAGGGGAGTCGGTCTCGCTGATGTCGCATTTTCCACGGCTGTTTACTGCGAATCCGCGGGCCGCTAATGCTTATTTTTAGCCGACTGGCTTTTAAGAGTTGCGGTAATATCGTTGGCCAATTACCTGCCAATTAAATCCTCTTTACGCCGATCCTGGAGTAGCTCGTTTAACGGATAGATGCCCATTGGAAAGTTTGCGCTCGTCCCTTTCCATGCGACGTTCGGGTCGCTGCTTCCGCGACGTAAAGATCATCGACGGACGACGATATTGCACCACGGTCGATCGTGGGACCACGACCCGTGCCCAGCACGGTGCGCCGTCCGCGTTTTTTCGCGGTCGTCGAAGATCGCCCGTCCCTCGACATTCGACTGAAAATCGTAAAGACGTCTAGGCGCTTTCCAGACGTCACGAATCAATAGCTGGGTGCTGGAACTTGCGTTCAGAAATCGACATCGCGCTGCGTGGCGTGGCGCGGCGTGGCGTGGCGCCCGCTCGGCTATCGCGAATAAGAGGGAGATCGTTGACCTGGAATTGGGCGTTCCGCAGGCTGTCCCGAAATCCCACTCGATGGGATCGATAACAGGAGGGAAGCATAGGCTCGAAATTGTAGAATGCCGAACGATTCGAGGACGAAGAAGTGGAAGATTGAAGGCGGGCGCACGCGAAACAGAAATACGTTTACGGGATCTGACTCGTGGAGATGCCTGTCGTCGATTGGACGAGCGCGTAGATGATGCGATGCTCTTGCATTTATGCGAATTGTTTATCAAAAGATAGCGCGACACCGATGGGGTTGATAATAGCGCCAGTTACGAGTTCATTACTACATCACGGCCGAATGGAAGCGTCGGATCGGAATATGGGCTGTAGCGGGCAGTTAATCGATATTACGGTAACTTTATCTGGTAGCGAGGAATACCGCAACGGACCAATCGCAGCATGGCTCCAAACCGATGAGGATACATTATGATTAGTTTCAGCATACCGTATACGCGACCCGGCACGAATAATCTGATCTCCGTGCTAACACCTAGGTAAAATTGCTGGGAATCGTGTCGATTGACTCCGCGCTTGAGAACCGTGAAACGTAGTTCCAGTTTGGCTCCAATTTGGCTCCAATTTGGCTTCGGTAGGGCTTCGGTAGGGCTCGAGCTGCTCGATTTAAGCGATCGCCCTGCAAATAAACGAAAGGGAGGAGGGACTCTCGCGCTTCTCCGAACTTTTTAGGTAACATCGAACGAGAAAACAGCGCTACGGACGGATCGATCGATAGCGCGTTTGGGTAGCGGTAGATCATTTGGGGACAGGCCGCCTAGGACAAACGAAAGAATTGTGATCTAGCGCCAGTGTGGATTAATGGCAGACAATCGGCGAGGCGTACGAGCTCGCAGGCCTGGAAATGATTGATTCGATACGAGACGAGGGTCGCCCTTTTTAAAGATTTCTTTTTGAGGATTGCTCGCGTGTACACACCACCCCCGCATTTTTGTGAACATCGAGTGTGTACTCGACGATAGAGTAAGTAGCATACTGGCATTGCCGAGGGGTTCATAAATCTTTTGTCGAGAAGATTCCCCTTGCCGTGCTCGATCCGGAAAAGCAAAAGGTCAAAAGCGGCGTCAGCCGCGCCAAGGGCGGTTCTTCGTTGGAGTATGTACCGGTAAAATTGTTCTGCTATCGCGGGTGTTGACTCGACCGTGCGCGGAGACGAGGAACCGTCATAAATGCGATTGCCTTTGCGAAACTTGGATAGAGTTCCTCTCGCTTCATTTCTGACGGACCGCAGACGCACGGTAATTTTATTATCGACTCGACACTTTGAGAATTCTTTTAATATCTGGACGGAGCGCCACAGCCGTCGAGAAACTTATTCCTCCCAGCTATATCGAACCGTCTTCAAACGTCCAACCGCCCCGCACCGTCTCAAAGCGAACGCGGTCGTTCGATATATTTACCCGTATTATGTATTTCCTGCCCCTCCATCTTTCCCATCGTTTTTATTAACCCCGGGAAAGAAGGTCTTATCGCGTCGCGTAATTAGATCATCGTAGCTGACGACTCGTGCCCAATTATTCGCGTGCCCTTCACCCAGAGACGATAGCATCGCGCCTAGATCGGAGGGAGCGCCGACATCGAGACTTGACGAGAAAACGCTGCGAGGAAGGGGTTAACGAGATTCTCCGCGTTCTTTTTCTCTGCCGCATTAGGTAATCGTAGCCCGATAAAGCTGCGAAGCGCTATGACGCTGTCTATTTTCCTCCTTGGAGGCTGCTTCCGCGTCATTGGTTGGAACGACAGAATTAAACGAAGCCGCGCTTCGTCCGATGATTTCTTCTGGCAAAGTTAACCGACCCCCTGCCTTCGCTTTCGGGCTTTTGTGCTTTCGTGCTTTCTTCTTCCACCTTTTCCCTCGTCGCGCGAGTATTGGTTGTCTGTGCGTCGCGTGGCAAACCGATCCTTTCCTCCTCGATTCGCCCGCTACAGAAATTGGATTATCGACGGACAAAGTATGAATAATTCAGAGCCAACGATTCACAGTCCAATCAGTTTAGGTCCGAAAGCAGCGCGGCGGTACGTAGTCTAGGGGGAGAAGCTCGCTCGAACGAGGAGACGGAACGAAAAGAGCCATTAGTAGTGCAGTCTAGTCTAATGCGAAACTCGAATCGTCCAGCGTGTGCTGTGTTTGTCAATCAAGTTCGACTCTTCGATTAAGTGGGATATATTTTTTTCAGTGCAGGTTTTACGCGGCTCGCGTATCCTGTTTGTGCGTAACACGGTTAGCGGGAAAGTGGAGTCTACGCTGGAAGCAAATGCTTCTTCCTCGGCTGTTTATGCGGTTGATTCTTGTAGGGAACTACGGCGTTGTTGTTTCTGCGGAAAGTATCCGCGATACAGAAATTCAATGGAGAGAATTGCATCATCGGGGCCGCGTATCCCTCCGAGTTTTCTAACAGCGAACAGATCAACGCGCGCAGGGAAAATCGATTTTCGCAAATCGAATCAGGTCCGGTTGGATTCCACTGCTCGTCCGAGACGCGTTCAATTTTACAGACCATTAAAAAATTCTTCTCGTTAGAAGGATAATTTACGGAGCATTTAGTAGGATCGTTTAATCCGCGAATTATTCCAGTTTGTTTCACGGACGAATCGTTAGGCACTTTTGTCACTCGCACCTTTGACTAATGGAGCTGTGATATTAAATATTAACCTTTTTTTAAATCGCAGACGAAGGCGAACGTGCTCCTTTCGCTATCTAGTTAAAGTAATGTGTAATTAATTCAATATTACGAGGAATTAGAGCGCGACGCGTCGTTAGGGAAAAAACTCGAAGGGCCACTGCGCGGTAAAGGAAAAGGCAGAGCTGGGGTATAAAGATAAAAACGAAGAGGCAGAGATAAAAGTACGTGACATCTCACCGGCCAGAGGACCAGTGGCGCAAACTCAATTGCACCGACTTTTCTCCATTGTTGATCTTCAGCCACGATTTTCCCGTGGTCTAATAGCTCAGCTATATTCGTCCCTCTCGATTCTCCTGCACGCACGAACTGCACTAGATACGTTTCCTTCAAATTAACGAGTTCACGCGAGACATCCTTGAGCGAATTGCGGATAAAATTATCGGGGCATCGAATAATTCTTTAAACAACGGACAGCGGAATTGTCGTGACAGGCAGACCGCTACAGATGATGTTGCGCGGATTTGTCCGACAGTTTGAACGTTGATGCCGTCGAATCTTCGTCTCTGTTCGAGGCGTACGCGGGCTCGCGTGTCCGTAGGAATGCGCGTCGCGCACGCATCAAGGGATATACGTCAGTCGAATATCAGGCGCCGTCTCTGTCAGCCGCTTCCGCCAGCATCGTGAAAGCACGGTGCTTCGTATTAGTAGTCTTAGTACGTTGTAACTTACGCCAATCCGTTGCAATTTGCGGTTTAATCGAGCGAATCTGCTGGATCAATACAAGCGGCTCGTCGCCTACCCTCCCTCCGTTTCACCCTCCTCACCCTATTTCTCTTTCTATTGCGTTTCTAAACTTGCAGCTTCTGTCTACCCGGTTCGGGCTCTCTCTCGCTGTTCACCGCCTTTCCTCTCCATTTCTCCTTTTCAGTTGGCCGTCTCACAGTCTCCTCGCAAGTATGGTCAAACTCTTGAAAAGGTTTCGATCGACCGGTCGGAAAAGTTTACGCGAAATTACGATTATTATCGTTTCCATCGAGCGTTCCCGATTTCGCGATGAACGATGGAGACGGAAGGAACATTTCTTTGGAATCGACCGACAGCGTGCGTACAGCTCGCGGGTGCCGGAACGTGGAAAACGCTGGGAAATCTTGTAAATATTCTTTCGACCTTTTCCGCCCAAGTTGGAAAAGCATAAGAGTCGTTTCACCACGAAACGTTCCCTCGAATGGATTACACGGGATCCCAGGGCGACTTTAAACTTCGTTGCGCCGGGATTCCTTTCGGCCTACGCTCTCGTGCGTTAATTAGAGAACGGAAGCGTTTCCAGAGTAGGCATTAAACGGTAAACTTGGGAGCTCCGACAAGTTTTTACGAGAACTCTGCTAGTCGAGAGGAATACTTTTGTCGGAACGTTGAATCTCATCGACTATTACTCGCGTATCGTACGTTATTCTGCAATCGCGTCTATCGAATAATCATTCTTTCGTTACGACGTTCAGCTGCTTCGCCCCCTATAAGCTAACGTCTAACACGTTTTCACTCGTGTACACCGCGGCCTTAGGCTCCATTTCCGGAGCTTCCCCTATTTGTCTGTTCGAACGTTGGCCTTTTCGCGTTGCTTCCGATGACGCAGTAGTCAGTTTCAATTGAAATGTCGTCGCTTAGCTCGGAAACACGCGAAACTGCAGTCCCGTCAAATTTCTCGCAACTTCTAGGATCGAGGGCAGCGAACCCCATTTTCGTAGACAAGGGTGGATCGTAGCAGGAATCATGAAATATTCGTTGACCGTTCGCTCCGTACCTACTCGAGATCTCTCGCCTCGAGCCACGACAGAAGGTTTTCAATCGGTCGTCGGTACGACTGGCACCCCGAGAGATCGATCGTCCTTTCTCTGTCTCCCTTCTGTTCCGCAGGACGATGCGTCAGTCGTGGGATAGCGGAGGGCTCCGGGAGGGAATGGTTGGGACAAATAGAGGGTGTTCGGAGGGTACATGGCGGAGTCGGCCACCGTTGCTTCTCTCTTTCTCCTCCCTCTCCCGCACCAACTCCCCCGTCCTCGTGTCGCTCCGCGTCTGCATTTCTGCCTCTCGTCTGCCCATTCTATTGCCTTGCTCCCTCTTTCTCTTTATCGCTTCTTCCTCTTAATATCGTTGCTCAAGATGTCCGATACGCGTATATACGATCGGCCGGTTTCGTGTGTCGTCCGAGCTAGGTGGTGGAAGCGTTGCCAGGATTTTTGCAAGTTCTTCGAAGAAGATGAATAGTACGTTGTCGTCCGTACGAAAGTTGTTGCACATCCAAGCGTTCCCCGAGTCGCCTTAGACGACTCGTTAATTCGTTTCGTTAATTAAAGGACTTTTCGGCGAGTGGTTAAAAGTTGACTCGCTTCTTCCGCGAGGGGTCGGAGAATACGTTAAACAGTTGTACGGTCGGTCAACCGATGCTCGGACGCTTTAACGTCATGCGAAGAATCGAGAGAAGTTCATGGAAAAGTGAAGCGCGCCGGGGTTTCGTGGAAAAATGAGTCGAGAACGGAGTCGACGGATAGGCTGCTCACCGAAATCTATTTAGTCGTTGGATCGTTTCGCGGAAGGGCAACGAGCCATGCGACTCCGCTGACAGAGCCGCCGGTATTTTTTCTTCGGAGCTGTCTTAAAAATACCCTTGTAAAATGATAGATTTCCACGGACCGGAGACGACGCATTCCTAAACGTAGAACAAATCATTATCCCAGCGCTAGCGAACGGGAACTATAAGTGAGCAGGCGGTTTTCGCATTATCGCTACGAGGTCAGAATTTTCGTGCGATATCATTGAACCTGATTGCGCAAATATTTAAACCGTCCCCGAGGAGGATACGGTTCGCGTGGCAGGGAGCAGAAGAGAAAGCGAGAAAAAGATCCAGCTAACGAGAAGGGCAGTCGGCAGTCGGGGAAGGAAACCGTGAGCAAGGGAAAAATGAGGAGAGAGAGAGAGAGAGAGAGAGAGAGAGAGAGAGAGAGAGAGAGAGAGAGAGAGAGAGAGAGAGAGAGAGAGAGAGAGACGAATTGGTGGTGGCTGCATCGTATGTCCCTCGTGGTGGTCGAGTTCGCTCGCTGTGTTGGATGTAGAGGCTGCGAGGGTGCGGGGGTGGCGACCACGTGACCGCCTACGGGCGCCATGTTAAGCACGGGGGGTGCCGATTTCGCACGAAGTCGCACGAAGGTGGAGTCGCCATGTGGTCCTCGTGGATTCAGCCGATCAATACCTTGCCGGCTGCTGGCATACCTAGCAGTGCACGAAGTTGTGCACGCGCAAGGATGATCTTGCCACCAGCCAAGAAACCTTGGACATTTTGGGGATCTGGGTTCTTTTCCTCTTCTCCTCCCGCTTCTCCTGTTTTACTCGTGCTCGTATCGCGATGACTTGGACCGAATCGCGCAGAGATACATAAGATAGCTTTATCGCGCAACTCTCGAGACACTTTCCGCTGCGAATTTAATCGGAGTTGGACGAACCCGTGCCGTCCCTATTGCATGAAAGATCGGATCGATGCGAGTTGTCAAGCACGGAGAGTGTTCCTGCAATGACTTTTCGAGAAAGTTTCGGGCGTGTTTCAGGGGTTGCGAACATGTAAGCAGCTTGGATAAAGTTCCGCGATTGTCTTGATCATTTTGATCCAATTGGACTCGGGAATAGAAGAGGACCGGCAACGAGATTGCCGGCCAACTTTAGCTCCCTGGGAATTTATCAGTGCCCGATCTTTTAAGGATGCTTTCAAGTTCTCGGCTGCGAAGATAAACGGAATCGAGACGCATGTGCAATGTTTTTCGTTAACTCGGTCTTAGGATATTCGTGATGGGTTCCAATCGGTGATACATTTTTCTTCGGTCGTTTCGTTTACGAAGCTTCCTCTGTTACTGCGCGCTCGTAAACGGTCGTAGACCTGGACCGGTAAAAATATGAATTACAACCGTGTCCTTTCGGCGGGCCGGTTGCTGTACGTGCCAAACTAAAATGGTCGCGGCGAATAACCGCAATAGTTTCCATTATTGAAACAGGCTGGTACACATCTGTTCTCGTCCCCCAAGGGATGGTCATCCGCTACCTGCGTTCCAAGGAGACCCCAAAGCAGTCAGAATCGAAGGCAAATTCGCATAGGCCATGGCAATTCGAGGTGCGATCGTTTTCCATTTGCACCGGCGTGACTCGGAGGTGGTGGTGCGGTGGTAGCAGTCCATACCGCGTCCCACGATGCTTGATTGCCATTTCCAATATCTTCCCCAATGCTGGACGGGACATGTGTGTATATGTATGTATCTGCTGGCAATGCGACGAGGAATCGATAGAATTCGGTGTTCCGTACTATCGCCTAACTCCCTTTCCGTTTTAGTAATCCACTTAATTTAATCTACCACGCTAGACTCGTCGCTATCTCGTTCGTTTCTTTCGAACTGCACTGCGGTTCCGCGTGTAGTACTTATTCCATTTGGCCGAGCAATCCTAGATGTATTATTTCGCGTTCGCCCCCTTTCCTCTCTGCTGTTTCACGCGTTGACCTTTTCGAGCAACGATCCAGTTGTCCTTTCTCCACGCTGGCATTTTCCTCTCTTTTGCATTTTCGGTGCTCGTCCGAGGTTTCGCGATAGGGCAGTGCCGCGCGTATTATAGCTACCGAACAAAGTGGGCATAGGAAGAGAGGAGAGGGTGAGAGTCGACGTGTCTCTGGTTCTTCTCGAATTTCTCGCACACCGTGCTACGAAACAATCGTCAACATTGTTTTCTCGCGTCGTTGATAGCAAATCTTGCAACGAATTGCCAGCTACGTACTATTGTTCTCTGGTGTCTTTAGCGGGCTGTGCTGCAATTATTGAACGGGCGGAAAAGTTGCTCGCGTCGACTTAATCCCGTGTCGCCTGGTCTTTCTCCTCGTGCTCGATTTCCAATACCCATACCAGCCGGCACTCGCGCTCGTAGACGAGTGCCGGCGATGCATCCAGTGTCGATAGAATTTTGTCGTTCTCCCGTCACCCCACGTCACCTCCATCCCCTATTCCCCGTCCATCCGCTACCCGCTTTACGAGTTTCTCGCCGCACCGCCGGCGCATATATCTGTCTCTATCTCTTCCGGGAGGCAGAATAGTTGAGAGAGATTATGGAAAAGCCATGCGCCCAAAGAGAGATAACGAATGTACGGGTACGAGTTACGGAGCGCGGAGAGATAGGGCTGTTGCGAAACAGCGAAAGAGAGTCCGCCGAAGAAGGACAGGGACGGCGGAACGGAGCGAGGAAGAAAAGGTAGAAGGGTCCGTCCTCGGGACAAGCCTGCCCAATCCGGCTTTACCGTCTCCGCATGCAAATTGTACGACTGCGGGATAAGCGAAGGAACCGCTATCGTTTTCCACGCACGTTGCTCCTCGGGAACGCAACTATCGGCGTGCGACCGCGATCCCACGACCAAGACCGTTCCGCGGGGAACAATCACTCCCTAATTGGAAACGGAACATAGTTTTCGAAGGATATTCGTATCCGCGCGAACTATCGTCCGCCCATGGTAGCGTTACGTGCTCCAATAGTTGCGCGCATCGGCCGAACCTTTATCGATATCTCTCGATTGTTTCGCCTTGCGATATCCCCACGCTGGAATGTCGGCGCCAACACCGATATTTCTACCGGTGTGACGAACGCTTAGTCGGGCGAAGTCGCCTAAGTAGAATATTCGATTGAACGTTTTGCACGAGCAAGGAATCGCGTGAGAACTCGCCGAAGGCGAAACAGCGAGCGGAACAGTTCGTCCATTGAAATTGTCCCAGCTAAAATGAATTGCGATGCTCCTGCGAGAGGACCGGCGCATATTAGGGGCTCGAAATAGACCTTTGCAGTTAGAAGGTACACGTATAGGCTGGATTTATCTGATCTACCCCGTCTAGTGACTGTTCAGTTCCGTCGGATTTTCGGGAAAATTAGCAACGCGGACCAGGAACTAAGTCCACTTGACCGACGCTGGACCCGCCGATAAAAATATAGAAAATAGCAAGAGCTTCCGCGATATTCCGGCATCTACACATTCCGACTGCAAAATCCTACCCCCTGCAATTCCAGTTTTCTCTCGCGCGATTCTCCTTCGTTTCCTTGACTTTAATCCCACGGAAAATAGTGGCGTGTACTTAACGGTTTAAGGACGTCGCATCTGAGCCAGCCTGTCTGGGCACGCGCGCCTCTTGCGACCATCTCTTTGCTCGCTCTTTTTACCCTCCTTTGTTTGCCATTCTCTTTCACTTCTCCCACAACTGACCATCCGCTTCTTCCTGCTCGCCTTTTTCTTCTTACTCTTATCGTTATGTTTCTTTTGCCCCGCTTCTCCTCGCGTTTGCCTTTTGAGGCGGACGGAGCGGACGTCGACAGAGTTCAGCGATATACGGGGGGAAGAAAAGGCAGGAGCACTTTAAACGCGATCGCTTTAATCGAAATTTATGGGAGCGAAATGGCGAGCGGTCGATTCGTCGTGTGTCGCCTAGCCATAATTGCAGGTACGCATCGAGAGTTTCACGATATTCAGGGGAAAAAACATTGATCGAACGGGGCACTGCGTCTTTTATACATATATGCGCACATATACGTACTATGTACACGCAGTAAGAACCTTACTACGAATGGCAATACGACCAAGCGGAGGAAACTCGGTCCCGGATCGGATTTCACGTATCCGAAAGTTCCGCGATCTGCAACAGTACAAAAAAGCGTGAATGACTCATTCGGATCGTAAATACTTCGAGACGTTAAAATTCACGCGTCTCGATCGTAGGCAACCGGAACGTTGCAAGGCCGATGTGGAAGGTCAGGTCTCGTTCGGAGAATACGATGCCCATTCAAGAATTCTTCGTTCTTAGAGTGAGATAGACGAATACACTCGACGGTAGCTTTCGCGATCGAAATAGATCGAAAAATTGTGTACTGTCATCAATGGGGAAACACGGAGCTCGAGCTTCATTAAAGATCGCGCGAAACCATACGATAGCCATGATCATTTAGAATTTAGAGGATGATCGTTTGCGAATGCGAACATTTTTTTCAAATAAATGCCAACAAATGCGTGTGTCACGGATAAAAAATTGTGTAAGTTAACTCACCGATGCAAGGGATGAAAGCGGTATTGGTCCGCTGGTGGCGTAGTGTCGTATTGCGTACATATTGCGTACGACGAGGGTAGGAAGTTGCAAGGTGAGCACCGTATAAATAACGCCCTTTCGAAAACATTTCAAAGAAATGCTCCGCTATTGTGGGTTTCGTTTCTGTTCGATTTTAATTTCTTTCGCCCTTGTTTCTCGTTCGCATCTGAAATGTTGAAATTATTCCTGGCCCAAGCATGGATTTATTGTTTCTTTGCGGAGTGATTCCTAGCGAATGGTGTACGTGAATTCACTAATAAAAAAAACTCGACTCCGCCTGGCGTATGATTTTCAACAAATCTGCCGCGGTTTCGTCGAATAGCGTCGAGACTTGCCACGCGTGTAGAGAAACAAAGCCGTCGCTCTGCGCACAGAATTTCACGGCAAACGCTCAACAACAAACATGGCCGATTTATTGTTCGTCAAACGTTGGACGCATTTGGGTCAACTGACAATAGTTCTTGCCACCGCTCAAACGCGCCGTTCGCGTACAGTTTACGACGTAATTTCTGTAAGCGTCGCGACGAGAATAGTATCTGCACCAACTTCGTACTTGTGCGCCAAGCTTTCGTCCGGAAGAAATCCGCCGTATTGACGCGACAGAATGTCCAAAGTGCGATTCTTGCAGTTTCGTCGATGCACACATTTTGATTTACGAAACAGTTTTGGAGCGCCAACTGTTTCGTCGATGGTAACGTTGAATGAGCAAGCCTTGTCGATGTCCCTCGGACGACGGGCGACATCGTGGATCAATCAATTATTCTATCGACGAGCCATCGTTACGAGCGGTCAGGATCGTCCGCGCTTGTCTTTTTACACAGAGCACAGGATGTCGACGCGGCATCAATTTTATTGGCAATTACAGAAATTGCGTTCGGAACGAGGGCACCGTTCGTTCTCTTTGCAAGTCGACATTTTTGACGAAACGGAGGTCGGGACAAATTCTTTGCTTTTGCTCTTAACCTTTTTTCAACAACGCGTCCTGGCAACCAAGATCGACGTTCGGCAATACTTTTCAGGAGATACGAGCCACTCGTTGGACAAATCGGTTAACCCCACAAAACGGAAATTTCTTTGAAATATAGAAAGTTAAGATTCGATCGAACGCTTTGGCAATCAAATTTAAAAAGCTTCAAGAAGTGGAGCTGGCCGATTTGGCTAATGAGCTGTTCGTATTTCACCGGCGTCACTCACGGGCCGGTGTACTTCGGCGATCAATGGAAATAAAAGAAATATTAGTCGAATGAGGGATCGTTTCGAGAAACAACTTTTTCATTTTGATAATGCACGTACGGGGGTACGCGCATGCCTATGCCTTTGACTCGCGCAGTAGAATTGAACGGAACGTATTGCAAGTATTCCCGACGAAAAGCCGACGATTCATTGCGATGTGCTTCTTTTCTCCTCTCCGTCTCTCACTCTTTCTCCCTCTTTTTCGTTCCCTCTATTTCAAAGAGTGGACTGCGCCTGGTGGGGCCGGTGCAGCGTCTCTGATGTACTGTTAATGGCGGTTACATACTCAAGGGTTGCGGCCGGTGTACACGAGCGACGTCGTTGCACCGCCTCGGCGCATAATTATCAGTCTCCGAAGCACAGCGTGTGCTAATTACAGGCTAAGGTACTAGTTCACGACGTCAGGCGTGTTAGGGTCGGCGTAAATATTTGGCAAGGCCGCGTGGTAAGCACGAAGCAGAGCCGACGATTTGGTCTTCTGGTCTTTTGGTTGCGCCACTTTAAAATCATTATTAATACCCCCGGTTGGATGAATTTTGAATTTCGACCCATTAGCGCCAGAATTTCTTCTCCCCCTCTCCTGGAAATATTCCCAATTTCATTTCGCCGGGGCTCGTTACCGTTTGCCGAAAAAGGTTGCGCTATGCCTCTGGCACAATGCTTAATTATGCAGCGTCGAGAATTCGCGGCAAGCGTCCGGTTTTTTTTTCTTCTCTCGTTTGCACAATCGAACGATCCACCTTCGCCGCGCGAACGAGTGCGACGTCACCCGGAAAAGTGAAATACATAGACCGTTGCGCGAACTAATCGAAGTTAAACACGGATTAATGGCATTTTTAGGGAGGTCGAGGCTCGACCCGAGCGAAACTTCATTTAAATATTTGACTTCTGCGTTGCCGGTGTCGATTGGATTTCGCTCGGTTTGCGTCGCGGCCGAAACTAGATCGATCTCGTCCGCTTTTATGCGCTTTCCAAATAGTGCACCGATGCTCGTCGAGCGTGCTCGCGTCGCCGTTGCACAACCGCTCACTGGAACTTTTATCGTTCGAGCGAACGCAAAAATTTCGCCTTCGCGGACAAAACAATGCCGTTTCGCAAGGCCGCGGCCAATTTTTCGTTCCTTTTTATCGTATAATAAATTATCGAGGAAAAATCGAAGCCGCGCTTCGAGCGGCGGATTAGGAACGGGAACGGTCGGACGTTGAGCGAAGCGAATTCTGCATGCGAGAGTGCCTCGGAAAAGGAACAATCGACAGTTCCATCCGCTCGCTTATGTACGTGGGGCACACGAGCAGGAAAAGTGGGAGGCTGTGTGTCGTATAAACACATATTACGTTTCAGAGTACGTTACCTGAATTCGTGAGTAAAAGTGATTCCAAGTCGCGTTCGTATTCCCGAGATTTTATATTCCAGATGCACTCGAGTTTACAAATATCGACTGCGAGGCAGGCGGAGTGTGGCGCTAGAGAAATTTGCTGAAAAATAGTGCCGTCGCCGGGAACTCGTGCACGGAATAATGCTGCCGCGCGTCAAGACAACTAACCCGGATTATTTTTTCATTCGCTTCGCTATGCATACCGTTCGAACGAGACTCTGCAGTGAGCAATTTTTAAAGGCACAATGAAGCTTAATTAATCAGTGTATCCAGGCACGTAATACTTCTCCGAATGTTCCGCGAAAGCATAAAAATAATTTCGCAATGGCTCGAGCGCTTCGCAGGAATTTAATGCCACGGAGCACTCGTATATTTCCACCGGCCATCAAATTTTCATAGGACCTCCGTAACATGGATTCGTTCCTTTTATTCACTCGGAATATAATACTGCGCGGAGTAGGTGACGCATGCATTCCGAATCAACCGAGGTTCCTACGGCCCCCGAGTTAACCCCTGCTATGCCCGACCGAGAGGGTCGTCGAAATAAATGCTTGGCGTAACGATAGGGTGCTACGTGTACACCGATCCACGGCTACTTAGAAATTATTAGCTTACGCGCGAGGCCTGCCGCTCCGGTCGGCACTAGGTCGATGACGTCACTGACCCAGGCCACTCATTCCCGTGGACGCGGACACATTAATTAAAATACACATTCTTATCGGACCGTGCACGTAATATCTGGGGAGTGAGTTCCCACTGCTTCGAACAAAATTATACGAACGTCGCTCGCGTACTTTACGGCGAAAGACCGACGATAGCGTTTACCCGGTAAGCTTTAACCCGAATCATTTGAATCTAACCGATGCACCGAAAGAAAAACCAAGGGGCAAAGTACACCGCGAGAGAAGTTACGTTCAGGAGAGATGGCTCGACGGCCGGCTTTAATCGAATCGCTTTCGTTCCAACTGGAACTGCATTCGACGGCTGTCTAATTAAATACGCTATTTCATCTGGGTCGTTCGTAGGTCGCGAGAAACCGGCGCGGGGTATACCCACCGGAAGCACGAAAATAGCAACGTTTGTTCCATCCGTAACCCGTTGCCATTTTCTTCGCGGTACATACACCGTTTTACGATTCGCCGCTCGCAACGCGCAGCTGCACGGAACGCTGTCCAAAACTTGTGTGTCTCTCGATGAAACAAATCGGGGCTAATTCGGCCGGCCCGTTATGCGAATGAAACAGTCTCGATTCGATGCAGAGCCAGCGAACGAAACGCTATTCGCGGCTCGGTCGCGTCTGCGGCGCGTCGAGCATTCGTCAATTTTTAATTTTTCATTTCTCCCGTTTCGTGCCGCTCTTTCGTTGCCCCCGCGGTTATCGGTGCGCAAGAAAAGGGTCGCGTGCGTCGAAAGTTGACTCGCAGGTTTGCGTGTCACGCGTGGTCGTCGTCATCGAGTTCTTTTCGCCTCCTTACCTACGACCACTGTTATTTTCGCTGCGATCAACCGATTTTTACGTTCCCGATCTTACCAGGGAAAATGTTTCCCGACGCTTTTTCCGCGCTATTTTCGAAGTGGTACAAAATGGTCGGAAGTTTGTGCAGCGGTAGGGCCTGCTGGCTATCGATCGTCGCGGCTCGCAATGCTCGGTGCGTTTCGAACGATTGTCCGTGCTCGTGTGCCGCGAACTAGCGTTTGGCCTATCAATTCGAAAAGAAGGATTCCCTTTCGACGGTGGAACATGGCGGAACTTTGCTCTCGTTTCTTTCAGCTTTCCCGGCCCGACGAATTCTTCCACCTACCTTTTAAAATGAACGCGCGACTCGTGCTCCCATCGCCCTTTATTTTCACCCCTTTTTCCCTCTATTTCTCTGTTGATGCCTTGACGCGACCCACCTCCTTTCCCTGCCGTGCTAGATTTCTTCTTTTCTGCCCGAGACCTGCTCCGCGAATGCAGATGCATGGCGACGCGTAAATTACCGTCTAATTAACTCTATTTTAACGAATTATTATTGCGCATCGGCGAACACGGCCTTCCGTTGCATCGACGGAGGCAGAGGCACGCGCGATTCAGCTTGGCGTAACGAAGTGTGCGCCTGGGCTTATATGGTCGAATTACGCGTCAATGGATTTTTGCTCCGCCGCTGTCGATACAATGCGTAGATATTTGGTTGTCGCCGAGTGCCGTTTTAAGCCAGACCGAGCACGTATCGCAGTTCGATTAATAATTCAATTACAGTGCGAGCTAATTACCAGGCTCCGGTGCTCGACCGTTATTCCGTGGCACGACGGAACTGATAATTGTGCCGCGAAAAACCATTCCGCCGTCCAAATAATTGCCGTCGTTTCCCAAAGTAGTTCTTTGATTCGGTTCCCCGTCGTTTCCGCTTGTTCGTTGGCCGCGTCTTAGGTCGATCGATTCGCGGCAGCATTTTCGACCCTTACCACTGCTCGCGCCCGATTTGCATCGGCCGGCGTATTTCAGATGGAAATGGGTTCTGGCGTATGTGACTCGGCCCGTTTGTGTAATTAAATTAGGGGAATTGGCAATTACGAAATTGCTGCGCGGATATTGTTACGCCCAGAGGATAACTGCACGTCGATTAAAAATGCTAGAATCGCGCGGCGCGTACGATTCGGCACCTAAATATCGCTCGAAGCTGCAAGGTAGAGTTGCAATTGGTTGAACGCGTGTCGGTGGTTTCGTATTTCTTCCGTTGCAACGGGTTGCACCCCGCCGAAGGCAGAATACTGTTGCGGTCGGAGTTACGACGCCGGCGCCGAATCCATCGAACGGAGGCAGCGCAAAGTTTTCTCGCAAATCTGCCCGATCGGGAACCGTCGAAATTGGTCGCGACACGGCAAAACGTTTCTCAGGGAAATTAGCGACGCTCCGTTTTCGCGGAAGCAAATAAACGTCTTCGGGCGCTTTAAGGTCGCCGTTCGTGGCGAGCAGCTTCCGAGGGATCCCGAGGACGATTTTAAACGCCGGGATTACCTCGACGATGGACGCACGGGCCGAGCGGAGGAGCCGATCGCGCGAGCACCGGAATAGTAGTCGAAGCCCGGACGATTTCTCGCTCGACGTTCCCCAAACTGAAGAAGTTGGAGAATTGGGTCGATCGAGTCGAAAAAGAGCGACGGGTACAGAGGGGGAGGAACGAAGGGCGGTAGGGTTTGCACGTGAGAGGACTGAAAGAGGAGCGTCGATGGGCAGAGGGTTGGCGCAGCTGTGCCGGCAACTTCGCGTGGCAAAGTTGTGTAGCTGCAGCTGCATTCGATAAGCTCTCGCGTATTTCATTTCGTTCTCCTTCCCGCCATTGATCCTCTGCACGGCTTCGCGATACATACCTCTTCTCCCGTACGTCGCTCCGCTCTTTTCTTGGACGCAATCTCGCCCGATCTGGCAATGAGAGGGATACAGGCGTGCTTCGTTTCGAACGAGTTTCTGTCGTTCGACTTTTCCGTCGAACCGATTGTTCCTGTACGCCGTACGGAAATACTAGGTGGGAGGAAATGCCTATCAGCCAAGTACCCGGACTCGGCGTTCGTACGTCTCGCGCGAGAAAGCGAATCACAGCGGCGCGACTTTTCGCCATCCACCGATCCTCGACCGAATCTTAATCGAAAAAGAGTCGACATCGAACGAGGCCATCGGATAGTCGTTCGGGTTGAAGCCTCGATCGTGCATCTTCGACGCAGCTTAGTATTCTGCGGGTGCGGCTGGTTTTCCCTCGGACGTGTGCCACCCGCGAACCTCTGCTCGGTTTCGAAAAGCAGTCGGTCCATATCGATCGGCGTTGATGCGTGTGGTCACGGCGGATGAATTTCGTATGTTCCCGGCAAATGGTAAACAGCAAACGGCGGAGCTTAACTCCGCCGCAAAGTTTCCACGTGCAGAGCTTCTCTCTCTCTCTCTCTCTCTCTCTCTCTCTCTCTCTCTCTCTCTCTCTCTCTCTCTCTATTTCTCTCTGCGCGTGTGACCCCCCTCGACGCCACGCATTGTCTCTCTCCGTTCTCTCTTTGTCCGGCTCTTCGCTGTCCCTCTGTCTCTCCTGCCCCTTTGCATCCGCCCCAGTCAGACCGCACGCTAGTGCAACGCGGTGGCTGTGGCGTTGCGCATATACGTGTGTAAATCCTACGTTATAGGGTGTGGCACTTTACCGTCTCGCATCGCGCGAATATACATGTATGCGCGCCTACGACACGATCCGACGTCGCATACGTGTGCGTCACCCTTCGCGTTCGAAGCGTGGTTGTACGAAGGTACGCGACTACCATTGGGAAATTCGTCGATGTAACCTATCGCCCCTCTGCGCCCTCCGACGCCACGCTGCACCCTCGTGGGGAACCTTTTTAAATTCGAGAGATCGATGAGGCATCGTCGATCGATCTATTCCCTCTCCGTGGGAAGGGGAATCGGGCCGGCAACGATTAGCGGAGTTCCGAATTGCCAGGGTAAAGAGATAAAAGGTTGGGCGACGATCAATTTGTCGCGGACGAGTGCCGCCCGATGGAAATATCAATCGCCCGAACGTCGCGAAGAATTGGAAAAATGTGTCAGAGATGAGAGCTACGGGCGAACGCAAGACGTTAGGTCGCTCTCGAGGGTTCCGATTCGCGGACTCGCATTTCACTCTCGCTTCGCTCGACTTGTCGACGCATCGAAGAAACGTCGCACTCGAAATCGTTACGCGCCCGCTATTGTCCACGTTTTGTTGCGCGATGGCGAAGTAGCAGACGGTCTACCCATTTTCGGAGCGCTGGCCATTCGGGGGGCAAATATTCTCCGCGATGCGGATAGCCTGCCGTCCCGATCGATCTCTCCCTGCCTACGATTTTCAGCGATAGCGAACTACAAAGCCGTCGAGTTGGCGAACGGGCAATGCCAAAGAACGGCGAACAGTTTTAATTATTTTTCGCGCGACCATGGCGAGGATTTTCTGCGGGAAAGAACGCTGGGGTTAACGAAGTAATTTCCGCTGGCTACGCTGCCCTATAATTGGCACAAAAGATTTCGGTCAAAACGTTACCTTTATTCACGGATCGTCTTGTCTTTTGTCCCACCTGGAAAGTAATAGCGTTCGCGTTAATACGTTATTTCCGTTTGAGAGTAAGTAGACCACTCGGTATCGAGATGTGGCTGGAAACTTTACTCGCGGTACGATCAAGCGTGTCGTCTGGTTGCCGTTCAGTTTGGAATATTCTCGACCGTGAGGGCACAGAGCGGTTCTTATTCGTCGCCGGAAGAGCATTTGTATTCCTCGATTGTGAATATTACGTAAACGTGGCCGGCATATCGGTACCGTTCATCGTCGCCGTGTCATCGAATAAATAATTAATGAAATCGGCTCGTGGTCGTAATGTTAAGAGGGTCGAACGATGACGGTCCGCGTTCCATCGGGCCCTGCAACGCGAGCGTACCAATATTTGCCGCGACCGCGACCACGAATTCGAAGTCGTCGCCGTATGATCTTTGGCGCGCCTATGGTGTCGAAACGTTCGTTGCAAACTGAATCGCTAAAATGAGATCGCCCTCGAAAGAAAGCAGCTTACTCGGTGTAGAGAAAGAGCGAGTTACCCGTTAAGATCGTTTAACGCGTCCCGCGTAAATCTTTCCGGAGGAAAGCTGTCCCAGGAGCATCGCCTCTTTCCAGCCGCGCGCTATTATTAATTTCGTAATTAATATTTACTAGACTCCCAGTGCGCGCGAACTCATTAGCATTCGTCGCCACGTGCGCGTCGCTGCCGCCGGCAGCATTTTAATTCCTATCTTTCTTCGAACCGAAAAAGGATGCCACCCTCCGGAGTTTCTCTCGGCTCTGCTCCAACTCGCTTCCCTTTTCTTTCCGCGCGTATCGGACGGTACCCCCTCGGCGGGCAACTTGGTCGCACGTATTCACGGGACGCGCGTAAAACGGGGCGAGAAATGGACAAAAGGTGGAGGAGATGTAGATTGCGCGTGTCGCGTGGAAAAAATTCGGAGCGTTCCGTTCGAAAGCAAAATGCTGAGGCAATTTGACGAGTCGATAAACGCGTCAGTGCTACGCACGCGAGTGTGGCTTCGGCGACGTCAAAGGGACTTTTCGCTGGTTTCGCGTTTTCCTCTTCGTTTTTCCGTTGTTTTTCGTCTTATTTCGCAATTTCATGACCCTGCTGTAGCATCGCAGCTTCCGCGATACTTGAGCGCGCTCAACAGATTTATCTCGACGAGCTCCGCTAAATATCTCGGCTCCTTGCTTCGCGTTGGCCGCGTGCTCGTCGTCTCCCTCGGATTGCTTCTTCAGCGTCGGGAGCAAGTGGGTACGTACACGCAGCCTCTACCTTTTGCCCTGCAATTTTTGCATCGTCCGCCGCGTCGCGTTTCTGACCTCGATTCCGCTTTGACGCCGTTCGGCCGACCGTCGGATTCATGGATGGTAGCCGGGGAGTATATGTATACATATGTACATAACGGGTCTGGCTCTGAAACGCAACACTTGAAAATCTTTTTATACGGAGGCGCGGACGACGACGAACTTTTCTAAGAAGCTGTTTCTCTGGAGAAACGTGGAAAGGATAAGGAGGCCGTTAAGTGTATTAGCCATGGTTCTTCTGGCAAACAGAAGCCGCCCTCTCGACCGCTTTCCGGAATCTCTATTGTAAAAATATCCAGCATCGAAGATGTACCCCGAGGCGCCTCTCTCTCTCGCTCTCTGTTTAAAGATACGTATACATCCACGGACGCATAGATTTGGTAAACACGCGGTAGGGTTCTTTGCAATTTCTACGAACAAACATGGCATTGGTTGATCGGGGGAAGGAGACGGGAAATGGGAGGAGACGAAGATAGAAAATCGATCGAGCAATAGTCGAGAATACAGGCTGGACGTTTGCGAAGGAGGAGCAGTTCCGAAGCAGCTTCCTTGCCCGGTTCCGTTTAACGATCGTTGAGCGAAATCTGCACCCTTTTATCGGTGTTTGTCGAACTCTTGTCACACGGTTCCTGTCACCGGCGTATCGACGAGAATCGAGCGGGGCGATTCAGAGTTAATTCCATAAGTGGTTAGTATACATTCGAGTGGACAATTATCCTTTCCAATTGGCGACAATAGTCTCCGACAGCGAGAAAAGGGAGACCAAGAGAATTGACGACAAAGCGACGATGGAAGCGAGAAGAAGAGAGCGCGTCGAGGGTTGGGCAGGGGGTGGTAAAATTCCATTGCGTCGAATCGCATTGAAACCCGCTGAAAGTTTCCTCGCTTTATTTCCTCCTTGCTAAACTGCTCACGTAGAATGAATGGATAAAGAAGCGAAGGAGAAGAAGTACGTAGGTATGTATATGTAGGGACGTGCTATCGCGGTCGAACTGTTTCGCGCAATTTCGCACTGGTTCTTCGCCCTGGACACTCTCGTCGTCTCGCATTCCTAGATGCGCCGAGGCGCGCGGGCATCGGAACTTTAATTATTGAACGATTCTTCAAAAGTTTCGCACTTTTCCACCCCGGCTTTCTTTCGTCTCGGCCACGGGTCGACTCGTTTCCGCGCGGAGTCTGCGCTGTTACATAACCGTAACAAGGTTGAAAGCCGCGGAGCATGCTCGGAATACGTCCGTGATTCGTTCGAGGAACGTGGCCACGCTCCGACCAAGATTTTCCCATCGAGCAAACTCCGTTCTCTAAACTCGTTCGGCAGCGATGGACGGAACGATGCGTTTAGTCGATAGAAATGTTTCCGCGTCACGCGAGACTTTCCTTCTTTGCGTCCGTTTTCGACAGCGGTGCTCGAGGAAGCGTCTCGCGTCAATGACAACCCCGAAATCATGGTTTTCCCGATACGCTTGCGAAGAGGAAGCACGGAGTCGGTCGCGGCGCAGTCGTTGGTTGGCGAGAAACGCGAAACGATTCGGCGATACCGGCCGCCGATTGTATGCCGGCCGGTGAAATCGGTTTTCGGGGTCGCAACGATCATCGGTTTCCGGACGAATATCGAGGCGCGGCGACCTACGTATTTCGCAGAGAAATCGCGGCCACCGGCCGTCTCCTTTTTCCCGGTATAATCGAAAATGAAACAGGACCATCGAGCGTGTTTGCTCCGGCTAGCGAACCGTTGTTAGAAATTAATTTAGCGAACAAATTGGTTGTGCCGATGCATGATTAAACTCTCCCAGGAAATTGGATAAGCGTTACGAAGATTTCGCTGTGGAGGCGACACGAATTTGTTCCGGGACTGTTATGAAACTCCGCGGCTATTCAGAGTATCTGTGTTAAATCGATCCTGAAAATTGAATATGCAATCGACCCACCGAGGCTCGTCGTCGGTCCAGTTCGATGCTCGATGACCCGATTGCTTCGCGAGTTGTTGCGCGACTATTTATTAGCCAATCCGTGGCCGACGTTCCGAAATTTTTCTTCGACCATTACTACTCCCCACGTTCGACGGACAATTACGGACTAGCCAGAGTACTTTGACCCCGACATCGATTACAGAGGAGAACGCGGAATCCTTGCAACCCGACGCGGTACGCGGCGTCCTCGCTCGGCTCCGATTGGCGAGAATCTCTCCCCGCGAACTCCGGAGCGAAAAGCACGAGCGGGAGCTTTTTATTTCCCGTGTCGCGCGACGCCTCCACTCGACGCAGCGCCGGTCTTGTTAACTCTGTGGGGAGAGCTCTCGTGGCGAAAAGGGGTGACTGTCCCCGTTTCGGCTGCCCCTTTTCGGCGCACTCGTTTTGCCAGGATCGAAACGCGATTAATAAAGATACCGCGATAACCTTTAATGCCCCCCTGCCGAAAGTTGACGCACGTCGGTCGGCGTCCGTGCTGGCACGCGGCTCCGGGCTTTGGTAAGTCAGGACCCCGGAGTAAACGCGCGTGGTCGTGCCGCTTGTAATTACAGGTGAGAGAGAATGATAGGCACGGGTCGCGCCGCATCGTGCGCCGTGCACTCGTAGTAATTAATCTGTCGCCGCGATTATCTGTTTTCAGATAACAGGCATTCGCGGCCAACGATAGCGGGGATAATTAAACCAGCCGTAAGACGGTCCGCCGCGATATCGAATTACGTATTGCGCGTCACGATTTTCCCTCGTCGAATTAAAAGGAAAGATTCCTCCCTCGTCGACTCCTGGGGTGGGTCGGTTCCCCCTGTGAAACGAGCGCGCGACCCTTTTGCCCTTTAAACGAGGAAAATCGCTTCCGGCGGGAAGCAAAAGTTTTCTCCTACGCTTCGAAGGGACGGCGGATCGGCGTCGCGCATTCCTCGAGGGAATTGAACTGCGCGTCGACGGATTCAGACGCGCCTGCTATGTATCCGGTGGCGAAAGGCTTGCGGTTAATTCGAGCGCAACCGAGTAGCAGCCCTGCGAGATAGGGCGCGAGTGTCGTTAGGAGGTCGGGAATTAAAAGCGGGGCCTCCGGTTCGCGCATTCACCCCCCGTAGTTCCGGGGAAATCGTCGGAACGCTCGTTTCACGGTGACGAGTTGTCGGGAAGGTGTGGAGCTCGTGGCGAGAATGATTCCCCTTAGCTGCGCGACGATTACGTTACGGCCGTTGTCGGCGCGTTCGAATAAAGATGCGACCGTTACCTGGGCTGAGAGGGCCCACGGAGCTTACCCCCGGAGACGCGCGACTGGGACGCGGAGTTTGAACGGACTCGAAGGTGGATGGAGCCCGAAGAAGGGGCTGGTGGATAGCGGGCAACGGGGAGAGAAGGAGAGGGCGCGAGCGGAGTTTGCGGAGAGGCGTGTAGAAGAGAGGGAGGACGGAGGTCTCATTAGGAGCTCTAACGACCCGAGTGCAGTACTCCCATCCCTATCGTTCTGAATCACCTCCCCCTTTCCTAGCTCGCTTCTCTTCCTCCGACACACGAACGCCGACTTGGCGCACACAACGACTCTTCCTAGGGTTCCTCGTGTTCGCCTCCACCTCCTCCTCCCTCTTTGTACGTTGGTTCGCGCAACCCGAATCTGAAAGTCAAATTTCCTCGTGGCAACGGTAGATGTCGTGCCCCTTCTCCTGCATTTCACCCCGTCACTCTCTCTCCGTCTACCCTTGTGCCTTGTCCCTCACTTTATTCGCGATGCCCTTTGCCCCTTTCCCTTTGCGCGTCCCACCGTGCTCCGACCTATCCTCGTGGCCACCCCCTAACCATTCAGCCCCGGCAATAAAACTGATAACATCATCGGGAATGTAATTACGCGAGAGAGGATGAAGCTGTGGCTAGGGACGTTGGATCGAATTAAGAGGATACCACCGCTCGACGGCCGGTCACTCACTTTTGCTTTTCGCACCAGCCCCTCTGCTCGAATTCACGCCGCGCGATAGGTATGTATACCGATGCCCGTGGGCCGCTTTTCTTATTCGATTGCGAGAACGTTACTCGAGAGCACTTATGCTCTCGCGGGTCGCGCGGTCTTATTTTTGTGTGGCGTCGGTACCGAGTGAAGGACGGGCCGCATGCTCCGAGGAAGCGATTGATTAAACTCGGGAAATATTCTGCGCTCGCAATCAGTCGTGCGGGAATAAAATCGCTACCACCGAACCGCCTGGAATACGGTTACACTCGCAAGGAAGCAACTGGCTCCGGAATCGAGAAATGATTTCGAATAATGGCGCGGACATATTTCGTTACCGAGGCGGAGCTCGCGTTTCCGATTCCACCGACTCGGAGACTTGTTCGTCCGGAATGGAACGAGGATTTGCATTTCCGTTGTTATCCGTAAAGAGAAAACCGACCTTTCCGTCTGGATTTTCCAGCAACGACGCACCGAATTCGACGGATCGAAAGTTTCGAGGAACAATTACTTCTTCGACCGATCTGTTTAAGGGTAGATCGCGGGAATGGGAGACGAATGTTCGAAGCATTCGACGAAAGGTAGATTCGAATTGAAGACAACGCGGCGGAGAGTTGTCGGGAGAATATAGGTGGGGTGTACCGCAGTTAGAGTAATTAAGGGGGAAGAGCGATCGACGCGTCCCGAAACTGTAGCGAGTCCTCGTTAAACGATCGTTTCGCCTAAAGTCGCGCGTTTTCTCGTTTCGCTTCGCGTTCCCATTCCGAGCACTATTTTCGCCCGTTCCTGGCAACGCGACGTCTCTTGCGAATCGAACAGGTTCGATTATACACTACCGTCGGGCGCGATCGAGATGCAGGGCCGACGCGACCCTTGAAATCACCGCCTGTCCGGAGAGATTGCTTGCCGGTAGTCCACCATGTCACCCCAATAGATATTGCGGTATCCGACTCGAAACTTTCGTCTCGACTCTATCACCGACGCGTTGGCGCCTCTCCCTTTCGCGTCGTTATCCAGTAATGGAGCGCGAATCGATTTTCATTTAGGTAGATTGCCGTCGACGACGGACTCGGATCTCCGCTCGATAAAATTAATTGATTCGACGAGCGCCAGTTTCGTTGCTCGAACGTCGCGCTTTGCGGCTCCATTTTCACCTGCGAGCTGAATCAGCTGCGATCGCGGGAAAATGTTCCTGCGATGTAATTGGGGCACGACCTTTAATTAGTTCGTTTACGAGCGAGAGGTACATTTGCAGAGACACGAGGTGTCGAACGAGATACGACTGTTCGCCGCGCTATTGGTGTTTCGCAACGACGCGACGCGAATGCTTGCCGCCGGATAGCCGCGTGAACCCAAGATAGCATTCCGTCGACCCGTCGGTACACGTTCGTACGAATCGCGGTACCTGTTAGCGGTTCATCGACGTTCTTATAGAGCGACCGGCGCGGAGTGGGATGTCGACTACTCTTCAACGACAACGTTTCGAGGAGTCACGAGCCGGAACGTTACCGCCCGGAGCACCCGCAGTATCGCGCGATAATAAATTTCCATCTCCCGGGTGTCACAAAAAACCGTATCCTGCCGCACAATTATTTTCGGAGCCGCCGCACCCCTGTCGCGACATTTGCTGTCCAGCAGCTTAATTGTCCTGGCACGATAAGTGCAATGGAAAAAATGTGGGACTCGGTTAGAGCAGGACGCAACCCGCCGGCCGCTTAACTCGAATCGTTCGACCATCGGCGAACGGTGGCAGTCGATGCGATCGGCGGAGAAGTTAATATAGCTTTAATTACGCTCGAAACGAACTATCGTACGTTGATTCGTGCAGTTAACAATACGAACGGGCAATCGTTTCGGTGAACGCGGGACCGGCTGCGGTCGTTGCTTTCACCACGAACGACAACGCGTAACTCGTTCTAGGTACAAATTATCACTGGCCGTGCAACCGCCAAAAGAGCCGCGCGCGACACGCAGGCGAATAGATTTAATTTAATTATGGGATTTCATAATTAACAGCTCTCATTACCGTCGTGATTGCATACCACGACACCGTAGCCTCGCTTCTCCCCTCGGTTGCGCGGCGCGAAATTTCTCTACGCGCGGTGCCGCGTTTCGATTCACTGGGAAAGTTGAGTAGCGGCATCGCGCGGTGGACGACGTTAAACGTTATAGCGGTCCGTTCAGGTTTACGGTCCTGGCATTCGGATCTTTTACGCCAGACGTCTAGTAGCGTTCCAAATGATTTTCATTCCCGATGGACGGATGGAACGTCTTCTCGATTAGCGTCGTAGCGCGAGCTTTAATACGAGCCGAGCGCAAATACGGGGGCAGCGCGTAGCCGTGGACGATTGTAGAACGCGCTGATTAATTTAAATGGATTTGCCTGCGAAATCGGGTTCACAGCGGCGATCCTTCCTGTTTTAACAACTTTAATAATAATTCCGTGAAAGTTGGCACGCCGTTTTCGCGGTCGGTTCGTAACGGCCCTGCAGTGGTAATAATAATTAACAACAACGGAGGTTATTAACGATAACGCGATTAATGGCGCGGTTATCGTCAGGCCGGTCGGGCAACGTTTCGACTCGCGCCGGTTTGAGTGATGGGAAAATTGCATTAAGCGTACAGCCGGTCGTGACACCGCCCGCTGGCGCGTCGTTAATATCGCTTTTAAGGTATTTAAATTTTGCATTAAGCTCGTTACCTCGATCAGGTCGCGTCGACAAGGAAGTTGCAAGGAAGGTTGCCTTCGCGGCGTCGACCCTGACACGCACCGGAACGGCCGACCGATCTCGCGACGCGCGACGCTTTGATCGTGGCCGCGAACAATGAGTCGCTAATTAGGACGATACCTGGCTCGGAAGCGAAACGGTCGTCATCGCGCTCGGAATTTCGCTACGGTCGCGAAGTCGAGCGTGCCAGAAAATTCCAGCCCATCGAGGAGCGCCGGGGTGCGCCGTCGAACGCGCGGATAGAAACGCGTTCGTTGCGTTCGGAACGATAGATTCCTGTTTCGCTCTGCCCCCTGGTCTCGATCGTTCTCGCGATGCTTAGAACAGCAGCGAACCGTTAATTTGAAGTCGAAGCCTGTGTCGTTGAACGATATCTAACGGCTGGCGAAATTTCAGTCACGCGCTTATTCGCGTGCGCTAATTGCCCGAGCAAATCGTGGACGTTTGAGTGGCGGGAGAACGACATTATGCGCTTTGCCGATCAGCCTGCGCGTCTCGTTGATCGACATTCCCCTCGCGCGTGCCATATTTCGAGTGCCGGGCTACGGTCGTAGGTCGTAGCTCGTAGGTCGTTAGAGGAGAGGAAAACTCGGGGAAGAAATTTCAGCGGGGAAGGTTCTCTTTCTCGTCGCTTCGGGAAGCGTTTCTACTACGGAAAAGGAATTTCGTTGCTGTCGCCGTTTGCGAGTTCCAGGCCGCACTCGAGGCGTGGTCATCGTCGGAAATGCGAGGACGAATTTGCAAATCGAATTCCGATGCTGCATGCGTTTTCGGCGAGCGCAACGGCAACTCAATTTCTCTCTAGCCGACTGTTTGGCCGTCGACTTTGAAAATGTTACTTTCCCTCGAGTGGAGCGTATCGAATCCGCGCGCGGCACGGGCACATAGGTCGGTGCATACGCGTACGTACACGCGCGCGTTTCTTCGAAGCCGAACGAGGAGAGACTTTCGTTGGGCGGCGTATAGAGAACATAGAGGAAGGGCGCGGGGCGAAATTGGAGCGGAGGCGTTGACACAGGTGACGATGACCGGATAGAATCGTAGACGTTTGAGTGGCAGGAAAACGACATTAAGCGTTACGCAAGCCGGTGCGCTCCGTTAATATCTGCGATCGCACCCGAGCTCGCTTAAACATTCGTCTCGCGCGTCGACGGCCGTCGAAGGTAATAACACGGCAGCTGCAGCGTCGCTCGGGCAATAATAATTCTCGTCGCGGCTTTACGCCCGTGCTCGTTTTTAAAGCAACGCCCCGACGAACGCCATATTTCCATCTTTCTTCGTCCATTGTGTGTCAGCCGGCAAACTTGTCGCTCTCCTTTTCCTCCGTTTCGCGCTTTTCTTTTCGCGGGGATCTCTCATTGCATCAAGTGTACGTCGCCCCGGCTGGCGGTGGCGCCCACTGGCAGAAATCGTTAGCTACTCTGGTATTTTTTTAAGAACTTTCGAGCACTCGCTATGCTGTAGATAGCGGAAAACTGTGCTCAGTCTGGTCACCGATCGAAGCTTCCCGGATCGTGCGATACTCTCGCGTTCATTGCGAAAAATAAATTCACGGGGGAGCTCGTCCATGTGTCGGCTGATCGGAATCGTTGAAATTCCATCGTCGAGAAAGTGTACTCCATTTTGATTTCTCCGCACTGACGGATCCACCGGTAATGCCGTCGCGATAACATTTTGCGAAATGTATGTCCGATGCAGGTAGAATTGGATCGCTTTGCAAGGGGACGAAATATTTTTCGATCTTTCATTTCCTGCACCGTTCCCATACGAGGTGGCTGCATACCGAGGTTCGGAGATCGCCGCTCTATAGATATGTATTTATGGCGGAATTTCTCGGATGGAAACTCGCATACGATAAGCTTGAAAAGCTATTCGCCGGTGTATGGACGCTCGCATACGGTTCCAAGTGGCGTACGAGTGACCCGTGCTCGTCAGCCCTCGTAATCCCCTCAATATTCCTTCCGAGTTACTTCGCTGGAAGTAATCCCACCAGGATTATACTGAAATAATCGCAGATCGAACTTTACGATAATGCCCAAAACGAATTTGGCAGCCTTGGTGGTTCCTGTTCGCGTCCGTTACTCGTTCGTTGAAGTCGTTCGTCGATTCGAACTGCTCGCAGCAATTTTCCGCCGATAATTAGCTAGCACGATATTTTTTGGCTTTTGGACAAAGTCTCTTTCGCAACGTCAACTCCATATTCCGCCAGACTGCATCGCGCTTTTCGACCCTCGGCGTTTCAGTTAGTCTTGGCGAATAAAAATCATCGAGCTCGGGAAATTTTCTCCTTTCTCTCGACTACGCGCGAACCAACTCGGCTGTATCTCGTGCAATATAGGCGTCCCGAAATTTCCCCACTATCCTATTCAATTATCTGAAAAATGTCTGGCACAATTGTCCCGTGGCACATGCGCGCGGGCCTCGAACAAAGGTAGCTCGTTTTAGTCGCGGAGGTCGGTTAGCGAGGACAGAAGAGATTATGTTTGCGTCAAAGGAACCGGATACAGGGACAGGCGGGTCGAGGGCGACGAGCAGAAAGAGGGAAGAACGTCGGGTTTGGCGTTGGTTCGTCCTATGTGCGTATTCAGTTGTCCCGCGCTGCCCTTGCCAGCGAGTCGCTTTGCTCGCCGATTGTGCACGGAAACCAAATTGCTACGATTCGGTGGGAATCGCAATCGAAATGATTTAGAACGAATTGCCGTCTCGCAGCGCGAAAAACATTTGCAGCCGTCGCCGGAAAGCAAGTTGATAACATTGATCACGGGCAACGAGGATCTCGAACGTCCGGACAAAGGTCCGAGATATCTGGAGCGCCGATACAGCCGACTTTCTGGGCCAATACTGAAAGACGTATCGCGACCGACTCCCGCAAACTTTGCCGCGAGCAATACGCGCTATAAATGCTCGTATTACGCGGACCTGAAGCGTGGCACATCGCGCGACCAATTCAGGCCAGAATCCACCGTTGGTTCCGGGTCTTTCAGCCGCGATACCACGCGACCGTTCTCCCAGATCAGCGAGCGAGCAACCTTGCGCGCGATTGTGCACACGGATGTCGAAGCCGAGATATTCGAAACATTCTCGCGGATGAAAGCAGCGTTTATTACCTCCTGGCACAGACGCGACTCGCGCCCTCCTGCAATGGATCGTGGGTAGCGTTTAATCAAATTATTTCTATTTCTCCCATTTTTTGATCCTCGGTTTCGCCGTCGCCCCGCTTCGTTTCTCGGTGCCGCGCGCTGCCTTTACGCCCGCTCGTTTTCTTTCCACGCTTGCCACCACGACATTATTGCATACTTGGTCGCGATAACTCTTCGCAGCTTTCGGCCTGTCTCGAACTCGTAATCGGGCTACGCTTGAGAACGGCCGTTTAAGAATTCCGTGATTTATCGCGGATGGGAATTCATTTATGACCATCTCTCGGTGTCTCCCCGAGCGTACGTAAACGCGAGTCACGTTAGATGAAAATGCAGCACGTACACGGTTATCGAGGAGCGCGATATTCGAGAGAAATACGAACCGAGCGGCTGGATAAGCTGCTGGATAAGCGGCGCGATAAAAAATTGCAAAGCGAGAGCGAGCTTATCGCGGCCGTTAACGAAAATCTCGTAAGCAGGCCATTATAGCCCAAGGTAGAGCGCAGAGTATTCTTTAGAATTGCAAACACGGCTTCATTATGGAGCGGAAACTCGGGTGCTATGTCAGATTTACGCGAATGTACAGCCCGATGCAGACGCTGCCTTCCAGAAATTAGCCACGTAGATCGGAGCAAAGTTCCGAAACTCGAGCCAGTTACCCAACATTAGCATCGTTCACCGGCGTTACTTGCTGTCAAGAAGGCGGCTATTCACCGATAGATTACCGCTCGAGCGTCGCGACGCATTTGGATCTATTTTGGGCGAAATCGATTACTCGTGTTTGCGGTTTCCCTTTAACGGCAAAGAGGATCGCTCCAATTTTATCTCTTCGGCAGACCGTTAAGAGGACGGGCTCCGTTGAAGCCCGACGAATGCGTCGGGACTTCCGAGACAATCCTCGTCCCTTCCTACTCGTTAGAGCTTCATTTCAGATAACAAGGGCGTTATCTGTAAACAGACGGGTGAAACTCGAAGGAGCGGGCCGCCTCGACGCCATAAAGATTCGTCAGCTTAAAATCTTGGCCTAATTAGCGACACTTCCGTAGCCCGGCATCCTCCTCGTTTTATGGTCTCCCCCGGAGCTCGAGCTTCGCTTTAGACGAGCTTGCAAACTTGTCTTGTATGTGGGTCTCGGTTCATTTCGGCCGTCTCGCAGGGATAGAAACGGCGAAAGGAAGGCCGAGGGAGGAAGCGAGCTCGGTAGCGGATAGCTGGGTGCTAATTATCAAGATCTCCCTCCCTATCGTCGGCGAAGTTGGCTGCAGAGAACCGATTACATTGGGACGTGAGCATTACTAACGGCCCTTATTGTCAAACGGCGACCCTCTTTACGCGCATCGCCCTGCGGCACGGAATTGCTCTTCTACGTACACGTACGTGGAAACCGCAATCGAAAATCGGCCGACTTTGCAGGACAAAAGTTTTACGGCCGAAACCAAACGATCCACTCTGCTGGCGGGGAACAAGCGCGTCAGAATCTCTTTGACGTTTCGCTTCGAGATTTCAGGAACGTAGCCTAGAGCTGTAGCGCAATTCTGCGGAGACCGCGGAGACATCGCCAGCTGTTTAGAATGCAACCGTGGTTAGCGTCGATCCCACCGGTCCTCTTCGGAGCCCATCGTCCCCGGGTGCTTCCGCTGCAAGCATCGAGAGTCAAGTTACGTCGCTAATTGATTGGCACGTCTCTATTGCAAGAGAGAACGAGAGGGTGGCGCGGCTCCCTGTCGTCGCGCATATATGTATGCATATACGTATATTTAGCATACTCAATGATTGGTCGCCGGCTTATTACCATTGAAATAGGCTCGCGTGTCGCTACTGCCGCTATCCCAAGTCGCGTGACAGCCCTGCTCGGGCTTCGACGCGCATAATAAAGTTCACTGTCATACTTATTCACCGACGTCGACGGCGACTACCACCATCACCCACGCTATTCTCGTTCCTCCGAGCATTCTGCCTCGTGGCGATCTACACAGTGATTCGAAAGTTTCCCAGGAGTTTGGAGAAAATGTTCGCTGTCGAGACAGCGAACTAGAACGCGTTGATGAACGCGCCAACAGAAACGCTTTCCTTCCGTCCAAGCGATTACGGTTGCTCGAACTGCCGTCCGAGCCGTAATTTTTCTTGCCGATCTTCCGCCGCACGCAATTCCGAGGCAAAAGTTCGAAAATATCTCAGCTGTCGAACGTCGCGCATTTCGGTCGCCGAAGATGAAACAGAGCGAACGCGAAATTTGCGGAATGGACACGACGTTTGTTCAACGAAGCAGACAGTTTTGTAAAAGGGGGAAAAAGGGAGCACGGGCGACGGATGGATGGGCGGAGATCCTAGATTACCAAACGTTTTCAGCGCTGACGCGAATTTCCTTCATTTATTGGAAGCTCGTTAATGGGTATCAACGATAAATCGTATCGGGCTTGACGTCGCGCCGCGGTGTTACAAAACGAAACCCCAGCGGCGGCATTCGATCGCCTAGCTTGTACTTGGGGAACGTTGCAAAGAAATAGGCGATAGCGTTGCCGAATAAGTTCGGGTGGGCCGTCCTCTTCGAATTGTTTCACAATTTATGAATGTCCGTTGCGTGGGCGCGATTTTCCGAGGATCTCGGTTGGTTGTTCCCATGGACATTCCAGTTGGTGCTCGGGACGTTCCGAGAATATGTACGTAATTTGGACGGCAGGCGTCGTGGTTCATAATCTCAAGTGCCTCGACCATTATCCGCCCGCATGTTTCCGAACGTCGAGGCTGACGCATCCTTGTCGCTGGTCGATGGCCGCGATAAAATGGTTAACGATCGGGCAACCTTCGTGCCAAGATTCCTGCAAGTGTCTTTACGTTTTACGTCGAGCTACGCTCGAGGTTACAATTCCGGGGGTAGCTCGCGGCGGATTCGAAATTGTAGCTAAACGAATTTGCCAAAAATAATATACGTTCGTTGTCGCGAAATTCCACGGACCGTTCGAGCTGGGGCAGACTCTCTCGACGTCGAGGCTGACGCGGTAGAGAGGTTGCTCCGAAATGGAAGGCCTCTGAATCACCGTCGGCGAGAAATGGAAATTGATAAAAAAAATGATTGCGCTGCTCGACCCGCTAATTGCGCGTGCCTCGTATACAAAGGGGGCGTTATGTAACGACGTGTTCGATGACGCGCTTTCAGTTCACCGATCGCGTATGCGGCGTCGCGCTGGGCCAAGCGGTATGTCGCGGGATATGCGTCGCGTGGTTCCGAATCGATACAATTACGGCATTCGAGAGTTAACTCTGATGCGAGCCGACGCGATCCGTCCTATCTGCTCGACGCCCGGAGCCAGACAGGTCGCTTCACCTTTTCTTCTCTTCGCGTCGCTTTCTGTTTCCACTTGGCGGCGCGGAAGACGATCCGGCGTTCCGCGTTTGAATAGCGAACACCGTTGCGGTATACGTGCACGTAGCCATACGTTCAAAAGGAAGGAAGTAAACGCGCGATCGAGTTGCATCGTGGTAATACGAGCTCCGACTCGTTCCCTGCCGCGGCTCCAAAACCATCGCCCCCTTTCCTTGCTTCTTCTCCGCCTCTCTTTCGTCTTCTTTTTCTTCCCAGCCCTTCCCAGCCCTTCCCTGCCATTCCCTGCCATCCCCTGCCCTTCCTGTCGCGACCCTTCCCCGTTCCTGTGCTCGTGCTTCAACCATCGGCTCTAACCTCGACGCTGTCGCCCTATCCCGCTTCTTTTCTTCGCAGCTCTTGTTTTTCTGCACCGGTACGGCCTGGCGTCTCCATCCGCTCGTATGTCTCTCTCCCGTGTCAGAAACAGGCGTAGATAAGAAGCACGCTTTACCATTTGGGTCAAACTAGTCCACCATATGCCGCGCCAGCCAACCGCGTTACTCCGACCGGAAACGTCGCGGAAACGAGGTCGCGACCTCCTGTGGACAGCCTCTCACCCCTTGGGGCGTTTTAAACGCCAACCAAAAGGGGCGCTCGACTGGGCCTAAATACGGGCTACGTTTCGATTCGCTTTCTCGTCCTCCTTTGTTTCCTGCATCGCGAAAGTTGTCGCGCACCTTCGAGCTCAATTTTCCAGACTCGCGTAACTTTCCGCGGGCCTATATCTTTACATTACGCAGCCTCGAATACAATATTCGAGCTGGCGCGCGCCTGACCTTTGCCCGCGGCTTTGGCGACGAACGGAAAGAAAATTATTCGTGACCTGCATTTTACTGTTTTACTCTCTCTCTCTCTGTCTTCCACTCGCGTCCGCTTCTCTGTGGTTGATCGAAATGGCGGGGCGATCGAATTAATAACGGGAGAACGATTTCGGCTGATCGGCCGTCGACAAACATCGCCACGCTTTGCTGCGGTCGAAGCCTCTGTTCGCCAATTGTTCTGTCAGCCAGGGTCGGCAATAGCTTCTCGCGAATAATATCGCGATAAATATGCTAATTTCGAACGCAATTTTATGCCCACGGTTCATCATAGCCCTCGTAGAAACCCATCTTCGTGGGCGAGCGTCGTTCACCCGGATATTCCCTGGTGAAAGACACGGTTGCAAGAAATTTGTACAGCCGGCAACTATCCGCAGAGGCAGCAATAAAAGTTCTTGCGGTGTGTAGCAGCGAGAATGAGTTTTGCGCTTTTATCATCAATGCCAGGTGCGAATTACTTTACAGTAGGTACCTCTCGCTATGGAACGAACGATCGCGGAGTACATACTCCGGTCTTCTTTCGCCGATCGTTTCAAGGTGTGCACGCTCGCGGCCAATTGTGCCGATAAAACACCACCATCGAATTCCTGCCGTCTACGCTTGCTAGCGCCATGTGCGGGGTCACGAAGCGCGTTGATTTCGGAGACTATTAGCGAGTAACGTGAAACTATTAGCCCCTGCGTTTGCATTCTGCCAGTATAACCGGAGCCTGGCACTACTAACACGTAACTTACCGTGTTGCATGCGGTTTGTGTAATTTAGAGGGTTGTGGACTCGTATCGTACTTCCGCTATTAATACCTAAAATGTTCGTATTAGTGCCTGGCGATTATCGATTTTCTTCGACGTCGAGTGGTCCACACCCATCGATACCGGTATTCCACAATCAACGAGTTTTTAAACTTGAACTCCCGACCTAGTTCCCGCGAAGACTATGTATTCCGCTGTTGGCGAGAAACTACATCTACATCCATCCGAGGCAACGGGCTGCGGAGTCGCGTCGTCCAAGATAGCCGCTCCCTGTATTTGCGATGATGTCGTTATCACCGAAATAAAGTATGCGCATAGACCTCTTTGCGAACCGAACGCTGAGTAAAGGAGATGCGCGCGTCGCGATGCCCGGAAGTGTGATATCTATGTCGGCATTAACTACAGCCAGAACGGGAAGACCGGATAATGGATGAAATACAGCGGCGCGTAATCGAGGCATGTATTAAAGGCACAAATATATCAACGGTTGATTCGGCCAATTATTTATCGAGTTTGTGCCAGCCACAATTCTCGGTCGCGTACACTAGTATCGTGGAATTGCATCGGAACGTCGATTGTCTGGATTTGTCGCGAGAGACACGCAGTTTCGGTAATTCGTTTCCTCTCCTTCGAACTCTCATTCTCATTGGAATCAAATGACAAAAGGGGGGGATAAAAATTCGTGTAGAAGTTTCTCGATCGATCCCATCCTTCGATCAACGCACCTCCGCGATAACGAATATACATATATCGACAGAATATATCGGTTTCGTCGTTACGCCGCGTCGAGACGAAAGTAATTAAAGTTTCGTCGCGTATCGGGGTGTATTAACCGCGACCAAAAATTTGTTCCGTAGTCGTCGTACGTGCCATTTACCCCGGTGCTAACCGCGTCCTAGACCGGATTTCGCATAGTTTAGGAAAGTCCCCATCGATATTGCGAGAAGCGGTACGGTAACCAGAACTCGTTAACGTTCGCGCGCTACGCTCCAGATATCGTTGCCTTTTGTCGGGAACGGCTGTGAATAATCGTAATTATAAGCTGACGCGCGACTGTTTACAAGGCTCCGATTAACCTCGTGGTCGTATGTCGGTTAGACACTCTAGCCGAGGGTAGCGGTCTTTCTTAATTAGTCGCGATTAATAGTTCGATCCCGGCAACTGGGTTAAACAATGCAACGGCTTCGCACGTCGCGTTGCGACGGTAAGTTTTAATCGAGCGAATTTATACCCCGCGCTAAAACATCCTGCGGAGACCTTTGAGTTCTGGAAACCACCGCTGGTAAATAATTTGCTCGGGTTCGGGTCGTTCCCGCGACGAATCGTCCAAGCTGAAAGGATCGATCTTTTCCGGCGCGTCGACGGATGTGTGCGTCTCGCGAAACTGTTGGAGGACCGGTGAGACAGAAATTGGGATAAAAGACGAACGGGTGGAGCGCGCGTATCGTCCGCCAACTCGTTCTACGCGCGGCTACAATTTTTCCATTTCGGGAAATCAAATAGACATCGCGAAAGGGACAGACCGATAGATGAAACGGCAGAGGCAAAAAAAGGGTAAGCAGACGTCTGGTCGGGGATGGAGGCAGACAGAGAGCGGAATCCTTTCTGCGTCGAGAGAAAAGTTAATAATCTACCGTCGAGCGGTTGCAGCTGAATCTGGGCCAACTATTTTCATCCGCAACATCGCAAGGGGATTCATCAGTTAAAATGCTCAAACGGTAAAGGCTCGCGCTCCTTCTCCCTCGGCCACCCTTCCTCCCTCGCTATATCTCTCTCTCTCTCTCCCCCTGTCCCTCTCTGTTCCTCTCGCCGATGGATTTGCGAAAAAGTAAAACCTTTCCAATTATCACTCTTTGATCAAAAATACTGGCAGCAAGAACCGACATGGGCAGCGCGTACATTCGCTCTACCGAATTCACTTTCGGACGCGTAATAAAACCACGCGGAACTAATGTCAAAGAATAAGGCAATTAGCCACGGTCTCCGGCTGATTACATGAATATTAATTCCCCGCGCAGCTCGCTACTGCTGCGTCTCCCTTAAAAAAGCCACGGCGGAGGGGACTTCGTTCGATCCGATACGTTCACTCCGAACGACCAGCGGAGGAAACGTTCGAACGTGGAAGTAATCGAATGAAATTTGCAAATGATTTTTTTTTTCTTCCCTATCCGAGTGTTTTCGCCGCGCGGAGCCCCGCAAACTTTCCCGGCCTGCGCGTCGTTTCTCTTGTTTGCGGAATTCCATGTAACTTCTAGCCGAGTCGTGGCACTTTCCGTCAATTACCAGCACACAGTCGCCCGTTAATCGAGTTTTCCCCGGGCTGTTGCAACTTGGCGTTAATTCCGCGCGAATTTTCACCCGGGTATGCCGAAAGATGAGAACGGAGGGATAAATGTCTCTCTTTCGGCCAGTTCGCGGTTGCCGCGAGACGGGAAATGTAGTTACCGAGGACGCGTTCGCGGCCTTGCCACCTTCGTAAATTGTTATCGACCGTACGTGGCCGAGGATAAATCGTTGACACGTCGCGGACGTGACTCGCCGCGTCGCAAAGTGGAGCCTGGCGTAGGCGACCGTTGTTCCAGATCCGGCTGTTTTCGCCCGCGAAATCGACGCGTCGCGCGTCGTTCGTTCTCCAATTTTGCTTGGCGCACTCTCGCCCTCGCTCTTGGCTAGCCGTTCAACTTTTCGGCGTGACCGATCGTAGGGCAGAAGCGAGTTTGTTCGGGTCTCGCGAAGCCATCGACGGCGGCACATATTCGAGATCGAACGAGTCGGCGGAGTCGCGACGCGTTAAACCTCTTTCTCTTGGCTCGAGGAATCCGCTTGATTAAAACGGAATTACGCCCAGGGCGAGAATCGATCCGCCGATCTCTCGTCTACGGGAGTCCCGTCGAACTCGGTCCGGACTTTGTCGTAATTAATTTCGCCGCGTGTTGCCGTATACAGCTGGGAAAAAGTAATCTTCGTTCGCCGATGCCAAAAAGTTGGACGCTCTCGTGACTGTGGACGAGCGATTAACGGAGAAAGAAGGAAACGGTGTCAATGGTGGGCAGGCACGAACGCACGCCACCGTTCCGCTCGGTGATTCTTCGCCGAGAGTAGACGCGTAATACCTTTGCATTTCCCTCCTATTGAGACACCCATCGAAACTTTGCGGCAATTTCCACGGTCGGCCCTAAAGTTCGGCGATGGCTCCGTCGCCGCACACGTCGAGCTGTCCGTAATCGAGGCGAGGAAAAATTGCCGCCGGGCCATCGCGAAGTCGCCGTCGTTGTTGCATGCTTCCGGAAAACTATCGAGAAATGTAATTTAGCAATTACAATAATTCCGTTCAAAGTGCCAACGAGCAACTGGAGCTCGATTAAAAAGTGTCCCCTCATAGTTGCGAATGGAACACGGTCCAGCTGTTTATCGTAACGTTATTAATTGCTTCGCGTTTAGAAGTTAGCGTCTGCAAAAGCAGCGGGGGACGATAGCGTCGCCCGATAAATCGACCCCGTTCGACCGATTGCCTGGCTTTACCCTTGCGACGTCTGATTGTTAGCTCGCGTGTCAGCTTTATGCAATTTTTTGCTTTCTTAGCATCGATTCGGCCATTCTTGATCTGTCGAACATCGAGCGGGCACCGTTGCTCGCGAAGAAAGTGCCTTTCGTAATCCGGCCGAGACGGGAAGGGGATGATTGGTCTAGACGTACGCGGTCCGCTCTCTTTGTATTCCGGAAGCGTTCTCCAACCGGCGGAGGACATCTCTAGGGAAAGCACGCCCGTGCTCCTTCATCGGCCCTGATATTATCCACGGCGAAACTTCGATACGCTTCTATCGTGTCGCGTATGTACTTCGACGTACATACTATCGCCTGAGAAGCATCGATACATAGTCGGCCGGCGTCGCCAGGCACGTATAACATACGCTGCGCGAATCTACCGGCAAACCTGTGTAGCAGGTCTGAAAGCCGATTTATCGATGAACAGCTGGCTGACGGGTGGAGCCACGAAAGCACACCTGACCCTCCGCAGACTCGTCGACGATAATCACCGGTAATCCATAGTACGCCAATTTAGCCGAAATTTTCTTGGGCCGAAAAGTGGTACGCGAAAATCGATTAAGGCACGTGCACCTATTTTCGTTATTGCGAAACAAATGGTCGACGACCGTCGCGCGTCGAGAATATTTGAATCCGGTGGCGTTGCCAAGCGGCGACTACTTGCCCTCTCCGATGTTGAACCTTCCCCGAAACTAGCTTGCAAGAAGCTCGCCCGTGTAACCGTAGCGAGAGGAAATCGAATGGAACTGCGGGAAACTTGGCCGGAGGTTTTCTCGCGTCGACAATGAACGATTATAGCTACCCGCGATAGGTGATGCGCTGGCGAAAATCTAACGGGCGGAGACCACTTTTATTCGCCCGTTTCCTGCCTCTGAAAACGGCGTCTTTTATGTCCGAGGGTGAGAAAATCGAGCCAAAGAGTACGCTATTTTGCAAAACTCGAAAAGCGGGACGAAGTTTTATAGCGGACCACTTCGAAGCGCGCGGCGAACCCCGAAGATTTTGAGAGGGCGAAAGAGGACGAGAGATATCTTGAACGCGATCGGATGGCAAGTGCCAGACTCGAGTCTAGGGTGGTTAAAAAACTCGCGACCGGAAGCGGGGGGTGAACATTGTTTCCTGGCCGTGTATTCGCTGCGCTCTTTCGAGGTCTTAATTACCATGGGCTCGTTGCGGTTGCGAGAAAAAAAATTCTTAAGAGCCGTTGAGAAATGTCACGGGACAAAAATAGGCCGCGTCCCTTTCGAGGGAGCTTTTCTTTTCACCTGCCTGCAGCCAAGAGCTGCTGGTTACGCGAAACTGGGCTGCATCGCCGCTAGTTACATTTTCGACGCGTATCCGGAATTCGCGCTTTAGAATCTTTCGGTTACCCAGTTTCTTCTTCCTTCCCTTTATTTTGGACGCGCGTTCCAAACCATGATACACATCCGTGCACACATACGTATGTATATGCGCCGACGAAGAGGACCCTGGCTGGCTCGCAGCGCTTCCTCTCCACCTTTATTCTACGAGCTCCTTCTTTTCGTCTACAACCTCCGTTGCTCGTCGATCTAATTCCTCGAAATTGTTTCCGGAGGAACGGCGAAGGCGAATGTCCATTTACTTTTTTCGCCAGCACCTTTGCGCTTTGCCACCGCGGACAAATTTATACAATATTTTGTATGCAGCCGCGGAAGTGGCAGAGCCTTCGAATCGTCCGTGCGCTCCGATCCGGATGCGCGCTCTCGCACCTACGTAGCAGGGGTGCAACGTTGGTATAGATTTTCCGTCGCTGCTTCGAGGCTGAGCAAAAATAATTTCCCCGGCCAATAACGCGCGTTATTACGCGACGAATGATCTTGCCCCAGTTTTTTTTCCGTCGACGCTCCGGGAAATTTACGCTCCCCTGTCCGAATCTCTCCGCGCCTCCCCCGTCCGGCGCTTTCCTTAATCTTTCTCATTTTGTTTTCTCGGGTCATTTATCAAGTCGCCTGCGTGACAGAAAAACCAGCGCAGTCGGCGCGCGCCGAAAACGAACGAGACGCGGAGAAACAGGGAGCGTAGAAGCAAGAGGAAAGGTGGCGGAGGGTGGGTTCACGGGGGAAGAGCGAGATGCACTTTGCATCTCGTCGGTGGTCGTCGGAAAAAGGACGGAACAGAAATTTTTACCGGCGCGACGTCGAGGCCAACCGTGCGCCAGCGAGGTTCTACCGCTCCCGGCTTTGCCTTCTCCGTTTTGCTCTGTCCCGCGGCATTAATGGAACCGGCAGAATCAACGCGTTTGTGCCAATGGAACCTAATTTAACGAATACCCGCACACCTCTCGCATCTCGCCCAAAGCTCGACGCCAGTCGCAGCTTTTTACGCGCTGAAACGCAACGCTTTCTCGTCGGGAATTCCTCGCCCCTGCCAGACGTATCGTGAATCGCGTTTCTGCCCTTTCTTTCGGTCTACATAATTCGAAGCACCGCCCTCGCGACCCGGCTGGATGATTTCTAATTGAATTCCAGCGTGTCCACGCGAGACGCACTCGGCGCGAGCATTATTTTTTCAAGGAAAATTATTTCCCTCGAATATGTACCACAGACGTGATTCTCGTTTGGCCTTTTAACCGAGAGCCGCATCGCTGGTGCACTCGTGTGCGGTGAAAGCACCGCGTACGATTCATAGGTGCCGGCCAGTGGAAGAAACAGCGATGCAAAGAAGCGAGCGAGCAGGGCCACGGGGAATCGATCGAGGTAGCGAAGATTCATGAGTGTTGCTCCTTTATTTGCTTCCAAGCGCATTAGCGTAGCTTCGGGAAATTGATGTTTTTACGTCGGGGAAAGTAATCCAACGAATGGCCATGTACGCCGTTCCGCAATCGTCGAATAGCGGCCGGCAGAAACCGCTTTTTCTCTGCCCTGTAATGCAAAGCTTTTCACCGAGAATTCCTGCAAGTCGTTTTTTGCTCTCCCTTTTGCATCGTATCCGCGGCAAAGAAACCTTTTCTTCGAACGAAGCAAGCGGCGATGCCCAAGGAAACGGTCAGCAGCGTCCCGCAATTTCTATCGAGCATTCCGTAGGCATTGAACGATTTGTTCTCCCAACTACGTCGCATCTCGCCATCCGGGGTATCTGGACGTTGCGAGAGACGACCCTTGGCAGTGGCGGCGTGGTCAACGCTGATAGCTTGTTAAATTTGCCGTGCAGCGCGTATACCTAGAGTCTGGAGTATTTCGAAACGATCGGGAACCGCGGCACGTCCGCGCTCTCCTTTTTTATGCGCTCGTATATCGGTGAAAACGATACGAGTACCGCGATAATCCAGTTGCAAATAACGAGCCGTTAAACTCGACGGCCGGCGTAGTAATGAAGATAATCGAGGATTTTCCACGGGGGAGGATGATTTGTATATCTATCGTCGATTATTTAGCCGAATTGTAGATGCCGTGGACGCCGACACCGGCGACCACCGCGGTCGAGGCCTGCCGGATCGAAAAGCATGTCCGCGTCCAGACAAATAAATATTGATGCAGCGACTCCGCCGCGGCGTATCGGGATAATCGAATTTTGTACTAATTTGTCGATGCCAGTTGTAAATTTCTCTCGGCGAACAATCGGCGAGCTCGCGGCGCGTACACCGCTCGTTACGCTCGCAACGATTTCATCGATCCGGGAAACGACTCGGCGCGACGCGACCACGGCTTTAATTATCGGGACCGAGAAAACTCTGCTCGCGGAAGCCGTGCTCGACGGGGAAATCGAGCGAGAGGACAAGCGGAGAGATTAGAAAGCAGGAGCGGTAGCCTCGTTTTCGTAAAGATAATTTTGTCCCCCGAAGAGGAAGCCCCGGGGAGTCTGGCGGGGTTTCCTTGAAAGCTGCCTTCTTCGTCTACCGGCACGAAACATTTACTTTATTTCAAAGAGCAGCTCGCGAAACCTTTTTCCTTTCAACGGCATTTGCGTTGCCCGTGCGCCCGAAACCCCACCCCCGTTCACCGATGCCTCTCGTCGGCTCGTGGAATTTCCCCTCCTTCCCCCGTTCCGCTCGGGAGCGTCTTCTTTCCGATAGGATTTCGAATAATTTCGGTTCCCGCAGCCGCGTCCTCGGCAATGATTTTCTTCGCGAACAAAATCGTCGCGCCTCCACGCCTGTCGTGGGACACTTCTCGCGGCTCCGCTCCTTGCGAGCACCCCGCGGTGCGCCGCTCGTAATTTGCCCTTCGGAAATGAAAGTTTTTCCAATCTCGCGATCCGCGAGACCAGGGGTAAGAGGCGGCCCGGTAAGTAGGTTCGCGGAAATGGCGTTACTGTCTTGGAAACATCCGCGAGTGTTTGTTAAATTGAATTTCGCGAAAGGGATCTCGTCGCTGGTACGCACGCCTGCAACGTGACCCCGGGACTTCTTTAATCTTTAATCTGCGGTCGGCGCAGCGAGCTAGCAAATACTTCGCTCGCGTCGAAGAGACGGCCCTGCAAATTATCGGCGACGCGACCGGCCGACTCTCCTAAAAAGTGCTTCAGTCGCGCGAACACGAACGCGAACACGAACGCGAACACGAACGCGAACACGAACATCGAGAAGAGATGACTGAGTCGAAATTCGCGAAAAGGTAAAAGCGCTCGTTTTTGTCGCAACAGCTCGCTTGATAGCGCAGATATCGTATCGGCCGAGAAGACGTTTTCCCGGCTGCGGACGAGACGTCGGGTAACAGTTACTCGACACTCTACTTCGCGGGATAAAGAGAACAGAGAGCACCGAACGGATGGTGGAAAAGGAAACAACGGTCGAGAAGGGGCGGGCGAAGAGGGGTGAGATTTCTCTTGATGCAGCCCGATTTACTTCGTCACGATTCTCCAAGGTCCCCGGACTTGCAATGCAATTCGAGAGAAAAGTCGTGGCATCGTTGGCAAGTATGCACTGGAAAGAGGTGGAAAGAGGTGGAAAGAGGTGGAAAGAGGTGGAAAGAGGTGGAAAGAGGTGGAAAGGGTGGACGTATTCGGTGTGGATGAAAAGAAAAGCACCGACTGTTGCGAGAAGGGAAATTGAAAACCGTGCGACGCGCTCCGGAACAAAGAAACGACTAAGAGATTGTCTTTGAGAGATGCTTCCTCTTTTCCGGGGAATACTTTTAGCGCCGCGTGGCACGAAAACTCCTCCGGTTTGCCACGATTTTTGCAAATGTGTTCGCGACGGATATGACTGCAACGACCGATCAAATTGCTCGCGCGAAAATGGCCAACTTCTCTCTGATTAACCGCGAACTCGAAGTGTACCACGGGGAAGAGCAAACAAAGGGGAAGGGAGGAGAATGTAAACTCTGGGGAAGCCCTGCACGGCCGGGGGTAGTAATTTCGTTGGGAAAAAGTTGGGCCAACGGGACTTTTCGGAAAAGGAAGATTATCGTTAACGATAGAAAACTCGAGTCAGAGGGAGCAAAAAAATGTGCGGCTCGCGTTCGTTTCGCCGATTAATTTGCGAGCGGGGCTCGTTGATGCTTCGCCCGCGTCTCGGTGTATTTAAAATCTTTTCCAGCGTGGCATTTTTATCTCTGGCTGACACCTGCAACAAAAGCCGGCGCTGCCACCGGCACCGGTGCGGTGCAAACTGTAAAGGGGGTATTACTCATTTATTTGAATGTATCGCGCGCGCATCGCTGGATTTTCGGGACGATGCTCGTCTTTTGTCTCGCTGGATTAACTTGATGCGCCGACATGCTCTCTGTGAACGGGACACTGCCTGCGTATTCGTTCGCAAATTTACGAGCGAAAAATTGCGACCGACGAGTGGAACGAGTCGTCGAAAGTGAAATTATTTGTCGCGCGAACCGTGTCGCATTAATTCCCGTCAAATCTAACGGCAAGTGTATCGAACCAATTCTTACGCTTTCCGGCCACAAAAATGCAAATGCTTCGCAGCAAAGTTTCCAAAAGAAGAGACTCGCTCTCGGTCCTGTAATATTTGGAGCCGGTCGTTCGTCGCGAATACAGGAAGACGAATTCAGCTGGGCTCGTGGGAAATTCAAGTCCCTTTTCAATTTCACCAGGCGGCGGGATAAAATATAAATTACTTTATTGGCAAACATCGGTCTTGCCGGAGCAGGGCCAATTGTCGTAAAAAATGCGGCGAGCAGGGGCGAGTCGACGGTGCCGAAGATGTTCGGGCGAGCTGGTACGGTGCCAAGCGTTGACAAACGAGATGCGCTCACGGTTCGCGCGATTCGATCCATTTTTTCTGCCTCTTCTGGCGACGGTTTTTCGTAATTGCTTGCGGAATACTTCGGCTGTTCCTTTAGCTGTTCCAGGGGTCGTCTCGTTTTATGTTTTGGGATCGTGCGATCGTACTTTGCGTTATCGGTAATCCTCGTGGCAGTGGCAGAGTTCTATTTCCGAAAGGCGGGGAGGCAACAATCACGGCAATAATTAAGAAAGCCGCGCGATACGCGAGCAACGTACAGAAAATTGCAGCACCGACATTGCGTCGGTTAAAACATGGCAGCGAGGAAAATCGATTTCACGGGGGGATTTTCATAGCAGTAGCGCCAAGATTCGATGAGAAAGGAGCTCTGGAACATCGGAACTCGTTGAGATTTCCAGAGATAGAACAGGAGCCAGGTAGGTATCGCCCGGGGAATTATCCTGGAATTTCTCGAGATCAAACGCCGTGACCGGGTTATTCGGTTATATTCGATTCTCGGTGCGAAGTTGGAAAATTTACGGTGTCCCCGGGGCGGCTCTCGCGCTCGCGCGCAGAGGTTTTGAAAATTCCGAGGGAAGAAGTTTGCCCGATATCCGTAGCCGAGGGCTCTGGGTTCGGCTGCACGTCGATTTCCAAGTTTTCCATCGAACTGAGAAACTTGCCACTGCCAGCGTCGAGCATCTCGAGATTTCTCCAATTTCCACAACGCTTCTCAAAGAGATTTACCAGGTGCGAGCGGAATCTATAATACGCGCGATAGGAACGACGATCGGACAAACATCGACGGTCCGTTAAAGTTTCGCCAGTTTCTGACGGGCTCGCGGCCTATCGCCAACTCTACCGTGGCCAAAATTGAAATACTTGCCGAGGTAATTGACGTTCTTTCGACGCCGACACGGGAACCGCCGAGCACGACCACGCGTACGCGAACACGTGTATCGCGTTCGCGAAAATTTCACTGCATCGGGACCCTACACGCTTCGGCCGCACAGCTGACCTTCGATGCCAGGATTCTCCCAGAATCTCTGGCACGCAATCTCTTGCCCGCCGCGGCGGCCAGTTTTTTTTCGAATACATACCGCGAATGCCTGACGATTTTTCAAGCAGAAAAGTCGCGTCCACGGTGTCCGAGCTCTATTGCTCGAGTCTCGATCTCGTCTGCTAGGACGAGTGGAACTAGAAACGCCGGGGACCGCTGCACGATTTTCCCTGCCGGACGATATCTGAATGCCAACAGAATTAATCCTCTTAGCTGTGGCAACGCACGATCGGCGATACCACGAATATTCTCCTTTCGACTAACGACGATTTCTGAGGCTGCACGGTTCAGAGAGAGAGAGAGAGAGAGAGTTATACGCGAGTCCATACGCGGCAGAAGAGATTTTATTGGTGGCGTTAACAACTCGCGACTCGTATTTTAATTAACTCTAATTCGAGACTAGGGGACCGCGGTTCGGTCGACGACAAAATGAAATAGCGTCGGAGAGCCGCCGGGAACGGTCCTCGCGAACGCTCCTCGTCGGTCTGCCCGTCGAAATTTATATCACTACCTACGGAGGCACGAGCACGTTCCGTATCACGAAAGCAATGTATGTATATATTCATTTGCACGCTTCCCAGTCGCTGCCGGCTCGTTTCTCCTGACCATTTAACCTGCTGTCGTTGCCCCGGATCGTATAACCCCCTTGTAAACGGTTTGCAACGATTTAGAGCGTCCTGCAACCCACCGACCGGCATGTGAAACTCGACCGAGGAACGTCACTTTCCACGCTGTCTTACTTTAACGTCCGCCGTCGAGCACTTAGCCTTATTCCGCTCGAAAGTTCGTCCCACAGATATTCCCGATGCTCGCGATTAGTCGGCGTAAATTAATACCGCGCCAAATGTTATAAACGTCGAATACACCCTCGAAAATACTACCAGATTAATATGCAATTTGCCGAGTTATTTCATTATTTGTTGCGCGAGGGCGAACGTTCTGTGCTCCGAGAGTAGGTACATAAATGCGTTAGGCGATGCGTATCGTTCAGTGACGCTGAGAATAACTTGGCTGGTGAACTATGCGACCTGCTTTGTGGGCGATTCGTCGGCCAATCGAGGGCATTGCTGTTGTCGTTCAATTAGAGCGAGAACGAACGAGACGTGCTTTCGACTTGCTACAGGAGTTTATGCCATGTCTGGTCCGCGGTAGATGAATGGCCGGTCACGCGAATATTAACACGTAGAAATAATTAATCGCGATCGTCGAGAGTTCGCGGACGCTATTTATTACGCGGCGAAGTGGCGTTTCGCTCCCGGCGCAGAATTTAAATAATCACCCCCGGAATTTGTTACCGCTTTTCGGTGACGTCGAATGATTCCGAACAATTTTAAAGCCAAGTGGAGCGCAGCGTTTCTCTTCCTCGAAATTACTCGATTACGAGTTTCACGAGAGGAATCGAGCTAGTGGAATTTGAATCTATTTGATATTCTTCGCACCTCGCGAGAAGAGTATCGCAATCGGGAGATATTGATTATGTAATTCAGGGAAGGACATTTAAGTCGCCACGGATTATGACAAATCCTTAAGGATTTTCGCGCGGTATAATCCTGTCAGTATCGAATGGGATAATCGTAGAGAGGACGCGCCCGCCGCTTCTCGCCGGGGTATACAGTTTCGCGTTTCCTCCGCGTTGCAAATTAAAAGTCGCCTCGATCCGTCCTGCTTTTAGCGGCAAGCCCTAGTTAACACCTACCGCGCGCTGCCAGCTGCCTTATCTCTTATCGGGGAGTACGCAATTCGTTTGTCGGCCCGCGACGCGAACCAGGGGATGCGTTATTTTTCTCGCGAATAATCAGTCGATGGTTGCAGGGGCCTGCAAGCAAGCCGAAATTCAATTTCGCAATTTTCCAGCCTCGAGTATTCCGCTGGCTGTCGAGCGACATTACTTCCGACTCGCAACCCTTGCGAACCCGCCGTTTTCCCGGCAGTTTTGATTTCTTCGCTCGCTCTGGGACGGGTAGCTGGTTGTCGGGCATTCGTGACCCGTTTCCGCTTCTCGTTTCGCTCATCCCAGTCGACGAATTATGCGCCACGAAAAATTGTCCAAGCCAGTTTCTCGCAGCGTACACCGAGAACTCGTGGTAGGAAATTCCAGCGCCTGCATCGTGCCGGTGGTCTCTCGTGCATATTCGAGCGGGAGCTGGCGCGATAAACGCGTCCTCGTCTCGTTTCGATTCGTCTGTGCTTGGAGAACTCGGGGGTGGGTTCCCTCGAAGTGTTTGGAGCGCACAGAATTGGGGAGTCGCTGTTAAATTCATGTGCATTCCCACGCTACCCTTGGCCAGCGAACGTCGCGCGTCCCCTTCGCGTGGCCGCCCTGGATGAAAAAGGTAGAACTCCGTCGTTGTTTCGGGGCTCCCCTTTGGACGAAAGTCTCGAAGGCGAGCCACGTATTCGTACGTGCGCATACAGAGAGATACGTGTAACTATAGGAGTAATCGGAGCAGCGACAGTAGCGCCGCGACGCGGCGGGTTATTGATCGGCACCCCTTTTCGTCACCCCTCGGTCCGAACCTTCCTTCCTTCCTTCCTTCCTTCCTTCCTTCTGCCGACTGCTGGCACGCCACACAGGAGCGACCCTAAGGTTTATATACGTAATTCCTGAACGAACGGGAATACATTTCCAAAATTCGATCGGCGATGTTCTCCCTTCGCTCCTTTCATCGACGCTTGAGCACCTTCGCGAGGCGAAATTCATGGCAAGAGTTAAAGCGGTTTTAATCGCGATCTTTTTGGCGTATCGTCGATCGATATCCATGAACCGTTCTCCACCCCGAATCCACGGGAAAGGTTGCGCTACGCGCGAGTATCCTGCGACCGTGTCCCGCAAATTCTAAAAATTATTAATCGAAGATGTTTGCGGTGCACGGCTTGTTTAGCAACGCGTCGGTATCGTTAGGGCGCAGATTAAGTACCTAAAGACACGGTTTAACTACCTCGTACAAGCACGCTGCGTGATTTCCCAGCGCATTAAGGATAAGCACCTAGGCGACTGCGTTCCTCGAGTGTCTAACAGCGGGACGATCGAAGGTAGCCGAAAGGCTGGTTCGACCTACTGATTCGACGCGCAAAGTGAGTGGGTCGACGTTGCGTATCTTTTTTTTTAGACGACTAGACGCCTATCGACGTTCTTCGTTTCCCACGGGCTCGAATTCTGCACAAAATTTTTCGACCAGCAACGATCCCAAAGGAGAAGCGGAATCGACGAACGGGCAAAGTGGGCCAGACATCTTCGCGGCTTGCGTAATTCTCCGCGATCCAATTTGCGAATTGGGACGGCGGCGTTTCTTCTTCGCCAGCCCGTTGCCGCGTGGATCTTTTCCACGAGCAAGAAGTGGACCGTGGCTTTTTATTGCCCCCGCGTAATATTTTTTTAACATTCGTGTTGATAGAAGGTCTACAATCGATACAAGGTGACCTACCTTCCCTTGAAATTCGCGAGACCAATATTTGTCCACAATCGGTACGGATACACGCAGAAAGAGTGCGATCATACGCGCGTGCTGACCGCATTTTTGTATGCTCTCCTTTTCTCCTTTTTTGCACGCGTTTCGTTACGCCAGTATCGACGAAGCTGAAATGTGATTTACGGGTTCGGTGCTGAAAATTTCTGTCCCTGTTCTAAAAGTTGGAGCTCTTTCCGACATCGGCCGAAAAGTCTCGACAATGTAGCCGAGCGGGGCGAAACGCTATGGGAACGATGCGTCGAGAATTACGTTTGCCGATCGACGAACCGGCTTCGAGAAGGAAACAATTTTTCTCGGGTCGAGAATCGGTTCGCGACACGGTCCACGACTCGTCGACAAGTTCGTCGCGAATTCCCGGTGACGTTTCGCGAATTGTTTCGTTGCTTCCTGGCGAAACTTGGTATTGCATCGCGCTCCAATTGTTCGCTCGACGATCTTTCTCTTCCCGAGAGGGAGACCGGAAACGGGTCACATCCGACGCTATTGCCCGAAAGCGTAGCGGCAATCTTGCTCCTGCGATCCGTCGATAGCCGACCCGATCTTTCCTCGTTCGTGTGACGCTTTCTTCTACCCTCGCCTTTTTTCCCCCCACAGTTGCATTCTCTTTCTCCGAGGAGTTTGCCCAGCTTCTAATTGATAGCGCGACGAGAAGCAGAATCGACGGTCAATCTAAAAATGAAAAAATGAAACCAGAAGCGAAACGGACGCCATTCCGAGTTTCCTGGGAAACGAGCGTGGCATCCGCAGGCGGGAACAATTATCGATCGAAACGAGAAACAAAAATGACACGCGTGTTAACCCGACAAAACGAGGGTCAATCGTCGTTCAGCCTGGTCGGATAGTTAACGCGACTCCGCAGCCGCGCCGGCTGGAATGTCGGTTCGACGATCTCCGACTAAAATAGCTGGACGAAATCGTCGGAAGCTCCTCGCTTCCATAAGACGCGGGGTGTACAAATTTGTCTCAATTTATCCACCGACGATAGCGATAGGTATCGGAAAGCGCTAAACGCAGAAGCCGCGTTTCGCTTCATTCGGGCGCTGCCTCGATCAAATTTGGGGTAGAGAGATCGTTCACGGCGCGAGCGACGATGCGTTGTTCATCGTTCTATTCGGTCGATTCGTCCATCCGAAATCTGCACAGCTGAGAACGGTCGACGATTCCGATAAACGCTCAGCGACGCACGAAAGCGACGTTTCTACGACGGTGAGGGTAAAGTGCTCGCGAGGTGAGATTTACGTTACGAGAGGAGTTGCGAAAGAAAGCGGTGGCCACTTCGGTGAACGATCGCTAGAGAAAAAGGTGTCGCTGCAGTTGTTCATTTGCGAATGAATTTCATTCTACCGACAGACTGGATTTCTCGAGGGACGAAAGAACTACGGCACGTCTGGGATTACTCGTTCCAGGCCGTTCGATTGATCAGGCGCGGCCGATTTAATCGTGCCTTGTTCCTGCCATTCTCTGCTTCTTGCTACCCAGTTCCCTTGGATTCTCTATCGACGATAATTGTCGAAACGATACGACCCTCTCGTGGGAGACTTATGCAAGCGATCGATTCCGCGAGAACTATGTAGTTCACGAGTGATTGTTTCGCCTTGATCGGTGGTTGATGATAAAACACGTTGCACTTGGGTGCACCGTTGCGGTTCGAGCACCGCGTCGATCGCGATACCCTCGGATAAAATGGATCCGCTCCGGTTGTCATTTGCTAAAGACTAATCGAATCGCTCGCATGCGTTCGTTTCGACTTGGAACGGTGAATGACCGACGCGCGGTGGCCGTAAATTTCATTCAGGTGTCCTCGCCCCTCCGAAAACGAACGCAACATTTCCCTAAGCAAATCCTGCGATCTTGCTCGCAAACGATCCGCGGCGTTCCGAGGTGGGCCGCGCAAGTACTGTCGCGTGCAAGTTCTCTAGATGTATTTAAGGATTCCGCCGCGCTGTAAACAGACCTGGCCGTCGTTTCCCCAGCGTGAATAAAAATATGCCGTGCGTCCAAACTGTGGGTGTCGCGCGAGGGGTTCGCGAACGAGCGCGTGAACAAACGACCCGTGTCTTATCACCGTGGAACTGCATTTTATTATCTAAATGGCTTTCAGCGAACCACGCCAAGTCGTAACCGGAACGAGGCTTTACGAGCCGGCCCCTCTAAGAAATTTCTAAGCGACGCGTTCGTTCGCGCACGACTTTTCTTCTTGTTTCAAGAGTCGCGATTCGCATCCCTTTCGCGGAATTCCCTGTCGTACTCTAAAATGCTCGGGATTCTCCCCTTCGTTGCAACTTTTATCCACTTGAACCGATATCGACAGGGGTGATTCGTGGCACGCGAAACGGCAGCAGAAACAGGACTCGGTTCCAGAGACGTTGATACGGCCTGCGGTGTTTCGTTCCGTTTCCAGCTTGCAGAGCTTTCGAATGCGATTGCATTACCGATGTTTGATCATTCAATTTTTCAGCCAGCTCTTTGCGCGTTTATTCGCGGACGAATGTCAGAGAACGCGATGCGGTCCTTTTTTTTTTTATTGAAAAAGGGAACTCAATGTCGAGCTCGCGGCGAATTGTCCAAACGTTTAACAAAAATCCCCGGTGGTGGATCGGTGAGCCGTTAAGCATTAAAAAGTCTCCCCTTATCGGATACGTTCTCAAATCGATCGGGCTAAGGTTAATTTCGGGGCTAGGATTGGGTCAAGTTTTTGTAAGCGCTGCCCGCGAAGCGGCGAGCGAAAAGGAACGAGACACGAGAAACGGAAAAGTGGACTCTTCTTATCGGGAAAAGCGGATCATTAAGACTTGCGGAAAAAATTGCTTAACGAGGCGCGAGACATCCAGGGCGTTTCGTTGCCTTTGATTGCATTTCCTGTAGCGTCAAGTAACCGATTTTCTTGCGAAAACTTTTAATTAATAGTATGAAAAGAAACGAAGCGGTGTCTGTCAAACGGCCGGTTTCCTTTTCCTACCGTCGCCCCGCGGCTCTCTGGACAGACACGCTCGTTCGATTCGCATTTCCGTCACGATTGCAGCACGGTGGCAGGCGATAGATCCCTGGCGCTTGCGTCTCGGCGAGTAACTCGATATTCGAGTTTACAGCGGGCTCGTTTGAGGCAAGCAGAACCCCAGGCCTCGGGAAATTTTTCGCCAACACGGGACGTTCCACGGGCGCAGCTTTCGAATCCGATTTCGACGGCGAAACACGCTTCTGCACTCGACGGAGAACTGCCCCCTGCGTTTCCCCTTTGTTTCGACGCTCGGCTCGGCTCGGACCGCCCCGTCCGGAAAATTAACCGAATTAAATCGTTTTTGTATGTTCCCTCGTTCGCTCGCAGCATCCCTCCCGTCGTCGCTAGATTTCGATGATCGTCCCCGAACCTTGCGTTCCTCGCCTGCCCTCGCGTAAACTCGACTGCCGCGAGAGCTAAAGAAAATTTGCTCGACGATCGGCGTCCCTGCGATGTTTAAACAGGTATACCTCCAGTGGAAGCGAATGTGCAGTTGTCGATTTTGCACGTTGCCGCAATCAGTACCGCGCTCGATGTACACGCACGGAGGCCGCGATATCGATTTCGACAAACGAGCGCGAGGAATAGCCGGTCGATGTATCTGTGCGTATTTTCTAGACGAAATGCGCAGCGACGGGCTTCCGAACGCATGCGCTTATCCTATGGTGTACCCGTGGGTGTTGGACAAACACGCGCGTAACGCGTGCGAACGCTTTGCCTAAACGCACATCGAGCGCAGACAGGTGCAGCGCGGCATACCTGGAAACATCGAGGCGAATTTCGATCTCTCGCGGACAGGTTGCATTACGCGTGCTTCGCCGCTCGTGTAACTCGCAATGCAGCTACCTATGGACGAGCAGGTTTTTCTCCAGACCGACAGGACTCACGGGCATACGTTCGAAGTCGAGCTTGGTTCGTGCGTATCATTTTGTAACGGTAATACGAGATGCAACGTAATCAACAGATGTTGCAATTACCGGCGCAACCGCAGCCGTGGCCGCGGTCTTGGTCGAGGTCGCGGGTCGCGGTCGCGGTCGTGGTCGCGCCAGACAAAAATTGCACGCTGGCGAACGACCGTGGAAACTGCGAATTCGGTCTCTCTCATAGAAAACGTTGAGCGTACGTTTTACGTAGAAGTGTCGCCCGTGGCGACGAGAGCGGCAGTTTGATCGTTTCCTCAATTCCTGCCGAATCTCGAAGTTCGGCGGAATTAAACGCACGGGCGACGACGACGCACCGAGCCCAGCTTCGCCGGGATGCTTTCCCGCGGAGCGATTTATTAGTCGGGGTATTGCAGAAATCGTGGCGCGCCATTACAAGTTACAAATCATATTTAATTGCATTATCGTGGGTGTCGGGGGAACCGAAACGTACGCGGCATTCGAAAGTCGGCCACGGGGGTGGTTACGCTCGGGGGAGGAACATCTGCGACTCCGCGTCGACGCCGCGCCGCCTGTTTTTCGCGTGCTCCGAGGGCAATAACACCATTGGCAGTGTCTCGAGCGAGAGGAGGAAGCTTTCGTTGTCAAGGAATTTTAAAATTGCGAGGCCACTCGAGGCTGGCTACGGTTCGTATTCTCCGGCGAACGCGGAGTGTTTTCTCTAATTCGAGTTCTCCAAGAGCTTGGGGGGCGACAGGTTTTTCGCCTCGCTAGGCGAACCCACCCCTCGAGTAGCGAGTACGCGATGCAAAAAAGGGGAGAGGGTTGCATAGGTATCAGGGGATGCAGCAGACGAGCTTCACGTGTCGCAGCCCCGTTTTCTAGGACTCTTGCCAAATACACAGGTCCGATCGATGCCAAGTACCAGGCTCGAGGCTAATCGAAACGTCGCCGTCTGTGTGTGCCGCGCACCGGGAATGTCTGCCGAACGAAGGAGAAATCGAAAATTCACCGGAGACTTTTCTCTCTTTCGTTCCTTTCTACCTTTCGATTCCACCCACCGGGCCTAGCTGCAATCTTTCAGCCAATCTAATCAGCCGGCCCGCCTGTACAAATCTGTAGGAATTTAGGACCAACCTTCCGTTATCTAGATTATTTAGTGTCCGCGCCCGAACTGTCCTCCTCTTCGTCCCTTTTCATTTGTCTCCCGTCGCACACTTCTGTCCCGCTTCTCTCCGTCTCCATTTCCTTCCTCCGTCCGGGATCTTGGGGTTTCCCTGTACTCGGCTGTCTCGGTACGGCTAGGCTGTCGCAGCGGAAGTGGATGTACGCCAGGGCTAAAATTCGGAGGGCGGGCGCGGCGCGACAGAGGGCACGGGGGATGCATGCGCGATGCGAGGAGGATCTTTTTGTCTTCGTTCGTTCGATGGACGACGCCGGGTTAGGGCTGCTGGAAATTGAGAACAAATGCCGGTTCGTGGCGCACCGTGTAATCGAGCTTGTAACGCGTGCCGCCGGCAACTACCAGCGACGTTCCGAGGGAGATTTCCAGGGAAAAAAAAGGAATTCGCGATGGCGATGGGTCGTCGTTTCCGGGTTGCATTTTCCATACGAACCACCGACCCGAGAGAAATGGACTATCAACGATACGCGCGCTGTGTTTGCGCCCTACCCCCAACTCTCCTTCCGCGAATTTGGAACCGGCAGCTCGGAGCTTCTATTCACCATAGCCAACGAGCTCCCTCCTCGAAGTTTCAAGTTCCACCTCTGCGCTGTTTCGGGCAACAATGTAACCTAGAGTACGCGACAATTACGAGCGGACTTCCCGGCCGGCCATGCCCCGTTACGCGGTTCGTTAAACGCGCGATCAATCTTTAAGCGCGGAGAACCCTTGCGTCGCGACACCGTGCTCGTACTCGATACGATCCAGTGAAAATTTCGTGCGCGAAACTAAGTCACCGCGTTAATTGCCGCCCCTTCTTGTCCACCCTTTCATACTTTGCTCGCTGCCGGGCAGTGCCCGGCAGCGGAAAAGCACCGAAGCAATTCCACGGCGATGAAGAATTTACGTCGCGGTAGCGTTCGCGCGACGATGGCGTTCCACGGCCGACGCGAGGGTGGTATAATCGACAGGCGTTGTACCTCGCGAGCCTTGCAACACGTGTTACTGACGTCCCTGCTACGATTTACGGGGATCGGTTTTACCCTTTTTTTCTTTCGCCCTCTTTCGCCCTCTCGCGCCCTCGCTCTATCGCAGCGGCGAACTTGGCCGTAAATAAAAGTCGCTCGACCGGCGCAGCAGCGCCGCCGTTCTCCGGAACCATCGGTCGCACTCAAGTATTCAGCATGGAGCCACTTACGCGTTCGTTCGATGCATTTTTATGCGGCTGATTATCTTTTTCCCGTTCCCTTGCCAGCGTCCGCACCCGCCTCTCGGCCCCGGATTCTGGATTCACGGCTGAGGCGACTTCCGCGATCGTTATCCACGCCGAGAATCCGGTAGGAAAGCGGTGCGATCGCCCCGCAATTTTCTTTTTTTTGCGTCGCTAAATATCGATCGGGTGGCTTTTTCTGTCACAGCCGGAGTCAGTTTTTGCGAGGCGTCGCGATCGCGGCGCAGACTAGATTCCGCGAAGGAAAAGGAAAAAGGAAAGGGAAAAGGAAAAGGTCGTGACCGGCGACCTAACGCGCGGCAGCTCGTTTTAAATTGCAGGACAAAGCACGCGGCCAGACTGGTATAAATGGCATGGAAGTTGCGTCACTTGGGCAGAGATTAACGGGTGGAAATGCCGTCGGTCGTTAAGTCACTTTCGGCGTATCTCGCGTAGACGGCCGCCGCCCCGTCATCCTTTTTGTGCGCGCTGCTTTATGACTCCGGCTGGACATGAATCATGATCCGCAAAGATGCGCGTGGTTTATCGGATGTCATTCCGCGACGACCATCTCGTCGCGTGGTTTTATCGGTCGGAACGATTCACGGCATCGTCCAGCGAACGGTCTCGTGCCTCGGTACGCGATCGGGACCGAGAAGATCGTTGCGCGCTCGGCGTGGAGCAACTCGAAACGCGTAAATCGATATCGAGCTGGCCGATGGCTGCTATTCCGTGCAATTAGCTGCGAGCCGGAATACCGAGTCCCGTGGAACGAGATCGGATTAATGCAGGACGGGGCGAGGGTCGGTCCGCGCCTGACGAAGGGCACCCCTTAAATTCCATTTGTCGGCCTCGTAAGCAGAAATCCCCGACCCTTGATTGTCGCACGCGCTTGCGAATTTTTACTGCGAGACGCTTGGAAGTCGAAACTCTGTCGCACGCAGTCACGAACGCGTTCTCGCTGCTATACTCCGTCGTTCGCTTGACGAATCGCAGCAAGAATCGGTTGCCAAGCACATTAATTGCTCGACCATCTGGATATCGCGTCGCCAGCCACGCTTCCAGCGTCCGGGGACCTCTAATTAGTGCAAGTTGAACCGAACAAATTGACCGGTGTAGAAGCATGCAAGATCGCGCGTTAAAGTTGCCTTGCGACAAGTCGGAGAATTTTCTCTCTGGACAGGTGGAGCGCGCGGACGAAAATTTCCCTGGGAAGAACATCGGCAGCCGTGACAGGGCGGGCGAAAGCGACGCGCATAAGTATCGCAGTGACCCGGCCGATACACGGATTTGTTTTATGCCTCGTATTTCGTTATGTTTTACGATCGTTTCAGTGCCGACTGATAACATAAAACGGTCGTATAAACTTTTCCCTCCCTCGAAGGCGGTTCAAGATTTAGCGTGCGCCACTGAAACGAACTCTAGTTGGCCAGAGATAAGACGCGACAGGAATGTCTCGATTATCGTTACATTCCCCAACGGTAGATAAAATTCCACGGGGGAAAAAAGTGCCCGCAATTCGAGTTTAATTTAATAAGAACCGTTCTCGCAGCGTGGGCAATAAAATGCAAATACACATGCACCTTCCGGCCAGCCGATAGGTATACACCTGCGCGTGTGCTCGTCGAAGAAATTCGCAGGTCGACGCGGTTCGGTCCTACCTTTCTTCCGGGAAACACGGAACGAACTGTCCTTCTATGCAGATGCAATCGGGCGCTCTCCCCGCGAATCGTTCTCGGACTTGTTTCCACATTTTCGTTCCACCCCTGTTAATCTTTCTCGAACGATCCTTGCCGCAAAATAGGAAGGGGTAGAGAAAAATTCGCTCGGGCGCAACGGGCGATGCCGCGACACGCCGGAGATTTCCTCGGCAAACGATATCGGAGGAGAAGGAGGAAGAACGGTGCGATCCTTAAACGAGCCCAACAAAACGGTTAGAGCCGTGCAAACAGCCGCGGAATCAAATATAGAGTGAAACGCGATTATTTGCGAGTGCAGTCGGCGCGGCAAACGCGATTCACCAGCTGCGCGCGGCGACGCGGTGACGTTTTCCCCTAGCCAAAGATATGTAAGTACTCTACGCATATAAGTATATATGTACATGCACACCGGTGGTTCCAGTCGACGGAAGTCGTGGATTTAACGCGCTGCGCCGACGCACCTCGCGCGTGCATCTCGTATCGCGACCAAAGAGAACACCGCTTCCGGTAGTAGATACGACAATGAGCTTGGGAGCAAAGGTCGTGCGCCACGTGTCCCTATTGTGCCCCACCCCATTCACGTCCGTGAACCGTCCGATTGTTCTCCACCCGTGACCCCGGAGAATACGCGTCCACGCGCAGTATCCCTTTCTCGTCGTTCCGTCCCCTGCGCGAGTCCGCTTTCGCTTCTACCAAATCTTTTCACCCTTACGAAATTTTTCGCATCCCGGAACGTCTCAGGGATCTCGACGGGCTTTGGCGGACGCGTCGGGCAACGCCGCTGATAGGCAGGCATCGCAAATTGCATAATTTCCTTGCCGCTGTGGGACACGCGCCATTCACGCCCATAGACGGCCTAATTGGGCTCGATTCGTCGCCGAGGAGAATAGCTCCTCGTCGGGTGCGTATTCCTCTCGCGCGAACGTTCCGGGCGGCTGAGAAATATCGAGTCGGAAAATGACATCCGGCACAATTTCTAATTAATGTGCGCAACTCGCGTCGCGACAAAACCTAGCTGATCGAAACGACCAACGATTTGTCGCAGCACGGACGCGGACCGCGAAAGGACCGAAGCTCGTTTTTATCGCTCCCCAGCCGGTTATCGTTCACCGCGGTTAATTTAGCGCCGTTGGTAAAAATATGCGACGGTTTTCGAACTCGATCGCCGGATATCGCTTCTGCCAGCGCGGCCCGGCGCCACGCGGCGCCACCCGACGCCACCCGACGCCACCCGCGCGTTTTCCGAGCAATAATAATTCTTACCGTTAATTTATCGCCCCGGATCCCGGCGCATTTGGCGTCTCTTTATGAATGCACCCCCGACGCCTCGTCCCGCGCTACCCTCCCAATTAATTCTCCTCACTGTCCCAGGCTTTCGCGTCGTCTCTTTCGCGACGGGAGAACAGAATAAAACGGCTCGCCTAATAAGATCGTTTCGCGTCGCGGTGTAAACTAATCGACGACATCTATCTTTGCGACGGCCAACACCTATCGACACCTTTCCGCTTTCGGGCGCCCATTAGCGCCCACGGGCGAGGAGAGGGTGGGCGCGGAACGATCGCGAACATCAGGGAGCAGATAAACGATAACTGGCCGCGGTACATAGGGAACAAAGTTCCATAGCGTCCTCGGAGAAAATTAGTCAACTGTTCGGTCGTTATCTCCGCGTCGATGAGAGAGTCGAAAGGCTCGAGCGAATTACGCGAGACGGCAAGGAGTTCTGCGAGGGAATCGAAGGAGAGGGTAAGAAAAAAGGGGCGGCGCGGCAGAGGTGGAAGGGCTGGGAAGCAGTGGGTCGCGTGCGGCTTGGATGCATTCGGCGCGACGATAGGCTTGCCAACATCATCGATCGCGTGAAACAGTAATGCGGGCTAATGCACGCTCGGCGCACGCTAATGCACGAGAGGGAAGGCAAATTAAGGAGCTGATAAGCCTTATCGAGCGACGACTCGTGCGAACGCGCGGCCCTGCCCGATGCATGCGCGCGAGTCGCAGCTTCAAGCGGAATACATTCTTGGTTCGCGCTCCGGAACAAAGTGGCCTCGAATCCGCACAAATGCACGCGCGGTGTCTCGAAGTGGATCGCGTTTGTGCATCGTCTCGAAAATTAACGACGAGGCGGAACGGCATGGGAAATGTGGCGGGGAACGAGTCGGCCCGGTTCCCCATCGCGAAGAAGCGGCGCCGCTCTCTCGAAATTGCATCCGAATACGCGGGACGCGGTGGGAATAAATGAAAACTCGGCCGCCTCGAAATCCGGGAAATTCGTTTCCATTCTGCTCGTACTTTGTTCCCGGTGGGTGAATTCGTGGAAGCAATCCGGAAGACGGAAGCGTCCTGGGATTTTCTCGCACGGCGAGAGGCCGCGTGTCCGACGCACAAATCCCGGCAACCAGTCCCGGCTTTCAGGTACCTCGATTATAACGAATCGCTTTCGCGTTGCTTCTCGCGCGCAGCAAGCGGACTCGGAAGCGTCCCGGGTCCGCTGGATGCATTCGCGAACGACGGGACACGCCCGAGGTGAAATATTTGTTTCGCTTTCCTCAACGATCGCGCCCTCGTTAGTCCGTTAACCTCGACCAGACCGCGACGGGGTCGCGGAGCGCGATGAATATTTTCGGTCGAAGCGCACCTTTGATTGGACGCATCGTCGACCATCGATACGGTTGTAGATTCCACCAGCGAGCTCGCGTCAACGGAGGCGAGTGTGCTTCGATTATAACCAGCGACAAAGTTTTTTCCGCGACACGTCGAACCGTCGAACCGTCGAACCGTCGAACCGTCGAACCGTCGACCCGTCGAAACGCCGCCGGGGGATAATCGAGGCGGATACGATCGAAGGCTTTATTTTTCCTACGCTCGCAGCGAAACGAGCTCGGCTCATCGATCACCGTCAGCGGCGAAGAAACGATACCTGGCTGGACGTGCATCGAGGCCGGATGCGGCGAGTTCATTCCGCACGAGTGCACACGTTCGAACGATTCCAACGACATCGCCTGGAAAAACTCGATCCTCCAACAGCCCCTGTAATCGTTCGTCGCTCGTCGCTCGTCGCTCGTCGCTCGTCGCTCGTCGCTCGTCGCTCGTCGCTCGTCGCTCGTCGCTCGTCGCTCGTCGCTCGGCGCTCGTCGCTCGTCGTTCGGTGCCTTCCTTCCAACCGGCTTTGCCCCTCTTGAAAATTTTAGTCGACAGCTATAAAACCGTCCGAGACGGTGCCGAGGCCGATCGTCCTCGAGGCATATAGGAAGATTTTCCCCTCGACTTTTCGTCGAACGGTGTGCGAGCGGCGGGAGACGGCGTTATTTCGCGCACCGAACGAGTACCGGCTCGACCGTTCCGTGTGCAAACTGCATCGTTACATATCCGCTTTTGTTGAACTTTGATTGCGTTCGATCGGCCCGGGATAATAAAGTCTCGTCGCGGTTTGTCCCACAATAGAGTCAACGAACTGTTCCGCGCCGTTGGAATATTTCGATACGTTTAATCGTCGAGCATTCGCGCTAGCCTGGCCCGCCATTATCCGACATAATTGCACGACCGTTTCGAGCGGCCGGATGGCGGAGCTAATTAGTTGGCAACTAAATTCGTTTCTCGTTCCAACTTTCTTCTCATTCTTTCGGGCCAAAGTTAATCAGGAATCGCGGTGAACGCGAGTACGCGACTCCCGTTTCTCTTGCGGAATGAACGTTATTTAGCATCGTCCTGCTGGAGTTCCCGTAGCGCTGCTTCGAAAGTTCGGGACACTTGTATTTCTCGCAACCTTTTCCCAGCGTCCCTCTCGAAAATATTGCCATTCGGAATGAATTTTGTACGGAGCATTACACGAGGACCCGGTTCGTCGAATTTCGACAGCGGTTGCGACGAGTTTCCGATTAAGAGAGACATCGCGGGAAGGGCGAATCGCCGCAGTCAGTCGGTACACATAAGGAAAAACCAATAACTGCGTTCGATCTCGCGACGGAAGCAATCTCGTGGGGTGGCTCGCAATTATTTCGCGTTTTTTGTCGCGCGAAACCACGGCGCAAAATCGTACAATCTCACGCGCGGCTCGACATTGAATTCCGGGGAAATTAGCCGAAATTTGCAGGCGGAGGAGCGGCTCGGCGATTCGGTTTATTCCAGGTGCGCCGCAGCCGATAAAATATCGGGACGGTGCTGGACACGCGTTGGGTGGGCTCACCCTTTGCGGGCTAAGATCGCCACCGCGAAAATTCGATCCACCGAGCCGACGGGAACTCGATGCTTCGTCGAGAAAAAGGTAATTAACCGACGCGTCTGTGCTGCCAGTTTCGTGCGCCGTATAGAAAATGTGTCGGGCGAAGAGAGAAGACCGACGCGACTGTCGTAAAGCGGTGTAACCGAAACCTGGAAACAGGGGCAATCGACGTTCGATCGCGCCAGGCAACTCTGTCACGAGCAGATGCAACGATTCTGGAGTACTTACCCGATCAAGTGTTCGACACTGTTTGCCGATCCATTAACGAACGCGTTCGAGATATGGCTCGCGATTCGGTAGATACAGTTGACCTGGATCCTGCACAGCTGGGATAACTTATCGAAACCGCCCTTCTCGTTGAATCGAAGTTCTCCGACCGGATCCGAACAAATTCGCTCCGGAATTGCCCACCTCTCACCTATTCGCCGCTCGCAAATTTCTTGCAGGACGTCACACCGCGAGGTGGCGCGTATGCGTCGAGCAACTCGGGAAACGGCTACGGGGAAAGAGCTTTGTCGGGTAAACGGCCAGCGCGCGGTACATTATTCGTCGGGGTCGACGAAACGGTAGCCAGACGAGCCTGCCGCGCCATCGCGGTTGCACGCGTACGTCTGTCATCGAGGTTCGACGAGGGCTCCTTTCTCAGGGGTGCGAGTATCGTAGATATCCATTTCTCTCCACTGGTCACGCCTCGTCTCGTCCGCCACTTGTTGACGCGAACAATTGCCGGTAAACGATTAGGTACGTTTCCCGTCGAACGCGCACGCGATCGCTTCGACGACGCGCTCCACGCACCGAGAGTAGCGATATTTCTTTCACGCGGAAGGAAAGCAAATTTCGTTCGACCGGCCCTTCGTCGTAGAAAATTCGAAGCGAAGGGCCACTCGAAACTGTTCTCTGTGGCTCCCGTAAGTTGTATCTCTCGCGAGCACCCGCGAATATTCTAGTTTTTACCTGGACAGTTGTTAAGCGAGTCTCGCCAGCGGTGTTCGATATGCGCCCCTGTCTTCCTCCACTTTTTCCACCCCCCTTTCCCTCGAAAACCGAGTCGCGTCACGGACTTTTTGGTGGAGCTCGATAACAACCAGAAGGTTCGGTGCGGTCACCATAAATTCATTATCGTCGCGGGAACGCGGGCAACGCGGACAACGCGGGCAACGCGGCGCTGGCGTGGAACGAAACACTGAACGCGCTCGTTTCCCGGTTCCACCGAGCAACGCGACGTCCCCGATAACTGCCGAGAAAATTGAACGAAAGCCGCCCGACCCGAAAAAAATGCCCACACATTTTTCTCTTCGCCCGGATGAAATTAAGGACAGGCATTCTGCTGGAACGCTCTCGATCGACCCGACCCGGCGGTCGATTCGACGAAATGATTTGCAACCACCTATACAAATGCCTACGAACTGTAATACCGAGCAAACCGGGGCGGGCGAATTGCGGATGCGCCAGAGGACAAGCGATTACAAGATCGCGTGTATCCAGGAACGCGACGAGGAGACGGTAGAGACGAAAACGCGAAACGAGATTCGACGCGCAGTTCGATCCGCGTTTGCTGGTAATTAACCATCCGGGCTGAATCCGTAACTCGTAACCGCGCGACTATTCCGGCTTGAATGATTAATCCCGCATTTGCGTTAGCCCACGCGTTGCGCTGCACGCTGCAGTTTCGCAAACGATTCACGGCTGCGGACCACCAATTATTGCTAGTCGCGGTTCGAGTCCAACCCAGAACGGCGCAAAACCGCGTAACGTTCATTTATCGCCATCGTTTCTGCTCTCGCGCTCTCAGGACATTTTCGTCGATACCTCCACCGCGTCCGTCGCGTCGACCGAGACAGGAATGCCGTGCTCCGCCTTAACGTATCGCCCAGATAAGGACGCCTCTTGCTCTGCCAGCGAGTCTGCGATACGTGTATCCGGGAACTAGGTCGACTCGAGGGTCCGTCACGCGAAAAACTCCCCGCGCTCGCTTCTCTTCGATATCCCTCTTCTTTATTTCGCTTTCCCTCCCCCCGCTAATTGAAGATGCCTCGCTTTCAAGTAAGTTTGAAAACTTCCTCCCCGGCTTCGAACCCACTTTCTATTAGAAATACCACGCCTGAAATCTAGTATCGAGAGTATTTGTTGGCGGTATAACTTTACCTGGACGGTCAATGGTGGCGGGTTAACGATGCTTTGCCCGCGCGAAGAACCAGGTGCGCCGGGCTTTTGTTTCGCCCGACCGTACCAATCTTGTTAGCGTTCGATCTTTGTGCTCCGGATATCTCCCTTCGAAACTATCGACGTACTTGGCGTCGGCTAGTTATTTATTCGTCTAGAGATTCTTTCGAAAAATGTAGAACGGGATCAACGGGCTCGGGAACCCGCCACACACTTGGAATCGCGTTCGCGACCGGAAGGCATTAACCGCGCGACAATGCGAATACACGGAGGGACGCGCCAACGATCGCGTTTCCTTCGTGGTCTATCTCGTCGAGCTAGCGAGCATCGTACGTTCGTAAAATGTGCACGGGCGCGATAAATGCCAGGGTAAAACCAGGGAGTCGAAGTTTCGGCATTTTACGGTAGGCTACGTTTTTAGGTAGTCCCTGGCGGGCACCGGGCTGGCAGGCTCCACATTTCTTCCGACGCCATGCCGCATAAAACTTTACCGCGTCTGCTTCCATTTTGCGCGATCGCCGGAAATCGAGTTACTCTCGAGCTCCCTTCCGAATGTTATCGCTTTTATTAATGCGCCGCGTGGATTGTATCGATGGAGGAATAACCTAAGAAATATGTAATATCTGTTTTCCCTTTCGACATTTACCGTTCTACTCGCGGACGACCTTTTCCGATAGCGAGACGCGTACTTTCGCGCGGCGCGAAACGGTTTAAGGAATGTTTAACGAAATAAGAAACGAATAATGTCGGAACTGCGACCGGGGGAGTCGAATCCAGGCCGATCCGTAAAGGAGTCGGCCCGTTTGGTGTCCCTCGTTAACGACGCGACCTCGACAGGGAACGACAAAGGGGAAAATAGAGGGCAAATACGAGAGAAGAACATTCCGGGAACGTCTTTCGCAACGACGTAACAGCATTGTGGCAGAATCGCATCGTTAGGTCTTTCCGATAACGCTCGGCCCTACCCATTGCTCTCCGTTCTAGTGGAATCACGTGCTCGACCGCTTCGACGTTTCCTGCACTTGTGCAGCGAATACAGTATCTGTAAAACTGGCTAAACGGCCGACCAATTGAAATCGTTCGCCGCAACTAATTCGGTTAATCCATAGAATTCTAAAAGGGCGTCCGAAAGCAGGTGGGTGAAAATGTTTCAGGGCTCGATAGGTTTTTCCTCGCTGCTGTCTGTCTTCCCCGCTTCCGTTTCCTTTCCAGCCTTTATCGACTAGGAGCCTCGGCGAAGGAAACACGCGTCGTCTCGACGAGATTGAAGTGCAGCTAGCGCGACACTCTGCATCGCGGCTCCAAGGGACGCTCGCACGACTGCTCGAGAACACTAGTCCCGGTTCCACGGTGGGGTAATTTTTTAGAAATCTTCTCAGCCGTCTCTCTCCCCCTTCTTTCACCGCGACGGGTTTCTCAAAGAAAGTTAGATTCGCGTTAGCCCGCGTACGCGAGACGCTAGCCGCGGTTAATTTAATTACGAGAGGCAGCGATGGCCGCGCGGACGCGTCCAATAAAGCATCTGGACCACTGGATAAGGGTGGTCGACGCTGCAAAGAGACTCGGGTAATCGATCGTGCCTCGGCGTAACGCCCGAAACCGCTATCTGCTTCGTTTCCTTTTGGTCGCAATAAAAGCAGCGAAAAGAGTTGATGGGTTCGTTCATTAGTCATGGCTTAACCGCGGGTCGAAGACTACGGTTGTACCTGTGTGCGTGCGTGGAAACGTAGCTGGTGGCGAGAGGTAGCTGCAGGGGGGCCGTTAAAAAAATAATGGCCTGGGGTCGCGGCTGGCGGAGCCGTCACCCTGGCACGTGCGAAACTTTAATGACTTTCGCTCGACATAACGCCACTCTCGCCCCTTGCTCGTTCTCCTCGATCCGGCCAGGATTGACCTCGCATGTGCACCCCGTGCAGGTCCACTCGTGTGGCGAACCGCCGCGCCACCGGAGATAAGCCACTTCTCGACTGCGTCCCGTTGCGCTCCGCGGACGATCGGATCGGAAGATTGCGGTCTGCTCCTCTCTTTATTAATTCACAGTGCGTTCTTCCTATCTTCCGACTCCGGTGCATGCGCCGACCGGATACGGTCACCCTCCGCGTAGAAAAAGAATGTCGCGACGTTGGCCGGTACGCGTCCGTTCGGAGCAGCCCAAACTTTATTCGCAACGGCACGCTCTCCTAAACTTGCGTAGACGAGAGACGGACTACTGCAACGGGTTCGTTCAACGAGCACAGAGTTGTTTCGGGCAGAATTTGCCGGACGAAGGATTCGCTAATTGTAAGAGGTAGCAAAATGATCGACGCGGAGGCTCGAGTTGGCCCCAAGCTCGTGCGTTTAATTGCTATTCCCCGGCTGTTCTATCTTTCCGTGTTAATTGCGCGAGGGCGAAGCAGCGATCCGCTCGAGAATGCCGTGCGCATCTTTCATCGTGTGCCGTACCGCCCCGCACCCTTTCGGACGGGCCAAGCTCAAGGGTGGCGGAGAACGATCTCGCAAAGTTCGATCGGCAAAGTTTCACGACCGGGTCGTAACTTTGAACGCGTTCAATATTTCCGAATACGCGGCGCGACGTTCCGGGGCGCGTCACTGCAGCACCTGGACAAACTTGTGCCCGCGTGATTTGCAGCCCAGCCTCCCGAGCACCGCTGGCCCAGACGAATTCTCCCCGCTCGATTTTTTCCCGGTCCACGAACCGTGCGAATCGCGCGGCCCGATTCGCGCACGTTCGAGACACCGTGAAATATTGTACGCTGCCACGCGAAATCTCCGAAACCGGTTTTCTTACCGAGGCGGACGTTTGCCGCGATACTCCGCGCCGCGTAGAACCCGCCCATCCGCAAACTTTTCTGGAAATCGATGCGCTATCCGCTACGCGATTCCCTCTGCTTCAGGTGGCACCGTTCGCCTCGCATTTTGCTCGCGGCCCCCGATGTCCTCCTACTTACTTAGCAGCAGGATGAAAATGCACAGGCGCGTGTCGGCCGAGCCCCGGCGCAATTAACGCCAGAAATTCGAGCATCGAAACGAAAGTGGATAGGAAGAGACAGCGGGTCGCGAAACACGCGGTTTAACCGCCCGGTCAGATTCGAACGCGGCGTTCTCTTTGGCCGATCCTCGAAAAGCGGTATCCGCTCGGTGGCTCGCGTTCCGCGACGATTTTCCTTGACATCGTTCGGTTCTCCCGACGAAACGACCCTTCGCGTCCACCGCGAACAAAAGCTAGGAACCGCTCACATGAATTCCGCGTGGCCGACCGTTAATTTCCGACGTATCCCGGAATTGGAGAATCGGAAACGGTCGAAAAAACAAGCAGCGGTGGTCCGATAATTATCGATCGGAGTACACAACGCGTTCGGCCACGGTGAAAAGCAGTCGAGAGCAGATACCGTAAATACTGCCGCAACGTTTCCACGCGGAAAACGTTTAATAAGCGGGCAGCGAGCGATTCGACTACGCGTACCCCGAAGCGATTCCGCTGCGATTTTCTATCTGAAACAGTTCCCCTATCTCTCCGCCGCCCTCGCCCTCCATCCTCCCCGATTCTCTCGGGCTTTCCCGTCGAACGACGACGAATGTAACGCCAGCCAACGTGACGTTAATTCGTTTCCAGTGCAAGACGTATGATCCTCCGATAATGGTCCGGCTACCGTTGGCTCGTATTCCGCGGCAATCAGCGACCCAAATTGCATACGCGAGACGCGACGCGACGCGACGCTCGAGGGATCGATATTGACCGGTGTCGGAGGGCCGCGTTAATTGCACTTCAGACGTTGGCCGTTCGGGAACGGTGGATAATAATGCTGGCGCGATCCCGAATTTTCTGCCGCGCTACGCTCGCGAAAGCTTGCGGTAAAAACGTTTCGCGGAGCTGGTAGCAAACAGAAGCAACGTTCGAGACGGCCGAGAAGCGCGTATTCGCTACTGGGAACAGGTATTCGAGTGGAGCCGCGAAAAGTGCGGAAGCGAGTGAACGAAGCCCGAGGTGGAATCTCGCTTGGAAGTTGATCGGAATTACGTTAATTACCTTACCGAACGTCTCGCAAAGACCGAGCGAACAGCGGCCGGAGGAGGGCGCGGTCCTTCCATAATAGCCAGCTTCACCGTAGCATCCGTTCATTGTTACCCTAGATGCAATTGCGCGCTTATCTCCGACCTAAATGGCATTCAACGGATGCGCAGGACCGGTCGGCGACATTGACTGACGTCGAAACGTGGAAACTGCCCGATAATGTAATGCTGTCAATATGGCAGCCACCGATTAGAATTTGCTTCGCGGCTTTCATCCGGGATTTTCAAATATCGCGCAGTCACTTTCTTCGTTGCTGCCCCAACCTACCGCGCGATGGGTGGGCCGCCGCGAGAAGGGAGCGAATAATCGTTCGATCGAAGTTGACGCGGGCGCCGCGGTGGTTAAGATCTTTCACGGTTTTTTCGCTTTTCGAGTTTCGCTTTCGCGAGGGAGGACCGTTCCGAGAGGGAGGAAGGGACGATCGATCAGTGGGGAAGGGAAAAGAACGAGAGAAAAGGATGGCGAAACTAATAGATAGGTAATTAGAGGATAATGAAGTAGCTTCCTGCTGGGGAAAAGGAATGGCCGATCGAGGGACTAGATCCGTTAATGATCGATGGAAGCTTTGTTCCGGTCGGCAGCAGTCAAAAGGAATCTATTACGCTTATTAAGACGATTCGGTGGCCCGTCAATGGACCAAAGAATGCCAACGATTGGCTTAGCCCTCGGCATTTCGCGGGTTGGACACAGATATTGCCCCGAATCGATATCGCGCAGATGACAAACCGTGGCGGTCCGCCGAAAGATGGAAAGACAGCGCCGGCTGTCGGCTGCCAACTAATTAGACGAATAAGATGATTCCCCTTTTCAAACGAACGAAGAAAAACGAAACCAACGTTCCTCTGCTTTTCTTTTTCAGGTGCGGAAGATGTGTTCAGGTTTACGGGGAACGAGACGCACACAGACTACTTTCGGCTGGTGCTTCGAGACGGGAACTATCTTCTGGTCGGCGGACGGTAAATAGAGGATTCATTTGAAGCGAGTGCTTTAATTAAAGGACCGCTTCTTCTTTTCCTGCTTCCCTGCTGGCCGAGGGCCCGCCGCCGCGATCGACGCCCGCAACCCCCCGATCTCTCCTACGCGCGCAGACTATTTTCCTCGAGAAATCTCGCCTCTATGGATTTTACCTTCCTCGCCTTTTCTTCCACCCCCCGTGCGACTACTTCCCTCCTTTCCAGCGATGAATTCTCGGAGCGGCCGCGAACCGCCTTTTCGTTCCTTTCGAGTTAACGAGATCGTCGAACCTTATTTAGAATCCTTTATTTTGCAAGCCCACCAGACTCGATTCCATTCGGCTAGAGGAAGAACCGAAACTATTCGGAGCGAAAGCGTTCCCCACCTCACCACCGCCTCTTTCTTTTTCTTCCAGAAATCTCGTGCACAATCTGAGTCTCACCGACCTGACCGAGCAGCAGAGGCTGACTTGGTACTCGACCGACAGTGACGTGAAGATGTGTCTAGTGAAGGGCACGCCCGACGAAAACTGCCAAAACTACATTCGTATCCTCGTGAAGTCGGAATCGAACACGCTGCTGGTATGCGCGACGAACGCGTTCAAGCCGATGTGTCGGGATTACGCTGTGCACGCCGGCAATTACACGATTCTGAAGGAAAAGGGGGGCCAGGCGATGTGCCCGTACGATCCTCGGCACAACAGCACCTTCGTTTACGTCGATGGGGAATTGTACACAGGCACGGTGGCCGATTTCGCAGGAATGGACCCGATCATCTACCGAGAACCCCTGCAAACCGAGCAGTACGACTCGAAGAGCTTGAACGGTGAGCAGTCCTTTCGTTTTTCTTCCTAGCGATCCAGCGATCGGTCCAGTTGTGCGCCGCGTTTGCTACCGTTGTCGTGCGTCGCGTTAAATGAACCGCGGGTCAAACCAGCAAGCAGATCGGAGACAGCGAAGTCCAGTTGTCGATAATCGAGGGAGCAGCTTCGAGCTTCCTGGCGCGCTATTTTGCTGGATCGCGGACCGTCCTGGACCACCGTCGCGGTATTTATGCGAACGGTGCTTATCGTAAAGCGTTCGCGACGCTCGAATCGCTCCGACAGCAAAAGTTGCAGCCGCAGTGCGCTTCCGTGTTTGTCGGACGAAGCTGCGGATCATCGGCGAGGGGCTTCGACTTTGAAAATCCTGGCCCCGAGCCACGGGACGAGGACTTACGGAAAGACGTCTCGATCGGTCGCGTCGCGTGCACCAGCTTCGATCCACGCGGTGCAATTCCGAGACGAACCGTGCGTGTCCGTGGATTCTGCCGTGCGCCAAACGCCCAGATTATCCCGCAGCCCTTTCGTATTTCTTCTTCTCAAATTCCTCAAATTCAAATTCTTCTCGCGGCACCGTGCGTGGGAAATTTGAATCCCCGTAAAAGACCGTTCGTTACCTGCTCAATCGGTCGATTCCCGTTAATTGTCCCGTCGACCACCCTTCCGTCTCGGCCGTCCCCGCATCCACGCTCTTAGCTGGGCCGAACCAAATATTCTGCGCGTTTATCGAAGAAAAACGCCAGGTGGAAGAAAGTTACGGGTCCCCTGAGAGTCTGCGGAAAGGTCGAACTTTTATTTGGAACGGTCACCCAGCCGGATGAATTATTGGGCGGGTATCGAGAGATGACGCGCGATAGGGAGCCGAGACGAACATTTTTTACAAGACCGACCCGACGCTTCGACCCCGACAATTCGGGAAAAAAGTGTGCTCGATCGCGACGCGTCGGATGAACGTAGAAAGCGGTAAACTGGATGCGCAATTTGTTCCACGGCTTCACTTGTACGCTGGAGCATTTTAATTGAACGGTGTACGTACGCTAATCAAGTTTCTCTCTCCTCCCTTTTCCTGGATAATATTGATTTTCCCTCGGTTCGTTGGAAATTCAATTTTGTGTCCATGTCTCTCTCCTCGTTTCTCACTGTTTGCCGCTCGGCGTTCGAAATTTCCGTCGCGCGTTCTCGCTATAAAATCGAAAAGCTTCTGCGAAAACGCGTAGCACGGTCGATAATTGCGGCGATGATTTTTCACCCCCCCCCCCCCCCCCCCCCGATCAAATAGCGACATCGTTGCTACTTCCAGGTGAACGATCGTCGAAAGCTTTAGTCGACGCTTCACGCGCCTCGAGTATCCTCGTTTCGACCATCCATCGGCTACTTCCGTCGAACCTTGTCTTTTCAGCTGTGGCTACCGCTTGTCGAGCCCGTTTCTAATCGAGGAACGAAGCGGAAGTCGAAGGGAGGAGATCGACCCACGATCTCCACTGTTTTCCCGCTTCCCGTTTCAGCGGGCCGCACGAATTTTCTTTGAGAAGGAAAGGAGACGCGGTTAGGCGCGTCGAGAAAGAAGGAGCGGCTCGACGACAGGGTGGCAAGAAAAGTGGCAAGAATCTCGAGGGGCTGGGGGGAGGAGAAAGGGAGAAGGAAAACAAGAGAAAATTTATGGGTCGGGGGACGATGACTCGGTCGGATATACCCACGCGGAGCTCGAGATTAATATTACTTTCTGAATCCTAAGAAGCTTATGAAAACCCGGTGAAGTTAATAAATCGATAAAGTTTTCCCACTTTATCGGGCACTTGTGCGAGCTAGCTGACGGTCGCGCAGCTGAACAGCAAGCTCGCGGTGGCCGCGGGGAGGAGAGAAAAATTGAAAACGGACGAGGAAGACAGGAAGAGAGAAACGCGTCTTTCCGCCGCGCTAGCACTCGAACAATCGACGAAATAAAAGGGTTCTTACTTATACGTATTCGGTATCACAGCAGGGTCGACGCTTGCCCGCTCGTAAAGTAAAATTGATTTTTACGATCGCAGAAAATCTAGCTCCCTCCTCGGGCGATTTCGAAACGGGTAACGAATGTTTTTTAACGACAATTCCACTGCGGCGTCCTGGAACGAGGACGCGGTATGGTCCACCGGAAGGTGATCCCTTTCGAGAAGCGTTTATCCGTACTTCTTCCTTAACGCATAGGCATTTTAATTTCAGCGCCAAACTTTGTCAGCTCCATGGCCCAAGGAGACTTCGTCTACTTCTTCTTCCGGGAGACCGCCGTGGAATACATCAACTGCGGCAAGGTAAGCGTTTGCTGCCGGGTAATCGCGACGGATACCTGGCTCGTTCGATCGAACACAGACCGCAACAGTTTCACGGCCCTTTCTCTCATTGCTTCCGCAGACCGTCTATTCTCGCGTGGCAAGAGTCTGCAAATACGATCGTGGCGGTCCCCATCGATATCGCAATAGGTGGACCTCGTTCCTAAAGTCTCGTCTTAATTGTTCCGTCACCGGAGACTTTCCCTTCTACTTCAATGAAATACGTAAGTACGATTCTACTCGCTCGGCCCTCGGAGACGCGAGCGAGCGCACGGAGGGTTCTGGAAGTTACCGTGGGCGTTGTTTGCAGAATCAACGACGGAACTGATATCGGGACAGTACGGGAATAAGTCGGCGCAGCTGATATACGGCACGTTCACTACCCCGGTGAACAGCATCAGCGGTTCGGCCGTCTGCGCTTTCTCCTTGCAGGACATCAGCGATACCTTCAAGGGCAATTTCAAGGAGCAGAGCGCCATCAACTCGAACTGGCTACCCGTGCAGAGCGCGAAGGTTCCCGACCCGAGGCCCGGCCAGTGCGTCAACGATTCGCGCTCGTTGCCCGACTTGACCCTAAACTTCATCCACACGCATTCCCTCATGGACGAGCTGGTGCCAAGCTTCTTCGGCCAGCCGATCGTCATTCGAACCAGCTTTCAGTAAGTTCGTTAACGTCGACAGGGACGCGACGGGCGAGGGAAGCGAAACCTTGCCGTATTAAACGTTCGACTCGCGCAGTTACAGATTCACGCAGATCGCGGTGGATCCTCAGGTGAAGACGCCCGGCGGCAAAACGTACGACGTGCTGTTTATCGGCACGGACAACGGAAAAGTTATCAAGGCGGTGAACGCCGAGTCGGCGGACACGCACCTCAAGGTCAGTCCAGTCGTGATCGAGGAGATTCAGGCGTTCCCCTCGACGATACCGGTGCGCGGCATCAAAGTGGTGAGAGCCTCGCAGGCCGGCGACGGTCTCGAGGACGGCAGGCTGGTCGTGATAGCCGACAGCCAGGTCCAGGCCCTGAGGCTGCACCGCTGCTACAGCGACAGAATCCTGTCGTGCGGCGAGTGCGTGGCCCTGCAGGACCCGTATTGCGCTTGGGACAAGGTGGAGGGCAAGTGCAGAGCCTTGGTGGGTCCGGCGGCCACCGACGCGAGCAGATTTTTGCAGAGCGTCGCCACGGGGCTGCACGCCTCCTGTCCGCCGGGCAAAGGTCTGAGCAAGGACGCGGGCAGCGTCGGCGCGATCTCCGCGAACCAAAACAAATTCCCTCAGGACTCGATGATGCCCAGCAAGGAAGGTCAGGGCGGGGAGATCATCAATATCATGCAGGACGAGGAGCAAGACAGTTCAGGTAGGAGAAGAAGCGGCGCCTAGTCGCGGCCGTAGGCGAGAGGGCCGGGTGCATAACTATCGAATTGCCGCAGGTCCCGAGGTATCGGCAGCAGATTCGCCACCGCCGCAGTACTCCGTGGAGACCCTGGTGATGGCCGTGGTGGCCGGCGCGTTGGCGGCTCTACTGGTTGGCTTCGTGGCGGGTTACTTGTGCGGCAGAAAGTGTAGAAAAGACGAGGACGACAACCTGCCGTATCCGGACACGGAGTACGAGTACTTCGAGCAGCGGCAAAACGTGAACAGGTGAGCGACAGTGAAGCGCGGAGCGAAGGGACTTTCGATGCGACGAACAACTTTCCACTCGGTTTCAGCAGGCTGGCCCCGGAGCCAAAGTTGTTGCCCCAGGAGGAAGTAACGTACGCGGAGCCGGTGCTGGTTCCGCAGCCGCCGAAGCTGCACTCGCCGAAAGGTACGATGAGAAAACCGCCACCGACGCCCACGGAAACGCTGTTCCAGTTCCCGGACGGATACGGTTTCCGCGGGCCGAGGGACAACTTCGGGACCCTGCGATCTCACCAGGGCGACGCGTATCGGCGCAACGACGGATTCGCGACCACCCGCAGCGTGAAGAAGGTTTATCTCTGAGAAACGAGCGAGGAGGGAGGTGGCCGTCACCGGAGCTTAGGACGGCCAGCACGCAATCGGCACAACGCGACCACAGCGGGCAGGAGTAGTCGCGCTGTGACGTCCGGGGGACAATCGAACCGCGAGCTCACGGGCTCGAGGGCGCTAGAATCGCCTTCGCCGCCCTCGAGCGTCTCGTCCAGTTCCCCGTCTCCTCCCTCCTCGTCACCCTCGCCCACCCTCGTACCGATCGCCATGACCGGTGGTTCGCCGCCACCGCCAACGCCACCCTGCAGCTTCATCTATAGGTCATAGTCGTCGTCGTCGTCGGCGTCGGTCTCTTCACCGCCGCCGTCGTACTCTGCTTCTTGTTACGCGACGCCAGCAGCCGGGACACCGTTCTACAGTCCTTCCGCGCGTTCCAATCCTGTATAGTAGCGTGACCGTGTCCCAGAGTCGTCATCGAGTCGCCCGGTCTCGAACGAAGCGTACCGACTTTTCTTCTTTTCGTTTCGTTTCGTTTCGTTTCGTTTCGTTTCTCTTCGTTGCACGCTCGTTGCGTTTTCATTTCATCATCGGTTCCCTTTCCGACCGTCGGATTTGCCGATCGGGTGCGCGATTCGCATCTTCTCGCCTCTATTTATACTGTTTGTAGGGGCAAAGCTGGTCGATTCGACCGAGCCGATCGATGGAGCTCGATCGGCGAGATATTGCGCGGAATCGTTCGCAGCGCAGCGTCGCGATCTTCGCAGTTTTATGGTTCGATTCGTGAAACTGCCGGTAGTATTGCGACAAAAAGGTTTCTTCTCGCGAAGTCAATTAAAAGAGACTATCGTTGAACTCGGCTTGCGATTTTTCTAATGTTGTAATATTTAACGCGAGTGATCGACGGTGCCATTATTGTTCGCCCGTAATACTACTGCGCGCGTGGAACGCATGGGATACCACACCCGGTGAAAACCGGTGGTAGTGTCGCGTCTCCCTGCATAGAGGAACGTCGATCGAACGGCGGGCCTCGGAGATGCGGTCGTTGATAAATAATAGAAAGGAAGGAGCAGTCGAGAAAAATCACAGCCAAACTCCGTGAACGCCGCGGCGTATCGCGCCACAAAAGCTGGATCGTTTCCTATAAAATCGCGGAGATCGCGGCGTATTCTTTACGACGGGTTGGTTAATCTAGCCGACTCTCTTTCGCTGTCGCGCAATATTCATAGGTCGACGAAAGTTACCGCGGAGTTACCGCGTCGATAGTTTCCCGCGGCCGACTCATAATTTTGTCGTGCGTTTTGGATACACGGGTTTCACCGTCTGCACCTGTACGTAACAGCCAGTGAGCAAAGAGAGGCTGAGATAGAGAAAGAAGGGTCTGGGTGGTAGCGCAAGCGTGCTCGAGAGCTGTTTCAATTTCAAGATTAAGCGAAATAAGAAGAAGGATCAGGGGGTTGAGAAGAGAAGTAGCGGTGAGGACGAGGAGAAAAAAGCGAGAAAGGCAGGCAAGGCTTGTATGTAAATAATACACATATATACAAAGAGAAGAAAAATAACATATACGAAGGAGTTTACGAGTTTTGGGGCGGGTAAATTGGTAAAGGGGAGAATCGAGAATCAGTCCATCTAGACGCTGGGCCCGATGGTACACGTAGACATCTATCTTAAAGTGCTTCTTATTTCAGTGTGTTTAGAAGTAACGCGTATGTGATATATACTATATAACGTGGTGTTTTCTAGAGAGGAAGAGGGGAAAATGTGGGTGGGATACATACGGTCAGGGGGCATGGGACTCTCTTCGATGAATTTCGTACGATACACGGACGTGACGACGAACTCGACGAGCCTTTGTTCACAAGAATTTTTTGAAGCCTGCGATTGTTTTCCATGGAGATTCGTAGAATTGTCGGCAACGCAAGGACATGAGATCCAGTCGCGATCGAGTTTACTCCGACATTCCCCTCCATGCTTTTCTAAACTTTTTTACAACTTTTGCTCGCATAAGTAATTGAACAGCTCCGTCTCTCGCGGTTCTATCGAGAGACAGAAGGATCGCGAGATTTTGTGAACAATCGAGCGCGGGTGTCGCGTAGCTTTCGTCCTTTTCTTTTCTTTTTTTCTTTCTTCTTTTGCCTTCGTTCGTGTTAGACACGCACACGTTTACTCCGAGTACACTCCGCGGACAAGGGACTTGCGCGTACCTTCACGGCGTTCTCCGAATACCGATATCTCATCGGCAAACTTGGATCGACCGACCCTTTTTCAAACGAAGAACTTTTGACAAACGAAGGCCCATCCGACTCTCAACCCACCCCCGCCACCCCAAACGGTAAGACTGAAAAGATTCCCAGGGCGGGTGGGCCCCTTCAATCCGTTCATCGTTTTTAGACTACCGTTAGATCAGCATCGGCATCGGCGAACGCGATTTCTTTTGTCGACGGTACAAATATTCATCGCGTTTCTTGCAACAAATTGCTCTCGTTTCACGTGCAGGCCGCACAAGCATGTCCGTACAGCTTTCCCTCGCGTTGGAAATTATTGACGCGAACAAAGTCCTGCTGTTAAAAAAGGGCTGTGAATAACTAGAAAGAAGAATACAGGGCGTCGAGGCCTGCCCGTGGAACGACAGGCTGGCGAGAAAAGGGGACTCGATTTGCACACACACACAGACACACACACTCACACAAAATGCGCATACGTGCATTCACTCGGACACATGTATAGACACAAAGCGCGGAAGCCCGCGCGTTTCGAAGCTGCTACGTATAATCAAGCCGATACTGCTCGTCGTTACGAAATATGTAGCGTATTTCTGACGGCTTGTCGTCACTTGGATCGGAGAGGAACGGACGTTTTCTAAGTTTGATACGATAGTAATCGAGTTCGCGTTTTATCCGGTTAAGATTCTACTAAATCTCTTTAGTAATTTTTCGCGAATCGAAGACTCAGGCACGATACCAAAGATATTACTCGTACGCTAGGCACCGTTGGTCGTTAGAGGCGCACAAAGGGTTAAGGCGTGCTGGCCCTCGCACAAAGTTGAACGCACCTTGAGTTCCCGTTCGAATTCAACGCGAGAACGGCCTCCAACCGGACGGATAGTCGCTTCTTCCCTCTTCTTTCGCCCCGCTTTTCGGCGTCCCCGGATTTTCCCCGCTTAACGTTAACAGAATCGCAACGATAATTTCTTCCGTTGACCGTGGTACTGGCCCCGTTACGCGTTCGTCGCAAGGCTGCGAAGTCTAATCATTCTAAGGTGACGCTGTTCCAACCGCTGCTCGTTTCACGCATCGATCATTCGTACTCGCGACTCTAGACTTGGGCGAACTGTTCCGCGTTAACGAAGCATGGGGTGAAAGAAGGGGACAAACCGGTTTCATCGATTGTATCGACGTTCCAGCGACCGGGGGACGTTGCAATCGCGACGCGGAAGGAAGAATTTTAACGCGAATGCGATTTAATTGGGAAAACGGTGAAATTGCCCGCCACGTTGGAATCAAGTAATGCATGAAAGGCTGCGAGAGATATTTTTTAGAGGTATTTTTCCAGTCCAGGATAACGAGCTAGCAATGTTTTGGAACAATAAGAGGGCAGGAGGGAGAGCTAAAGGGTGGGAGGTAGGGAAATCAGAATTCTGTAATCTTAACGATACTATAATCGAACGTTGATATTAGAAGTAGGAGTTAAAGGGACAAAAGGGAAGGATGACGTGTTAACGGAGAGTCGTGTTATACGTGTTCAAAAGAGCTCGCGCATACGTGTTGTTTAAGCCAATAAGGAACGGATTCCATCCAACATAGAGAAAGAAGGAAGCAGAGAAAAAGGTTCATTTGCGACGTCGCTTGTTGCACGAACGAATTTTTTTCGTGAACGTTAATTGAAATTATCCGTTCGGGCATCCGATTTCGATCCTCCGTGGCATGATTCGATCGCAAAACGATAAGAAATGGATGGAAAGAGAGTCAAGGAAGAAGAGTTTGGGAAAATTTGCGTCGTCGGTGCGTCATTAGAGTTGGACGCGATGATTTCATGCATTATTTCATTTCAATCGCTTCACAACTCGGGTTCTTTTATCTTGTTTTTTTTTTAAATTTTTTTTCCTCTGTCTGTACATTTCTCACGGGAGAGCGTTACGGCTAAGCAAAGATAGGAAGGAAGAAACGAAGACAAGGTGGACGAGGTAGAGAGACTGCGCGTGTGCTTGAGCGTGGAAAATTTAGCCAGGTATTACGATTATAAATTGGGAAGAGAATAATTAAGTAGATACACCGGGGTCTCTCGTTTGAGAGTAAACGCTCCGATTAGATGATCGCAGCATGTACGAGACATGAGTTCGACGATGAAAGCTTAGACATAAGTAGAGGATTAGCAAACGGTATATATACATATATAAATAAAAATATGAATATAAATAAATATAAATATAAATATAAATATAAATAAAAAAATATATATATATAGAACGCTTGAAACGTATATTAATATTATAACTTTTTATAAATATATTTTTCCGTCGAAGTCTAGCCTAGTTGGATACATACACGGTTATTAACGACTATTAATTTATCCGATCTGATTATTATATCGAAGATCTAGCGTTAATTCGAACATTTTAGACGTCATAGTTTTACATGATAGGCAAAATTGTACGAATTGTAAGTGACTCAGAGGGAGATTCGCGAAACGGCGAGGAGCCGAAGAATGAAATGAAGAAATACATTAGTACCTAACATTATAAAATTTAACTACTAGCGTTGAGACATTGGAAAAAGGGTCGGCTGGGCCGCTTCGCGACGCCTCTACGCGAAATCTGTCGATCCTTCTTCGCCGAGTTCTTCCTGACACCTGGCAAACGTTACGGAAATTGTTAGCGGCGCGAGAAGATCGATCCGATCGAGCGCCCGAGCAACGACCAGTCGCCCTTTTCGTGCTTCGTAATTAAGTGTGAATCGATGAGTGCGATTCGGCCAGCGTTGGAGATTTGCAGCGTGCGCGATCATTGAACGAGTGCGAAAGTATGTCTGCGACCAAAGAACGAGTGCGCATATACCCGTATACTTAGTCTGCATATACACGAGACCTTCGTTTATTTTCTCCTCTCCTATTTTCATCTCTTAGTTTCTCAAAGGAAAAAGAGCGAACGAACGAAAGATAGTTTCGCATGCACGATAGAGCGAGAGAATGGGAGAAATTTGGGTATGAGAACGAGGGCCCGACAACACGGACACCCCGAGTCCCTCTGAAAACATTGTAACGCGGCCAGGGCTCTCGTTCTTGCCTACTGGTATACGGGCGAGTACTAATTACTGCATGTAACGTTAATTAATAATTACCGATTAACTACCAAATAATAATCATATTGTTAACTAAAGTAATAAACGCGCTCGCGAAACCGGAGGATTTTTAAAGGGTGAACGATACGAGAACGCTATAGTATTTATCAACGATAAAGTAACGAGAACGTAACACGTATTTTGCTTCTTCCTAATACAGTGCCGTTTACGCTATTTTTTACTGTAACTGATAGATCAATTTGGCCAGGGGTGTACGCGCAGCATTCGGGGGCGAGCGGCGGCTACTCTTTCAACAAATACTCGCCAATTCGTCGAACGGACGAGCGAGCGAACGATCGAGCGAGCGAACGAACGAACGAACGAACGAACGAACGAACGAACGAACGAACGAACGAACGAACGAAAGAACGAACGAACGAGCGAGCGAGAGCGCGAGAATGAAAAATGTGGCGGAGAGAAAATGCGAGTTTAAACGGCATCAAGCATCTTTGTAAAACGCGACTGTCAAATGCGTGACTCTGGCGCGTATATACCGATCCATGACCGACGCGTGACCGAGATCCATTAGAGTAGAGGGTATGCCGACGACACTTGTTACGATGATTAAACCGAAGTTGCGCCCTCGCTCGTCGATGAACTCTGTCATTCGTTTGGCAGCCGTGCGTTCGTAAAGGTCTCGAGGAGTTTTCCCGTTCTTCGGACCACAGGTGCGTTTACTGTCAATTACAACGGAATCAGCGGCATAATTTTCAGGCGTCCTATCTCAAGTTTGACAACTTTTCGTCCGATTCTTCTTTAATCATGCATAAAAGGGACAGAAAGTTTGGGGGGAGGGGCAGGAGTCACTCGAATCGAAAAATTGTTCGCCCAAACATCGCAGACCAGAGTCACGATTTTCGAGCAAGAGGGATGGGATGGGGGCCTTTGACTTAATTAACGCGCACGACCGTGCGACCCGCCGTAATTTATTAGTGAGAACACCATACGAGATTAATGAACGTCAGACGGAGAGTATGGGAATGCATGAGGGTGTGTGAATAGGTGCGCGGCAAGAGAAATGTGGGGAGGGGGCGCGAGAAGATCGAAGTGTGTAGCTATAGAAGGGAGGAAAAACTTTTTGCGCAATGTTTCGATGGCGCGAGAAATTACATTTTTTCACGTGACTTTCTGGAACGGACTCGGTTAAGGCCGTTTTACGGACAGTCGAACCGATTTAAAAGAAAAAGAAAAAAATATATATATATAGATATATAGTCCCGGGGAAATGAATAATAACTAATAAATATATTAATAATACTAATAATGACGATACTGCATTAATACCGAAGGTATATTATTGCCGATCATTATATTGTAACGACACGAGAATGATATTATACGATACTTTATAAATGCAGGAGATGATCATATAACGCGATGAGATGGTGAGAATTACGCAGAGTGTTCCGAGAGCGAGTAGAAACGAGAGGAATAGAGTGCACGGTCTAGGAAGAGAGTGAAACAAGCAAGACTGTGAGTGAAAAAATGACGGGGATGACGGGAAGAACGATAAATAGTCTTTTTCGCAGTAAGCACGTCTAATATTAGCGAACAAAAAAAAATAATTAAAAGAGTAAGGTAAAAATTATCATAACGCGAAAAAAAGGTACAGTAGTGGATTTAACTATCGGCTGACACGTAGTGTGAGTGCTGACATAGGGGAAGCATGTTGGCCAGGAGTGCTTTTGTGGATTCCGAGGTGTAGGTATACTTTCAGCGTGCCACATTTGACTCGCCTTCGCTGCTTTCCTATCATTGCCTTCGAATATACCGATATCAGAGCGTTAATTGACAAAGGCAAGAAGGAACTGGTCTCGATGCGCTGTCGCCGATAGTATTCAGCTCCTCGAGGCGTTCGTATATTACGCTCGCGGCCGTGTTCGTCTCGGGGCATTTGCTTTCCCAAGAAGAGGAATCGTCCGAGGAGAGAAATAAGACGCGGAAAAGAGGGGACTCATCTCCATTACCGTAATGCGTCCGTTATGCCTGACATAGTTTGCTATTAAAGAAAAGGGATGGCGAGGACGCTCGAAGCGGAAGGAAGGCCCACGGAAAAATACGGCGACGAGCTGTAGAACTCGATGGAGGTGGACCGTATTTAAAAAAACGGAGGAACGATACAAGGACGGGGTGAAGGCGAGCAGAAGTGAAAGATTGAGCAAAGCCGACGCAAATAATGAAGAAGAGTTAATAGCGCGCGTGTGTGTGTGCGTGTGTGTGCGCGCGCGTGCGTGTGCGTATGAAAGAGGGTGTGCGAGAAAGGGAGGGAGCGAATGAGAGAATAAAAGAGTGGCGAACGGGTCGGAGAAAATGAAGAAGAGCGATTATGGATTCGGAAAGTCACTTAGCCAGCAGACTGCTGTTCATAGTGCCCTGTTATAGTGGGTTCTCTAGGCAGAGCTGCAGAGTCGCGATTAAAAAGCGATAATAAGAGATGCGGACAAAGAGAGAAGGTGAGGCACGAAGAGGACAAACGCGTGGTGGAAAAATCGGGTGGAGAACGAAATATCGGGAATTGGATGGAACGAGCACGTCCTGATCTGTGTTCCCGATTTGTCAACAGCTTTCTTTTCAATGCCAATGTAAGATATGTCGCGTTCGAAGTTTCTTCACTCTGTAACGAGCTGTCTTACCTTTAATTTCTCGCCGCATCCAGAGATATTTGGCCTTCCTTGACTGCCAATTAAAAGGACAAGTCGCAATAGGCGACGAAACACTTACAAAGCCAACGCTGAATCGAGTAAACTCTTCTTAAGACCGTGATCATTTCATCGTTCATGTAAAACAATATCGAGTGACACTCTTGACTACTGTTACTCGCGTTAATAACACTGCTATCACTGTTGCATTACAGCTACTGTTCAAAGATATTGTAGAGAGCTCGCGGCTAGATCGTTCCATCCGATGATGATCAATCAGTGGCACAGAGTTCTCGCCCGTTGTTCTTTTCGCGAATCGATCACGAACGAGGAGGGGGACTAGGAACGTTTGAACAGCTTTCCGTCAGTCTTTCTGAGCTAATCAGATTTGAGGGAAGAAATCGTAGCTTGGTAATAACGAGATACTCCGCTCTCTGCCCACGGGACCCTAATCTATTTTTCAGAATACGCTATTGTGATTACTACTATATAATAACATTTAAAAAAAAAATACTAAAATCACAAAAACACCTTGTACTATTGTTTATTATACGATTCTGACGATGATTATTTATAATGTTAATAATCTACATTAACGATAATTACCGCATTATACCATTATTATATTTAGTACTATTTAGAGAGTGAGGCTGCTACTATATTAATGAATTAAGTACTAAGTAACGAATTAAGTAATTCATTAGAATTTATATATAAATATATAAATATTACTAAACATACTCTTCGCGGCAAACTGCGTTTATCGGTTTTCTCTTCGTATACACGTTGATTTCCTATACATATACGAAATATATATAAATATATACATATGTATAGAAATAAATATATATATATTTATATATATATAAATATATAAATATAAATATACATAAAGTATCGAATAGTCACAGTACGACTGCCTCTGACTCGATTTTTTTTTCCGAGCGCTTGTTCAGTCGGCGTTACGAACGTTCTTTCGTTTTACCCGTTTACATTCGACGACTATGTTACATATTTTATATATCGTAATAGACATAGACTGTACCACGAAATATTAAGTAAAAATAAATTTGATTAGGTAATAAGACCGCGTTTCCTTTCAATAGGGGTCCCTGCCCAGGACGTGCACAGGTCGAAGGATTTGGAATAAAACGAGACACGCGCATTGTTCATTTTTGTTCACCTTTATTTAATCGTAGCACATACTATTTCAAAGATTCATAAGTACGATGTAGATAAAAAAGTACAAATATTTACAAAATACTGTAAAAAAGAAATCGTTTACAAAACGCCTAGGGATATGAAACGTCGTCTAAAAATGGATCTTGCGTTCGCTGCTCGCTTACATTTTTTCCACTGTGTATGACTAGACATTAGACGTAATAGGTCGCTTCGTTAAAAACCACTAAGCGTTTGTTCCGTCAGAGTTGGCGGTGTCAACCACCCGACGTGCCATTGAATAGCAAAACTGGGCCATCGATTCGAGTAAAGAGCTTGGAGCGAAAAATTCTTCGGGCTAGTAGCAAACATTTCCCATTTTAAGCGGCATAGAAAATGTCTTGCGCTAATTGCGTCAAGAGGGGACGACCGCAAGCTCGGGAAAATTCGGTCAGCGAATAAGCATTGTTAGGTTCGTATAAATTGCCCCGAGTGGGCTTACAACGATCACGAACTGTCAGCCGAATTGCTGCAAGGTATGTTCCTAACTTACTTTATATTACAAGAATATTTCACGGCATATACTAAGAACATTTGAAAAGCATTCGAAAATTCAGGCCGGACGTTTGCACGCGCCCTCGCGAACGTTGTCGTCTTTGTTCTATCGAGAAATTAAAATAACGATCGACGCGCATCTAGATTTAACTGGGAGAAACGAAAAAGATCCCAGGACAGAAGCGGCGTAAATTTCCCGCTATTCACCTCTCAAACTGTTTTCATCTATCAGTTCCACTTGGAACGGAGAATCGCAAACGATCGACGACAACGTTCGGCACTCCTTCGCGAAATCCTGATTCGTATAGTCCTGTGGGGAAGTCAACGAGTTCTTCGTTTTACGATGCCTTCGATGCGGCGAGGGTGCATAAAATTAGGGAATGGTCGTATTCGCTATGATTATGAAAACTTTTAACACGTTACAGAGATTACTCATTGGCAGTGTTTACCTTAGTATTTCGTACATCTAGATGCGTATATGATACATTATATATTTTATATGCCAATACGTGTGCAGAGCCGAGGAATACTTTAAATACTGCTCCGTATTCCGTTCTCATTGTTGCTCCGTCGAATCGATCTATGAAATTCGACCGTGCGGCAGCTCTGCACGTGCATATACATTGTTTCCTGCATGATCTATGATAGTCCTCTGATTAGTAAAGTATCCGATGCGGTATATATGTATTCAAATATTTCAATTTGCATTTTAAAAAATTTAAATTTTCAGGTATATATACTCATATATACCTAACATGATCGCGTCGAATATCCTATCTGCTTTCCAAGCTGGGCAACCGCGTCGCACAATTGTTAGTCTATTATTCTGTGCGGCAACAAATTTGCACCCCTCGAATTCTTCGACCTTAGCCGCGAAACGAAAGAAATGTAAACGGAAGGAAACAGCTTCGTTGTACGAATTTCGTGATATAGGCTATAGACAGCCGACGTGCCCAGTCGTGCGCCGTCGAAGAAGGCAAAACACTGAACGCGACAGATTCTAAACCTGTCCTTCTCCGAATGCAAAAATAGGCTCCGATCGAAACGAGAAACAACGGGAACGACGCAGACGTGATTAGCCACGAACGCGTCTTTCGATAAAAATGAAAAGACGAATCTCGCGACTGCTCGCGAGTACACGACGAACAAGCATGCTCGCATACCCACGGTATATACAAGGCCGTTTGCTTTACCATATTCTGGCCGATATCGAATAATTGCTCCTAGTATTCTCCACCTATCCCCGCCGCTTTCGGGCGCACAGAAAATGATTCGAGCGATCGCGTGCGATCCACCCTGTGCCCTCCCGCGCGCATATACATTATATTTCTATGTGATAGTTTTATATGTACGGGTCAGACGCTATGAAGAAACAATCCTTAAGCCTTTAGACCTTAACGGAATACAACGCTTAGACGTGAATTAGGCGGATATAAAAATTGTCGTTCGTTTAATAATGATATGGTCGTGATACTTTCTTAACGATGCATTCACACTGTGGCTCGAGATTTCTGCCGCGGACGACAATGTAGCGTATACGACGAGTATTCGATGCGCGGTGATCGATATACGTGCGTGCCTATCGTTACAATGGTACCGGATACTGAATATTGCATTAGTCGTATAATATTGTAGCGTGTACCGGATCGTACGTATTCTTACGCGAGTCCGACGGTGGCGGCCGCTGGAGCGGATCCTTCTGTTAGAAATAAATTATATCCTTATCGATCTAATGGACGCGAGAGGATACCGCGGCACGAGTAATTATCGCGGCGAAATACTCGATTCGTTTCGATTCGCGCGACCGTCGCTCCTATCGCGGTATCTCCGATTTAGAGCCTCGTGGCGTTCTCGATCAATCTAGAGGCAACTGTCGACTACGATTTCACCTATTTTTGCGACGAGCTCGTCGAAAGTGGGCCTCTCCCGGGGATCGTTGGACCAGCACAGGGCTTGAAGCTCCTGCAGAGCCGGCGGCGCAGCCTTGTGGGGCTTCCACGAGAGAGTTTGAGCTTTAAGCGCGGACAGCACAGAGTCGTCGTTCATCTTGTAGAACGGCAACTCGCCTTGATGGAACATCTCCCAAACGAGACAGGAGAACGCGTAGACGTCGCTCTTGGTCGAGAATTCGTCCTCGTAGACAACCTCGTGGGGCAGCCATCTAAGGGGGATCACTTGATTTCGGTGTTTGGTGTACTCCTGCTGGTACGGCTCCTTGGACATGCACGGCATCGAGATTTTGATCGTCAGGTTGCTGGCGATCAGACAATTTCGGGCGGCTATATCTTTGTGAACCAGGCGATTGTCCGCGAGATGCTTCAAGCCTTTCGCCGCCTGGTTGGACAAGGAGAGAATCTGCGCCACCGAGAGTTGCGGTGCTCGGGGAGGCTTCGACTCGTGCGTCGGACTGGACGCGCTGTCCTTTCGCGAGGCGATCAGGAACTGCTTCAAGTCTCCCCAATCGGTGTACTCGAGGATCATGTAATCCGGTTCTTCCTCGCGACAAAGGCCGATCAGTTTCACGACGTTCTCGTGGCTCAGCTTGTGGAGGAGATCCAGCTGACGCTTGAATTCTTGCAGAGCGGCCTCGTCTTTCGTATGGGTCAGACTCTTCACCATCACCAGAGACTCCCTGTCGCCGTCCACTTGATACTTTGTCGCGTAAATTTCGCCAAACTCTCCACGACCCAGCGGCTTCAATTCTTTCAAGTTGCTACGGGACGCGGCGATCTTGTCGTAATTGGACTTGGACTTTTTCGACTGGTTGCTGCTCTGACTCTGAGCGGTATCCGCGCCGTCGCTCTTGTTCTGCGAATCACGGTTCTCCTTCTTCTTGCCGGTCGAGTTCATTTTGCTGTTGCTGGTCTCCTTCAGCTCGGTTTGTTCCTCCTGCACTTCCCCGTTCTCCAGTTTCTCTGCGCGAATTAAATCGAATCATTTTCGGAACGCTTGCGCAACGGCGCAACGGCGCAACGGCGCAACGGCGCAGCGACGATAGATACCTTCTGCTTGCTCTTGGAGATACTGCTGCTTCCTGCGACGACGTTGGTAACGGCAGTAGAGCATAAGCCCCACGACCAGCACCATGTAGGCCGCGGCCGCGCTCAGGGTGATCGTAACCGTCTTCGTCATCATGGACCCGTCGTCCCCCGCATCCAAATCCATGTCGAATCGGTACGTGTCACCGGCTACGAACATAGAACCATCATCGTAACCGCGCGCGTCGTCGCGCCTTCGAGACGGCGGTCCTACTTACCTTTCACGTTCAACTGGACTTCCTCCCTCTTCAAGCCTCCGCTGTTGCCCGCCGTGCAGCCGTACTTTCCTTCGTCGCTCAGGTACACTTCCTTTATGTACAAACTTCCGTTGCCGAGCACCTCGAAGCGGGAGTTATTCAGGTTGTTCATTCGCGAGTCCCGGTCCCACTGGATGGTCGGCTTGGGATCACCTTCGGCCGCGCAGTGCAGCATCACCGGATATCCCTCGATCGCTTCCGTTGGATTTTGCGGCTGAATGGTAAACTTAGGGGCGACTGCGGCACGACAAAATACGGGCACGGTTTTACGACGCTACGGATTCGCTCGTCTCTAGGCTAAAAAAGTGGCCGACAGAGATATCGCACTTACTGACTACGTCGATACTGATCGTGTGGTTGATAGACCCCTGCCCGTTGCTTGCTATACACGTGTAGCGTCCCTTATCTTCCTCGAGAACACCATTGAAGTGAAGCGTCCCATTGATATCTTGCACGTGCTTCGGAAATTCCTCGCCCAGGCCCTCCTTGATCCACTTAACCATTGGATTTGTGGCACCCTGAGACTTGCACGGCACTTTGGCCGTCGAGCCGAGCTCCAGTCGCTTGTCCACCGGCTGCGGGGAGAACTTGAGCTTCTCCTCGACGGCGAGGCTGGCTCGTTCCGAAAATATCGACGGGAAACCTTTCGTGAATATCTCGCACGTGTAGCTGCCCTTGTCCGACAGGTCGGCGCTTTTCAAGTGCAGGGTCACGTTGCCGTGGTGATCGATTACTCGATGCCTCGTCGGGCCGCCGGTCTCTTTCAGAGCCTCTCCGTCTTTCAGCCAACGAACGTGGGTCACCGGTGGCTCCATGCCGGAGTAGGAGCACGTCATCGTCACCGAGTCACCCTCCATCGCGCTCAGGCTCTCCGGCGAACTTATCAACGTCGGCGGAGCTGAAAGGAAGCACGCGGCGACGTGTAGCAGCGAAGAAACGGAGAAGAGATCGAACGTTCGTTCGAACTGGAACTTACTGGAAATGAGCACTTGGACGGATATGTCGGTCTCGCCGGCCATATTCTCAGCGACGCAAGTATAATTGCCGTCGTCCTCGCCGATGCGAGCCTTCGCGACGATGAGCGTGCCATCCTGGACCCGCACCGGCCCGGAATCGCTTATAATGTGTCCCTTGGGATCTCTCCAGTAAAGCTTCGGGACTGGCAGGCCGGAGGGCTCCAAGCAGCTGACTTGAAGCTCCTGGTCCTCGCCAACGACGGCCACTTGGTTGGACAGCAGAGGTTCGAAGGACGCCGCGGAGAGGTTCATCAAGTCTGCGACAAACAATAATCGGTCCCCTCGTTTCACGGAGCAGCCGCCGCTGGGCGACGATACTTACAAGCTATTTGGAGTTCGATCGTGTACACGATGGCGGCGCCTCCGCGTTCTCCGTGGCAGGAATAGAAGCCTTGGTCCCTGTGCTCGGCGGAGCGTATCATCAGAGTGCCGTTCTCGAGAACGGTCCTCTCGTCGTCGGTTTCCAGTGGGCCGATATCCTTGAAGAACCACTGAACGGAATCAGCGTCCTCGAATACGCAGTGGAGAGCTGCCGGCTCGCCGCGTTTCGCGATCAAGTTCCTGGGAACGACCTTGATCGTGGCGGTGTCGTTGCCCGAGACCACCAGAGGGTAGCTCTCCGTCTTCGGGGACGATCCCGCTTCGTTCCTCGCCAGGCAGCTGTACATTCCGCTGTCCTCGGGCGCGGCTCGATGGACGTGCAGCTTCTTCTTCTTGATTTCGATTCGGTCGCTTCTCCCCATCGGTTCCCGATTTCTGAAAATCGTGCGCGTCAAGTTTTTCGTATTGGCCAGTTCGGGAGTGGGAATGGCGGGCAGAGCGACAGCTTTTCCATCGATAGACCCGGCGCGGGCTTCGATCGCGACGCGGCGTCGCGTAGAACGAGAGGAGGGTTAGAAACTCGCGAGGGCGAGGCGAACGGCGAGGCGAACGGCGAGGAGCGCGAGGCTAGCGGGGATACGCGAGAGGGACAGGGGCAAAGGAAAATGTCGCTTGATAATTCAAAGGTAGTTCCGTAAACGACGGGTGTCAGTTACGCGACGCGAAGTTAGTTCGGAGGGGCTGGAGGAGGGTCGGGTTAGGGCGACTCGCCCTCGGAGTCGCTGCTTTTCCTGAATTATCGGGCCCGGCGGATATTTCACGGGGCGCGAGTAAACGGCGGCAAGGTATGTAACGAACTTGAACCACTCGTATTTCATGTCTCCGGAGCCATCGACGTGACATCGAAGTTCGACCTCGCCTCCCACGTGGATCGCGGAGGGTAGCTTTGGTTGCTGCAGTTGCACGCTTGCTTCGCTGATCCCTGAAACAGAAATTCACACGGATCGATCAGACCACGATCGTGCGAATAATTTCCACCGACGCCTTTTCTCTCGAGTACGCGCACAAATTTCACGCGATCTTTCAACCTTAGCGGCGCGACGTTTTCTCGCGGGACTTCCAAGCGGGAGAATCGCGCGCAGCTCGGTGCAGATCGAAAAGAATCGTGTTCAAGTGCAAGGTCGCTACGCGGTCGATGAAAAAGCAGTGGCGGAGAAAAGGAGAGCGAAGGAGTGGAGGTCGACCTTCCTTAGAAAAAAAGAAAAAACATCAAAGCGCGGAAGGTAGCGGTCTCGGTGGTTCATGAATCCTTAAAACGCGGCCGAAGTTATTTGCCGACGTCTTTCGACAAAGTCTGGGTAAATTAAGAAAAAAGGAAGGGCGCCCCCCGAAGCGTTTGTTCCGCGCAAACCAAAGGACATCGCCGAAAGTCGACGTTGAAGGAACTCTTTTCTTTTTCGCCATCTCCCCCCTTCTTTTTTCCTCGGGAACCGTACGCGTTCTTTCGCCGACGTCTGGACGAGTCCTGTCCGTGGGCCGAGTCGAAGGAACGAGATATGCAACGACGAAGAGGACGAACGGGAGAAGAGAAAGAGAGGCAGATGGCAAGGACCGGGACGTTTTATTTAGTTCGATTAAATCCATGGGTTTCGAGCGGTCCCGTCTCCGCTCGGTTGCACGCTCGCCTCCAGCGCGTCGCTCGATCCCATCGGGGCAAAAAGGAACGCGGACGGAATCGACCTGACATTCCCAGAGAGCAGCTTCCACCTTCCGCGGAGCTCCGGCCCGTTCCTCTTCTTCCGCCTCCTCCGATCGTCCTCCTGCCGTCCAATCCCTTCGTCCGATATCCTCGGACGAGGATTGCTTTTCCTTCCATTGTCCTTAGGCTGGTCTTTCCCTGTTCTGGAATTCCGCTCGGCCCCGTAATCGCGCTTTTCACCGCATTCTTCGTCGATAGGATTCCGCTCGAGCGGCTCGGAGCGTTCCATTGGCAGCCGACTTTCGTATTCTCGACCGGGTTCTTGGGTCGCCGGCGCATTTCCTCCAGCCAACGGGTGCAACGGAAAACACGAGACGGCGAAACAAGGGGGGCAGATTTGCAAGGTGGAAACTACGGACAGGTAACCTACTGGCGAGACCGAAGGCGGGCCGACCCGGCTGCGCACCGGGAAAGAAACACGAGACAGACATTTCGAGCAACTTGCGAACAGTTTACCGTAGAACGGCAAAGCGATAAGGCTTCGTTCGCTAATTCACCTTGCTACCCCTCGTCACCGTTCGATCGTTCTCAGACTTGCGGCCGGAAAGCGCAATTTCTCCCTTCCGCGTTCGATAGCCGGGCTCGCGCTTAACCGCCTTGCCCTTCTTAAACAACGAAACGCACACCGATTCGCTAATTGTGCCAGCAAACGGCCACGTCGTTAACGGAACACGGCTCCTGCTCCGCAACTTTCCTCCGTTTCCTTCGAGTTCCAACCATCCTGCCGCGACACCTCGCCGGGCTCGCCGTTTCGATTCAGGCGAGAGCGGTAGGCGAAGGAGGGCCCGTGGTCCATCGCGCCGAGAAACCAGAGTTTAAGGAAACACGAATCTACTTTCGCGATTGGCCCGATTAGCTCGATTAGCCGTGAAACGGAAAAGTACTGCCGGGCGCGGGCGACGCATCCTCGAGGCCGAGATGGCATTACTGTCAGCCGACTGGGCTCGCGCAGTCCGTCCGATCCTTTTACTTTTCCCGTCGACGCAACCGTTTTTTTAATCACGCCGATGTCGGGTCGTCGGGCCTGGTGCGCTTGGTATGCCGCGACGAGTCCACAGGCCATCCTTTCTACGGCTCCTTCGAGAGACGCGTCGATGCACTCTCCGCGACCCTATTATTTCCTGATCCAGGGTAGAGAACGGACTCTTCTTGCCCGCTGTTAAGGCAAACTATCGCCGAATCGATTATCATTTCGAATAACAGTCGCGGGAGTCTCTCTCTCCTTTGCCTCTCTACGATGGTTGGCGCTGCTCGTTTCCTCGCCCTCTCCCCGGCGCACAGGCGGATTAAAGGGCTGCGTTAAAATACCCGCGCGCTCTTCTTCGGCATTGAGTCCATTAAGGAACATTAATCTCGAGGGGTTATCCTCGAAGAGGTAGATAATCGAGGGCTGCCGGTCGTCGACTGCGCACAGAGCGACGATAAAGAGTGGCAAAGCTCGAAGAGAGGAACGAAAAATCACGAAGGGATGACCGTGACGACAAAGGGAAAGGGAAACAGAGAGGTAGGCTGGGAGAAGTCGAGCGATGAAAGAAGAAGACGCGAGTGGACCGCGCAAGGGAGGCCCGTTTGCAATCGTGAAACTCACTTTACGTCTCCGAGGTCTCCACGAGATTTTGCTCGGCCACTCGACTCGTTTTACTCGTTCTCTCCTTTGCCTCCTCCTCCTCCTCCTCCCCCACCAATCTCTCTCACTCTTCCTCCCGGTTTCACGGGCTTTTCTCCCGTGTCCTCCTCGAACCACGGCCAGGCTCCTTCCACTACTCGGAAAGCCGTGTTTAAATGCACAAACGAAGCGAGGGATCAAAGGCACCGCTGGCGGCTCGCGCGCGCGCTAAGTGAGAGCGGGAGAAGAAAAAACGGAGAAAAGGAAAACGGGAACGAGCGTTCGCGTATACCGGGGAGAAAGGCAGAGGGCACCGGTGCCTGGCAGCTGGTGGGGGCATAAAGGGGGGAGGGGGCGGCAGGGTGAGAGCAAAAAGAAAGGGAGAGCAACGTTTATTATTATCATCGCGTTCGCCGGCAGCGTTCGACCACCCCTCCTTTGACGGCGTTCCGCGTCGCTCCTTCAGCATCCACTAACCACGCAGTCGAGATTAACTTTCGTGTAAACACCGAGAAAGACGCACGTGCGTGGATAGCCGACTGGCGGAGGCGCAGCCCGTTCCCGGAGAAGACGGTCCTTCCTGCTCCGACTTTCTAGCAGCGCAGCCACGACGATAACGCTTAGAGGAACCGAAGGGGGCCCGCTGTTCGAGGAATAGAAAGCAGGCGCGCTTTTTTCGACGTAACGCGATACACCTCGCTCGCGAAGGGCCGATCAAGAACGTGGATCGAAACGGCGTAAATTTTCGGAGGGAGCTGCGTCGGTTGCGGTGCCGTGGTGGACCCCTCGTCCCATGCCCGCCGCGGGACTTCCGGATAGCTCGATGCATCGATCGAAGAAGCATACATACGCATATTTCGGTTGGATCGGTCCGAATCGAGCGCAAGCTTCTTTGACGGAAAATTGTTGATCTTCGGAAGCGAAGTGGAGCGGAGCGGAGCGGCGAGCACGAGTTTAGCGTGCTCAGCGTGCCGCGTAAATCACCGAGGACACGGTTCACCTCACGGATTATCGGAGTCGCTTAACGATCCGATTACCGGGGCGATTTTCGCGCTTTGATTTTCATTTCCTATGAACGGACAAAAGCGGCTGGCGTTTCTCCTTAATTGCGCGTTCGAAGGGAATCGGACGAAGGCCGTTTGCACGCTCGATTTCCAGCTCGCAAAGCGCAAAACAGAGATAGCGTCGAAGCGGCGAGAAAAGTCGAGAGAGCAGCGGACAACGAGACACGCCCCGGTTCGATATCGAAGTCGAAAGGTTTAACGCGTTTACCTTTTCGTACGAAAATATGGTACGCGCTCGCGATCCCATCGGCATCGAGAAACACCGGACCTGCGTAAACGAGAGCGAGGTGGCGTGGTCGATGAAACAACGGAGAAGTTTAAAGGGGCAGCGCCGAGAGCTCGAAACTGTGTGCGATATAGTGGAATACAAACGACGCGTAGGACAATTTTCCTCGCCGAATGGAAACGATTCCGGCGAAGAGGGGCATCGCCCGGGGATCTAAAAGCGTCCCGTTTCGAATCTAATATCCCTCGAAAAGACAAAGCCCTCCCCCTGGAGATCGTTTACGCACATTGTAAACCAAAAATGACGTGAAAGAATGCCGCCAAAGGGGTGCGACGGACCGCAGCGGGTGCGAGACCGGTGCGGCGACGAGCAGGGGAGCAGAGGGCTCGAACGTCGGGCCCCGTTTTCCGCGCGACGCGCTTCTTCCCGGGCGATTCAGCCTTTCCGCGAGGCGCCGCGCCGTTGTTTATCCTAGACGTGCAAACAAACCGCGGTTTTCCCCGGAAACCTCCCGCTGGAAGAGAGAGGCGGCGGAGCGCAGCGACAAGTGGAAAGAGCGGCCCAGCTCCCGTTGAATTATTAGTGGATTACGTTGGCTCGAGGAACCTGGTCGAGCCCACGTTCTTCGCGCTCGGCGGACGTTAGCCCCGCGAGCAGCGGGGAAACAAGAAGCAGGAGAGATAAAAGAGTCCGGAGAGAACTCTTTCTCCCCGAACGCCGGCGCAAAGAGAGAGTTGAAAGGGTTGGCGAGCTAATTCGCCGACAGGAGTGTCGGCCAGAGACACCGCCGGTTCGTACGCGCGCACTTGTTTCCAGCCACGTTGCTGGGAATCCAGCGACGGCTCCAACACGCCTTTGCTCTCCTCGCGAGCTTTCGAAACTTTGCTTCGAGCGAATTTGTTCGGCTCGCCCAGCAGTTCCGCGGTCGGCGAAAGTGGTCGACGAATTTCGGTCAGCCGCGGAATCCCACGAGGACCGGATTCTCTGGGAAACCGCGAGTTATCGTTCATCCATCCTCGCACGAAACTCGAGCTTCGATGCTCGTGGGATATCGGGTGGATGGCGAGTCGCGCGTGGCTCGGGCATTAGCCGACTAGAATTACACCCGGCCGGAGCTCTCCGCGTCCAACTTTCTCAAAATCGTACGCCTCTAATAACCGTACGCGTTTCGCACGAAAGAACGGAGTCTCGCGTCCCGTACCCTTTAAGGTATCGCCGTTCGCGAATGGAAGTAGCGGCGGGTTTGTGGCTCGAGTACCGCGAACAAAACGAAGATAAAAAGAGGCGGCCGATTCGAAGTTCGAAGCTCGGAGCTCGGTGAAATCCGATAGGGGTTCTGGCCAGAAAAAACTATGCGCATACGTATGTGCGTACGTTGCGTACGTTGCGTACGTTGCGTACGTTGCGTACGTGCGTGCGTTAGGGGCGCCCCGGAAACCCGATACGCTTGCTCGTAGATAGCCAGCAATTCGTAAGTAGCCAGCTCGAAAGCCGACAAGTTTACCATTTGTCCGGGCTGCTCCGAAACGGATGTCTCTGCGCTTCCGCGCGAACGGGATTCCTTTCTTCGACCAGAGATCGTCGCAGGCGGCGCCGGTCGCGATAAGCATCGCAATCAGCTGCTACGACTCCGTTCGATCTCGTTTCCTTCTAAACTGAGCCGCATCGCCGGCGGTGTTACCCTTTCGAGGAACTCGACGCACCGCGGCGACTCGGTCGAGCGAGATAAGCCCCGGAAGCGTGTTGTCTACGCGCTATCGAATCTGTCCGCGCCGCCGCGATCCCAAGGTCCGGCCGAGCGGTGCGCCCGAAAAGATCGGGGGTGGTCCGAAAATTGAAAGGAAAACGGGATCATCGAGGATATTTCGCGAACGAATAAGCATCTGATTTTTCTTTCTACGGGTTCGCTGGCGTAGAATCGGGCGCACGCGTCGAAACAGCGCGTTAAGGGATAGAAAAGGAGAGGGCAACCGACGTACCCTCGCGGCCGTCTATCCGAAAGACGAAGAAAGCGAGCGGACGAGCAGATCGAGAGAAAGCAGGAGGGAAGGAGTGAAAGAGAGAGGGATGCAGGGTGGCTCTGTTCGGGGGTCGGTCGTTGCCATGGGGATGGTAGTAAAGTAGGGAAAGGGAAGGGAGGGTCGGTCGATGCAAACGCACCATAAAGTTTTATGGCTCTCCAGAACTGTACCTATCCGCCGCCCTCGTCTGCCCCAGCTCTGGGTCGCCGATTCTCTTCTTCGTTTCGGGAAACTCTGCTGCTCTTCGCTTGACCGAATGGAATTTCGCCTGGCGAAAAATCGACGACTCCGAATGAAAAGCGAGGGAAAAGAGTTCCGCTAGTCGGCTATTTGCCGAGACACGCGGATCGCTCTCCCTCGGAGAATCAATTTTGATGCGGGCCCGTGCGCGTCGCGGTAGAATATCGTACGACTTCCTTTCAAACGGCTGGACGTTTATTCGGGCGGCTCTTTCGCGACCGCCCACGGACAAAGGGAGAAGCGGAGGAGCTTTCGTGCTCGTGGAGCAAAACGGGACGCGGACGATTATCGAAATACTGTTCGATCAGCGGGGAAACTCGCCTGTCGATTGTTGGAGAGAGAACGAACGAGAAAGGGAAGGAACGGGAGCGCGAGAGATTTCGTGCCCCGCGGTGCCCCGGAAGAACGTGCGACGTTTTAAATGTCCGCGGATTCCCTGCGACGCGACTAGTATTAATTGAGCAGAGAAATTCGGGAACGTCCGAGTCGCGTCGTTAACGAACGAAATCGATACCCGCTCGATAATTCCGTGTCGGGCTCGATTTGATTCGCGGGGCGCAGAGTGATTCCGTTAATGGAAAAGAGAAGGGAAAGAGTCGAATCGGGCGGGGAATTTTAGGTGCGAACTTACTAACGAACGGGGCTCTGCCTCGTTACTTTTCTCGTCGCAATTATTTCGCCGTGCTTCGACGTTCAAAGCTGTTTATACATTATACATCGATCGCCTAGCCGTCGAACAACTTCGAACCGGGCTCCTCTATGCGCAGCGTTTCAATACTTTCGGAGCAGCCGCTTCGTCGCTCCGAAACGTTTCCGACAGTCGAACGTTTCGTCGGTATTTGTATCGACGATAACGGCGCGCAGGGTCCGCCCCAACACCGAAACGCTCTTGCATTTTTATGACGCGTCGTAAAAGGTCGAGATAAATTCGGTGTCGGAGTGGGAAGACCGAAAGGTATTATGCCGTTCAAGATAGGATATCGGCGGCGGTCGATGACGAACGCTTCAGGATTACCGCGGCAATAAAACTGGACGAATCTGCAGCCGATCCGTTTGCTTTCCGGAGGTACAGAATCCACCAGGAATCGTCTATTCGAGATACTCTATGGAACCGTGTGCCTACAGATAGCCCTGGAAGAACGGCGCCCGCGTGGCTGCGGAGCACCTTGTGGCACCAAGAAGTGAAACGCAAATATTGGAACGATACGCTCCATTCCCGACGCTCGGGCAATCTCTTCTTCTCGTTGTCGCCCTTTTCCCCTTATCGATTCATCTTCGCTGCCCTATCCTCGAATTAGCGATCCCGAGTGAAACAAAACGGTTAGCTGGTTCCAGTTCGCGAGCCGCGTATGAAGAAAACGCAGACCCGCGTCTCGTTCCGTTCTTGAATTATCTAATATTTGGAGAACTAGTAGACCAAGAGGAAGGCAAGGGGGCAGAGTGTATCGCGAACGTGCCCCGAGTGCCAATCCTCGAAATCACCCCAGAAGGAATACGAAAACCGTGCAAGAGAGGCGGCGTTAGCTTTCAGGGGGAGCATCCACCGCAACGGAGAGAGGGGCAAAACGAGAGGGAGAGAGAAACGCGGTAATTATTTTCGAACCGTCGAACCTGCGCGAGAACAGGGCGATGTCGTCAGCCGTCATCGGAGAGTCAAGGGTTACCTAGCCGGATAATACTTAAACTTTATTAGCGATGTAGTCGCGCTCGAGAAATATCTACGAATTGCGCGACCACCCTTTTCTCCCTCGAACGGGCGAAATGCATCGGCGGAAAAGTCGCTCCTTACCCCGCGAAGGTTGTTAAAAAGTTGGCGAACGAACGAGTCCCGTCTTTTGCGAAAGTTTTCCGACGCGCGCTGCAGAAAAGTTGTGGCCGATCGGTATCCCGTCGCTCTAATTCGATAACTTTTCACTGGGGCTGCTTACACGCGTTTGCGCTACCTTGCGAAGCAACGCGCGGCGCCCGTCGCTTGCGCGGAATCGAACGAGGGCGAGAACAAATTGCAAGAGGCTCCCCGTTGCAGACGGCTTTCGTTTCGAAGATGTTTCGTCGACAGCGGTATTTAATTAAAAATCTATTGTCGCGCGAGACAAAGTCCAGCCAACGGGGTGGTCGACAACCGCAGGCAAACAGTTCGTCGCATCGAGAGTATGTCAGACGTCCCGATGAAGCACCGAGTCGCGCTGTTTGCCGTGCAAATCAATAAAACAAACCTCGTGCAGGTGCACGGTCCACCGCCCATTTTAACTCGACCATCGATACCTCGATGTTTCCTACCGCGCTCGATTGCTCGAGCGGATCCTCTTCGAGACCCGAACGGCTATCGGCGGTTCCGAAACGCGTTCCGTCCTTGCCACCCTGCGCGGATCGGATGTCGCAATTACAACGGGAATATCTCGTGGGAATCGAAGGGGATAAACGAAAAGGGGTAGAATCGGATGATCCAGAAAAATCCAAACATCCAGCGTATCGATTGTACGCTCGCATAGTTTATACATATATGTACGGCTCGTATCTCCGAACGGGTGTCGAGTTGTCGGCAGATAAAATTGCTGAAAATAGTGTCGCGTATCTACGAGCAGACGCAACGTTACACCCACGATGCTGGGAGGCGTCGCGGTTCGTTCGTTCGGGCGAACTAAATTCCTTCTCCTTACGGAAGTGTGCACAAAACGGGATTCGTTTTGTCTCGCGTCGAGACAACGAAGTGCGTACATATTATTGCATAACAGGATCGTCGCCCCGCAAACTGTACCGTGTTCTCGAAACTCGAAAACGGAATTTAAATTTCGGTTTCGCACTGAACGCGATCCATCGACGGATACGCGTATCGATGCCTCGACATATGATTCGCGCGTATACCTGTACACGTGCAAGTGTACGCGACGCAGAACGGCTCGACACCCTCTCTTGACGCGGATCCCGGCAGAAACGCAATGCCAGATCGTCCAACAAAAGCGGCCATTGTCGCGACTGAAAATCAGAAACTGCGAGATCACTTCCGCCCCTAGCCTGTGCTCGAACGGCCTCGAGTTCGAGGGTCGTGCGCCCGCTAGCTCACCCACTCGCTTCCTCGCGTGAAATTGAGCCAAACAATGTGCGCGCTGCGGCGATCGATGCCTCGCGCAGGGAGCTTTCTCCTCAGACCTATGCACGTAACGGAGTTGAGTAGATTGGAAATTCGCGCGCATTCCTCTTTCCTTTTCTTCGGGTCGGTTAGCAATCGCTGTACTTCCGTACGTCCGTTTATTTAGGAATACGATTGAGCTCGCGTCGTAACTGTGCGCCGAAAGGAAAAGGAACGAGGCCCGAGAGGTAAGAAGAGGCCGTTGAAAAAGATTGATGGGAGGCCGTGGAGAAACAGGGGCTCGTAACGGCTTAGAGAGATAACTACGAAATAAAAAAAATTGTGCAGTCGTGCGATTTCTCTCTCGATCGTGTCCCCAAGAGCTTTCCGCGGCCGTAAAAACCGGCGCATCCGCGGCGCATTAAACGTGCCAACCGACAAGGAACGACTGCATTTTCAAGCGATCTGAACGCAAATGAATCGTTCGCTATGATTCCCTTCCGCGCAGCCGAGTATCGTTGCAGGTTCACAAGAGGAAGAGGAGGAAGGTAAAAGAGGGAGAAAGCAAAGAAGCGTCTCGTAACGATAGAAGAGTCTGCGTGCGCTGGGCCGCAATTCCCAAGGATCTAGATGCATCCGTCAGCAATGGATCTGCATCCGTCGATGCATTGGAAACACCGCAGGAAAATTAATGGCCTCTGGAACGACGTCGCGACGTTTCGAGCTCTCCTGCGGAAGACTGGCCAACTTGGAGTACCGGCAAGAGAACGCTCGTTTCGGTATGCGTTTAGCGAAACGCGGTGGGAAAAATCGAGGCCGCGTCGTTGGTAGACGGCAGCGTAATATGAAAAATATATTCGACGCGTCCCGCGAAATAACCAATTCATCGTGGCTGTCCATATGTCCCATAGAGAATCCGGTTTGACGGTATTCGCAATGGTTTCTGCCATCGCGCAGCGTTTACATTGAACATCGGAGCCCCAGGCAGGAAAATAAAACGGTCGCGCGTCAATTTTGCAGGTGGTTTCCTCGAGTCGCGGCTGCTAATTTTCCGTCTCCTACCCTCATTTTATCGTCGCGCGACACGCTCGTATCCAACCGCGTGGCTGTATGGCAACGAGAGCCGTTTCATTTTTCAGACAGCGCGGCGCGTCGTTTTCGTACAATTTGTCGGATGAACAGGTGTCTCTTTCTGTTTCGCGACGCTTAAACGCGCCAGCTTTTTTCTTCGCGACGCGTACAACTAATTAGGGAAGAACGCGCAAGGTTAATTAGTAAGGAGCGTAATTAATGGAAAGCGCAAGATCTTCCCGTATTCATCGGCAAGATTCCCGTGACAAGGGGTGACGCTTCTGTCGTGCACTTTTTTCCCGCATCTGCCACCCTTTCTTTCGCTCTTCCTCCTGCTCCTCCTCGTCCATATCTATCTTCGGGTTTTCTCTCTTCCCGCTGGCTCACCTCCTGCCCTTTGCCGTCGTCGATCCTATTTCCCCGTTGGATGATCTTTCGCGCTCTTTCTTTTTATTTTCGCGCGCGACGAACTCCCATCCCCCCTTTCTCTCTCTCTGTCTCTCTCTCTCTCTCTCTGCCCTGCTATTAGTCGCGTTCATTTGGCGCGAGGAATGATTACGGCGCACCCTGGTTAAAATGCTTTACCGTGTACACTTGGCCCCGATTGTTCGCCTCGATGACGGTAATTTGACAGACAGGGGTTGCACCGTGCGAGACAAAAGTCGCGCAAAACAAATCGACCGGGAACGCCTCGAAAGAGCCGGGGAAAACGAGGGAACTCTGAACGAAATTCTCCTCTGTCGAGTGGTGCGCTATTATCGAGGGAAAAAATGTTGGAGAAAATGCAAATCTGCGACGCCTTTTTGCTCTTTCAATCTATGCCCCATCGAATCACGATGGAAGATGTACAATAATGCCACGAGCATCGAAGTCTAGTCGCGGTTAATTATCGAGGAAGGAAGGACGACGACTTGCTTTCCCCCGAGTCGGGGCAGACCTCGTAAAATGTTCGCAAGAGGTTCGTTAAAGCGAAATTTGCGGAGGAATCTCTCGTTCTTCTTATTTTTGTTTCCTTTCTTTTTTTTTAGGGTTACCCTAGAGTAGCTCGACAGCCGTGAACGGGCGCGAAGCATTGCATACACCGCACTCCTGCAATTCATTCGGCACAATGCTCCGACACAGCTAGCGAGATACATCCAGCTCGAGGAGAGAAACGGAAAAAAAGAAAGGACGAAGGGCGCCGGAAAGGGCGCGCGCGCATAAGAGAGAGAGAGAGAGAGAGAGAGAGTTGTTTCTCGTGGTACGCATTCGCTAGGAGCATTCGTGGTAGTGTTTTTAAAAAATGCAGTCGCCCCGGGGTGCAGCCTCAACGATTAGCTTACCCCGGCCTCTCCTTCACTTTCCATCCCTCCACCTCTTCAACTTCTCCTGTTCTTCACCCGTCCCTTTCCTTCCTTCTTTCTCTCTCTCTGACGGGCCAACGACGTCGACGTCGTCGACGACGGCGGCGACGACGACGACGACGACGACCACGACGACGGTGACGGCAACGCGCAGCCCGCACGGGGACGAGACAATGAAAATGCAAGCAAACCCTCCTGAATCGAGTTCCCCACCTGCGCGCGACCGGCCGGGAATAAGAGCAAAGGGGAGAGCACAGGGACAAGAAGAGAAGGAGAGAATCTCTACGGTATGTTTGCCCGGAGATCTCGCGGATTATCTTCGCTTCGAAGGGAAATAATTCGAAACTGCGCCGACACGAGCCGTGGGAGCACCGCCGGAATCGAATATTTGCGTGCGAACGGTGCGACAGTGGTTTGCGCGATCGCCAACACGTTTTCGGTAAAGTAACGTCGCTCGCGTACTTGTCGTGCGTAAAATATGCCGCGGGTACGATTTATCGTCCAGGTGTCGTTAATGCACCGATGAATCTGGATCGAGGCGCACCCCTAGCACACCCCTGAGGTGAACCGGTAAATTCATCGGGGTATTTAGGAGGCCCTGCGCGCATTCTTCCCGCCAATACGAGCCCGCTGAAAAATGCCCATTGTTGCGGCGTACAATGCAGGAAGCCTAATTGCCATTTGGCCTCGCGCGGCTGGTCGGGTCGTAGGGTTGAAACCGGAGCGGATGCCTGCGAGCGTGCGAGCCAAGAATACGGATACGTATACGTAATATACATACCCACGTGGAGAGTTTTCTGCCACGATTATTAATCCGTCCGGTGTCAAAGGTAAACCAGAGCGGGTAACCGAAAGTTGTACGGAGCCCGAAAGTTCAAAGCGGCCGATTAACCACACTAATGGCGACAATGTCCAGAAGCATTTGCCCGCGGCTGTTCTTGCCGCAACGCGACGAGATACTAAAGGCGGCGGTTTACGCGGCGGAGGAAATGAGATACCGAGGGGAACGATGGCTTATTGTCGAGGACGCACAATGCGTGGGATCTAATTGTGGGACGGACGAGATCGCGAAGGAGGTAAACGTTAATCGCATCGCAGCCTCATTAGATGCCAGAGGGGCAGAATTTTCCGTGGCGGTTGAAGCCACTTTTCGATCCCATTATCTACTCGTCTACGACGAATACTTTCAATTTGCAGGCCCTTAAGCTGCTGAACCTCGCGAACCGTCGTACGCTGTTCCGTCTCCTTTTTTATTCGCCCGACATCGCGGTAGCCGAGGAAAGGGAAATCCGTGCTGCGCGACATTCGATGGTCCCATAGAAAAACGCGTTCGGTCTTCCAAGAGTGTTTAATGCCAACCGGCGCGGCGGGAAGAATTGTAGGAGCGTCGAAAGACGCTACGTACGCATGCTGCGTATAAATCTGATAGGATATCGCAGAGAATTCAACCCTTAGTCCTCTCCGTTTCTCTCTGGCTCTCACCCCTCACCGCCCCACCCCCACCACCCCCCCGCCCCCAGCGCCGTTGCCGTAGCTCGGGGCTGAACAAGTTCCTATCCATTGTCGCGTATCGCAGCAGGCTCTTCCTCGTCGCGAAGCGAGATGTTATTTTTTTATTTGGACAAAGGATCCTCCTCGGCGTGTTATTACCCCCTGTGCGCCCGTCCCTCGTAGCCCGGTCTGTGGCCGCGAGCCGAGGGGTTGGAAATTAAAAGAGGGAAAGGGATGGTTTTCACGGCGAGATACGCGGAATATGCACGGCGGACCAGCTCGTCATCGCCGAGCGTGTTCGAGAGATCACTCGTCAGACGCTCGACCTTTCGAGGGTGGAAAAGGCGGGGTTCGCGTCGACGTCGCTCTTCGATATCGCGAAATTGTTTCAAAATTTGCGCGCCGATTCGCTCGCTTCGGCTAACTTTGTACGCGCTAACTCGACGCGCATAAAAATATCATGCTTGCGCGAATGTCTGCGGAACTCGAAAAACGCATTCCCCTTCGTTCGAAAAACGGGGCTGCTGGAAAATGCAGCCGGATCCCGTTTATACGCGTACATGCGTCCCGAGAGCAGCAGTGATTGCAGGCACTGTGCCGCGTTTAAAGGATTAGCTGAAACGGAAATGCTCGTAACGCGCAAGATGGTTCGGTTAACTTTATGGTCCGCATGTGTGGCGAAAAAGTCCAGCGAGGCCAGCCCAATTTCCAATAGAAATTTTGCGGGCTCTGAAATCGTCCGAGCCTATCAGGTTCTTCGTACGACCTCGAACCTCGTGGACCTTGCGAAACCCTCGGGGCTCGGGCGCGGATGCTCGAGAAATATGAACCGATCGCAGTCTGGCCGCGACTTTCGTTGCCGCAGTGGCAAGTCTCGTCGTTAAACAGTCTGGATCGCTGGTCGCGAAGGTGATTATCGCGCGAGCAGAGGCCCGTTCGCGTTAGCGATTCGCTGGGTAACCGGAAGAATTCCTGAACGACCTTTACCTTCCGCGGGGCCAGCTTCGGACGCGTTTCGCTTGGATCGCATTTATTCCATCTGGCTAGGAGAAATTCATTCGTCGGCGGAAAACGCGGAGCGCGCTGGTATCCGTGCCCAGTCGAAGAAAGCATTCCATCGTCGTTATCATTATTATATTTATCGCAATTATCAAAAGGAATCGAGTCGGGCGACGGGTATTAAGCACGCGCTAAATGTACTCGTGCTCGGTGCACTTCACCGGGTTGGCAGCTGCGTGTAATAATAATTACGAAACGATACATGATAACGAGGTGCCGGGCCGCTAACGACGTCCCGGCGTCGTTTCTCTCTTTTCTGGTCCCTTCCCAACAAACTCCGCGAATGTTTCACCACTATTTCTCTCTTCATCTCCCGCCCTCGACCGTTCCCCGATTTAATAATATGTACTTTTTTTTGCAAATTTCTTCATTATTCATTCAATATCGCGCCGACATGATCCGCGCGTTCCCAGTTATCGCGAGCAAATTTTTCGACGCTTTAACTCGTTCCCCCTCGGCCGGCAAGCGGAAAGCACCATTTCGCGCGCTGCGTTTTCAGCTACGAATAAAAAGGGGGAAAAAGTGGTACCGGCGTGCATCTCGCGCGCAACATTATATACTTTTCCCTCCTGTGCCCGACGTTCAACGTTGTCGTCGTCGTCGTCGTCGTTGTCGTCGTCGTCGTCGCCGTCGTCGTCGCCGTCGCAACACCGTTGGAATTATTTTCCATACTCTCGTAGCTGCGAACCCTTGAGCGTTTTCGAATCATTAAAACGCAAATATGACTGCGACCGGAGTCGTCGGAATTGGTAAACGCCGTATTGGGCAGCTCCGTTCGAGGGCAAATTATCTTGCCTAATTAATGTCGCGCCGGCGAATAATTGGGATGGGCGGAGAGGAAGGGAAGTCAAAAGAGTTCGGCAGCAGAGGCTATCGCGAATCGATTCCAATCTCGGCGCTCCTCTACGAGAACGGTCTCCGTTTCTCGAACCTTCGACCTTTCTCTCTTGTCCTCGTCGTCGCGTCTCCGGCTCAGCTACCGTTCGAACGCGTTCGACACCTCGCTCCGCTCGTTTCGCTCGTCTCTCTTTGGTTTAGCTCGTGCAATTTCTGCACAGGAGGCGTTTGATCTGCGCTTTTGCGGAGAAAGGGCGATTAAAAAGTGCCACGAGGAACATAGCCGTGCTGAAATCCGTTGTAGCGCCGCTCCGAATCCCTCGAGCGATGGTCTCGGTACTGTCCTCTCGTTCCCCATCGTCTCCCCCCGCAGTACTTCAGCGTTCCCCGTTCCGCGCTTGCTCGCACTTTGTCGATTAAGCAACGCGAGCGTGAACGCGGTATTATATCGGTTTGTCGGTTCCAGCTCGCCAGCGAACGCGGAATGCCAAGTTCGCGCGACGCCCTCGAGACTTACGCGATTAATCTCTCGATGGTCTCGCCCACCATCGCGAGAGCGTTATTAATTAAATGCCGGCGTGCTAGTAACGCTCGTTAAAAAATTCCCGCATTTGTGCGAAAGAACGCGTTCCATTATCGCGCGACGCGCCACCGCATTAAATACGCCCGCGCTATTCTACGCCCTTTACCCGATCGCGATTTCTCGTCTCGGACGGAACAGACGCCGCCGAATTAATTGCGAATCTTCCGCAGATATTTTCCTCCCCGTTATCCCTAAACGATAACGGGGGACGGTCTCGCTTCCCGCGATGCAAGGGGAATTCATTCCCGAGCGAACGTAAAAAGAAAAAGAAAAAGAAGAAGAAAAAGAAACAGAAACAGAAACAGAAACAGAAACAGAAACGGAAAAGATAGCGCACTCACATTGAATATCGATCTTGGCGGGCGAACTCTCGATAGAGTATCCAGTCTCCTCGTGGGTGGCGACGCAGACAAAGTTTCCGCTATCGAGAATTCGGTTGACCCTGGTGATACGTAGATCGCCGCCGTCCTGATGTCTCCGCGGACTCGGTGCCAGAGGCTGGCCGTCGATCTTCCACGAGTACTTGACGCGCGAACTCGGCTGCGCCTCGCATCTCAGACGCACGGGGGATCCCTCTCCAACCGAGTGCTCGTCTGGGCTCACAGAGAAGTAAAGGTCGCCGTCCTGGCCAAACACTGGAACCACTGCGCAAACATATCGATCAAATGTTACGCGATTCGACACGATTACCCTTCGGGTTGCGCAGCTGAAAGGAGAAAAATTGTCGACATCGAGGTAATTCGTTTGTTCCGTTCCGGCGATTCCCTTTGATTCGGCCCGAGTGAAATACGCGAGACAGAAAATCCGCTGAACCGTTGGTCGTATCGATTTTATCTCGAAATGTTCAGCCCGACGCCCAAAATTGTTCCCGACCGTGCGGCCAATGTAACACGGACGGTGGAATTTCCTTGCTGAAAAATCCGCTAATTATCGCGCTCGGGCGGCAATAATCGAACGATAAACATCGACGAGGGAGCGGTCTAAAACGAGGAGTACCAAACGGGAAGCAGGTACCTCGAATGCGAACTCCTCGTTAACTTGATCGATAATTAGCAACGGGCAACGATATTGTATCAATGTCCTTTGATTTTCGAGAACAGAAACACCCCCTGGCTTTCTTGCTGCATCGTTCTACGTGCTTGTTTTTTCCTCCCTGTTATCGTTGCGCGTTTACTCCGCACGATTCACCGCGCTCGCTCGGGGCCTTAATTTTTTTACAAGTCCGAACAAACGTGGACGCATTTCCCTAGAGGAACGGCGCACGAATTACCGATTCCATTGAATATCTGTGCATCGACGATTCACGGAAAAATTAAGGGGGCGGGGGGATGATAATATCCGATCGTCATCCGTGAAACACGCGGCAGGTGTTTCTCGCGGAATATCGTGCTCCTCCTGTTTTCCATACGCGTACACATACGTCCGTTTGCTCGCGCACCGGGCATCTGCGACCGAGAAAGACGCCTACCCGACAACGAGCTTTTTAGTTGCCCGTTAACGAGCTCCCTCGCCGAGACAGGGCAATTTAACCTCTCTCAGCTAATTGAGTAAAGTCCGCGATCTTATTTCGTCGCGTATCGCCACTTCGACGACAGTTCGTTGAAACTTGGAATCGATTCGAGACGAACGGAACGCGGATTCGTTCCGAGTTACATTTCGACCGAATAAAGTTGGACCAGACCGGTCTTGCTTTTCTCTTTTCTAAATCGAGCACGAAAATCTCCCTTCCGCCCAACGTCCGGCGAACAAGCGCTGGAAACGAGCTGCGAATACATAGTTGGTTGTGCAAATTACGCGAATCGCATTGCGCCGAGGAAGCCGGCGCGAGCGAGCGGTGCAAAGGGTGGAGAGGAAGCCCGAGAGGAAACGTGGGCAAGGAAGCGGGGAAAATGGGAAAAAGGGAAAAAGGGAAAAAGGGAAAAGGGGAAAGGGGGAAAAAGAAAGAAGCCGTAAGAAGAACGATGCTTCTGCGATAGGAAAAGCAAGTATGTAAAATGGTATAGCTCGATGGAAACTCGTCCGAGACGCGGGCGGTAGTCCACTGGCGATTCGGAACCGAACTCGTCGCGTATCGACCGATCGCATCGGCGATTTTGCAAACGCGGACGCTACGCGGAGATTAAATTCTGTCCGCGCCGGGACGAAAATCTATCGGAGCATTTCCGCGGTCGAAACGAAAGCTGCGCGCAAGCGGGAACACTCGCGTCCACGCTCTCGTCCCGTTTCGGCTGAGCAGCTTACCTTTCTCGAAAGGTAGCTAATTATCTCTGTCGATTCGTAGCGAATACAGGTGGACCCGGGATAGCATAGAATTTGTTGTCCTGTCTCGAGCTTGCCGACAATGAGGATCGCAACGAGACCCTCTCGGAGAAACGCGCAGAACTGGAACCAAGTTTCACGGTTCCGTGGAATTCGCGGAAGTTCGAGACGTCCGCCATAAATCTGCCAAAGGTAGGCCTCGTTGTTCTACGCGTCTTTGTTCGAGTCTACCGTTCAGCGCCACTCCCCGCCCCTACCTAATTGCGGTGCCAGGTAAGGCACCCTTTCCTCCGTCCCTCCAGCATTTTCGGATTTTACCTGTGTCCTTTGCGGATCCTGTTATTATCTCGCGCTGACCCAAGATAAATCCTGGAATTTGAAAGCAAGGTGGGACGCGGGGCCCGACGAACCAGCAATTTTCAGCACGGTAAATTCGAGGGGCTCGTCATTTTCGACCGAAATTCGGAGGGTCGCTCGATCGCGCTTGCGCGACTCTGCTGCTAATGACGATCCCGCCTCGCATAGATTTTCGCAGCCGAGAACGCGAGCCGAGGTGGGAACGACGCGCTCCTCTTCTTTTTCGAGGTAATCGTGACCCGGCGTCGATGCTCGACCGGGCTTATCCGTGACAACATCCGAAGCCTAAAAAAAGAATACACGTGGCCGATCCTGGAACCTCCGCCAGGGGTAAACACGACCGCTTTTACGACCTACTCCCAAGATTACTTTCCTTCCCGAGGCAAACTCGCCGCCCGCGTTCCGTTCTTCTTTGATCGACGAGTGCAGCTGCTCGCGCAGCTTTACGGCGTTTACACGTACATATGTATACACAAACCGCACGATTTTTTCGAACCTATGCCGCGTCCCACTCTTCCTCGTCCTGTCGGAACGGCCGGTCCGCGAACGGAACGTTTCAGAAGCGGAGAATCCGATCGCGAACCGAGAAGAAACGAAAAACATTCGAGAGCGAGTGCGCTTCGTTCTGCGACGTCTATTTAATAGGCGGGATACGAGGGACGAGCACTCCGTCGCGTCGCGCGACCCGGGGCAAGCGAACTCCGCGAACATGATTTACGGCGCAACAGACGCGGCCAGAGCTGGTGCATCGATGAAAAGAAAAGTTCACGGTGGCGAAGCGAATTCGCGCGCACATTTTTCACGGGGTCCTGACCGCAACGAGTGTGCCAAAGCTCCACAGCGCTTCGCTGCAAATTGTGTTCGGAGTACCGCCTTCCAGACGCTCCGAGCACCGTGAAATTCACACTCTCGGGACGGTTTTCACGACTCTGAATGCGCGATGAGAGCTGCCTTTCTTCGTCGCGGGGCGTCGAGACAAGACGCCGGCAACTCGGAGTCTTATTTGAAAGGGGGAAAAAAGGAGGCGAAGGGGAAGAGAAAGGGGAAAAGCAGAGGGAACGAAGAAAAGGAGGCAAAAACGAGGGAAGACGCGCGAGCATCAGCGAACTAGAGTAGCGACGCCCTTTTGACAGCGAGGAAGCAACGCTACTTCGTCGCGCTTCGCGGTGACCAGCATAAAGGCGACCGACGAATTACCGAGTGTTGCGTGGAAATGACTTGGATGCTGCGTCTCCGGCATTTGAAATTTCTTATCGCGTTTCGTTAAAATGAATTTTTCCCTAAGAAGTCTGCTCCTTAGGGCAACGACGAACGTACGCGAACATTGGAAGCCATCCGAGTCGATCGGTTCTCTCGCAGCGCGATCTACGGGCTACGAGCTACACCCGCGATCGTATTTAACGGGATTTTCTTGGACCTGCTCGAGGTGCTTGTTTTCCGGTTTAGAAGCGTTTCGAGGCGCACTGGATACCGATGACGCAGCCCGAAATAATACGCGCTGAAAGGATGCAGCACGAGTGGACGGAAATGTTCGGAACGGGGCGATTCGCGAGTCCCTTGGGAGAGGAAAGCAGCTCCCGCGGAGAGGGGATCGCGATAGAGAGGTACTCGCGTAAAAGATTGAAAAATCAGGAGGCACGAAAGGGATGCACGCGAAGAGCCGCATTCACGTGAAGAATCAAAGGGAATCCGTCGAACGAAAAAGGTCGATCGAGCGGGCGGTGCGCGGTATATTTCAGTAGTCGTCCGCGTATAATGACGACGCGCGAGCAAATTTCAAAGAGACCTATCGGGCGGTTCGTCGCCGCTCGAAATATATTATCCGCGTCTCTTGCGTTCCACGCGGGTCATCAAACGCTGCTTTTGCCCGCGACGAAGCGTTTTACGTTCTTTCAGATGCGCTCTGCCGCTCCGCCGCCGGTCCAACAACCCAATGAAAAACAGACCGAGGAAAGGAAAGGAAAAAAGGAAACGGTGGCAGAAGAGCCATTTCCTGCCGAAGTGTACACCGCCGGAAATTCCGCTATCGAGCGCGATACGCTATCTATTTCTCAGGACATCTTCCAAAAGACCCGTCCCCCTTTTTTCTTTTATCGCGCTCGTTCGATTGCTCGTTAGCTGCAGCCTTTGCGATCGACGCGACTGCGAGCATCCCGCGAGCGGATGCTATTCTACGCAGAATCCAAAGAACGGGCGCGCGCCCAAAGTTGCGACAGATAGTAAAAAATGATAATTTAGCGACCGGTAGAAATATCCAACGATCGCGTCGGGGCAACGGAGGAGGCCGCTCCATCTTTCGATGGGGGCGAGTACGCGAACGCGGGACTCGAAGGGAGGTTCGCGAGCTGTCCCGACACGCCGCAACGTTTTCCTCTTTATGCGTAAATAGCCGCATTACGAGCGTCCTCTCCTTTTATTCGCTCTCTTCCGAGTCGTTCCACCAGCCAAGGGATCAAAGGGCTAATACAATTTTTCTTGGTGCTCGGTCCTGTCGCGCGACAACCACCCCTCTCCTGGCGCAAACTTCTTCGTCGCGTCGTGGTTTCAGGCGCAGCTTTGGGAGAAAAGAGAAGCTGCACGCGGAGCCGGAGTGAAACGGTCACGGGAAAGGGAACCAAGAAAGACAGAGCCGGTGGTTGCAAGTACATGCGTATACGTATAGTATAACTCCGTGGCTGAATAACATTCGGCGTATAAAATAGCCGGGCACGCTGGGCCCGGGACAAAGCGCCTTTAGTGGCAACGGCAAGCAGTGTAAAAAATACGTAGACAGGGCGAAAGAGAAAGAGCGAGGAGCGTAATATGGAACGGGGGGTGAGTATCGTAGGGAAGAAGGAGCGACGGGGAAGAAGAGAGGAAGAGTCTGAAAAAAAAGCACGAGTGGGCCGGTACATGCATGTAGTGCGTACACAAATATGTACCCCTTTTCAGGGCACAGGGCACAGGGCACAGGGCACAGGACGTCTCCGAACGGCAGGACGGCCTTTCTCGTTCGTAACCCGAGACGTGTAATTAGGAGCGCCGGACCAAGATGAATAGCGAAGTGGCCCATTGGGCAACAGCAGCCGGAGAAAGGAAAAGCGGGGATACGTTACGATCCATTTATCGAAGACGTTGAATGAACGATTCGCGTTGCTGGCGCGTCGTAGTCCCAACTCGGATGCCGATGCGATCGGAGTCGCCGATCGGAATCGGCCACGATTCCGCTTGCGTACCGCTGCTCCAAAATCGAGCCCACCTACGCCCGCCTATCCTACGCTCCTATTTACGAATGTTTTCATCCCTCGTCGGGCCCGCTGCTCCGATACGACCTCGATGCTTCCAACAGGAGAAATTGCTTTCAATCGCAATCCTTTTAACGCCGATCCATTTCATCGTTTCGCATTCAAACTTGGAAGTCGGATTCGAGTTGCGTTCGAATTTTCTTTAAAAATATCAACCTGCACAATCATTCTATTTCGAAACAAGGGAAGCCGTAGCCAAGTGGAGCAATTGCAGCACGGTTATCAATGGAAACCGACAGAAGCAAATTGATCCAAAAGTGTTCCTCCGGTCGCTGCTTTTTAAATACCTAACAGGTTTAACCGTCGTTTAACAAATAGCAAGCCCGCTCGGCGACGACGCACCGGTTCGTTGCTAGCCCATTACTGCTCGCAAGCATCGCTACTAATTATACACGTGCAGCCGTACGTATATACGACGTTATCGTCGATATTAGGTAACGCCGAGTCTGCGTATATTCGCTTTCTAGGTGTGCATGGCTATCGAACCGGTTCTCATCTCCGAGAGGGAGAAAGAGAGGCGGCAGCAGTGGGTTACCGGCCGGTAATATGAACGATGAAAAGAGGACGTAGCCAGCATCCACCCAGTCACCGAACCGTTGTGTCGGCGCTTCCACTACCACCGCCATCGCCAACGGCAGTCTTGCTATCAGGAACGGATCGTCGAATAGGCAGCGAATGCAAAATTTCGCGACGATACGCGCGAGAGATCGGTCCGACCGATTGCAAATTGGAGTCGCGAGCCGCTTTTCCTAGTTAAAGGGCCATCGATACCGCTTTGCCGATCCTTTCGACCTCCTACCAATGCCCGACGCGTTCGCTGCCAATTCGCTCTGTTCCGTGACATGTCGACTCATCGGTTATATATTTACCACAATTATACAAATCTTTGTACAGTGGTGTGCTTTCGATGTGGGCACCAAGACCTCAAGATAATTAAAGGTAAAATTACTTAGCAGCTAACGGTTCAAGGGTAAGCGTCCCAATACGGTTTTGAGAACACCAAGAGCCGTATTATCGAGAAGGCGATTCGTGCGAAAAGGGGCAAATTGCTCAAAGCGCCCGTTTGTCTCGGAGTCGCGGCAGTCAAGCCCAATTAACAGTAATTATAGCGAAGCCGGTGACGGACGAAATGAACGAAGCACGGAGATCCGTTGAAAAACCAGGGGGTGTACGATTTCCAACGGGAAACGAAATCGTTTCCACCTATAATAGCATCCCTCTACCCTTCCCAACCCCCAACACCTATCCCCTTCGTTACTCTTTCCGTGATTCATTGCCGAATAGGGGATGCTTCGGAGAACGGGGATAGAATCTTGTGCATCGTCGATAGATACATGCGTGTACATACGTATGCATTCAATACTCACGAAAGCAAACCAGAAGCGTAGCTACGTTGAGACGCCGCATCCTTTTGGCTGTTGAAGAACGAGGAATGTGCCCGGCTCGAAATTCACTCGGGAGAAATTGAGCAGAAAAACGGTCCCGGTTTTTCAAAACCTACGCGTCGCTGTCATTCTATACCTTTCCGTGCAAAGCTGGCTTCCCAACGAACACACCGTCCGATAAAAAGACCGAACGAAACGATCACCACGAAAGGACGCGCGACACTGAATGCGGCTGACCCACGCCGTGTCAAGGCGACCCCTGGTCCCACGATCAGCGACCGATGGTCTGAGTCTATGGTATCCCACAAGGGGGCACCATCAACTGGCCCATGTTTCACTTACCTACGTATACGTGGTGTCCACCAAGGAGATATATGGATAAACCAATCGGGCAAAAGTTCATACAATTCGCTCAATTTCCCAGGGGTTAAAAACCCTTATCATTTTACGTCACGCACCCCATGGGTATCACGGCTGTGATGGGACATATATCGTATTGCCATCTATAAAGAAGTGCTGAAACCTACACGTGGTTTGCCACATCTCCAATCGCCAATGTTGCAAATTGCTCAGACGACAATAATTTTCAAAAATTTTAAAACGAGCTTCAGTTTCATAGGTCGTTGATTAAAATCGGCCGAATAGAACGTGAGATAATTGAATTTCTTTAAATAAATTATAAACAAATGATATTATTTCGGCTTGCAGGCTAGCTACAGCAATGACCAGAGGACATAAATTGAAGCTGGGAGGATCAGCTAACATCTCCAACAGGCGTGGACATTGTCTCACGTGCGGTTCAATTGTTATAAACAATTAAACAATTGAAACTGTTATCGCAGCCAAGTGCATACTTTTACAGCAACGTGGTATTTTTTATCGTGTAGCGTATTGGTTTCCCCTTCTTTTGAGACGTCGTCGAATTAAATCGGCCCAGTAGAAGCCGAGATAATAATTTTTTAATATTTTGTCGGTAATATGTCGGTAATAGTGAATGTGGCGCCATCTCGCGTTTGCGGCCTTTTTCGCAGATTGTCGCGGCTTCAAAACCGAATTCCTGGATTACATCGTTTATTTTAACAATTGCGTTTTTCTCGGCTTCTACTGCGTATATCTTCACCGGACTTGTCTTAAATGAAAGGTACGAAACATAGCTATCTGCTCCAACAGTTGCAACAATATAGCATTGTTGGTTCAAAAGTTATTAACAATTGAAATATCGGAGAAAATGCACTTCGGGTCATAGCAATTATCTCAGCTTCTGGACGCGCTAGAACGATGATCGAGTGCTCAAAATGAAGGGAAAGGATGCTACTACCCGACGATAAACGATTTACAAATGCTGCATAAGCAGGTTATTTTTTATAAACACATAAACTATTCGTTTGGGTATTGCACCGAAACTATACACGAGGGCCGATCGAATCTTGAATCAGATTGTCCGTTGAGCCAAGAGCCTCAATTTGAGACGTCGTCGAGTGAAATCGGCCCAGTAGAAGCCGAGATAATTGAATTTGTTTAAATAAATTATAAACAAATACTATTATTTCGGCTTGCAGGCTAGCTACGGCAATGACCAGAGGACATAAATTGAAGCTGGGAGGATCAGCTAACATCTCCAACAGGCGTGGACATTTTCCCACGTGCGGTTCAATTGTTATAAACAATTAAACAATTGAAACTGTTATTGCAGCCAAGCGCATACTTTTGCAGCAACGTGGTATTTTTTATCGTGTAGCGTATTGGTTTCCCTTTCTTTTGAGACGTCGTCGAATTAAATCGGCCCAGTAGAAGCCGAGATAATAATTTTTTAATATTTTGTCGGTAATATGTCGGTAATAGTGAATGTGGCGCCATCTCGCGTTTGCGGCCTTTTTCGCAGATTGTCGCGGCTTCAAAACCGAATTCCTGGATTACATCGTTTATTTTAACAATTGCGTTTTTCTCGGCTTCTACTGCGTATATCTTCACCGGACTTGTCTTAAATGAAAGGTACGAAACATAGCTATCTGCTCCAACAGTTGCAACAATATAGCATTGTTGGTTCAAAAGTTATTAACAATTGAAATATCGGAGAAAATGCACTTCGGGTCATAGCAATTATCTCAGCTTCTGGACGCGCTAGAACGATGATCGAGTGCTCAAAATGAAGGGAAAGGATGCTACTACCCGACGATAAACGATTTACAAATGCTGCATAAGCAGGTTATTTTTTATAAACACATAAACTATTCGTTTGGGTATTGCACCGAAACTATACACGAGGGCCGATCGAATCTTGAATCAGATTGTCCGTTGAGCCAAGAGCCTCAATTTGAGACGTCGTCGAGTGAAATCGGCCCAGTAGAAGCCGAGATAATTGAATTTGTTTAAATAAATTATAAACAAATACTATTATTTCGGCTTGCAGGCTAGCTACGGCAATGACCAGAGGACATAAATTGAAGCTGGGAGGATCAGCTAACATCTCCAACAGGCGTGGACATTTTCCCACGTGCGGTTCAATTGTTATAAACAATTAAACAATTGAAACTGTTATTGCAGCCAAGCGCATACTTTTGCAGCAACGTGGTATTTTTTATCGTGTAGCGTATTGGTTTCCCTTTCTTTTGAGACGTCGTCGAATAAAATCGGCCCAGTAGAAGCCGAGATAATAATTTTTTAATATTTTGTCGGTAATATGTCGGTAATAGTGAATGTGGCGCCATCTCGCGTTTGCGGCCTTTTTCGCAGATTGTCGCGGCTTCAAAACCGAATTCCTGGATTACATCGTTTATTTTAACAATTGCGTTTTTCTCGGCTTCTACTGCGTATATCTTCACCGGACTTGTCTTAAATGAAAGGTACGAAACATAGCTATCTGCTCCAACAGTTGCAACAATATAGCATTGTTGGTTCAAAAGTTATTAACAATTGAAATATCGGAGAAAATGCACTTCGGGTCATAGCAATTATCTCAGCTTCTGGACGCGCTAGAACGATGATCGAGTGCTCAAAATGAAGGGAAAGGATGCTACTACCCGACGATAAACGATTTACAAATGCTGCATAAGCAGGTTATTTTTTATAAACACATAAACTATTCGTTTGGGTATTGCTCCGAAACTATACACGAGGGCCGATCGCATCTTGAATCAGATTGTCCGTTGAGCCAAGAGCCTCAATTTGAGACGTCGTCGAGTGAAATCGGCCCAGTAGAAGCCGAGATAATTGAATTTGTTTAAATAAATTATAAACAAATACTATTATTTCGGCTTGCAGGCTAGCTACGGCAATGACCAGAGGACATAAATTGAAGCTGGGAGGATCAGCTAACATCTCCAACAGGCGTGGACATTTTCCCACGTGCGGTTCAATTGTTATAAACAATTAAACAATTGAAACTGTTATTGCAGCCAAGCGCATACTTTTGCAGCAACGTGGTATTTTTTATCGTGTAGCGTATTGGTTTCCCTTTCTTTTGAGACGTCGTCGAATTAAATCGGCCCAGTAGAAGCCGAGATAATAATTTTTTAATATTTTGTCGGTAATATGTCGGTAATAGTGAATGTGGCGCCATCTCGCGTTTGCGGCCTTTTTCGCAGATTGTCGCGGCTTCAAAACCGAATTCCTGGATTACATCGTTTATTTTAACAATTGCGTTTTTCTCGGCTTCTACTGCGTATATCTTCACCGGACTTGTCTTAAATGAAAGGTACGAAACATAGCTATCTGCTCCAACAGTTGCAACAATATAGCATTGTTGGTTCAAAAGTTATTAACAATTGAAATATCGGAGAAAATGCACTTCGGGTCATAGCAATTATCTCAGCTTCTGGACGCGCTAGAACGATGATCGAGTGCTCAAAATGAAGGGAAAGGATGCTACTACCCGACGATAAACGATTTACAAATGCTGCATAAGCAGGTTATTTTTTATAAACACATAAACTATTCGTTTGGGTATTGCACCGAAACTATACACGAGGGCCGATCGCATCTTGAATCAGATTGTCCGTTGAGCCAAGAGCCTCAATTTGAGACGTCGTCGAGTGAAATCGGCCCAGTAGAAGCCGAGATAATTGAATTTGTTTAAATAAATTATAAACAAATACTATTATTTCGGCTTGCAGGCTAGCTACGGCAATGACCAGAGGACATAAATTGAAGCTGGGAGGATCAGCTAACATCTCCAACAGGCGTGGACATTTTCCCACGTGCGGTTCAATTGTTATAAACAATTAAACAATTGAAACTGTTATTGCAGCCAAGCGCATACTTTTGCAGCAACGTGGTATTTTTTATCGTGTAGCGTATTGGTTTCCCTTTCTTTTGAGACGTCGTTGATTAAAATCGGCCCAGTAAAAGCCGAGATAATTGAATTTGTTTAAATATATTATAAACAAATGCGATTGCTGCCTCTTCCTGTCTAGATACATGAATGACCAGAGGACATAAATTAAAGCTAGCAGTATTAGCTTCTATCTCCAATTGGTGGGAACAGTCTTCCATGTGCATTTCATTTGTTATAAACAATTAAAGAATTTAAATTGTTATTACAGCCAAGTGCGTATAGTTACAGCAACGCAGCATTTTTTGGCGTATAGCAGTACCCTTTACCTCCATTTTGAGCACTCGATCATTAAACTAGTGCCTCCTGAAGCCGAGATAGTTACAGTGAACCGGAGTGCATTTTTGCCGATTTTTCAATTGTTAATAACATTCGAACCACATATGCCACATTATAGCAAATGTTGGAGGAGGTAGCTGTGTTCGTAGGCTTTAATTTAAGACAAGTCGGCTTTAAATCGATGCATTAGAAGCCGAGAAAACCCCAATTGTTTAAATTAACGATGTAATCCAGAATTTCGGTTTTGGCGTTGCGGAAAACTGCGAAAAAGGCCGCAAACGCGAGATGGCGCCACATACACGTTTACCGACAATAATTACCGTCAAAATGCTTAAAAATTATTATCTCGGCTTCCACTGGGCCGATTCTAATCAACGACGTCTCAAATCAAAGGGAATCGAATGCGCTACTCGATCAAAAATACCCTGATGTTGTAACTGTATGCAGTTGGCCGTAATAATAGTTCCAATTGTTTAATTGTTTGTAACAAATGATCTTTATATGGATTAATGTTCACTCCTATTGCAGACGGTAGCTTATACTCCAAGTTGTCATTCATGATCAGGGGTCCTTGCTGTATCTCGTCGGGAAGTCGATGTAATCGCATTTGTTTATAATTTCTTCAAACAAATTCAATTATCTCGCATTCTACTGGGCCGATTTTGATGGCATTTTTCATGGTATTTTGATAATATTCTGCTCTCATCGAATTCATTCCTGCGAGATTCATTCGCTTCCTTTTAAAATAATCCTCTCTTTCTCTTTTGCTCCCGGTATAACTTTCCCCCAACTTTTTCCCCTAAAATCCCTTCATCATTTTTTACTACACCAACTAATATATTTTTTGTGTGTGCAGGTTTCATGGACAAAAAATGAAGAACATGGGCCGGCACTTCTCATTCTGCGTAAAAGCAAGAAAGAAGATAGAAGCACTCTATCGGCCATATAATTGAGTTATCCTTTAGTTATAGTGAATTAAATAGAAATAAGGGAGTAGTTTAAAAGTAATAGCTTGTGAATTTGATTTATAACATTTTTGTAACTTACATCCTCATTAATTAAGTTAAATAAATCTTCAATGAAAGGAATTTGACTGTTCTTTTTATGTTCAAACCTTACCAATCCTTGAATAGACCTACCTCCAATTCCTTAAACAAGTACTACCGTGCGGGAACTTTGAATGCAAAGTTCACAATCGGAGAACTTGTAAAAATAGACCTGAACATTATTAAACTTTGCTCTAAGTAGCCGGGAATTAATACGTCGCTTTGTTGCGACCCCGTGAAATTAAGTGCCCGAAATTTTGCAACAGTTGTAAATATAAGAAACCTAAACCTAAAAGTTGTAAACCTAAGAAAATGCAACAAAGTTGCAAACAACGCCTCGCCAAAAAGGCAACAAAGTTGCCATCAACGCCTCGCCAAAATGCAACAAAGTTGCAAACAACGCCTCGCGAAAACGCAACAAAGTTGCAAAAATCTCGAGAAAAATTTGCAACAATGTTACGTCCAAAATTTTGCAACATTGTTGCAAATTTTTCTCGAGACTTTTTGCAACTTTGTTGAAAATTCTTTTGCGCAACATTGTTGCAAATTTTTCTCGAGAATTTTTGCAACTTTGTTGAAAATTCTTTTGCGCAACATTGTTGCAAATTTTTCTCGAGAATTTTTGCAACTTTGTTGAAAATTCTTTTGCGCAACATTGTTGCAAATTTTTCTCGAGAATTTTTTGCAACTTTGTTGAAAATTTTTGGCGCAACATTGTTGCAAATTTTTCTCGAGAATTTTTGCAACTTTGTAACATTTTCGCGAGGCGTTGTTTGCACTTTATTGCAAAAACTTTTAGCGCATCATTTTTGCAAATTTTTCTCCAGAATTTTTGCTACTTTGTTGCGTTTTCGCGAGGCGTTGTTTGCAACTAAATTGCATTTTTATGAGGAGTTGTTTGCAGCTAAATTGCAGTTTTATGAAGAGTTGTTTGCAACTCTGTTGCATTTTTAGGACTTATTTGCAACTATCTGATATTTTCCCAGGTCGTTGGATACAACTTTGTTGCGTTTCTGCGAGGTGTTATTTGCAACCGCATTAAATTTTCACCCGGCATATCTTTGCAACTTGGTTGAGTTTTGGTGAGGCGCTTTATGAATGCCTGGTTGCTATGTGTTTAGTAATGTTGAGGTTTATTTTTACAAGTTCTCCGCTTGTGAACTTTGCATTTAAAGTTCCCGCACGGTAAAACTTGTTTAAGGAATTGGAATTAGGTTTTTTCAAGGATAGTTAAGGGGTGTTAAAATAAAGAGAGGCGTAGAATTCTTTTCAGTTAAGATTTATTCAAAATAATTAATGAAGATACAAGTTACAAAAATGCGGTAATTCAAATTTACAAACTAATACTCATGTACTATTCTTTGAAGTTAATTTACAATATACCTTACAGATAGAACTTATACTAACATTTACGTACTTTATTTGCTGAAACGTATTTTAAATTACAAAAATTGTGTAACTTATGCACATGTAAAGCCCAAAATATTTATTGTATCTTGTATTTTATATGTAGCGCATTCAGTAGAACTTGTTGTAAGAGTAATATTAAATTTGATACAAGATCTACTGAATAAAGAGAATATAAAATAAAATCTATACTAGGTATACATAACAGTTAATTACACAATTGTACTAAATTAATCTTATGCGCTAATGGTTACAAACTATTCAAGGAAACTAATTTACTATAACTATAGTATCTGGCAAGGGTTATTCTTTCTTCTTTCTTGGTTTATGCCCAACGAGAAATGTCGGTCAAGCTCCTTACTCTTTGTCCACCAGACCTGCACACACAAAAAAATATATTAGTACGTATATGTTGCAAGAGAGAGAAAGATTGTTAAGCGATATTAGTAAATAAAAAGACGTGAACTGTTCAGACAAAAATTTGAAACGCTAGAACACCTGTTAACAGAATGTATGGAAATAACGATAGTAGGATATAAAAATGACTTCAGATTATATCAACTTCTCGACGAGATACAACAATGACCACACAACATGAATTAAAGCTTGGAGTATAAGCTATCATTTCCAATAGGTGCCAACATTATGCCACATGCGGTGCAATTCTTATAAACAATTAAACAATTGAAACATTACAGCCAAGCGCATACTTTTACAGCAACGTGGTATTTTTTATCGTGTAGCGTATTGGTTTCCCTTCCTTTTGAGACGTCGTCGAGTGAAATCGGCCCAGTAGAAGCCGAGATAATTGAATTTGTTTAAATAAATTATAAACAAATGCTATTATTTCGGCTTGCAGGCTAGCTACAGCAATGACCAGTCGACATAAATTGACGCTGGGAGGATCAGTTAACATCTCCAACAGGCGTGGACATTGTCCTACGTGCGGTTCAATTGTTATAAACAATTAAACAATTGAAACTGTTATTACAGCCAAGCGCATACTTTTACAGCAACGTGGTATTTTTTATCGTGTAGCGTATTGGTTTCCCTTCCTTTTGAGACGTCGTCGAGTTAAATCGGCCCAGTAGAAGCCGAGATAATAATTTTTTAATATTTTGTCGGTAATAAGTCGGTAATAGTGAATGTGGCGCCATCTCGCGTTTGCGGCCTTTTTCGCAGATTGACGCGGCATCAAAACCGAATTCCTGGATTACACGGTTATTTTAACAATTGTGTAATATGTAAATGAGAGTACAAAACGATTCATACCACTATTTATAAAGAACTGCTTGAATTTACATACCACTCGTATCCCTGTCTTACCTACACGCAAAGTGGTTAATAGTCTCGCCATCTATACAGATGCGAATGAAACTATCCGAGCCTCAGCAATATCTATACTTAAGGTAATTAAGCGGCACGGGTAGTTTCCAGGAGTCCTGTATAGATGGCAAGACTATAGCAGGCACTGTAGTTATGGCAGAGACCCGCGTAGTTTCAAGCACATCTTTGCAAATATTAATTAATTAATGAATTAAAATATTTACATTTCTCGCGCTTATGCATGATGAGAAGTGACGACTAACACTCTTTACTCTTTCTATGCGGGACGTGCACACACAAAAAATATATTAGTAAGCATGCAACAGGAGACAGAAAAGTGTTACGTCATGTTTAGAGGAAAAAGAAATAGGGGAGGTTATACTAGGAGCGTAAGAGAAAGGGAGGACTATTTTAAAACGAAGGGAATGAATCTCGGAATGAATGAGAATATTATCAAAATACCATGAGAAATACCGTAAAAATCAGCCCAGCAGAAGACGAGATAATAGAGTTTTTTAAATACGTTATGAACAAATGCGATTACATCGACTTGCCGAAAAGATACAACAATGACTATTGTCGTGTAGCAGCATCCTTTACCTTCATTTTGAGCACTCGATCATTAATCTAGCGCCTCCAGAAGCCGAGATAATTGCAGTGACCCGGAGTGCATTTTTGCCGATTTTTCAATTGTTAATAACATTCGAACCACATATGCCACATTGTAGCAAATGTTGGAAGAGGTAGCTATGTTCGTAGGCTTTAATTTAAGACAAGTCGGCTTCAAATCGATGCATTAGAAGCCGAGAAAACCGCAATTGTTTAAATTAACGATGTAATCCAGGATTTCGGTTTTGGCGGTGCGGAAAACTGCGAAAAAGGCCGCAAACGCGAGATGGCGCCACATTCACTATTACCGACATATTACCGACAAAATATTAAAAAATTATTATCTCGGCTTCTACTGGGCCGATTTAACTCGACGACGTCTCAAAAGGAAGGGAAACCAATACGCTACACGATAAAAAATACCACGTTGCTGCAAAAGTATGCGCTTGGCTGCAATAACAGTTTCAATTGTTTAATTGTTTATAACAATTGAACCGCACGTGGGAAAATGTCCACGCCTGTTGGAGATGTTAGCTGATCCTCCCAGCTTCAATTTATGTCCTCTGGTCATTGCCGTAGCTAGCCTGCAAGCCGAAATAATAGTATTTGTTTATAATTTATTTAAACAAATTCAATTATCTCGGCTTCTACTGGGCCGATTTCACTCGACGACGTCTCAAATTGAGGCTCTTGGCTCAACGGACAATCTGATTCAAGATTCGATCGGCCCTCGTGTATAGTTTCGGTGCAATACCCAAACGAATAGTTTATGTGTTTATAAAAAATAACCTGCTTATGCAGCATTTGTAAATCGTTTATCGTCGGGTAGTAGCATCCTTTCCCTTCATTTTGAGCACTCGATCATCGTTCTAGCGCGTCCAGAAGCTGAGATAATTGCTATGACCCGAAGTGCATTTTCTCCGATATTTCAATTGTTAATAACTTTTGAACCAACAATGCTATATTGTTGCAACTGTTGGAGCAGATAGCTATGTTTCGTACCTTTCATTTAAAACAAGTCCCGATAAGATATACGCAGTACAAGCCGAGAAAAACGCATTTGTTTAAATAAACGATGTAATCCAGGAATTCGGTTTTGAAGCCGCGGAAAACTGCGAAAAAGGCCGCAAACGCGAGATGGCGCCACATACACGGTTACCGAAATCGTTACCGACAAAATGTTTAAAAATTATTATCTCTTCTTCCACTGGGCCGATTTTAATCAACGACGTCTCAAATGAAAGGGAATCGAATGCTCTACGCGATCAGAAATACCCTGGTGTTGTAACTATATGCAGTGGACCGTAAGAACAGTTCCAATTGTGTATGGCTGCTATGAGGAACGAAGCCACTGACGGGATATAGGAATGAGATATCTGAACGCGCTAGATGGGTTTTCTAGTTTGCATAGGACTTATAAGACGCGTGGAGTATATGAATGGACCGCCGCGACACACTGACCTACATTTTTTCGCAGAAATGCATAGTCCCAAAAAGTAATAGTGAAAAAGAACCGCGCATTCAACGCCTGTCACTGACCACTGCCGAAGCTGCGAATTGGCATAGGTCAGTGACGAGATGAGAATGAGAGGTCCGGGCGTGCAACCAGGGCAGTCGTCATATAAAATCATTAAATATTAGTTGGGTTTTAAGGAGTACTGGAATCCTTGGAATCTGGGAAACTATGAACATTACAATTCAAATTCGATATATTATTTCATACATCTTATGACACGTACGTCGTTGTTTTCTCCCGCATTAGTCGTAGGTAGCATTGTTACGATCGTATTTATAATAACAATCTAAACAATCATATTACTTGCTATATATTTACTATATTCATTTTTCTTTCACTTTACATATTAATGTGTACTTCATCTTGTCTCCTTTATTACGCACGCACCGATTTCCGCGCCTGTGGCGTGTCGGTGGAGAAACGCCGTTTTTATTTTGCATTCACGGCACCGAATCGAGTCGAACTAGTGAACGTAGAAATTTTGAATGCCACTCCGTCTCGAGTCCTTTTGCAAATTTTTGTATTTACACAACGTCGAGTTCGAAGTCGAGAAGAAACGGAAAATGTTGAACAAACACGCCTAAAGTGAAGTAGCAGCAGCCTTCGAACAATGATGATTCGTTAAAATGCCTTACCAGTACGGTATCGCATGTCGGAAAAATGGTACATATGTACACAATAGAACATCGTGCTCTCGTATGTATAATTTATGTACACGGTATATCATGTGGTGTTTGTACACACGCGCACATACGTTCATCATTTCTGCGGGGAAATCCTTAACGAATACGGTGAAGGGTCTATTTTGCTTTCTCATTGCTTCCTGTAAATTCCGACTATCTAAATACGTCGACTGCTTCGAATGGCACAGGGCTATTTATATTATATACATCAGAGTTCCCTACATCGAGAGGTTGAGTTCTTTGGCGAACGATTAACTTCGTCCCAGAGCATAACGATGAAATTCGTGACTCATACAACAGCAAAGGTAAACCAGAAACTATGTATTCTCCCGTGCAGTTACTATCAGATGATCAGATGTAACGCCATAATGTAAAGCAATTGGAAGAGCGAACGCGAACCATACGAATCATCGCCCCGCAACCCCACCCGCGTACACATCTTCCGCTGCAAATATTTTCGTTGATCTTTACATCCGAGATGACTAGTGTAACAGCAAGTGAACGTACAGGACGGGGGCGGAGGATTGTTTCAGTTGTGTTTCGGATAATTGTAACCAAATTGCACATTTCAAGGAATGGAGTGAAACGAACGCAAAGCTCGCGGAATTGAACCTTATTAAACGGCTAACGCTTCGGAATATCGCAATCGTTGGGATCCAATTAGTAAACCTAATCGAAGTACGGCCTGCTGCTTCGTTCGGTCTCCTCAAACTGATACGCGAATAGAAATGGGACGACGTGATTTTGTCGAGCGCAGGGCAACCATTACGACACTCACGATTCGCGCGGTAAAGTAGCGGAGTTTGCAATGGTCGCAATTGATCGATATGTCTAACTCGAAGAGGACCGCCATTCCTCGTTCTTCGCACCCTATTTGCGAAGCGGTTGACAGCTATCTACTTCGAAGCAAAGTCCGCTGGAATATTGTCGATGATATGTAGCGAAGCCTCGATTCATTTATTAATTCGTGATTCACTTCCGATCTCCCCATCCAGCGCTGTTGTAAAACCAGGACGAAGCACTCTCGTCCCTCGTTTTGCTCCATGTATTGTCTAAACTGCTTCCTCCTCCGTCCTGTACATAATTCGAACAGCCTTCGTTAAGTATCGATAAGTTGCAGCCATTTGTTTGTAGGTGAAAATTCAACAGCAACCGGGCTTACCACCACGTTCAACTGGTGAGTGGCTGGTGAGAGATAATCCATGTTGGTGTAATAAGAGGAGTAATTTTGATAGCACTGTTGCTGAGAGGCGGTTGTCGTCCACGCTAACCTTTGGTGATCGCCGGGGAATCCTCCACCGCTCTCCGTAACAGCGGGGCTCCAAATACTGCTGCTGCTACCTCCACTGCTGTACACCGTTCCTCCCAACTGCAAACCCGAGGATCATTCTTCGAGACACTTTCCCACCGAGGGTAAATATACGAGAACAGGGCGAAATGGTGGTCGATAACTTACGCTTGGCGGGGTTGTACTGGCTGCCAAGAGCAAACTGGTCGCACTACCCGCGGGTTTGTACTGAGGAGAATCTCTTAGGAGAGCCGGAGAACTGGCTGCTGATCCACCTGTACCTCCACTTCTGTAAACAAAAGTTGCAAACATAAAAAGAATACGAGAAGAAATGGTGCGTTCAATTCTAGTACAACAATCAAGGGCATACGGTTTTATAATGCTCGGCGATTCATCGATTACACGTGGCTACAAATAGCGTCCCTCTGCGAATCGATTTATCGCGCATCTAGGTATATGCTGTGCGTACATATATGTACATATATTCCGTTTCATTTGTGCGGATCACAAATGACACAGGGTAATTGGAGCTTTATCCTAGAGAAGTAGGTATCGATGTAAGCGATATTTACAAGGGTGTTGTGGCGGGCACCGCCGCGGCAGGCGTGGGCGTGGTAGCAATCGAAGGACTTTTTCCAGAGGGCGGATTGTTGGTTGGAGTCCCGGAGGGTTTCTTTGACCTCGGGGCTTTGTCCTGCTGTTGCTGCTGTTGCTTCTGTTGCTGTCTACATTTGGCCCTCCGATTTTTGAACCACACCTGCAGCACGCACAATATATCATTCGTAGCCGCAACATCGGAGGTGCAGAACCGATACGATTAATCTAGGAGAACTGAGAATATTTCCTTCTTTTCGTTTTTCCTATTACACGATTCTCTATCTACACGTGTCTATACATATAGATATGTATATAAAATAAATAACTGAAAGCAGCTTTCGGACCATGCTTTTACGTTCAATCGCGCCGAAGCACAGATCCGTTGGGAACCGCGCACGGAATGGTGTACAGAGCTTTCATAAAGCTGGCGTAATAGCCAATTATAAGGGAAAGCAGCACCGATGCAGCTATCAATTACCAATGAAGCCAGCTTCGGTAACGCGAGCGGAAGCCTGCACGGATCTGCCTCGTTGGTGTCTGTACCGTCGCCGATGCAACGAAACGATGGAATACAAACAAGTCCGTGCGTGACAAAACTTCCAAATCCTTAATGGAATTATTTCTCTCCTATTTTCATTCAACCGTTCCCGATGGTTCCTCTCTACCTATACAAAAATCAACTACCAAGATGTTGTTCGCAGCTGAACGCGCCGAAGTCGTCTTTCCACCGGGGGGGGGGGGGGGGGGGTACGTTTCAAGTCGGCCAACGAAAAGGTGAAGCGTCGGTACCAGACGACGATCAATGTTAAATTTTTGCCAAGGTATTCGACAGTCTCGGCTCGTCCTTCGATCCGCAGTTCGCCCTCCTAGATTTCCAGAACGCGAGAACGACCTTTAGAGAAGGACGCGAGTGAACGAAACCGCTCGAAGAACGGGGACGGAGGGTGCACCTCTCTCGGCCGAGAGAGGATGACAGCGACAGAGGGAGAGGGAGAGGGAGAGGGAGAGGGAGAGGGAGAGTGATGAGGGTGTGGGCGGTGGTGAGGACGGGGACCGGGGGGCGGGGGCTGGCGAGGGCAAGAAGGGGAGAAAGAGAGGAACCTAGAGAAGCCCTGCGCGATCAATGTTAGAAGCGGAGAGGTGAGCTTGGGTTTCTACGGATTTTCTGGGGAACGACACGAGCACCCCGCGTTCTTCCACTGAAGTTGCTCCCTGCTATCTATACGTATACATATGTACACCTTCTATATTCCTTCGCACTCCACAAAAATTCTCCCGCTTTAACGCGTGACGGAGCGAGCCGCCAAGGATCTTATCATTTTGTTTCGGTCCTTCGTCGGTTTGGAATCGCGAGCGAGCGGCTGGCCGTCGATACAAAGGAGAGCCGAATAACGAGCGGAAAATTCGATCTGCGGGTGTTTAACGTTTGCGGCAGGTAAGATTCAACCGGAAGGTCGATCGCGTTGACCGGTCGCGTCCGATTGAAAAGGCCGTGCCGGGGTCAGAAAACACGAGTCGTGAGTCGGCAGCGGACGTGCAGAAGACTATGGGCCCGGTTGGACCCATTCAATTCATTTACAGGGCTGGGACCAGGTGCGATGGTCCGCAATTACGGATGCGACTCGCCCTTTCCGCTCGTGATCAGGGTGGAATATGCATGGACACGTTCTTGGGCCTCGTGGGCTTCGGAAGTCGATTCGTGCGACACGAAGTCGTTCGTGACAGTGTCGCAAGTTAGCGATTCCACGAATCCACCGTGCACTATTCCTGTCACCCATTTTTGTCACGGGGATTTCCTTCTCGAACGCTCAAAGCGACCGAAACTTTTCGCGACATCTTCTCAACCACGAAATTCGTTGGAATCTTTCGGCGAGAAAGCTGCACTCGGCTGGCGTCCACGGTACAATCCGGCAAAAGCGAATGCTCGGTAAAATCGATGACGTCTACCTAGCGGCGTTCGCATGCCGACACTGCACACCTACGCGTGTACCCTTCGGTAACGAGACACCGGTCAACGCGTCCCCGTATCGTTTCGCCACTCGTGGAAACCGAGTTACGTCGACGTACCTGCACTCTCGATTCCGGTAGGTTAATCTTCATCGCGACTTCCTCCCTCATAAATATGTCGGGGTATTTCGTCTTCGAGAAGAGACCCTCGAGAACGTCCAACTGTGCCCTGGTGAACGTCGTTCGTTCCCTTCGTTGCTTCCTTGGGTTACCTTTCGGACAAAAAACGAACGGGGTATATTACATGCGTATCTACTCGGAGTGCTTTCGTTTCGAAAAATGCTGAACGTTCGAAGAGATTGGAATCAAGTTCCGACGCGATTCTACGAATCTACGAATAGTACGAAAAGTGGGGCACTCACAGTAGTAGGACTCACCGGCGGGAGTGCAACCGGGATACCCGATGGTGGAGTGGAGAGCCTCGATCGGCGGCATGCTCAGCGCGCTGACATAAGGGTTGGTCTTCAGGGCCCCGTAGGGCCCGGCCGCGGACGCTCCGAACGCGGCGGGCCCGAACAAATCGGAGGCCGAGGTGGTGGAGGCGGCGAGGCCTCCGAGATCGGTGGCGCCGGCGCCTCCGCTGCAGCCGGAAGTACCGCCGAGGCTGTTCGGCCACATCACCACCCCCTCGGCCCCCACCACGACCACCCCCCCGCCGCGAGGCCGAGTCTATGCGAACCTCCTCCGCTCCTCAAAATGACTCGCTGCTTCTGAAAATCAAATTCACACGCGCGTTTCAGCGTTTGCCCGCGGCGACGTTTCGAGAAGAGGCCGTCCTCTTCCTTTTCGGGCTGCTTCCAAGAGTTCCGGTTCTATGTACGAGTAGGCGAGTATCGCGAACGATCGCGGAAGATGGACGCAAGACGGACGTAAGAAGGACGCGGTTGGCAGCTGGCTATGCCGGATAATCCAAAGAAGATGCAACACGACCCCGACGCTTCTCGAAGGTGTTCCCTCCCCCCGTTGCCCGCGCGGACTAATTCCAAAAACGTCTCGACCTTTCGAAAACCGAGAACGGTGTCGAAAAAAGGGCGAACCTGGACGGTTCCGAGTACGCGTCGCAGCCTTTCCGTTTCACGTTTGGCCGCCACTTAAGCCGCGTTTTATCCTCTCCGATTACAAAGTCAAGAACGTCGGTCTATCGGCCCTGTTCCGCTCGACTTTCGATCTCGCACCTCCGCGATCGGCCTTACTAATTCGTTTGCCTTCCCATTTATTACGCCGGTGCCGCCCGTTTCGCATCTGCGGCGACGTCGAGCCGCGACGTCGAGGAAGGGAGGCTGTCCGCCACGCATATGTTTCGGATTAAAGTAAGCTAATCGTCCGGTAATTAACATGTGCGACGCGAAAAACAATCGGATGACGACAACGGCGCAGAAGGCAACTGTGCCGTCGCGAAACGGAGCGGGGCTGGTCCGGGGCGCGTCGATCGGCGGATGAGACGGCGCGCGAGGAACAGCAGGCGACGCGGCGGAAAACTCTGAGCGGAAACTTCTGTCGCACGCATCCGCAGCTCGAGCAATTTCGCGGAACATCGTCGTTCGCGTTTCAATGGTACACTTGCGCGAATGAAGTTTCGCATCGATAAACCGGCTTTAATAAAGCATTGTTCCCGTTTCGATGGTCTTGCCAACGGAACCACGAGTTTCGTATGAAAGGAACGACGCGACGCCACGCGAGGGGCGGCCGTCCGCGCACTCGGGCGATTACTCGAGCGTGAGTTCCTTCGCGCGAATATGGATGGAACACCCGCGTCACCCCTTCACCGCCACTCGACTTCCGTTGCGTTCGTCGTTGAAACTTGTTCACGTCCAAAACGGTCCGAGTCGATCGTTATTGTCCCGCCGCCAAGAGAGGTCGAACGTCCTCCAAATGGATGTGCAGAAATGTTCGGCGGCGTCGATCGGCGGTCAGTGGTTCCGCGAGAAGGAAGGGGCGAAAAGAGCGCAGCTTGAAACAATACAGCCGCGATCGGTTCCTACGATGTTTAATTACGTTCTTTGGCCAAGATCCTTCCTTCGAAATGAAGTTTCAGCCCGATGAAAGAGAATCCATAAAGCGCGAGCTTCCCCGTGACGCCTCTTTCCCGGGCCGCTATATTAAAATTCGGCCCGCTATGAAAAGAAGGCCGGCGAAGAAAGGACGGCTGCTTTCGAGGGTCCTCGTGGAGTAAGTCAGGCGCGAATCTCTCTACCTTTGTGCACTTGTACGCTTTACGCTAGCCACAAAGCACTCGTTACGGGGCATCCGATGCGCCGCTGAGAAACGTGCAAACAATCATCGGGCAGCAATATTCGCCGCTTCGATTCCCGCCCGGTCCACTTTATACTTCGTACCTGTAGTTTTCGTGGAGAAAAAGCTGCCGGTCCCGTGTCCACCAATATCGACGGCCGACATTTAATTTGCACGAGGGAACAGTTTGTTTCGAATTCGCGAGACGAAAACGGGGCGCTGCGCTTTTCGAAACAAAGAGCGTAGTCCAATAGGGGAGAGCAACTCTACGTATTGCTAAGCTGCCACACTTATTTACACTGTCGTGATATTAAAAGCCCGTGGTGAAATTGCGAGGTCCGAGGGGAGAGATGGAGGGACGCTCGAAAATCCTCTCTACTCGCGGTAGTCAGAAGTCTCTTTATCTTTGTGCAGTGCGGCGCACAGGACAATGCACTTGTTACGGGCCGCCAAGTGTGGACAAAATGCCCAAGTCGCCACTCGATTGGCCCTCGAGGGTACTCGAGTAGTCTACGACCCTGCGGTAGCGCAAAGGCAGAGAGAAGCGGCGAGTCGAAGAAAGACGGAGAAAGACGGAGGGCTTGCCTTTTCCACCCCCGATGAATCGATCTCCCGCTGCAACCAGCCACCCCCACCCTCGCCCTTCGTCGGTCCGGCCCTACTGCAAACACTTTGTGTTACCAATCGACGTATATACCGGCACGTTGTCCCTAATGACTGTTAAATCCCCATTATTGCGTACCCCGTGCGCGCTCATCTCCGGGGGTTGCGCGTTCGCGCTTAAGAATTCGATACGCGAATACTCGATAGATCGTATCTGCGAATCCGATGAACCGACAACTGCGGCCACGTGCACCGCGTCTATTCGTCGTCGTCGTCTCCGTCTCCCCGCCAAGTGGACCCCCCGGCGCCGCTGATTATAATAGAAATCAGCGGAATCGTTCCCGACGAGGACTCCGCAACGGTAGGAATGCAGCTGGATCCGCGGACTCCGGGGACAAAATTTGCGCCGGAATTGCGTTCGGTCGCGCACGTGGAGCGGGTCTAGCGGAGCTATCGCGGAAAGTTAAGTTCCGGCCGCATTGTTTCGAGGAGTGTTTGCACACAACCGCATTGTTCCCGAAGAGCGCTCTCTCGCTCGGCGCGTCCACAATAGACGCGCACCGTAGGTCTGTGCGTGAACGGAAGAGCGGCAGGAAAAGTCGGAAAGTACTTGCCGGTATTAACCGATTTCACCAAACATGCGTTTCACCGGCCCATTATTTCTTCCTGCCGAAAAAACCCATCCCGTCTTTCGCCTCGACGGACCTACCGTCGAAGATACGTCGCGGTCGCGTCTCGAGGTGTCGAGGCAGCGAACCGTCGAGGATGTCACCGGACAGGCTTCCACGAGTCGTCCTTCGAGAAGAAAGAGCCTCGTCCCGCGATGCTTGAAAGTCGAGAGCGAGCTTTAACGCGGAACAAAAACTTGTCCGCGAACGTCTTGTGCCTCGATATCGTACATCTATACCTCAATATATATATATATATATATATATATATACACAGGTATATAGACTTGTATACGACCTATTAGGAAGTGGTATATCCGCGTAGTCACGAGGAAACGTTCCTTCCCTGAGTAGCATTGAATGCAATTTAGCCCGAAGGACGCCGTTGTTGCGCGCTCATTGAGCGTAAAACTTAATTCCCGTGGAAATTCCATGAGCTAGATATATATATATAGTACCTATATTCGACGCTGCGCTCCCTCACTCGGATTGTTGGTTTTTATTCTCGGTCGTCGAAAGAAAAAAAAGATTCCATCGGAGTTGCGCAACCTTCCACTCAACGGGATTGAGCTCTCCCTCTTTCCTTCGCGCTCCTCCATCGTCATTCTTCTCCCTGCATGTACCCTATTCCGTTTTCTTTAAAATCGACGGGCCGATCGGTGAAACCGGCCGCGATACTTTCGAAACAATTTCAACCAAGTTTCGTTCATTTAGGACGTCGTTCCGGTAGAGCTCGCGCTCCTTCTCGATAACCTTTCGCGAAGATTCGCGCCATCTTAAAAGCAATCGCGCGGGATAAGATCTTTCGAACGTTTCCACGAACTCTGGCCTCGGTGGTTCGGGGTTCTTCGATCGGTTACCGTCTTTCCTAGTCTTCTATCCGAACACATCGTTTCGCGCAGATCGTTTCTCGACCTCGCAGCCGTTCGAACGCGATCAGCGCTGCGGAGTATCCGCGACGCACGCGACAACCCGACGACGACTAGGATTCGAAGCGTTCTCCGCTTCCATCGAGGACACTCCGTCGACGTGGACGCGCGTGCACGCGACGAGGAGACGAAGGTCCTCCTCGTGGAAGGCGGACCTTAACCGGGAGGGAGGCAAGCCCAGAAGATTACCGTAAGCAGATTATTTCCGTGGAAATCCTGCTGGCCAACTCTGTCCGCACGCCGCCACGCTCGAACCTTTCGGAGTCGAACCTTCCGGTGGAGTCGTGCCCGCGACCAGCCACCGCGTCGTCTCGGATCGAGCGAAACTTTCTCTCGGCGTCGATGTCGGTGACTTTAAGGTCGCCCTCGAGATGTCCAACGTCTTCGGCGTGGCGTTCGCGTGCAAAGAATTGGTCGCGTCGCAGCGATTTCGAGCATCTCCAGTGTTCGAGGAGGGGGTGGCTTTTTTCGCCGTGTGCGAATCGCTCGATGAAACGGAAATGCGAACGGATTACATTTTTCCCCGCAGTGCCGCGCGGTTGTTTAACTCCTGACCGGCAACGAAGATTCGGCAATGGCACGAGCTTCGGGTGCCGAACGCACCGAACAAAGCGAGTATCGACGCACGCGCGAGACAGTGTTTCGGATTGTCGTTCTATTCTCGTTCCGCGAAAATGACTAATGGCAAATTTCATGGTTTCGCGAGAGGGTGACTCTGTTTCCCAACGGTTCCGGGCAACTGAACGTTGCCGGAAAACGAAAACGAAAAGAGACGGAGCGCGCTTTCATTGACAAAAGACTAATCCGGCCTTCCTATTTTTCCTGTTTTTGTTTTTACTATCCCGACAAAAATTTCCACCGCTGCTCGGAAATGTGGCAGCTCGCAGCTCGCGGTGTGCGTTCACGCAGAAATTTGTATTCTCCCTTTGGTTGGATAAAAGCTTCGCGTACGCTTCGACGATTAAATGGCATTTTCGAGGTTTTCGTGCACCGCGGCGCACCGTTCGAATCTGGTTGATTCGGTTGGTCGGGCATTCCCCAACCCCTGGTAGAGCTACAGGGGAGCTCTATATTTTCCCTCGGTCCCGTTTACCGCGAAATGTAATTGCACGTTTCGCACGAAAATGAATATCGCGTCAGCGCGTAGCTTCGGGGACGGGTCGGAACGACGCGAGCTGCGATAAAAATAAAGCTGTGACTTACTGTTCGCAGTTCGGTACTGCTGCGGACGCAGAGAAATTGGCGTTCCTCGGGTTTCGGGTAAACGGTGGCTAGGTGCAGCGCGTAAATCGCAGGAATTCCGATGCAGTCGCGAGGGGAAGCCCAGTCACTGTTACGAAACGAGTAAACATCCGATCGATAAACGCGTCGCTGGCGATTCTTGGTCACCGCAGCGAAAGTTTCCTAAATTCGGCAAACTCAGCGGGGAGTTCCGAAAATTGGCCGCGCGTACCGGAAGCTGCGACAGGGGTGGAAGGCGCGACGAATGCCGGCACGGCACCGTAAACAAATCACTGGGTGTACACCGCCTCGAGGTTCGAGCTCGCGACTCGACGAACGACACTCGCGTAATAAACTCGGGCGAGGAATTTTACGGCCGGGTCCAGGTTCGCCGGCACGGATCGGGGGTGTTCTCCGAGCGAAGGTAAACAAGGTACTCACCCGTAGCTCGTGGATACGGTCGGTAGAGACGTCGCCAAGGGTGTTCCTCTCCTTCGAAAGGGGTAATCCTCGCGGAGGAATCGGCCGGATGCTAGGTTCGGGCCGCGGTGCCGGTGGCGTTCGACAGGGTCGAAAACAAAGGTTAGGTATCCAGTGGTTGGTTGCTCGAACGGCACACGCGCTCGCTGCTGCTGCCGCGACGTTTCGCACTACCGAGGACGCCCGATAGAGTATATCACGGATATGTAGACCGATAATGACTATTCTATTCCCTAATCCAACCGCGTCTCCGTCTCGCTCTTTGTCTCTTCGTCGATCCCTCTCTTTTCCTTCCGCCGAACCGTCTCTCTCCCCCCACCCCTGTCCACGGTCTCTCACACTCTCTCGCTCTCTCCCTCGTTGTCTCTCCGCCGGCGTTCCTGGCGTTCCTGGCGTTCCTGGCGTTCCTGGCGTTCCCGGCGTTCCCGGCGTTCCCGGCGTTCCCGGCGTTCCTGGCGTTCCGTGCGCGGGATGTGGGACAGACCCGGGACAGATGGACAGGGATAGACGGTAGGTAGAGAGAGCGGCGAGCGCGGCTATTATAGCAGGAGGGCGTAGGAGAGCCCAGCTCAACTTTTCACGAGAACTTTAGTTGTTACGGATCGCTCTCTTGGCCGAGGGGTTATGCGCGAGGGGGGCGCTCGCTCGGTCGCTTGGCTCTCGCCGCGGGAGACCGGACCGCGAACCGGTTCAGGGGTGGCCCGAGGGGAGGTATCCAACCACGGAGGGGTTGGGGTGCGAATCGAAGAGGGGGCAAGTTAACCACCGAAGGGAAGGACGGCCGGGCAGGGGTTCGAGGAGGAAGGAGATCGTTCCGAGGGAAGAACGACCGAGACGAAAGATCCGTCGAGTCTGCGCGGATGAAGAGGAGGGACGTGGCGTCCCGGTGCGAACGGGAAGGAAAAGTCGACGGAGAACGGAAGCCACGAGCAGCCGTTGGAGAGAACGGGAGAGCGTCGAGAGCGACGCCGAACCGCGTCTGCTCGTCGAAAGTTGGCGTGGCAAGGGCCGTGGCATCCAGACCTTACCGACATAGTGGGGCACCAATCGGCACAGGCCGCTCGAGCAGACCTAACCAGCCGCGATGGCAACGCTTGCTCGTCGCGACGCTTACTCTAAAAATATATTCGAGCCCGGAGTCCTCTTCCTCCCTCGGCTCCGTTCTCCTTTCCCATTTTTCCGTCTCCCCGTTCCTTCGACCCATTCGAAGGAAACGCGCGAAAAGATTCGGAGAGCGCGCACAGGACGCAGCTGCCGACCCTTCTCTTCCGTTCCCGATCGATTCGGCGATCGAGGAAACGAATCTGCCCGTTCGCGGGGCGATCCGCCGCCGGCCCACGTGGACGCTCGAAATTCGCCTGGGCGAACTGCGTATTCGGTGCGAGCGACAGATTCTGACGAATCATCCCCGAAAGCGGCGAGCGTCGCACCCTCCCGAGCGCGCAACGCTTCTCCTTCGTCCAGCTCGCGATTTTCCTGTCGCGCCGCGTCGTCGCGAGCGCCGAAACGTTCCCGGTTAATCTTGTTCCTCTTTTTCTCTTTTTCTCTTTTTCTCTTTTTCTCTTTTTCTCTTTTTCTCGAAACGTCGATCAGAGTATCGACTGCGATACTCTCCTCCATTCGTTGCGTCCTGCGTGTAGCCAGGTGATAGCTACATAGCCGGGCGTATACCCACAGCATAGCAATTTAACTTGCTCACGTGCGAGCGGTTAATGCTCTTACGGGATTTCGAAAAGATCAGCCAGCATTACTATGCTATTAGCGTAGCTAAAACCGGCTTGCTTCCATAAACCTATACTAACATGCAGCCACTTTATTCACGCCGACCCATTCATGAACTCTTAGCCAATTTTCCTCATTGACCGATTGACTCGTCACGCGACTGGCCGACACGTGACGCGCGCCTTTGGACCACCAAAGTTTTCCCCCTTTCTCTGTGCCCGACGTCTGCTATCCGTCGACGCGAGGATTCGAGGATTCACCGACGGGAAACGTGTGCCCCGTGCACCCGTCCCGCGCTCGCACCGAATCGCTCGCAGCTCCGCCGAGAGGACGGTGCCGCGGAAGCCTTGCTCTTCGCGAGGATTCGAAGAAACGCCGCGAGTAGCCACTGGACCGCACGGCTGGCCCGTGGGGCGGCATCGCGCGACGCAAGAGCGACTCGATCGCCGATAATTAACGGAGACACCATTCTTGGAGCACGATCGAGCTCGCCCGGGCCGTTGACGGGAACGCGAGCAGGCGTTCGCACCTTCGCTGTCCGGCGCGCACGGCGCGTCGATCTTAATTAGCCTAGCGTAGCGCCCGAAGCGAGACAATCGGGATGGCGACAATCGGGCACGACGCAACTCGTAGCCGTCCCCGTTCTCGTTACACTCTCGAGCGTTTTTTTCCTCGCCGCTCGATCGCGACCGTATCGACGAGGGAAAGAGTAACGCGATTCTCCGAAAAGCAATTGGAATCGGTCGAGCAACGATAACAACGGATTACGACGCGCGGCAATCGGCCCTAAAATCTTCGGACGCGCGATCGACGAAGGGCAACTCTCGTTAAGCGATCGATGCTCGGTGTCCCGTGGCACACCGCGAAAGCGCATTCGAACAAGGCTTAAAATACTCCCGAGTTTTATATAGAATGTAGTTCATGCTCATCATCCCGAAGATCAGCCGGCTCAGCCGTTCGACAAACGGTTCGAACAAAAAGCACCGAAAAAAGACAACTCGGTGCAAATAACCTTTGCTACGTTCTCCGATCTTCCCTTCGGCACTCTTAACCCCCCACCCCATCCCCAACCCCCGACCGATCGTCTCCTTCTAGCTCCTTCGCGTTCGAAGCATCGGAGGGTAGTTTCCTCCCTTTCGGTCTCGCGGTCTCGCAGGATGGAGCTCATTGACGAGAACAGAGAGAGAGAGAGAGAGAGAGAGAGAGAGAGAGAGAACGGAATTTGAAACTGAGGCAAGCCGCTTATGAAGCTTTCGCGCGAATCACCGGTGAAAGTCACCGAGTTACTAAGTCAATGAATTACTCGGCTCGCCGACCGAGTCTGGCGGGGTCACGCGCGCACACGCGCGCGCTCGCATCACGAGGTTGCCAAGTATTATCGGCGATATCTGCGAACGAAACGACGACTCCGAGACGCACGCTTCCGTCCGGGTCACCTCGCGACGACCGCCTCTGTATTTTTCTCCGTGGTCCCGTTTCGACCCGAGGACGCACTTGTCGCCCGACGCTTCCATATTAATTGGATTCCCCCGATGTTAATCCCGGCGCGGATTATCGTCTCGAGATCTTTTATCGGGGATCTCGTCGGTATGGCTTTCGTCGTCGAACTACCGTTCGATTCACCGAATCATCCGACGTAACGTAAATTCGATCGACTGCACCGACACGAGGGACTCTATTACGCGCATTATGCGTTCGGAGAATCCTGGCACGACGCAAATCCCGCTACCTACGGCGACAACGAACGCCATCGATAGTGATTGATCGCGCGGGCGAAGATGGAATCGCCGCGAGGGAAAAGTCACGGTCAGGTGTATCTCGGGACGTTTTCGAGTGGTTTCCGCGCCGAATGCGAAGACACTTTTGCCGGTCATCTCTCGTCGTCTCCCACGGGAACCGTTGTGCGTCGCAGCAAGGAGTGCGTCGCAGGTGTTTCGGGTGTTTCGGGTTTTTCGGGAACGTTCGCGACAGTCGCGCTACGTACAAGAGCAAGGGCCATCGAGAAAAGCGAAGCGCGAACCGATATTGTCTCGAGCGGCTAGCTGGTTCCGTCGAACCTCTCGGGTATCGAACGCTTCAACTGGGTCGAGTTACGCGCGCGTAACTTGTTGAGCGACGTTCGTTTATAATTCCATTTCTCCCAAACAATGGCCGATCAGCGAGCGGGGCCCCCGCGGGGCCCGGCAATCCCGTGGCCCATTCACGTAATTCTGCCCCGTAATACTCGCGGGAATCGAGATACCGATCGACCAATAAGAAATTGATTCTCGACAGTCAGCTGCGTCACAGTCGTCGGCCTACCACGAACTCGCTTCGCTGTCAAAATACGCACCAGAACGCTCGGGACGCGAGTGACTTCGCCCTCGTATTTCTGAAACGGAATAGAGAAAAAGGAAGGGAAGACGCTTTGGGAAGAAGGGAATACTTTGAAATTTATCTCCTTGTTCCGGTTCGCTCGCGCGGTGACCGTAAATCGCGTAATACCGGAGGCAGGAAGAAGGCTCGAACAAAGGTCGCAGAAGTGGGAGTTCCTAGGGAGTAATCCACGTTCCCACATTTATTATCCTCGAAGCCGAACCGGGGCTAACGAGTTTTTGATCGGTCCTGCCGGTGCCGGTGCCGGTGCCGGTCCATAGACTCGATTGCACCGGTTGTCCATCGTGGCCTACCTGCTCTTCGATTTCTTCTCCGCACCTTCCCGCTGGTATTGTCCGAGAAATCCAGCATACCGCCGGACGCTAAAGATTTTCGCCGAACAAAGCGAGACCGACTCCTCCGACCATTCTTCCTCTTCCTTTCTATAGATCGGACGACGCCCACGGCTGCAGGTCGCGTGACTTCTCGGTGAAAATGTGGAATTAATTATCATTGGTAATGAGGTTGCAGGTGGGACCGTGCGAAATCTGTCCGACGTTGACCGACCGAAGCCTTCGACAGGGACGACCCGGGCACGAGATCGTGGTGCTCCGCGCTGATTGAACAGCTATCCGTTTTGCAGGGCGCAGTCGAAATTTCCCGGGGGAATCGAACGCGGTGCGCTGTAGGGAAAACGTTGACGAGAAGGGAACCGACGGGGCTTCGGCTATTAGCGATCGCAAATAGGCCATTACAGGCCCATTAATACGGAGGAACGATGAGTCGTGCGTCTGTCGAAACACGAATCGCGGACACCAGACTTCCATCGAACCGCCCGAGCCGATCGTTCTCCCTCTCTATTCTTCTCCTCTACTCTCCCCGGACGACGGCACTTCTCTGTTTTTACCACCGACTCACCAGTGTAAGGTTTCCACGAGCCCCAGAGACCGGTAATCCGAGATTCACTTTGCGCGCGAGGTTCTGCGTGCGCCGTAAGCCGAGGGCGCGCTCTCGCGTGCCCGCGTCGCGACGCTCCGCTCGCATCGTCCTCGACGCCGCGAGCCTCTCGATCGCTCAGCGGAGAAACAGAGGGGGATCCTTTTAATTTCGAGCAAACGGAAGAGAGGAAGAGGCGGAACAGCGAAAGGAGCGGCAAACGAGGCAGAAATAAACGTAAGCTCGGCTAATCGACTGGAGGCAGCCACGGAGAGGCCGTGCCACGTGTCGACTGGCAAACGTTCCGGTGTCAAACGCCGCGACGAGCGACGTTGTTAGCCCAGTTAGTCAACATCGCCGCCTTCGATGCTAAGCCGATCCGTTGTAGCACCGACCGACCCATCCCTCGCATCTCCCTTTCCTACGAATCGCGCACACGTTCGCCTACCCCATTCTCTCCGCGGGGCGCGCGCCTCCTCCGCTTGAATTTCGACGAACCGACCGAATACTTTGCGGAGCGAAGTCGCCGATGCTTCGCCGCGAGCATAACGAACCCCGAAACCGCGACAGAGATTGCCGAAAGAACGATTAGCTCGACCGGCACGAACGCTGGTATCGAGAGCGCAGGAAACGGATCGCTGCGGCATCGCGGCTCATTAGCGTCGATCAACGACTCGATCGGGCCGAACCGATGCAGCTACGCCTCCACCCTCGATACGTATCGAGCTTCTGTAGCCATATAAATCTCGAGCAGAGGCGGATACGTTCGAGGATCGAGTTTAACGGAACACCGTCTTTGAAACGGGCGCGGGAGTGCCTCTTTGCCGTCGCTGGAGACGGAGCACCCTCGACGAAGGGTTGCCCGTTGAAGGCCGAACGAAGGCTGCCGGGTATCTCCCCGGTTGCGGAGGGAAGCTGGGAGAAACTGAGAGAACCTGAGAGAACCTGAGAGAATGGCGGCAGAGGGATGAGACGAAGGGTGGCAACGGTGACGGCGGTGGTCGCGAGGGGCAGCAATCGGGCGGCGAAGAACCGAGGGAAGGTAGATGCTGCGAGGGGAGCAGAGCGAACGGGGGTTGTAAGCGGCTTACGCCCGCCGAGTGGAGAGCGACTCCTCGCTAATTATTTATAGGACCCTCTCCCGGTTCTCTCTCCTCGTGCACGGAAGATCCTTTGCCGAGAGGAGCTCTCTCCCGTCCTTCTCAATCCTGCTCCCCTTCTCTCTCCCTCCATTCTTGATCTTTCCCTCTTTTCTATATCTTTCCGCCGCCTCGCTCCCTCCTCGCCGCCCGCCCTTTCTCTCTGGGCACCCTCGTACTCTCCGCGCGACCAAGTTATACGTGCTCGGTCCTTTTTACGCTGCCCCGGCTTCCTTTAAAATGGAAAAGGTTTGGTCGTCGGTGGGAGAAAATGGAAGGAAATGGGAAAAAATTGGTGTGGAAATGGGGTTCCTGTTCGAGTTACGTATTCCGCCGACACGAATTTCGCTGGAATTCACCGCCCCGAGAGCGGCGAAAATATTGGACGACGGATGCAATTTCGACGAAATTTTAAAACGATATTTCATCTCTGCTCGTAAAAAGAAGAGCATCGAAATCTACCTTTACGCCCCGCGGCAAGAACACGTTCGCGGAGGAGCGCGGTGGCGATTTTTAACTCCCAAGGTCCGCAACTTAATCTTCCTCCAACTTGCCGAGCGTTGATCAGCGACGCGATTATCGTCGGGTATCGTCGAGTATCGTCCTACTCGAGTCGAGTTCCCCGCTTTTCGCGGGAAACTGCCGCCGAATCGGCGGGTGTGCGCCCGTGCTTTAGGATCCGTGAAAGAGCGACGAAGGAATCTCGCCGTGCCCGCGACCCCGCAGCAGCGGAAACCAGTGGTCCATTTTTTAGGATTACCTGCGGATGTTTCTCGCGCGGGCACCGGAGAGGCCGAGGGTGGCACGGCCGTCGAACGGGAGAAAGGGCGACACCGAGAATGAAAGAAAGAGATACGGCGGGGAGAGGAATGGGGCGACGGGGAGCTAGGTGTGCTGGTTACCCGGGAGCGAGCCGAATGTTTGGACAGAGGGAGCTTAACAATGCATTCGCGCCCCTTGACTTCCTGCCGGAACGTCTGATCCCTCTGCCCGGCCGGCGAGTGTAATTGGGTCGAGCGAACCGCGAGTGCCAGTAAAAAAAGGAGGAATCCTGCTCAACTTTGCGCGCGATCGACCGATTCGACTTCCTCCTTTTCAGGATCGATCGACCGCCGAAATCGATACGAGCGGCAAAAAATACCCAGCCCCTATTCAGGAGAATCGTAGCGGAAAGACGTTTTTCCGGCGATTCCCCCGAGGTGTACGCCTACCTGACCACCAGCTACTCGGAGTCTACGCCCGCGACGAAGATTTTAACGGATCGACGCGAACGGATACCCGCGGCGCTCGTCGGCGAGTTTCGCGTCATCAGCAGCGCTAATTAAGAAAGCAGCTGCACCGATCGAAGTGTGACGCACGGCGTCTCCGTCGAGGAAGCGTGACGCGCGCGGTTCGAACGCGTGGAAAGAGATCAAAGGCCGAACATCGAGACCGCGGACCTCGCAGTGCGCATCCACCAGCGGACTCCTCCAATTGAATTTGCCGGTGCGTCGCGATCTCGATTCGCCGCTGATTCGATTTCATCGAGTTTAAAACGGCCGCTTATAGGGCATTAAGCGATCCTCAAAGTGGGAACGAGAAATGTAGTTACGAGAGCGCGAGCTGTCCCCTTTGATCCCACCGCTCCTTCCCTTCCCTTCCCTTTCCTTCGATTCATCTTCGCTCCCATTCTTCTTCCCACTCTCCGCTCCGCCGTGCTGCCTCCATCTCCCGGTCGAGAGAATATTGCCAATCGAGAGAGAATTCCCTTTTAGCCTATAGGAACCACCGAGATTGCGCGACAATCCCATCCGGAATCTTCGCAGCGCGAGTAAGTTCATTTTCTATCGGCGAAATAGTTAATCGCTGCCACCGATGCGGGAGCCGACGCGACGGCGGCAACGATAATCGTCGGGGTTTATCGCGAAAAGTGGCAAGCGAGGATTCGCGTGTGCTCATTCGTCGCGGTGCTGCGCTCCCGAATTCGCGTCTCGTCGGTGCGCTATCTAACTGTCAACGGAGCCGTCGTTGCGGCCCACGATCGCGTAAAGTATGGGACGGCAGCTGAAACGATTGAGTTATCGGCAATTTTACGCCGAACCAACGCACGAGCACACGCGCATAATGCACGATTTACTCGTGCGTCGAATTCTCGATGCCGGACCCGGTCGCGAGTGAAAAATGGCCCGCGCGTAAACACGCGGCTGGAAACGCCGGGCCGCGACTCCGTCGAAGCGGCAGCGGAGATGCTAGTTTTCTGCAGAATTGGCTCGGGCGCGTGTCCGAACGGGTATTCGTCTCCCCGTGACAAGGCGCAGTCAAAGTATTGCCAATAGCGCGGCGCGACAAAGTTCGGCGAACGGCGAACAATCCGTGGAGCCCGTCGATTCGAGGCGACAGCGGCCAGTCGTAAATCTGCCAGTTAGAAGCAATGCGTCGGTCGTTAATCGTTCCGCGTAAATCTGTTTCAAAGTATTATTTCTGGCGGCAAACAACGGGCAGAACACTCGTCGGCTCGACCGTCGAAAAATTCGTGGAACGCGTGCTGCGGGAAAGCGAGCTGTTTCCTTTTGGCGGCGCGATCTCTTCCAGCAAGTTTCGGTAGGTGTGGCAATAGGGCATAATGCGAGTATTAAACTGGCATAGACAGGGAAGCTGTAGGAAAAGGGGTAAGAGAGCGGTTTGCAAGGATAGGTAGGTAAGTCGAGGCTTAGCCCGGTGACACAGTGAGCGGAACCAAGCCATGAAGCTTACGGCCGGCTCCGAGTTGTTATAATGGGATCCGGCTAAACGCAAGCCGATTTTAACTCTTCGCCGCAGCACTCGGCCAAGTTCAAGGCCATTGTCTTCGCCACGCGGAAAGTGAACGGCCGACACTCGCAAACCCGCCTAAAATGTCACCAGGATATCTCTCCGGGAGCATTCAGCTGGCCCGTCCAGAGGAAGAATACCCGAGAGTTTCCTCTGCCGTCGCTGTCCCGTCCTCGTCTCGCTTCTTTTCTTCCACCGCGGCTCGGTTTATCCCTTTCGCCTCTTGCGAGCAGAGCGGCTTAATTAAATATGGGGAAAGGAAAGCGTGCAGGTCCACCTCGGATAGATATAATTTAATCTCCAATCTTATCGCCGCTGTACAGTTAGAGCTCGTGTTCGTTTGCCCGAAATTTATTGGGGATGCTCGAGCCCGTTGCGTCCTCTTCTTTTCCTAGACCGCGATCCCTGGAACGGGCTTCGACGAATCCGGTGAATCAAGGGAGTATTTTATCGCAGCAGCTATCCTCGGTTGGGGTTCCTAGCAGGCCCTGCGATCTCGACGGGCGTGAGGGGCTCGACAAATTCTCGCTGGATTTGATTCGAGTGCGCAGGTAATTCGGTGGTGGACGCTCCCTGTGAATCGAGATCCTCCCTCGAAGAGAAAGTCGCGAAGGATTATGGGAAGAGGTCATCAAAGGGCTCGAGGAGTACTTAGGAACGCCGACCGATTTGTTATAGCCCGTTAATTTGATGAGTTAGAAAGGATGCCGGATTACGCCGTCAAAAGGTAGACAGGTACCCGATCTGTCCAATTAGCCAGGCACAGGCCGGCCTGGTGGTGCCTTCGGCTGCTCGGGGTTCTTTGTCCCTCGAGCTTAGACCATTTAGAGATACGCTGCTTCCGCCACCCTTCTATCTGTTAACGACCAGCGTGCTTCTGTGCGCCTTCGCACCGCATGCGTACGCATTAACGTACACCTGTGATCCCTCGACGATGGACCGTCACAGGACTCTATGCGCGTGCCAGATTGCTCCGTCTATCTATCTATCTATAGTATCTTCCCCTTCTACGACCAGACGTTTGCTCGATCGCGACCGAAGGGTGTACGGACGGTTCGCGATAACAAACGGCGTCCGCTTGCGCATCGTACGCGAGCGGACTAATTGTCCACCCCGGTCGAGCGGAGCACGCTCGATTTCCCTTCGAAGAGCGACCGCGCCCGATAAACGAAACGATTCGAAAATCTGCGCAACGCTTTCGAACGGGAAACAGAGATGTCGAGGAAGATACGTCCAGCCAATCGAGACCAAAATTCGTTACTTTATTTCGCGGGGAAAATGTTTTCTTAATTTCCCGGAAAACAGGATCACGTCGGAAGGAACACGCGACGCGCGTAAACAAATTGCACTCCCGATTACGCCGACCGCCAGCCTGTAATTAATATGGCTTTTAACGGTTTGCGATCGATACGCAACACGGACGAATAACAGGGTCGCGGGATCGCTTTAATTTTAATTAATTTCGAGTGCATTAGCAAAATTGGAGCCCCGGGCAGCGGGAAGTTGCGAGCATCGATGTGATTAATAGGAGGCTGACTCGCGATCTATAAGCCCGTTGTATCGAAACGAAATAAGACGGGCTTACGCCGTATCGAACTGTTCGCGCAAATGTTGCGTTAATTAGAACCCCGGCGAGATTAATTGCTTTGCGCCGATCGTAGAGAGGGGGACCTGCGTGCACGGTTAAAGAAATCGGTCAATTATTTATTAATAATATGCGATGTTTTATTTTGACGTAGGAAGATTCTCTTCTCACATGATAGGACAATCATGTACCTTACAAGTTAGATAATTATGTACAGCTTGCGTCGTATTATTACAAAGTAGCTTACTTCTATGTGCGCACAATAATCATTACGGTTTACATTATCATCTGCTATCGTTAAATTTACTGATATCTTTAAATTGCATTTATCCTCTAGTTCACGATAATATACATTAGGGTTGTATACACGAAATATACACTCACGTTTAAGTATGCGTATTTTGCGTGTTCTTTGCTCGCGTGTCTTCCGCTTGGAAGCCATTACGATAACGCAGCCGTTTTTCTCTTTCACTCGCCTTTCTTCCAAACTGCGGACACTTGTTAACGTCGCCCGGATTAAGTCGAGCGCAACGCGAAGAAAGCACGGCCCCCGATGAAAAAGAGAAGCGTCGGACGGGCCAGCAATAATGGAACGGCGAACGCGGATCCACGCAAACACCCGAAGGTCTCCTTCGCTCGCACGCATACGCACACTCCTCTCTCCATATTTACACAAACTTTCGGCTGCTAGCCGTACTTGATATGAATGATTATCGATACAATGTTAATCGTAAGAATAAAGTTCATAACGATAATACTAAGAATAATAACGGCAGTGATGAGTACTCGTCGTTCCGCGTTAAAACTGCAAACAACACACCGACTACAAGATAAAATTGTTACTCGCCAATTCTCAGGATTGCGTAAAAATCATACAATTATACACGGACAACGATACGCATCTTTCTTCCTTCTTCTCTTCGCCTGTTCTATCCGACATCGAGTTCGACGAGTCTCCTCTTTCAATTACCGCGAAACCAAGAGGTCAACCACCGAGGAACGCGAAGCGCCCCGTGCCCCTATCGATCGCCGCGGCGTTGAAAAGAAAATGAAAGAAGAAGAATAAAAATATTAAGGGGGATGACCGCGTTACTGCGACCAACGACGCCGCTCGATCTCTCTCATCCGACGTTATTGCACCGTTTCTTGTCCGCCGATTGTCCGTAGATTCGATTAAACCGATACTAGAAGAGGAAGTCAGTGCGGTGCTAATCGTTTCACGGTCGATGGCGAAGCGACGGCGTTGGTTTCCTTTCTCCCCGGAAATGTCGTTTCCTCGAAGCGGCGAAGGGACGATGCGCGGTGGAATAACCGGGCATACGAAGAAGCACAGTCGCGGGTCGGTACCGAAATTGTTCGCGCACGAAGGATCGAAGCCTTCGTTCGTTTCATTGGAAGATAGCAGAAAGCGGGAAATGGATCGCGACGCGAAACCTCAACGAGCCAAAGCGTTCATCGATGAATGACTCGGCGATGGGATTGGCTTGCGATAACGTTTCCCCACTTTCGATTGAAAACACTCGCTATTAACGCGCTATTAAGGATTAACGGGCACGATGAAAACGACGTGGAACGTATCGCGAATAATGATGAGACGCGCCCGACTCGAACCCGTCTTCTAAGCGTTCACCATTATTTACTCGCGTCCACAGATTTTCAAGGCGTCGCGCACCGCGTTCGCGAGCTTGCTCCCGATTTGAACGTTTCGAACGGCATGCAAACGATGGCATCGAAAGCGAACATGACATGACGTTTCCATGCACCGTTCGTTGTTTAAATCGGAAACACTTCGCGTGGCGACTGGTCCGTTTTTGATCGCGCGCGGTGTCACTCCAACTCGAACGAAACTCGGTCACCACCTCCTTCGCAACGCACGCGAAGATGGACCTCGTTCGTCGCGGATGCGTCTCGGGCGATGCAGCATAGGTGCAGCATTGGGCATGCAGCGCTCCTATTTCGTCGCGGATGCTGGATGCTGGATGCTGGATGCTGGATCTTCTCGAAGCTCGTATCGTTTCCGAACAATGTCTCGAATAAAATGTTGCGCGTCTATCAATTATCATCGGAATCGATATTACCACTGATCTCGGGACAATTTGGGGCAGAGCTCAGGCGCCAGTTGTAAGCCACGGATGATCCGGCCGCGAGCGAAGTTTCCTGGCCACGATGGAAGATTCCGGAGGATCGGCTGGACCGCTATACCATCGTCTGATACTTCTGGTCGGGCAGGATGTATCCGTCCGAGTCCGACGGCGACGCGGCCATGTCGTTGCTGCTGTTCGGGTTCAGATGATGGCTGGTCAAGTGCGACATCGAGGACGTTAGCGACATATTGTGGTGATACTGTGGATGATGATAGTTGCCCTGCGGGCTATGGTGCATATGCGAGATCTGGGACTGATAATAATCGCCGCTGGTGTACGGATTCTGGTAGGCGTTGTAAGTCTGCCCGGCGTAACATTGGCTCGGGTTCACCGAGCCGGGCGACGCTGAACTCCAAGTGAAACCATACTCGCCGTGATGAATCTGGTTCATGGGAGGCGGATAAGACGACGGTGGTAACTGGCTGGAACCCGGGGTCAGCGGCGGAGATGGCGTGGTCAGGGCGCTGTTCGCGCCGCTTCCGCCGGTCGGTGTCACTCCGAGACGCGGGTACGTCGACGTCGTCGATAGCAAAGGCGAATTCGAACCCGGTGCTTCTTTTCCGCGCGGCGGCGAAACCGGCGAGGAACGTCTGCTTGGCGTAGCAGTCGAGCTCGTCGGCATCTTATTGCCGCTGTTGCCGCTGCTCTGCGTCTGATTCGACCTCGGCGATCCCTTCGAGGGGGAGGTCTGTTGCTGCTGCTGTTGCTGCTGTTGCTGTTGCTGCTGCAACTGTTGTCTGCATTTCGCTCGACGATTCTTGAACCACACCTGCGCAGAAAGGAAGGAAACGTTTTCTTGAATTTCCCGTCTCGGTAATATGGAAACAGCGCGAACGATCGGACGATTGGACGCGTGACCGCGAGTCCTCGCGGCGTATCGCTGGCGAGGGATCGCCGAATGTTTCGCGGGGACCGTCGAGAAGAAAAGGTGTCCCGTCACGGGGGATAGAACCGTACCGATGGGGAGTTAATCGGTGCAATGGGAAAGTAATCGCGGGCGGACGGCCGTAACATTTCATTAAATCGCAACAATAACAGCGAGTCCGAGAAGGGGTGGTAGTCCTGGGGCTTTGGCGCACACGCGCGCGCTTCTCGTGCGTGTAAACCGAGGGGTTCGCGGTGCCGATGTTCGGGTGAACGCATGCGCGAATCCAAATTCGTTGCCCGAATTAAAGTTATTAGGTTTGCGCCCAGCGAAGAAGGTCGAACGATTCGGGAGAGACGCGGCGATATCTTAACGCTGCTGCCCCAACGACGCGACGGAGAGAAGGGAACGCGCACGCCAGAGCGAAAAAGTGTACGCTGCGATAGAAACGGGACGAGATACTCCTTCTCCCCGCAAGAAAGAGGGAACGGGACAAAAAGTATCCCCGCTAGGCCGCAAGCTTACGCGGCCCGAGTGCCCCCGTTCACTCCCCCTCGTGCACCCCCTGTAATCCTGGAACACAATGTGGCCAGGGGTGCGATCCTATGAATCTATGCCTGTGCCTTTAAAAGCGAGACCCGTCGTCATTGTTGTTATTATCGACAGCATTGTAACAGTTGTTGCAAAGAGCGCGAATCGCTGAAGCGGACACGGGATTTCGAGTCGCCATGAATTCCGTGTTAGTTGGTCGAGTTGAGAACGAAGAAAGGACGGCAAAGGTAGCCCGTTGAGAGCGTGTAGGGTTGACAAGTTAAAAGTAACCAAGTATAGAAAATATTAGAAATTCAAACGACAAAGGAGCGGAAACGACGTCGACGACGGATGTCGTTCGCTTCCACGCTACGCCGAGACGATTGGCGAATCTTTGTTTCGCAAACACGGATCCCTCGTCAATGGGGTGCGAAAATTCGAGGCGCGTGAAACTGCGAATCAACCGCAGCGAGCAACCATCCCGAAAAGAGAAAGAGGGAGCCCGGGAGCCCGGGGGAAGAAGGTCGAGGAGAGAGAAAACGCCCATTACCGCGCAATGTTTGCACAACGACACCCCCCGTCAGAGACAACACACAACCCGAGATCGCAGCTACCCCAAAAGCCAACCGAGCTGGCCGTGGCGCGATCCGGGAAGCCCTCGGGGTCGGTCGCGGCCAGTTTTGCTCGGGGTATCGATGGCTAGGTGCAAATTGCATCACCATCTGGTTAACGTCGGGCGCGGTAAACCGACTCATCGGCCACGGGCCGGAACAGCTGTTCGTCGACGTTCCGTTACGACAAACAGAGTTTCGTATTTGCCTCGCTAATATTGCCCCGCGTCGCTCGGCCGCTCGGCCGCTCGGCCGCTCGATCGCTCGATCGTTTGCGCGCAGAACGGTTCTAGAAGAGAGAAGCAACGGCCGTCTTCGCGTCGCCTGCTGGAAAGCGGATACGTATGCCGACAACCTCGACGAAGCAGACAGATCGTAAAACGCGTACGCGTCAGCCGCGTCGCTCCACGATCCGATCCGAGCACGGCCGTTTCGTCGACCGTCGAAATTATCGGCGGAAGAATTTGGCAGGGAGGCCGTTCGCGAGGAAAGGTTGTTCGTTTCCCCGGTCCGATAGCATTCGACGATAGCTTCTCGAGCCCGAGGCTCCTCTCTTTTTCACCGGGAAAATAACGTTTCGACGCGTTTCTCGATCGTAAATGACGAACGAACGACCTGACGACCATTCAAACGTAGCAAACATCGCGCGCAGCTGTGTCGTTCTCTCGCAGTGAACCGCGTATAGAAACTCGCGAGCGAGATGGAACGAAGGGCTATAATCCAGGAACAAATCAACTATATGTTGTGCTCCATACATCGCGTCTCTGTGTTCCTCTACCTATACACACCTCTGCCCCATGCCGAGCTCCACTCTTCTCCTTCTCTCTCGGAAACTTTTAGATCCGCGCACACCTCCATCTCTCTCTCTCTCTCTCTCCCTCCACCCCCCGAATCCCTCGGTCTCCCTCTGTCAGCTACCGATCTCTGCCATCCCCCCGGGATATTATTCGTTCGCGTTGGTACGCCTCTACAATGTACATCGCGCACACGTGTGTTACACCCTTTTGCAGTTGCGCCTCCATTCACCGGAGGCTTAACTTCGCGTGGAAACTCCGTTGGCCGGAATTTCCCCGCTTTTGTCCTATATCTCACGACGACCACGGCGTTACCGTAACTACCGACCGTCTTGTGCATCACCGCCGCACGCCTAGTCCACCGCAGAATTTTTCTGCCCATCGATTCCGGAATATGCCCGAGAGAAAACAGGGTCGCGCTAATGGTGTATCGGGATCCCCGCACGGGGGAGCAGAGGCCCGCCGAGGGATTCGCGATCTCGAAAGTCCCGTCACGATCGTGACTTCTAGATGTCGAGGCACCCCGCCACGAAATAAAGATGTTACGTGGACCGCAATAAAAGCGTCAACGAGCTCGTCGGCACATCTATCAGTGTGTAGCCACGACGCGGGACAATGGCGAAACGGAAGGACGTAGGGTGCGACGCCGCGTTGTGTAAATACCTTAAATCTCGTCCACGCTTGCCAGAGCACGAAGCACTCTCCTTCCCTCCGCCTATCCTACTCGTTACTGTCGTCCGCCGAGATTCTACTCGTTTCTCATCGCTTGTACCGTAACGCCTACGGGCACATCCGCGACTCGCCGAAATTCATCTCGACGGAGGACCTTCGGACGTTACCGACGAGTTACAACATTTATTTGCAAGGGGAATCGCGTTACCTGAACTCGAGATTCCGGCAGGTTGATCTTCAGCGCGACTTCTTCTCGCATAAAGATATCCGGGTACCTCGTCTTCGTGAAGAGGCCTTCGAGCACGTCCAGTTGAGCCCTGGTAAAGGTTGTTCGTTCTCTGCGCTGTTTGCGCTGATTCATTCCTGAAACACGAGTAAACGGATCGTGGATTAGACGACGTGGATTCTTCGAATCGCGTAAACGGCGCGCACGGTTCGGGAATATTTCGCGCGACCGAAGGAGCAGCGATGTCCAAAGCGTAGGAGGCGAAATACGGAAGGCGCGGCGGGAGAAGGAAGATGAGTCTCGAGGTTGTTCAACTAGAGAAGGGTAAGGCATCGGTACCGCGCGGAACGGCGGACGGAAAAGGGGGTGGCGCAGAGGGGTGTGAGCGTTGCGAGGTCGCGATAGCGTAATTTTGAACAGTTCCCCCGCTCGACCCACCCTCCTCTACCTTCCTCGTGCCATCGAGCCTCGCTTGGCTCGTTTCGGGACCCGCGTAATCCGCTTATGAGGGGGTCACAGGGGCGGCGGATGGAGGGGGGGGGGGAGAGAGCAGGACGGAGAACGGTGGCCGATGAGGAGAGAAAGGGAGGAGGGGTACACCCTGGAATACACGACCATCCAGAGGACCAAAGTCGCGGTTCGTTCCCAGCTGCCTCTGGAAACGATGGTATCCAACACGCCAACGTACAACGTTCCGGCCAATAAAAAGAAGAGCCTGGAAAACTGCGCGTCGCCACTGTCTCCCGGTTGGAAGCTGGATCGTAAAGTCGAGAAAGGAATGGTGCTCCGCGATGCGCCGAACCGGGTATTCGAAAATCAGACTTAGCGAAAACTGCTTCAACGAATTCTAATGCGATAAATAAAATAGGGAACTTGCTTTCGATACGGAAATAAAGATACGCGAACGATATCTGTTCCCCCTCCTTTCGCCTCTCCGCGAAGTCGCGAAACCTTTGCATTTGTGCTTGTTCCAGGGCGCGCGAACGTCGTCCACGCGCAAGTTGCGGTCCGATACAAAAAGAGAAAGCACCGGTGAGTAAGTTCGGCGGGCAAAGAGTTCCTCTCTCGCAAGAAAGGGGCAGGAGGAGGAGGAAGAAGAGGAATTAAAGCAGCAACTCTTACCGCAGGAGTGGTTTACGACGAGTGGAGAAAGCAAACTCGGCGAAGGCATTGTACGCGCTTTATGCATCTCCCCTTCCCCGTTTCAAATGCTCCCACGAAAGTTGGCGGGCAAATTAAAAGTAACAATTGCAAAGGAGTTCCGCGTTGGTCGATTGCGCGGCGAACCGTGGCACGGAAACGCGAATAACATTGCCGACGAGAAGCGGCAGCGAGACAAAAGTTTGAAAGAGGAGCGATCCAGGAGCGATCCAGAAGCGAACCAGGATCGTCGGGAGAGCGTCCTCGCATCGGTCGTATCTTTCAGCTAAGAACGACACGTAGGAACTAAGAACGGGCCAAAGGATGTTGACGACGAGGCCGACGATGATGCATACGCGGGATCGTTGGCTAACGAACTGGTCGAGTGGGCTATCGGCGTGGTGGCCAAGTAGATCGCCGAGAAAGATTGCGTCGAGTACAATGTGAAATTCCATGCCGGTTGGCTACCGGTCGAAGCGATGGCCACACCGCGCCGATGATCATTGAATCTATGATCCGTATCTTCCGTTGGGTTGCCTCAGCGGTGGATCGGAGGAACGGAGGCTGGAACCAAGGGGCGAGGCTTCGCGGGAAAGAGAGAGAGAGAGAGAGAGAGAGAGAGAGAGAGAGAGAGAGAGAGAGAGAGAGAGAGAGAGAGAGAGACAGGAACGGAATCAACGAGAGGATGCTTGATTGTCGAGTGGGCGTTGGTGCTACCGTTAACGACGGCCTTTGCCAGCTATATACATCGGTTCGTGTAAAAGCCAGGTCCTTATCCAACAACGAGACAATGGAATTCCGATTATGGTCTTCCATCTGCTTCCGTGCGACGGCGAGTGGGCGCGAGGAAAAGCCCTTCGTTTGCTTCAATTCTACGGTAGAGTAGATTTTGTATTCGGACTTGCGCACATTTTCCACAACTCCGCAAAAGCAGTCCGAAAGTTTTCCCGGCGGCAGGCCGAGGGGCGATAAATACCGATGCGTCGCGCCGGTTCGCCGAAAGGCGACTAGCTAAGCAATCCTAATGGGACGGCAAACACCCGCTGCGTCCCGAAGTATGATTCGATTTATTATCGTCAGCGCGAGACGATACCGAGGGTTGATATAAGGGTTGCTTTGGCTCATTGGTCCACAACGAGATCAGACGCGACCCTAATAGCAAATTCGTTTTCTGTTTATTGGATTCTTCCTTCCCTCTGCGCGGGCTCTCGTGTTTCGAGCTCCCAAGTGGAACGGAATCCGTCGAAGTCAATGGACTGCTAACAAAATTTCACAGCAATTTCTCTCCCCGCCTCGGCAAAGTATCCTCCGATTTTGTACGTATCGCCGAACGGAAGCGCTGCTCGATCGATCTAGTTTTCGTCTAAGCAAGTTCATTTAACTGCACCGTTTGATGAGGTCGGCCGACGGGAGCGACTAATTGTAAGTTATCTCGGGGCACGAATCTAATTAATTATCTTTGGCACGGTGCAACGTTCCTGTAAAATAGCCGCAGGAATTATACGACCGGCGGTAACTTACTCGCGATGCGATCTGAAACTATGCTCGCGATGAAATATGGTCTGCCCGAGGAACGCGATTAAGCCCGACGCGCAACTCCTCTCTAAGCGTTTGTTGCAGGATTCTTGTATGCGGGTACGCGATCAGGTGATAAATAACCGAGATAGCGCGAAAAATGTCTAATTCGATGAGCTCGTCGAATTAGAAAATGCAAATCAGTGTCAATTGCATCGTCCGATCCGGGGAATCCAATAGAAAACCCTGCTGCAATTGTTCGATAAATTAACCGGCTACTTCGCGTCCGGCTGTTCATCGAAACAGTTAAACCGCGGCGATTGAACCATAAAGAGCGCATCTTTCGCGAGCATCGTGGAATCGGAGACGCGTCGAAGGTCTCGCGGCGATAAACCCGTCGCACGTTCGAGTGGTTACTTCTCTATTAATAGAGTACAGGATGCGACAGTAGGCGAATCGAGAGTCGCGGGGCGACGCAGAGGGGCGAGCGGCGAAAATCGAGAAAAAGCGAATACGCGCGAGGCGGGAATCGAAACGTAATTAAAAGCTAAAATGCGAATAGGCCGCTAGACAGCGCGGTACGTAGGCCAAGGGGTGGATTATTCGAGGGACCGTGGGATGATAGCACGTGCCACTGCCGATGGGAGAGTGAATTCTAAAAGGCCATCAGCTACGAAAACAGTTCGGCGACTTTGCGTTTACAGGCTGACCTCCGCGAGATGGCTGCGCAAAGCAGATAACCGTGTCGAAGCAGGTTTATCTTTCGCACTTTTGGCGTTAGAATATCTTCGCGGAATGGAAGCGAATTCGAGTCCAGCTGTGGTGTCGGAAAAAGTGGCTTCGTTAAGGACGGAACACCTGCATCCGACGCAAGCGGACGAACTTTCGACGAAAGGCGCGGAGAGAAACGCGTATAGCCTTCGAGCCTAGCCATACTTGCGTGGCTGCGTGGTAATCTAGCAGAGAGGAGCATAAGTAAGTAACGAAATACCAACACACATCCGGGACAGGAGAATAATCGGATAAGCTTCGTGTTACCGTCTTCCACCCGATGCCTTTTTCTTTCGCTTCCTCTTCGATCGTCCTTCGACTGTCGGTACACCTACTTTGAATAACCCAACCACCGATCTTAAAACATTATCGGGGGAGACATTCCGCCTGCTCGGCAACGACGAACGGGAGAACCGAATATCGACGGCAAACTAAACTCGATTCGTTGACGCGGCGAAAACAAGTTCCGGAAAATAGAAACAGTCGGCAGTGGCGGAGAGAGATTCAAGTATCGATATCGTTGTACGTGATATTTCACTCGCAATCGGACTCGAGTGTTTATTCTGCAATTAGGACTGGACCTGTACTCGGATCCCCCTTTCGAGGACGATATCGTCCACCTACTCAATTTGCTCGTGACACACGTCGACCGGTACGAGTTGGGTGTCGGTCGTATTCCAACGAACATTTCTCCCCGGTGCTTTCACGCGTGCTTGTTTAGCCCGATATTTTGTGGCCACTTCGTAACGACGCGTCGCGACGGCGGGCGCACGTGCGCCGGCCGCGTGCCACCCTTAACTTGACGCCTAATTGAGTGATTGAAATTCTATCGAATCGACGACCTCTCGGCTGATAGACCTCGTCGTTCTACTCGCGCGCAAAGGGGGCGAACTATTGCGAATCGAATGTCGAAACAAACGTACGCGTATAGTTTCTGTCACTGCATGCGCGCGTCGGATATCTTTCGCGGAGGGCTTCGAGTCGAATCGAATCGAACCGGAGACTGTCCTTCGATGCGAAATCAAAATCAAAAGAGCGAATGTTTGCGCGTCCCGATCCCACCGGAAGGCGGAGGAAGTTAAGTGGACGGGCAATTTCTCTGCGACAACAAATAGCAGTCGTCGGATGAGAAAAGGGAGAGGCATGTGCCGCGATTCCCACGTACCAGCATCCCCGAACACCGGGATGAAACCTCGGCGCGTTAACAACAACGTTTCAGCAGCCCACCCTTTTGCCACCCTCCGCACCGCCCGAAGCACCTACTTTTTTCCCCGTCCAGGCGCGACCCCTGTCCGATTGCATAATAAAATAAATACACGCCGTCGCGACGTTGAAAGAACGAGCAGCCGTCGCTCGACACGAACCATCCCTTTCAAAGCACGCGCCAATTCGTCAACTCCGCCCGTAACGTTTCGCTCGGGCCCCTCGTTCGGCCAGGTCGAGCGCGCGGACGATTCCTTGGCGAAATTCATTTCCACTTTAGTTTGAAATTTCTTGCCGAGTGCTTCGCGTATTACGTATTTCACGAACGCGAATCCCGATCCGCGGCGCGAAGAACCGGCAACTAAGTGAACGTCGCGGGCTGCTCGCGGAATTTGTCGAAAACATTCGCGTCGCAGTCAACGACGTAATCCAATCTCAGTCGCGGCAATCAACAACCGGACCATGACGTTTGCTTAATAAACGGACGACGAAAGCGGCCTCCCTTTGCCGCGAGTTACCGGCTTGCACTTTGCTCGCAGCCACGAACCTTGTTTCTACACTGGTCTCTCCCGATTGCCTCTTTCGCATCGTTGCGCACAGAAGCAGAGGGACACGCGGTTCGTTCCTCCCTCGTTCCATGGCTTTTCGTGTAGCTGATACGCCTACAACAGATAGACGGCTGGACGCGGGTACGGAGTACGTAGAGACCTAACGGACAGATCCGTGTTTCCATGGAAACCCACGTATCTGCGTTGGTTGGACCTATACTGCCTGCTGCCACCCTGATAAGCGGCTTACTCTCATGGTTCTCTCTACTCTTCTTCGCTGGGGCATTCCGGCCCGTTCCTCCTACCCCCTTGCCGCGATTCGACTCCCTCTGATCTCCCTCTCCCTCGCCCTCTCGCAAACACATTCGCAGTCGTTCCTACCGGTCTCTTTGTAACCCTTTCGAGCGACCGCGAAAAAAATTGACAATACGAAAGTCGGCTACGTTCGCGTTATGCGCTCTGTGTCTGTATATATTTGTATATGCGTACATTCGGTAAATGAAAACGCGCGCGGGAGCGCGATAAGAAAGGGGGAAAAGGTAGCCCCGATCGCGCTTCCGACAGAATCGAACCGCAATGTGAAAGTGACGTAATCATTTGCGATTCTCTCTAACCACTGTTCCCCCTTCCAAATATACGCAGGTCCTTGCCGTACCGTGGCAGAAGACAAGTACTCGCTGGGTACGGAACCATCGAAATGTGCCGAATTTTCCAACACGAAAAATTCCGGTAAATCTTTGAAAGCAACGTTGAAGAGAAATGCAGTTCGAGTGCCTGCCACAGAATGGCACAAGCTGGATGTAGTTAAGAAGCCCCGAGTTTACTTCGGCCTCGCATGGCTTCACTCGATGCATCGATTTGCATGACAATCAATAATAGCTGGCATGGCGTACAGACCAATAATTTTACTGGGAAATAAACTGCTCTCCGTGATTCGCAGAACGCACGAGGTAATGCAGTAGCTCCCGTTGAACGAGTAAAGACATACTTAAAAATCGACAGAACTCTACGAAACGTTTGCTGTTGAAACAAGAAAATCTACCGCGGTTTTCTCCAATCGTTCCAGTCTCTCGACCGGGCTCGATTACATATTTCTACGACGATCGGGCACAAGGAGACGCAGGGCTAAAGTAATTTCTGTCCAGACGATCTGAACTTTCGTATCTGTACTGGAAAGTCGCGAGAGGTGATACAGCAGTAGCAGCGGAGGGAGATAAAATCTAACCTTCTTCGTATTATCGCGCTGTCGGGGCTGAAGAAAAACTGAAATCCTGCGAATTACTGGACAAACGTACCGTTTGCCAACCGAAAAAATTGTGGTCTACGGGAAAAGAAGCGGGGCCATTAAAGAAGGGTGAATACCCACCGCCGCGCCACCTCGCGATTCTCCCTCAACACTTTTACCTATTCGAAGGTGCGAATACGCTTCGTTTGCATTACCCATTGCAGCCAAGCAATGGCGCGAATGTGGTCCGCGATTCAAATGTAATATCAACGGCGCGTACCTAGCGAAGAAAAGGAAAACGAAGCGAGACCAACCTTGTGGAAATGCAGCGAGTCCGTGGTCCAACGGGTGAGGATGCGGATGACCGTGAGTCGCAAGGGCGAAGGGCGATGGCAGCCCAGGGTGGGGTGCACCTGGGTGCGGATGTGAATGCGGATGCGGATGAGTACCAACCCCCATCGCCGGATGACTGTGGGGATGGTACTGAGGACTACCGGTCGGAGCGCAAGTTGCGCCCGCCGCCTTCAAGTACCCCGCCATGTAACCCGCGAGGCAAGCCAGCTCACCCGCCACCGCTGCGCCCTTATCGCACTCCCTTATCTCTTGACCTCTACCCTCCTCCACCGACCACCAGCTGTTCTCCTCCCGATGACCGTTCTGGTTCGATTGCGATGATATTTTCCTGTTGATCTCGGACACCTCCGTTGGCGACTCGTTTATCACCGACACGCTGTTGTTTCGAGCGCAATCGTATCTCTCGTATTCCTCCACCTGCAACATAATCGTTACCGTATTACGTCCGACCGTCGTTTGCATTAGCGGTTCAAATTTACGGTGACCGATCGAATTATTCCAAGGGCGAAATTCTTTGAACGCCTCGCAACAATAAGGCGACTTCCATTTGCACGTGATTTTTCAGATTGTACAAGGTGCCCGAACGTGAGGCACGAATGGTAGCGCTCCTCGTTTATGTGCTCGGCACAATAAAGAAATTAGCATTCTTTCCGAGCAAAGGAAAACTTTGTCACAATGGACGTTGGAACGAAAGGAACCGCCTCTATTGTTGCGTGCGACAATTTCTCCAGGAGATAGACGCGCGCCCTATCTCCTGCAACTCGCCGATGTTCTTTTTACAAAATCGCCAGCTGTCAAAGGCGCGTAGATAGAACTAGCGTGTGTAATAATTACGTTTTACTCGTTCGACGGACGATGTCGCAAGCACATTGCTTTCACTGGCGTACGCGACAATCGATCAGACGTATCGGAATATTCAAGATATTCCAAGATTCACTGGTATCGATCAAAGAGGGAAATTAATATTGTCCAACTGTCACTTCTGTATCACAACACTGAATCCAGGCTATCACAGGCACTCCTTCTCTTCGGTATTGTTGGCCGTACAAAACGAACGGTATTAGAAAATATTCTGTCGCTGATAGCCAATCACTGTCGCGCGCTGCTCATTTCTAGTCCTGAGTGAGCCACGTTGTAAGTAACGACCCGGAGTACCTCGTGCTCCGGAGACGGATTCGGATCTACTGTGATCTACCCCCACCGTCACATCCCTAAATAGTTTTCCAGGCCCTACCTCGGTCCCTACCCAAAAATGGGGGTGGGGATTTGAGAATGGGCCCGTCAAGGGTGGGGATATTCGTATGAATGGCCTCCCATGGAGGGCCTTTTCGAATCTAGGCACCTCCGTGCGGATGTCTTGAAAAACCCGCGAATACGAACTGACCAATCTCGCTTCTCGTTCCGCCCATGTAATCCAATTTCCCTTGTGCAAAATTTTGCATCCCTCGATCCCGACAAATTCTGTGCGAACTGTTTCCCGATGCCTGATATTTCCATCGCAGTTGTGAATTTACGCGAGCCGTCGCAAAAGGCGCAGCTACTTATATCGCATAACTTTCACATAGATTAACCATGGAGCGTGTTTTGTATAATTAGCAGATAAAGACGTATGGACGCACGGTAGCCGAATCGGCATTGAGTGGCGGCACGTGTTAAACCGGAAGAAAACGAGGAATAGGGGATACCATGCTAAAAAGACGGCTTATCCGAATAACTTAACTTCCCACTAAATGCTAAACGGCTAAATAAACTTCCACGTTTTTATCCGGTCAGTGAAGCATAGACAGAGAGAAACACGATTTGTCAGAAAAAGATAGAAGTTGAAAAGGTGCGGAGGGGCGAGGAGGGGAGAGGAGTGAAGAGGAAAGGATGTGGATGTGGATGTGGATGCACGTTGGTAGGTATGTTTACACGGGGGCATTATGGTGGATAATGTTTGTTATGGGCGTCTATGCTCTAGAGCCAGGAGAGGCGAGACTATCCGACGTTAAAAGGCCAGCCAGGTCGATCCGCTTACGGCGGATGAGTCTCAAATTGAGTGAGAGATAGTCAACTCTCGTACTCTCGTGCAACGAATTGCACGAGTATGTATCGCACGTGCCTCGGTGAGCATTCAACGCCCACTTAGGCACGCGAAACGCCACAATTAGGAAAAATATCTCGCGACAACTTTCGTCTAGCAAGTAGTGGCGTGATAAACGACGAACAGCAAAGCTGAAATTATACGCAAACCGGTATTAACCGATGCGTTATTCTATATGAATGTATTTTAACGTACCTACATATAATGGAACTCTGTACGATAGACACGATATGAAGCGTCTTTCAAAATTTCACCCCAAAACCACCTATAATACGCTTTGAGTGTAAAACGAAAAAATACACACATTTCATAGTGTGACAATAAACATCCACAGTTGACGAATAACTCGGCCGTCGGTGGTTCGAAATTTTTATAATCGCTCCCACGAAGAGATCGCTAAAATAAATGTGCGGAGGCCCACTCCGATGAAAGACTGTTCGCAGCGACGTGTGTACCTATGTTTTGTAATAAATAGTTTTAGACGCATCCTCGGAGCAAGTGTCAACATCGAGTACGTGAAACTCATTATTCTCTACCCTTACTATCACCTATATTAACCCTAATCAAGGAATTAATAGCACTTTGCGCAGGCCTCTTCTTCGACGCCCATTGTGCTGCTGAATTTAGCAGCATGACAGAATTGCGATTTGTGGGAGACTGTGGTCAACGGGACAGAAGTACCTCGGTTTGGAAAAACCCTTAAACGGTTGCCTATTCAGCTAGACAGTGTCTGTTAGCGCCCTTCTGGGTATTAACTAACCACGGTAAACATTACAGGGTGTCGGTGACCAGTCTGTAAGAATACATACCACTAATACCTTGTATACCTGAGGATCTATGATCTGACAGCATCTCTGACACGCGATTCGGCCTTTCTTTGAAAATCCTTTTCCGGGAGATGCACTTCTCCGAAAATCTTCCTTTGTCACGGTTAATGTATTCGTAACATGAAAATGTTAAGTATTATTCATTAAAGAAAACATTTTTACGCGGTATTACCAATCTGCATCGAAAGAGTTTGCTGTCGGATACCCACGATTATAATTTCTTGCAATAATTTTAAGCTACTGCATTCAATTCAAATAGGAGTAACGATCCCGCTCAAACTGATAATCAACTGAGCATTGAAAATTGCTTCTCGATGTTCCCGTATCCCGTTTCCCATTAGTATTTCCGATACGACGTTAAATTTCTTGCAATAAAATAAATAATTACTGCGAGTTTCATTCTTTACTATCGTATATCTACTGTTTTAAGTATTTGAATTAAAGCGTATCCGGTTCCGCGATCAACCGCTTGAATTGGCGACATATTGGTATAGTGGGCGCGAACCGTCGCGTCAGTTACATTTCGCCGGTACCTTCGATGTGCACGAAGTGTTTCGGTCGCGCTCATTTTCTCGTTTTATTTGGTTCAAGTGCAAATTGGATATATTGTTCAGTGCCTGAGGATACGAGGGCGTCCAAGAGCTCAGTGTGTGCATTAGTTTTCATAATTGCGTCACCGTATTATGTATAAACGAAGAAATTGCTACCAACGAAATAGACCCGTCCATTTTTTCGGTTGAGCGGTCGAGCGATGGTATCGATCGCGATTAATTGTTCCCTCATTTTTCCGTAGAGCGAAATACGTATCTTTCCGGGGAATACGGATAATCAAGCGTTAAATTATTTCTACGATACGGTAATTACGTTAATCTGGAATGGAATTAGATGCAGTGAGAAGATGTCGAAGGGGGGAGGGGGAGCGGTGGAGGGAATGGTACAATTTTTGAAGGAGCTTGGGAAGAAAGATGGCCGTTGCGTGGCGTAACGGTCTTCGCGTTCGCGAACCCACGGGCCCTTCTCGTAGGAACGAGTCATTCGCGAGTCGCGCTCTTTTCCGAATTCGTTACGAGCGATACGAGTGAAGTGAGCCAAGGATACATAATGGATACGGAATGGATACAGTGTTTGGATTATTTGGATATCTACCGCGTTATGGATTACTGCGAGAGAAATATCACCGAAAGCAAGGTAGGTGGCATGGTTATTCATGAATTAGGTTCTGTGGCATATTGGAGATGAAGCGCCATAATGTGAAATCTATCGATGCACCGTAGATGGCACTACGCGAAAATTATGAATTCATTTATGTATACTTCATTCCCTCTCACTTCGTAGCGGTGGGTTATCCGTAGCGGTGATCATTCTCGCTAACCAAATTGGAATAGTTTGACGATAATTGAGCATAATGCTCGCTTGCGCTTGCACAATAAAACAGAATAAAGCTTCGAAGTAGTGGCACGCGAGAAAAAAGATAGGTTTGGTTTAGGATTGTGCAAGCAAGGTTAAAGGAAGGAGCCTCTACTAGGTAAAAGAAAAAATGTATATAAAGGTGAAAAAGGAAAACCGGATGGGGTGGTTGGCTGGAAAAGTAAAGCGAGAGAAAAGGGAGAGAAAGAGAGAGGCGTGTGTCGAGTTTGCGCGTTTTATTCCTCCTCCTGCGTTCAGGCTCCGCCCTGACGTTTTCCCTCCTCCAGCTTCCCCATTCTCCCTTGGATCCCTCCTGGACCATAAGGGATCGTACATATTTTGTTTTCTCGATACGACAGTTGGCACTTCACGAAATCGAGTCGATCGAGACGTTGACGATAGGTTACCGCTAATTCAACGCTCGTCAAGGTTTTCCTTTTTCATTTCTTCTTTACTTTTTATCATAAAACAGTACAGACGGTAGAAAATTATTATCCATGCTTGGGATTACGTTGATCTTGTCTTGAAAAATCACCTCGTCCTGCGACGGCAATAAAGAAATATATTGCGGTGCCCACAATGTTCCCCACAATCGACTCTACCTCGCACTAGGGTTTTTACAACCTCAATGATTACGGTGGGAAAACTAATTTCGTCGGATTGGGGATCAACAAAGCCCTTCGTTGCTCTTACACGTCGGTGAAAATATTTAGGGGAAACTTATTATCAATTGCTACTGCAAATTTAATAACGAAAACAACAAACTTGATTAAACATTCGTTGTCTAAAACTCGAGACCACCCCTGCAATATTTATTTCTGAATGCGTATCCCGCGTAGTTATCAGAGGTTAGATGCCGCCGAAGCTCTCTTTATCGCTATAGTCGGCGCAATTTTGATCGGGACATCGTTACATCGAAAGTATTCCGGTAAAAGAACAAAGATGTTATCATTAACATTCGTAGTTGAACCGAAAACACCTTACGTATGTATGCATAAGATGTTCGCAATCGCAATACGCGTGGTGTTTCATCAACTTGATTACTTTCACCCGAATTCCAACGCGTCGCGTAACCGGTTTACAAGCACACAAATTTCTTCGATATGTTCGCTTCTAAAAGCGCCAAATTCCCATACGGCCGCGTGCGCGGCGTATCAAACAATTGGTATCAAGTTACAACCCGATTGCTGCACGGGTTCATTACGTCGGCGTCGGTTGAAACGAATTCGCTTCTCCATCCCTGTACCTCTAGAATAATAAAAAGAGCAATCCCTCTGACAGCTACGCTGTTTTTTCCAGTTGGTCGAAATAAAAAGCCCGATTTCTGCTGTCTCTGTTGACTCGTAATACCATGGGGCCAGGGTCTTTCTTTATCTCTCTCTCTCCCTCTCTGTTGTTCTATCTGTTGGACCGATGCTACCTTTTCGCACTCACTGCCTTCGCGGAGGCATATAATCCGCGGTAAATAATAAACGATCTGCACTCGTGCGAAATCGCGCGTAGACGGTCCGTGGATAGGAGCAAAACACGCACGAGACGTTAAATACATTTGCGTATTTATGACGGCTTGTGGGGAAAGAGAGATGGGACCGATCGGTCGTGTCGGCTCGCGGGGACCCTTGCGGAAGAGTAAAAACCACGAGAAAGCCACGGTAGAGGGGTCCAGTCTTCCTCGACGAATTTATAGAGGAGAAATTAGGAGGTTTATAGAAGCTGTGCGCGGTAGCTAACCGTAGATCATCATTAGAGGCCCAACTGGGCTGCTATGTTCGAATACATATGTGCCATGGTAGCATATATTTACCGGCGTGCCAACGGCACACCGATACCTCTCTCCGCCTCTCTCCGCCTCTCCCCGCGTCTCTCCGCATCTATCCGTCGCGCCGCCAGCCTTCGCGTTCACAGGACCTGCTTTTCAGCGGGCGTATCGCGTCGAACAAGTCCCAATACGAAGGAATATTAGATAGACGTTTCGGAAATATATTATTTAACCTTTGAAACGTGCGAAAAAAGCAGCCAGGTATTTCGTATCCTTGGCAAATAGGAGATATAGCATTTATCGCGAAAGGAAAGTTTTCGGGCGTGAAGGCAGTGTCGAGCGTGCCGGCCGAAATTGCCGTACGTGGTAAGGACTAAAGGCGCGTGAACCAGTTAGTGATTTATGACAGACTAATGGAGGGCAGGTATAACGGCATTGAAAGGGTAGGCTCGCAATTAGCGTGAAACAACTGTAGTGGAATAAGGTGGCAAATTTGTGTCTCCGCGCCGAAGGTAAATTTGTCCGAGAAGAATGGCTGCGTTCTTTGCGAATCTGTGCGAAACTTTAATCGGAATCTCCTTAATCCAAGCATACAAATCGTACAGATTTCCAAACGAGAAATTTCAAACGTATATATTTATATGCATGCGTGCAAAGAAATTTGCAGCGGGTACTCTAAACGAACCGCATGAACCTTTGCAGTTTCATGCCTCCCGTAACTCTGTTAGGTAAGCTCGACCACTATATACAAATTATTTTATGGCCCATTGATTAGGGAAGTCGGTGAAAGGGGCTGGAACCTGGGCGGTGTCGCAAACGCCCCTCATTTTATAGGAGCTAAAGTTATAATTATCATTATGCAGAGTACAGTACTTATTGCGACTAGTTCGCAGTCAACCGCGCGAGCGAAAGCGACCTTTCGAATGCTCATTTCGTATTAATAACTACACGCCACGCCCCCAAGACGCCTCCGGTCCTCTACTTCGCCTGTCCGAAATTCCAGTGTCATTTTAATCGGGAGAAACGAATCCTAGTAAAGTTTAGAACTCGATCCAAGGTTTCGTTAAGATACCGCCGGGCGTTCCGAACTTTGCCCCCTCTAATTGCGCGGCCCTAGGTCCTTTCTTTCGCGATACAAGAAATCCCGTGTCCGATATTCATGATCGAAGGTGATCTTAACTCTGGAGCAAGGATTCAGAAGGGGGAACCTGCAGGGGGAAGGCTGCAATTCGTTAGATTCGCCGCGGAAAACCGATGGTCTCGTGTCAACGCGGCGTACATATAACACATACATACCTGGCCGACGCGGCCCGGCGGTCCGAGGACGGTCTGCCGCAGAAACAGTTAAATCTCTCGTGGTGGTAGCAAACACCATCAGTGCTAAGCCACAAATCCTGGCTTAACCCGAGCCTATGAATTGAATTGGTTAAAGCCCGCGTTAAACTGGGTTCTCTCCTGCGCCCAGTCAGCAACAAGAGAGCTGTACTCGCTTTCTTTCTTCGTACGCTACTTTCTTCTTCCTTTCTCCCGTTTGTTCACAGCCGGTGTTCGTCTCCTACGATCCCGAGGTCGTTACCTTGCATGCGCTCGGTCCTACTTGAGCAGGACCTAATTGGCAAGACCAAGAGATTCTCGAGATCTCGCTCGGATTAACACAACTACCATATACACACCTATTTGCTTTCAAATACCCGAGTAAAATATTGTTCGACTAGCTGACTACCAGAATAAATGCATTTTCGCCAATAAGGGTTAAAGCTTCTCATCGACGATCCTTTAAGTATCGTTACTGCTGGACTGCACGCGCGTCTCTTCGAAGAGATCCTTAACCTGCTGTTTGACCATTCTTATGCCAAATTCGCTTTCGAATACGTTATTTGTAAAGTTGTAAGCAATATTGGGTTGCAACGGCTCCTCGACTCGCATGCATCCGTTTTCGCATATAATTACTGTCCTCCGCAGTTTGCGTTCGTTCTATCGTCTATTATAGCGAGGGCAAGTTCGACACGACCTAACGTTCGATCGTAGGCGCGCAACCGGCATGCAAGACATTACGAAAGAGAGAACTAGGAAAGAATCGCGTTAGGGTGAAAAAAGGGCAAGCCGTGTCAGAGGGCCCGTTCGCGCCCGGGGTAGCTCCTAAACAAACTGCCGTTTACTCGTCGATCATAGAGGCCTGGGTAAACACAGTTTACAGGGCCCGTACAAACGAAATGCCAAATTGTAACAAACTGATCTATAACTAAATTACACGGTCTCCCGTGTATGCGTTGCCTCTCCCAGCCTCTCGCCCTCTGCAGCTATATAAACACGTCAGCGGTGCATTGTGTCGAGCTCGATCCGAGGATCGAAGTCTTCTTTGTTACACCGGTAGCGTTGAAAACGCGTCGTGTCCCGGCCCTTCGTCTTCCCTATTCTTTGCCCGCCCGCGTGTGTACGTATACATTTATACACGGGGGTATGTGGGCACGCAGCACACGGCAGAATCGGCAGCAGCTAAGCGAATTTCGTTTCCGGGCTTCCACGAGAACGCTCGCTTTCCTTTTAATGTGAACACAGGTGCGCGATCTTACGTAGGTGCGAGGAGCGTCGAGTTAGAGACACCCGCTGGGCGATCTCACGGTAAATTTGGATCGACCCTTTACGAAAAATCACCGACCGCCGGAGAAAGGAAGTCGAACCTTGGATTTAACGACTTCCGTCTTATCTAACTAGCCACGCTTTTTCTTCCCATTTTATTGACTTTCCTTTGACCGCGCAAGGAATTTGAAACGCAAGACGTATCCATCCAACGGCAACGCCGGAAAAAGCAGTAGCACCTTGAATTGTCTTGTAATTAGGGTAATTGGGGGACGGTATTTGCCTCAGCTTCGGACTATAATACCTTCGATGCATTGAACGTTTCGCAGATGCTCCTGTAATCCGGTTAGGTCGTACCAGTTATCAACGTGGAAAATCCTATTAGTCGACGCGGGATTTCATTGTTTCCTCCTACGATTATTTATATTACCTAATTGTATCGCGAGTAGTTGTTAATAATCGTAGGGCGGCGTATACTGCGGTCTAAATGTACCTGCACGCAGCGAATGCGCGCTCGAAGGCAGGCAAAGTTCGAGCCCTAGATCGAGCGCAAGATTAAGTGTAATTGAAAAAATCGACATTTTATCGGGCACAGTGAGCGGATGGTTTCCGCGTAGCCTCTAAACTAATAGGAGAATCGAAATCGGCGTTATTCGACAAACGGCTAATCCTTCTTCGCTACCACCAGGAGACCCTATTAGGACGTCAATGCATTGCAGTAATTGGTATTCTATCTTCCTGCGATCGGCTTGCTTGCTGCCTTGCTCGCGCGTGTTTCGACGCCAGTTAATTTACGACCTCCCAAAATTTCATTGTACACGGAAATATTCGGCGAATGCCGTTCACTGTACAAGAGCTTCCGAGCGAGCGCTCTCACGTATACGTCGGGTAACCCTTTTCACTCGGCCGCCTTCACATTTTTGTTCTCTATCCTCGAAACCCGTTAGTATTATCAAAGGACAATGTTCGTCGCTTTGTACGAGAACTGAAGCATAATTAGAAATCGATTGTTTACGCGTGTACCCGATTTACGGGTATTCGTATTTTGTGAAATCGTCGCAATTCTTTGTTTCGCATAAACCGCGCTATCTATCCATTAAAGATAAGACGGATTATACGCGCTAGGCTCGTCCGCGTTCTCGTATTCGGTTTACGTTGAAGTGACTTTTCTTGTACCCCTATCGTATTACACGAAAGGGCACGTCCACCGATCCGGATGCCTGAAAAGCAGTGCGACTAAAAAAGTGACGTAACCGAGAATCGAGAAAAGAAAGGGCGACGTCTTTCCGACGCGTCGCCGTCGCGCCGGTGACGTGACACTGCGATCGAGACAACCAGGGTTATATTATATTCGTGCGGGACACAATGTTCCAATATCCACCTGTCCAGGTGGTGCGTCTAATGTAGAGGCAACAGGTACGGAGAGGAGAGGGACAAGTCTAGTAGAACGTTTTCCCCGTGAAGGGTGAACGGCCCACCTTCAGAAATGGATCTTTTCTTCTGTATTTCACGATAGTGAAATAGTTTTATGGGACGTCGGAAGTCGAATGCGTCAGGGTAAAACGGAGGGCACGATGGTCGTTCTACCAACCGTGTCCCCCGACCAGGCGTGTCTCGAATCTTTTAAACATTTGACACCGGCGACACGTAGAATACGTTCTGCGGGTGTCCCTCGTAAGGCGCAGATTCCATCTCACGCGTCAACCTGTCGGAGCGTCTCGTTTCTCGAAAGCTGACGGGGACGGGTTCGTAGATGCGTGTTCGTCCATTCCAGCCGAGATCGATCTTTTACTTTCTAATCTTGTCCAAACTTCGTACAACATAATAAGTGCAGAATGAATTACGTAATCCGTATCTAAAGCAAGTTCTCCAAGCAGAACCTTCCCCGGGTTGAACGGCGATATACATACGTATTCTTTTCGCTTGAAATCGAGGAGGCGTAAACTACGTTAACGCAAATTGCAACAAATTGACGAGTGGAGGAATCGTGATAGGGAAACGAATCGGGGGTTGACATTGCGGCCTATTTTCACGGTTGGTGACAGCGGCCTATTGTACCGCGAGGGGCGTTTACGGGGTATTTGCGGGGGGTTTCCTGCGCGCAAAGATTAGCACTCCCAATGGGATTAAACGGCCCTTTCCTCTATAGCATATATCGCGCCACGTGTGTGCTCGTCCGACGGGGCATTGCGGCTGCCAAAAGAGAAAGAAAACGTGGACTGGAAACGGTCCTACGTTCGAACAGCCTGCGCAAACCCATCATGTGGCGTTTTCGCAGCCCCTCGGGATTTCTCCTATCTCTCTATGTAGTTAATCACTGGCAAACGACTCGTTTATTGGTACGAAGTTACATAATACCCCGCTCCATTCCAGCCCTTAATAAAATACCGAGATTTTATCGCAAAGTAGGCTCCCCAAGACCTCAGTGAATTTCTCTCTCTCTCTCTCTCTCTCTCTCTCTCTCTCTCTCTCTCTCTCTCTCTCTCTCGTTCAGTCGTTGCGAATCCTCGCGTTAAATTAGTATTATTGTTATTATTTTTCTTTTCTTTTGATTTTCGATATCGTGGATCGATTAATAGCTGCTGTGGGGCGTAAAATGGCCTGAATAGCGATCCATAAAATCTCTTAAATATCTCGGTGTGTGTCGTATCGCGACAAGTGCACGAAGGATTATATATATATATATATACGAGCTAGAAAAAACCATGCGACCGTTTCTCACGAGCTAAGGTCGAATTGGACAATGAACCTGAGGGCGTAGGATTTATAGTCCTGCTAGAACGATGAATGGAAGCCGTACTGTTGCCCACCCTCTACTACGTCACGACGTTTACCCCCAAAGAGCGTCGAATTAATTTATATTTCCTGCTTAAGGTGGCAAGTTGTCCCTCGATCAGGTGAGTCGACCTTGTCCTGCTAAAGAAATCGACTCAAAAGCGGTAACGTTATTCAGATTGTCGAGTCAAACCTATGTCATTCTACGTATATATGAGAAGCTCTTGTCTACGTTTATCTACGATCTCGCGGGGCTCCGTTCGTGGCTCGGACGTTCATTCATAGGAATCTTAATCGATCCTAGAAATTCCAATAGCGAGACTGACCTCTCGGTAAAATGCATCTCGTCGATTCTCCGGTTCGCGCGAAGGGAATGAATCGCTATTGAAATTTTCTTCTGAAGATGGCCGCCGCGTATAAGCGTCCCGCCAGACACGGTCTTCTTTCGGCAATGGTATTCGAAGGAAAATATCTCGTTCGTAAAGATCTGGCGATTTTGGAAAGCTTTCGAGGCCCCGTAGCCCCGTAGCCCCGTAACCCCGTAGCCCCCCAGTAGCTCCGTATACGCGTGTATGTATACACCGCACGCCCCATCGTTGCGGTCGTTTCTGTCCGCGTTTTCGGGAGAGCAGCGGACATGAAAATGTTCAACGAAGCGTTAAGTGATGCAAAGTACAAAAAGGTACACTCGTTCCATCTGCGAGGGAAAAGGGGATGGGTGTCTTTCGGGGGAGGGAGAAGAAAGCTAAGTAAGTATCCAGGAGGCTCGCACCGCAGGCGTCGGTTGTCAAGGGATGCAAGGTCCTCTAGATTGGATCTCCCAGCGAGTTTACATCGCTTTCCCACTAAAGGAACCGCAAAAACCTTCGTAATCTCGGCTGGTCTGTTCAGTAGATTCCGTGCGAAAGAGCACAGTTTTGCGACGCTTCTACCTAAACCATTCTCCCAACTACTTTTCCGATGCCGAGTTCCAGTTTTCTGAACCCTGCTTAGAAAATATCGAGCAGATAATATCTCCGATTGGTGTTGCCACTCTTGATGACGACGGCAACCTTGTCTAATTTGCTTTGCCATGAAACCGGTTCGATTCTAAGCTCGTTAAGAATCCGAAATAAGAAAGTCCTTCAATTGTTCGCCATAAATCATACCTGCGAAACTCTTTCCTACACCGTGTGACAGACCCACCGAAATCGCACGATTCGACATTACCCCTTATCGTGGAACTTGTAGGTTTCCGTAGCGATCCGTCATCTTTTTCGCGTTCAATAATCTTTGCTAGTTCATCTCGCGGCTGCCAGAAGTACGAAATTGATAGCAATGTTTGTTTCATTCTCGTCGCACCTACGAACCTACCGAGATCGACAGAGTCGAGATGGTGGCTGGCCGGTTCAGGCTTAAAACGTCTGGACCAAAGTATGCCAGCAACGAACGCATTTTGTGATTACCTTTCGTCACATACCGTGCGATATTTTTTTAACGCGGTTACATTTATTGAACGCAAAGTCGTAAAGATCATGATTTATTTCGCAGCAGAGAACTACCGAGTCGTTTAATTAAAGGCTCAGCGATAAACGCGTGACTCCTTTATTATCCCGTTCTATCGATCCGGTAGCCCGAACATTCGACACCGTTCACCAGCCTCTCGTAGTCACCGAGATGTGGAGTATGAAGGCACCTTGGGAATCGACAGGCATAATGTACGAGGTCTCTAAATAAGGACGGACGCGACCGTGCGCCGCAATGATCGAGGGGCTGTGTTTTGCATCGCTAGATTAACCCCCGATTCGCCGCGCATGGAACAAGAGAAACTTGTGAAAAAGACTTTTCCTTCTTGAACACGCTTCGACAAATTACGGTACCTACGATATTCTTCCTCCCCGATGGGCCCTTCGCCCCAGCGCGCTGCAGCGGTTCATTCCCGGTCGGCCTTTCCTTCTTACACCCTCGCGAGCAATCCCGCCCGTCTCGTTTCCCTCGCGTTCCTTCGATCCATGCTTCACTCTTTTCTTTCAATCTCCTCGCTGCTAATGCTCCTCGTATTTCCTCTCGCCAATGCCACCGCCTCTGCTTCTGCTTCTGCTTCTGCTTCTGCTTCTGCATCTGCTGCTGCTTCTGCTTCTGCTTCTGCCTCAACCTCGTTTCGACTCTCCTCCCGTCGGGTTTCGGAGGATGCTTTTAGGAGGCATTAGACGAGGTGCTCACGGTTCGTCGCCCGTAGTCGCTTTGCATTAAGGATCCACGCAATGTGCTCGACGCGATCTCTCTTTCTCGCTACTTCGCTCCTAGCCTCCCTCTTTATTATCCGCCTGCCCTTTTCGCTCCATTGATAGATGGCTCGTAAAGAAGCTGTTACGTACCGTGTCATAGCTCGATCATTCGAATCGTAAAGGAAAATTGATGCGCGAGAACACCGTAAGCCCAGTGAGCTTAGCAAGGCGAAGGATTAGTCGGTGGTTTTTCCGCGAGAGCATTCGTCAATCTGTTGGTCCGGTTGGCCGGTTCGTCCAACGCAGGAATTGGCCTCTTCGCCATTAGACAGAGGATCAATTGCTACAGGCCAGTGGCATTGGCTGTGCTTCCCTTAAAACGGGAATCGAAAAATTTATCCGCGCTGTACACGTATATAGTCGACCGGAGGCGATAACGCGAAACTTTCGCCTTGCTTCCGACCAAGAGATTAAGGTCATCCGTATCGAACGTTTTGTCCTGTTCGGGTCACGCGCGGGTCAAGATCATCGGTAGGGCCGACCGCGAGGAAGGACGGCAAATCGGTGGCACAATCCTTAATTAAGGGATGAGGCACCCGGTGGCCCGAGTCACAGACCACGCTCATAAATTCTTCGGCAAATGCACACAAAAAGTCAAACTAGCTGGTGGAAGAAGAAGAGCGATCGAAATAAAAAGGAAAGCGAGAAGAACGAAGATGCCGTTGCCGGCGATGATTCCGACAAACGTACAGTCCTCGTAGGAAATCGGTCTATCTTCGCTGCTCATCCTATGGTGACCGACCGGCTCCAATCGAACTTACATATTCACGCGTAAATCAAAGCCCGGCCGTTCCGTATTCGGGAGTTCGAGCCAGCAAATAAATGCTCGCTGGTCGATATTAATAACCGCGCGACGATCCGTTTCGAACCGATTGCAATTTATAATCTCCCCCTTCTTCGATATGCCCTCCCGAAACAAACTTCCTTCGACTGCCTAGTAGTTCTCAGCGCTTGCTCCTTCTTTTTTTAATCCTGATGGAAAAGGTGGTGCGGAAAGTGCGAGGCACTGGGAGCGTTCGGGAACGAACTTCTTATGATACTGGCTGTACCCTGTATGGCACCCCGCGTCTATATATAGATGTGGGACATCGCGCACACCCATAAAGGATATTCAACGTTTGGGTGGAACGAGCCTTGAGCATATCATGGTAGGAACAGAATATGGGATGGCATGGGAGATGACACATGGTCGGTCCGCCGCGCTGGTTGTGTGTCCTGTATTGCCGGCCGAAGTGTCGGAGGGAGAGAAACGCGCATATACGCTGTGGTCGCCAGTCGCCAGTAAAACGAACAAGGAAGCTCCCATAGGAGCGGTGGATAGAGGAGGCAGCATGGAGCGACGGAGCGGGAGGGGGTGGAACGAAAAGCAATGGGTGGAGGAGAGGCCGGTTAGCCCTCTGCCGCAAGCCGCCGGCGCGAGAGCACAGTAGCGGCAAATACCCATAAATATAAAATATGTCCCTCCTTTTCACCCTTTTGCACGCACACCGACCCAGCCGCGTAATATATCGATAGCGGGATACACGCACCCACCGATGCAAAAGGTTCCTTCTCCGTATCTCTCTCCCTGTCGCTCTGCCTTTTCCTCCCGCGTTTCTCCCCTTTTCCTTTCTTCGGACGTTTTCTTCGCTCTCCCGTTCTCGGGTACACGCGGCTATCTACCTCAACACCTTTGTGTACAACATTCCTTGCCTCTTCCTTCTCTCCGTACCCACATCCACCGCCGCGGCGGCCGTTACGGCCTTCCTCCTTCCACCTACTGTATTTAGTGCTCGCAGTTTCTCTCTTCTCCCTCCTCCCCCTATCCTCACTGTCTCTTGATACACGCAATCCGTAGCAGAAGCAGGAGCAACAGCAGCAGCAGCAGCAGCAGCAGAGAAGCGTGGAAGAAAGGATTCCCCGCGGTTTTTACAATCTGCCCAGGGTGATTACGATAAGTTGCCTGGGAAGAACATTTTCGGTAGCGCGTTTCGTTTCAACGCTGTTATCGTATATAGGTATTTTCGTTTGTTGCGGCTAATTCACCGCCACGTTCCGTAGAGGACGTTCTTTCCGTTTAAAAGCGACCACATCGAAGGTAACATCAATCCCAAATGCAGCAGTGGCAGCCACCGCTACCGTATAGGTTCCAATGAAACGCGACCTACGCGCTATCGAATTGTGAGTTTATTAAGTTACTCGAGACTGCTCCCAGTCGAATTGCGAACAATCGTAGCCGCTACGTTGCTGGAGCGTTACGTGTCAGAATCGAAATTCGTATTAGGTCTCCGGCCAAAACTTGACAACGAGTAGAAGAGGGTATCGTATCTATTCTGGTTCGACTAAAATTGCGATTGTTTTATTGGGCCGTCCGGTACGCGCGCATAATCACGCTCGAAGGAGCGGCAGAGGCCAAAGCGACGGATTGGCTCGCATCAGAGGAGCGCGTAGAGATGAGTTCGGTACGGAGAGGGAATTTAACAGGTACAGTGACACGTCTCGTTTTGTTGTTGTTGTTGTTGCTGTAGCTGCCGGCGCATCTCCTGCGCGCGTACCTATATAAGATGGAAATAAGCGGAAAAAGAGGAGGTTGAGAGAGACAAGGATGAGAAGCGACTAGTCGTGAGTGGAGAAGAACTCGAGAGAAGCCGAAGGACGAAGAGCGGAGAAGCGGAACGACGACGAAACCCGTTCTCATTATTATATTCATATTCAGAGCCGCGCGATGTGGCAAACCCTCCCTCCGCCTCTGCCTCCGCCACCACCTATTGCCCTCTTTGCTCGACTCGCTCCCGGTCTACCTTCCTCTCCGTCCGTTCAAGCGCATCTCGAAAGCGTAGAGCGGTATAGATATAGCGGTATAAAAATCTCTATAAAAAGTTGAAAAGTGCCGCCGCCGGAGTTGAGGGGCGACAATGGATGAAATATGCCGCTCCGTTCGACCCTACTGGAAGCCTTAAGGTGCCGGACACCTCCTTACACCTGCGCCCGGTTCCATATAGTGCCTTATTATAAACCGACCCGACGGAGAACGACACAGATAGAACCAAAAACGGTCCACGAAATCGATGTAGTCTTCTTTTGAATTATATTTCTAGCGACAGCTCGATGGATCGCCTTTTCAAATCTCTGCGTTCGCAAACTTGTCCGTCGGCCACGGTTTTCCGAAGTATCGGATAAAAGAACCGAAACTTGAATTTCCCACCGTAGCGGATTAATATTCGCGTTAATTAGAATGGCGCGGCGCGTCGCGTCGCGTCGCGTCGCGTCGCGTCGTTGCGAATCCGCGTCCTTTGCGTTCTTTGTGCAGCAACGCGCGCGCGTACACGCACACGAGCATGCACACACTAGAACAGAAAAAGAATGAAAAGAAAATGATTTCGATTCGTTTGGAGAGAAGCCAGCGCGAACCGCAGGTTAGCTCAAAGCTGCTTAATAATGATCCAGCGCTCGCGATATTTCAAACGAAACGAACAACACCGGACGCACAATGCCGGTCGTTAATAATGATTTGTGCTGGTCACATCCTGATCCAGAGTACCGCGCGCCAATAAAAGTCATTTTTTAGTCGGTCCGCCAACTCTTCTTTCCTATGCTCCCTCTCGCTCGGACGAGCTTCTGCGAGTCCCAAATATTGTCCCTCATTAGAGCGACCATTTTATTTCGCGGTAAAGGAATCTAGCTGGCACGAGCGCGAAGTGATTTTCTAGAAAAGGAAGCGAGCGATGAACCGCATCCAGGTGTTCCCAAAGTAGGGTTCTGCTGGCACCTTTTGCGGGATAACCAGAACCCCTGGCGAGCTTCAACGAAACCACTAATTGGTGTAGAAGAAGGAAAGTGGCGGGGATAGCGTAAAAGCGAAAACTGTCAGGGACAGTTTATTGCGAACTATGAGGGGGTGGAGCCGGTCCCAGGAAGCCGAAGGCTGTTTTTGAAGACGACAATGAGGCTGATTATTAACCAAACCAGGGGGTCTCTGTTGTGGCTATGGCCCCGTGGTGCTCGTAGTACGCGGCTCAACCTATGGATACCTAGCTGTTCACCATCGACCGCAATGAGAAACAACCTAAAGCTATTTGCAAACCTTTCGGATATTCCACGATCCGTGTACAGGTGCCAGCCCGTTGAAACAGATCTACTTAACTCGTCCGGAAATTCTTCCCAATTTTGCTTGTCAAAAAGATCGGATTTTGTTTAGAAAGGATTACGCGTACTGTTAACAATGAGCTACCTCGTTGTCTAAAATTCTTCAAGGGACAAGTTTGTGTTCCCGAGCGATTCTCTTTCTACATGAATATACATAGTTCCAATAGCAAAGAGCAGGCAGAACTAAATTTTTCGTCCGACCAGTCCACGCGTTTCAGCCGTCTCGATATCATCGCTTCCCCTTAACAATTTTTTCAATCTGCCGGTTACCCGATTACACGATTACACGAGTACGGTACAAAACTTACTACATATCTACGCGTCGTACCGCGGCGCGTCGTTGGGTGTAAATCACGCACAATCAACATCGACAATAATCGACGCGTGTTTTAACACCTGACCGTACGATGCCTCGTCCTGTATTGTCAGTTGTGCTAGAAACTCCGACGAAAGATTAGATAGATTTGCGCGTAGTTGATGATAGTTGATTTTTTGTGGAAATTGAGTAAGCGAGTTAGATAGTGTAAAGAAAGCGTACTCGTATCTGAAGCGGTACAAGGAAGCAAAGAAAAGTTAAGGTGGGCCGGCGGTCTATTTGCATTTTGATTCGTTCGATCTGGCCCACATAAATTTCGATAGAAAGTTTCGGGAAGGAATCTCGTCTAGAGCGGCGTCCGACGGTCTGCCAGGTTCGTCGCTGACTCACTCGGCTCGCTCGAGAACGCAGCTGGTTCGAGCCAGCGCGGAACATGGACGGTCAGGTCGAACCTGACCCCGCCGTGGCCGTTACCGTTTCTGAGTGACGTCTTCATGTCTGGCTCTGCGGGGCATTCCTCGTTCTCATTGTCCGTTTGTCCGTCAGTTCGTTCGGTGCCTGGACACGGGACGCGTATCGCCAACCCCCCGTTGTCGGCCACTTCTCGCCAAGAAAACTTGCCGCCACCAACTGCCCCGTAAAAAGGACGAGAAGTCCACGAAAATAATCAACCCGGCCCACACGCTCGCATACCGTCGCGTATCATCGCCTGCAATCGAAATCGCTTCCCGTTCCAGTTGCCCCATTACTTTGCTCCAATTGCACTCGCGAATTTCGAAATTACGACAAGCGCCGAGCTTGTACACCTCGGAGCGTTAAGAATGGAGAAACGTGCGATGGCACAAGCGCGAAGGTCTGGGGAACGAGCAACGCGTATACGAACGAAAATCTTGTTTTATTAGAAAGATTGATGTCTTCTGCGCGCGGTGCGCTCTTCATTTCCTTCATTGCTGGCAGTCTTTATCGAAAAGGCGCATACGAGCGTACTTCTCGTGACGATTAGCGAAGATGACGTTGCGCTATTCGATCAAACGCATACATATATCTATACGATGCTTCGCCGCTGCTTCAGAATGTTCGTTACGAAAGATGGGACAGAACCGATCGCGAATGGAGTAACGAAACGACGAAGCTCCGTCGGAAAGAGAGATGGGTAGGTTTAGTTAATTGGCCGCAATTAACAGAACGAACCCGATGGTGAGATTGGCTACTGCGATCGGTTTAGACACTAGTCGGATTTCTCTGTATCGTAAGAAGCCGAACCTGATCAGCTTTCGAATGCTGCCATTGCTGATCACGAATAACGTGGCACAATAATTACCGACTGCTGGAATTTCTCTTAAACAATAGAAACGGATTTGATAATATTTGAAAGGTGAAACGCAGCTTTCTTCGTCCAGCATTCGGCGAATTTCGTAGGCAGGGCGTGTCGCGATCAAAGCAACAGAGTCGCCGTAATAGGGACGGCGATTTTCCAATTCATCGATCCCACCGCTTTCCACTCATTTACGATTTAGCAGTGGAATAATAAATAGGTATTTTCCGCGAGCACAGGCGATGCACGTTCCGCAGCGTACGCATTCATGATTGTTCCCAAATAATATTTACCGGTAAGTAATATTTACGTCAGTGAACGCAATACAAATCGATATGTAATACTGTAGTATTCCACAGTAGTAGAATAGAATAATACGCTAATCCAATCATGAAAACATTTTCATACTACATATCTATTTCTCGCACGTAGTTCTGGCAATTTGACAATGATTGACTAACAGAATGTTATCAAACACCGCTCGTCCTCGTTCTTAGAGGAATCCATACAAGCGTACGGCAAATATTTACAAGGAGTTACAAGGAAAGTATCGTGGCGTTGTTAGGCGTTAAACGAGAAGCACCATCGAAGTATTTTCTATGATTCGAAGGATTCGACGGATTCGACGGATTCGACGGATTCGACAACGGCCAGCGCTTCTATAATTCGCTTCCTTAAGGAATCTTACGAATCGAAAAGAACAGAAGCACTTGACTCGTCGCTGGGTCAAGAGCTTCCAACCCTCGCACCGCGGGCGGCGAATTCGATCATTGAGAAATATCGGCTAAAGGATTCCCTACCGATGCATGCATACGTATAGACCGAGAAGCGGTAGTAGTAGCCGCACGGCGCGGTGCACGGCTAAACAGCGGCGGTAGCAAACAATCGGAGATGCTTCTCTTACCTTTCCGATTCGCGATCAACCCTCGATGTCTCGTTCTATCTCTCCTCGCCGGATATCCGTGCTTGGTGCCCGGTAGGGGTTCGTCTAGGGAAGCTTTTCCGAATGGTGAAGACCTCTTTCGTGCCCCGTAGCTGGCGTAGGTCACTCGCGATTTCGCAACCCCGTCGCGTCCTTTCGAAATTCCAGACGTGTCACACGCGAATCGCGCGCATGGAACTCGCAACTCGCACGGTCTTCGAGTTGTCTTCGAGTTGTCTTCGAGTTGTCTTCGAGTTGTCTTCGAGTTGTCCTCGATCACGAGCACACGGCACGGTATATCGGTGGCGATAGAGCTCCGCAAGATTTCCGGCCTTCTTGCTGAATTTCAGCGAGATCGGATGAAATGCGGCCGGGTACAAGGATACACCTTGCGTGGCGATGGGAAACTGGATTTTTCGTTACGCTTCCAAGTTTGACGGATCGCGAGGTGCGAGTTTCGTGATTTGTTTCGTGAAATTCACTTGGAGCACGAACTCGTGTGTATCGCACGAGAACAGCGATATCTCGGATACTCTCTCGGCGGTGGACTTCTCTCTCTCTCGGCGGCGACGATACACGGCGGCGGCGGCGGCGGCGGTGACGACGGACGACGCCGCTGCTTCCTGGTACCGCCACTCGATAGCGCTACCTTCGTCCTCCCGACTCGTCCTCCTACCTTCTCTCTTTCCGTCCCCACCAGCTTCCTTCGAGCCAGCCTCTCTACCACAGCCGAGGATCACACACGCGAACACCCGGTACTGCTGGGCCGTGTTCCACGTCTCCAGGATGCGCCCGCGATGCCGGCGAATTCGCTGGCCAACGGAGACGAGGAGAGAACCCGCGCAAACTCCTCTCGTATTCTCCTTCGGCTCTTCGCACCCCCTGTCCTCGTACCCTTGCCGCGTTATATTTCCCTCCCTCGTTCGAGCTGCTCGACGGAACACACACGAAGAATGCAGGGAGCGGCGACCGCGTTTCGTATACCGAAAGAAAGACTCCGATCTCCGAGGGAATATCACAAACTCTCGCACCTTCTCCTACCTTGTCCCCTGGATATTTCCCACCAACCACGCGACCAATCTCTGCCTCGATGGACACGCGCGTACGCCCGACGATGTCGCTGTCCTTTTCACGTACACACGGGCACAATGCCCAGTCGGATGACTCTCGATAAGAACCGGGGGAGAGCGAAAGAGAGAGAGAGCGAGCGAGGGAGGTGGGTGGAGGGCGAGAGACAATATGAATAGGTGTGTGCAGACTCGTGGTCCGTCCTCCTATTCGTCCTCACGCCTCTTATCCAACCTTTCGATCCACAATTTTCTTCGATGGGACACTCGCAAAGAATTTTAATGGCGACGTTACGCGTTCGCGCAATGACCAGAGTATGTACGTTGGGCACATTAGACGGTTGCAAGTTGATCGGGTTCGGTTCGTTTCGAAGCAAAGTCCCGAGGGCGCGAAGCTTCTCCCTATCGAGAAGACCTAGTCAAATTGGAAAATTAGAGCAGAGCTGAATTCGCAAGCTTTCCAAGTCACTGCTACGTCTGCTCGAGTAATTTTGCTCGCGCGGCAGCGACAACTAGAGCCGGCATTAGTGAACTTTGCCGTTCGATTTACGTGTTCGTCCTCTTACCCCCTTTTTCCGCTCGTTAAGCTCTCGGTGGATACTAGTCGACGATGCTCGTCTCGCGATAAAGAAACAGGCAAATGCGTGTTCTGTGCTTCTGTGCTCCGCTCCTGTACACGGATACCAAAAAGGGGGAAGAACCGATACCGTTCGCTACGACCTCCTCCTTCTACTTTCCATAGCCCCCGCTAGCGTCGACGAAACACCGGGACTACCTCGAAATCCAGCCTAGCACACGACCTCGAAGCGTCCGAATTTCGCGACGCGCGACGCGCGACACGCGACACGAGACACGCGACACGCGACACGCGACTAACTATCGACTGTCGCAGCGTTTTCGTTAACCAAACTCCCTTGAACCGACCTTGGCTCTCGAGTTCTCAAATTCCGAAAAATTTCCGAAAAGACTAACCGAACGCGGTTCGATGAGACACCTAGTTCGTTCCGCACCCCACCAGTGGCAGTGGTGCAAGCGTTTCGGCTTTACGGAACACACTCGCGCAACATCCTTCCTCGGAGCAGCCTCACACACTCGAAGGTCACCGTATACAGCGAAAGACAAAGATGAAGGATAAACGCGCAGCCTCCATATGGACCAAAATGGCCGGTCGGGAGCAGACGGATTGGCGGGCTGGAAACAGTAGGGGCGTGGTGAATGTACGCCACGTACCTTCCACCGGTGAACGATAAAAATAAAGATCTCTAGCGGGAAGTGGGGATGAAAATGGAGGGGAATCGAAGAGAAGTAGCGCGCAGAAGGGAGGAAAAGGGAGCGCGAGAGTGCAGGGTGCACGTTGCATTCGTTACGCGTTTTCGAGGGGCGAACGTGCCGGCAGGGTGAGGTTTCCGTGGGTAGGGGAAAAGACTTTTTTATGGATCCCCGCTTCTCTGCTTCTCCGAAGTTCCTCTCTCCCTCCGTTCGCTCTATCTCTCAATCTCTTCTCGCCCTCTCGCTGTTTCGTCGCCGTCGCGCCTTCTATCTACGAATGCAACGACTGCATCTATGACAGCGTATGTGTCGCGCGTAATGTACCGTGGAGAGAGTTCGTATATGGCCTTAGCATACGGAGAAGCGTACGGTAGCCGTGAACATGTGGACATGTGAACATGCACTCGAAGGTATATGCAAGGTAATGTACGCTGATGGGCGTCACGCGAGCGAGCGTATAGGACGGTGGTGTTCGTCGTTAAGAGAGATGCTAATTGGAAGTAAAACGCGGTCGAGCCAACAGCTCGCCAAGATATAGCAACCTCGAATTGCGAGCAATATATTTCCTCCCTAACGTATTTCTACTTCCTACCGCTCCCCCCTTTCGCCTCTTTATCGTTCCGGGCAGAAATTTGACGGTAGATGCGTTTTTCAGATACACGTAAGCTTTTTCTCCGTTTTTACCTGGAGAAGGGCAACGAACGATGAACATTTTCTCCGATATTGGTTTTCATCTCGATTCAGCTCCACTGCGAGATCGACGCGATACGGCCACGTAAAATACCCATTATTCTGCGCCGGTTTGCAACTGGTATGAAAATATTGTTTGTACCGTTCGGTATGCGTGGCTCTGCGCGGCTCCAATGCACATTTCCACGCTACACCAAATTTTCTGTGCACCCGAAGCGAACAACGTACGGGTAATCTTATTCCAATATGCTTTTCCACGGTTCGTGGATCAAACTGTGCCATCCGAGCGATGGAGATCCAGTGGAGCATCATTTTTGCCCGATGATATTCCGAGTGGCGGGTCTAGGTCTCGTGGACATGACCAGACGGCGGGTGTTTTGTTTGTTTGTATATACTGCGAGCACCCGGGGTGCGGCTGGTTCCAGTGGTACAGTGAAAAGGGAAAGGGGAGGTAGATGGGTATATCGTGTTCCATTCTATAGGTACGGGCGTACGCTGCGTGCGGTTGAGGCACGACGTTACCAGCCTGTAAATTGAATGTCAGCCAAGAAAGGAATGTCACAATATTCCGCGTGTCTGCAGCCCGGCTTGCTTTCTATTGCATCGTCTTTCTCTATGTAACAGCCCTCTCCCCATCCCCCTATCTCACTCTCTCTCTCTCTCTCTCTCTCTCTCTCTCTCTCTCTCTCTCTCTCTCTCTCTCTCTCTCTCTCGGCACTGTCTCGCTCGTTGCATGATTTCGAGAATACTAGAGTACCTGGTATTCATTTTCATAGGGTGTGTTTACGCGCTGGATGCCAAAGAAGGGGTGAACGATACGGCTACGAGCAACCGTGTGACACGCGAACGAAAATAAAAGTGTGCTTGGAAATATGCGAGACGCGCGCGGCATTTAAACAGTGATCGAGCAAAGCATCTGGAACACAATAATATCTGGCAAAACATCGTCGAATGCTGGGCGCATTGTATCATCGGGTCGATGCAACCTTTCTCTTAAATAAGGAATAATATTTGAATTTTATGGATCGATAAATTTCACGTCCGGCCGACGCGACGACCTCCCAATTTGCTATCCTCTGACAATGAGTTGACGCGTAAATCAACGATCGTCTCGTTGACCGAGAAATCCTTTCGGCATCTCCGCAGCTTATTGGCCGGGCCTTTCCTGAAAAAGCGTGTCCTGGCGGGACGCGAGGTCGCCGCCGTAATCCGACGTCCGAATGTTTGACAGAATAATTTTCACGTTAGCGGGGTGCATTATGCTCCTTTATGCTCGCGCCTGGCCCTAAGCATTGTCGCCGAAATAAGCCGTATCCCACACCGATGCGGCCCCCTCAGCTTTTATGCGCTTTTGCACGTATACCGTGACCTTACAAAAACCAGGGAACCCCGTCTCGTATAGTTGCACTCGAGGATACACGGGGAAAGAGCAAGAAAGAAGATAGAGATTAGAGATCCTAAAGCAAACCTCTGTTCACTGTTGGTATACAGCTCCGTATGCCAAGCCGTATACCAATCCGTATACCAAGCTGTACTCGTCCTACTAGCCATACTTGCACGAACTATAGTTATTTCTTCTTCGAAACGCACCCCCCCCCCCCACCGCCGCCTCTGTTACATTTCAATATCAATTTTTTCATTACCTCGCTGCTTTGTCAGCGGTCGTGCCCCTTTCTTTTTTCAGCCGCTCTAAAAGGGATCGATTAATCCCAGATGCTTGTAACGCCCTCTGACGCAAACGAAAAATGCTGCAGCCCGATTTTTTTCGTTCGACGAATCTGACTAAATCAGATTCGCGAGTACGTACTTGCCGGGGAAGCTCGATTCGCGAGACGAATATACAGTAGGATGACTAGTTAACCTCGAGAATGCAACGCGATCGAGCTATCGAGCGTCTGTCACTCGACACCAAATCAGACAGAATCTGTCAAAAATCTGTCACTTGGCCACAATGGTCCGTCCTCTCCCTCGAAGACTTTACCAACACGATGAAATCAGAGCGGAGGGGCAGAGAAGGATGGAAAGTGGCAGGAATGCGAGTAGGAGGGCCTTTGCCACCTATATTTGACACCTTTCGGTCCAATAAAATAAAATGGTTCGGTGGAATGTGGTCTCCGGTTCGAGACAGAAGTGCCGTTTCTACGTTGGACGTGTAACGTCCACGCGAGGCTGCTTCTCTCCGAGAATCGTCTCTGTCGACCATCGAGTTCTCCTGAAAGCCGAGGATAATATCTCGAATCCTTGATAAGGGTTACTTCCTTCGTCAACTTTCTCCTCGGAAACTTGTGGGGCATCGTGTTCAGATTTTTAATGCCCCCACCTCGGAAACGTTGTGATTGCATCTGTTTATATCTATTTATATCTATTGAAAAATTCGCCGTCAGAAGCCGATCAAGTCTGATCGACCGCGTCGCGTTGTCTCATTTTACAAACGTTTCTTGAAAGTTCAGCAAAATAACGTTCTATACAATGAACGTGGGTAATTCGAGTGGTCATAGTATCACCACGTTCGCGTCCTTCGTCGCATTTTAATACGCGATCTCCGCTATTGATTTTTCCGGTGTCAATATCTTCTCCATTGTGGTCAGATACGATAAGCCATTCGTCGGTGATTGGTGCTGAATTTTGCAAACTGTATTGCGGTTCGTTTGCCAACACCGCCCCGCATTTAGACAACGATTAAACGTTTGCAATGAAACTGTTCCACTGAACTATGTAGGTATGTACATACTACGGGTTGTATACTGTGGGTTTGAGGAAAATATCGCGGAAATAAATGTTGAGAGCTTGAACGGAGCATTGTTCGCCCTGCTTCAAATTCAAATGGGCTGTGCTTTCTAAATTTCCGTGAATAGTGACACGTGCGACCACTATCATGAATATTTTATGATCGATCTTTTGCAGATTTTCAACTCCGGCTCGGCGAATGACTCGACGAAAAACACCCCTCGCATTTACGTTCATCCTAATCCGATAGGCATCGTTCCTCCAGATGTTTAGGCGAGTTGTTTGTATTGAGATGCGCTGGACAGATATATAATCTAGTCAATTTGACACCCTCCACGAGGGTCTAATGGGTGCTTTCAACTCGGGACGAATCAGTTATGTAGAGCTTTCTTGCGACAAACTATCACCGATGCTTATCGCTTAAGGATTCGTTTGTTCTACGCGGTACATATTTGGTTGTCATTGAAGAAAAAACACTCGATTTAATACAGATGTTCAAATTAATCGTCGCTACGAACACAATGCCAGAGAAACGAATGAGGCGAATTATATTCGTTACAATTACAGATTAAGCTTCTCCTTTTCCGGGTCCGTTATCAGAGATGTCGGCACCGAATGCAGTGGTACTTCGGTGTATTTCTTCGATGGTAAGAACCTGGAACGATGGATATAGGCGCGGCTGTAAATGTATTCGCGTTTCACGACAATTGAAAATTATTTGACTTTACTGTACCTTTGAACGATCGGTGGAAAATGATTTCTGTCGACGTCTTTCAAGTCTGGAACGCCAAATATGAAACTGACTATTGTTCCAAACACCATTACTATTACGAAACCAATCGTAGTGTAATACATGAACGATATGGTGAAAAGGGGGAAGGGTCTCTCCTCGGAATTGGACAAAGTGGAACCCATATTCGTCGTAGTCTGATTCAGGAGGCTTGGCACGTTTAGACAATCCTCGGTCGAGGTAGGAAGAGGCGTGTAAAATAATCGTTTTTGCGCCATGTTCACTTGAGCTCCAACGATGATCCAAATCATAAACAGCATGGAGAGTAATCCTCCCGCCACAGCGCCTTTCGACGTCGCCCATGGTACTAGCATTCCCAATGTGAAAATACCCAGCATGGCGCCAGATGTGACACCGTGAAGAGTCAGAGACATTTGAAAGATGTCACCTAAACGGTCTACAAGGAAAACTAGTGCCACGCAAACTAGTCCCGCGACCACCACGATCACCTGAAAATCAAACGCAAACCTTTAGCCGTTAGCCGGAATTTCTGTCCGAATGGCCGATCGATCGTGATATTTTCCGTGCTTTACTTTCATTATAGTTGCCGCTCTCAACTCTTTATTAGGACTATCTGGCAACCATGGGTCGATGAAGTCCTCGTAAATTGTCCCAGCGGCTGTGTTCAAATTGGCGCTCATTGTCGAGAGACCGGCACTGACCAGGCCGGCCAGGAAAAGTCCCGGGAGTCCTGGAATATCCACGGCGACGTCCAACACGTAATACGGAAGTAATTGGTCGCTTCTAGAAATTACCTGTGAACGAATTGATCCTTCGAATTTATCGAAAACAGGAGACGCCATAAATTCCAAGGCGTGCACCCCAGAAACTAAAAGATGATACATACGTGCGTGCTTATGGGATCGCATTTGTGATACCTGGCGTACATTATGAGTCCGGTCAATACGGACACCCATTTTATGACTACCATGCATACCCCCATAAACGCCACTGCCCTGCAGTAGAGAATTTATGAATGCTTATTAATTCCCTTAACCTTTATATTAGGTGACACTCACTTGTGAGCCTCCTTGATATTTGGTACAGCTAAAAATCGTTGCATGGACACTTGACTGATACCGAGTCCTGCTAACCACGTCATTGCCATGCCAATTGACATGCCCCAAAAAGAATTTCTGACAAATGGGCTGGGGTCCATGCTGTAACGCGTAATATACGATCTCTTATTGTCACGGAAGGGACAAATTAAAAACGATTTATCCCAGAATAATAAAGGTTCAATGGGCTTCCATACTTCCAAAATACAATTCTGCTACCCTCCTCGGATACTCTCCAAGTCTCGGCTACGCCGCCCACAGCTATGGTACCCAAGATGAGTACGGCAAACAGACTTCCCAGTGTTACGATCATTTGTACAGTGTCCGCCCATACAACTGCTTTCAAACCCCCCTAAATGTTTTGAAAGAAAGATTTATTTTCAGAACGAACCTATCAATACCTTCGTCGATGTACCGTGAAACGAGTCCGTGAAGCGAGTTCGTGTACCGTGAGCTCAGTGTCTTCGACGAAATGCTTCATTACATTCGCAACAGTTCCTCTACGTTTTATTAACTCGTTTCTTCGACGCAACACATTTTTTGCACGTTGCAAGTGATGTTTGCAAGCTTAAGTTAACTTTGGAAATGTTAATCGGGTTGAACTTAGTTTTCCCGTGCACTCTTTCTTTCTTTCTTTCCAAGGATATACAGTATTATCGAGGTCGGGTGATTTTTGTCAACGTCATGATACATAATGTACGTATGCGAAATGCTTTGGTTCTTTAGAGGTGTTGAAAATCGCGAGAGCTTTCGATACACTTCACGATCTTTAAGAGCTATTTATATATGAAAGAACAACAATTGAAATAACTTACAATAGTGGTATAGAATATGCATACGGCGCATATTATCGGAGTTATCAGATGGAGATTGATCGATGTAGCCTGGGAAAAGGCTAATGCTGGTACGTATACAATCAACGGAACGTACAAAACCAAGGATATTGTATAGAGGAACGAGGCGAAAGTTCGAACTGGCCTGGTGAATCTCATTTCCAAATACTCGAAGGTGCTGGTCAATTGCAGTTGATAAAACACTGGCAAATAGATAAGAGAGATGAGGCCGCACGATAGGAAAGAGGTAAAAATGCATGCAGCATATTGTGTACCATATTGATACACTTCGACAGGTATAGCCAGCAAAGAAACTGCCGATATATGACTGGAACAAATCGAGAGAGAAACGTTACGGATCGAGCTTCGGCCAGACTACATAATAGACTTGGCAGTCAATTTTGGTGTAGAATACGTTTTACCTGGCAATCAGACTCATGCTAACTGGAAAGCAGGACATTGTTTTTCCACCCATCAAGTATTCGGTGGTGTCAGCCTGCTTCTTGCCGAAACATCCGAAATAGATCCCTATCAGGGCACTGACTCCTAAGAGACAGGTGAATAGCGTGTAGTCGGTCCATCCAAAAGTAAGTTGCTTTAATCCCTGCCCAAGCAATGATCCGGTTTCATTTTCTGCCATTCTAAAACTAATTTAGATCCAAATTAAATATCACACCGAAGATCCTATGAAAGCACGTTGCCTGGTCACTCGCGTCCAACGAATTGAGCTTAGATTTCTTATGCTATTCCCACTGGCAAACAATTATTCCCTCCTTCTTTTTCTTCTTCTCATTCCTTTTCTCTATCCCTTTCCCATTCTCTTCCCTCCCCAATGCCCTCTCTATTTCTCTCTATTTACAATTCGATAATGTTTGTACGGAGCATGGATACAGAACCCGATGAATCGTGTCCACCTCTTGCGTCACTCACATCTCAATCCTGTGTTTCTATCACACTTGTCGTTATCGAACTACCGATTTGTTAATCGGTAAATCGACAATTGAAGGTATCTCGTATTTCGAGGGATCTATTTACGCTTAACGATTGCCGCTGAACAATTTCATCGTACGAATATCGGATGTGTACGACGATTTTGTAATCATTCAATCTCGGAAAAGTATCCAATGAGAACTACATTAACACTGACACTGATGCCTCTCAAGCCGATGTTATACGTTTAACAGATTTTGCTCAAACATCAGCCTAATTTACGATAGGTAGATAAAGTTCTGTCTTTCGCAATGTTCTGTAAATAGTTATGTATCCTGTAACCAGTCTGTACGCTGAACCTTGAGTTACTCGGTAACCATGTCTTTGCGGCCTTGTTTGCTAAAAATTTTGTAAGAATTTTCACCGATCATATATCCTTCGTGATAAGGCAGAAATCACGGCGGACGTTATGACAAATGGCTGTATCCTGTCGATACGAAGAGAACATTGTTCCCGTGAATAGGAAAGGTACGAAAATACCAGCAATAAATTCCTTCGACGTTAATCAAACACCGCTTGTGTCTAGAACGCTTTAGTTTATTCGATCGAAGGCGTATAACAATGTAGCCTCGTGTAGGAAAAGAATAACAGAAATATCTCACAACCACCTGCGTATATTTTTGCTTTTTACACACAATCTATAGTATAAAATCTTCTTAGGGTATTCCGTACAATAACCATTCCGTTAACTGTTGTACTTTTTGTTGCTTCTCTGTACCGGTACAATTTCCTAAGAGGTCGTCTAACACCTTCTTCTCGGTAGCATCGAGGAGTTCGATGGGATTCAACGGCTTAGTAATCATACTCGGAAGTGTAACGTCGTAATAAAGAAAAATCTGCGGATAAACGTCTGTAATTGTAACATTCCTAGTTCATTTGCGTCTATGCTTGCACAGCAATAAAAAGAGATTACCTTATTATTGAAACTGTTATACACTAGGCATGGTGTCGAAATTCCGGGAGTAACATTATATTTGCCAGTGCAAAATGCTCTAACTGGTTCTTCAAATTGGAAGCGTACACTGTTCCGTTGTTGATCTAAAATATATGTCTGCCCATCCCATGCACAGGCTACTATCTCATCAGAACCATCACCAGTAACATCTAATCGACATAAAGCAAATATTTGATGATCTACTTGCATTGACCTAAAAAACAAAAAAAGGCGAAAAGAACGAAAAACTGAAAGACCGTTGAATAGTAAGACTTCCGCCCTATATATTGTTCCGTACGGTATACAATTTTAGAGTTTTACCATAAAATATTTTCATCCTCGACTAACATTATCGTCCCATCTAGAGTGGCAAGAGCATATGGTTTTCCTTGTAGCGAACTTTCCTCGGTATTCGTGTCACTTTCGGTTCTATCTTTTTTCCCCGGACCTTTTATCTCACCATTAGTGTTATTATCTTGAAACGGAAAATCCGTAAATATAGGTAATAAAGAATTCTTTTCCGACTTTATATCGTAATCACCGAGGATTACGTTGCCACCCAAAACGTTACCGTCGACTTGATCTCGACTAACGGAAAAAGTACTTTCAGAAATTTTCTTCGCCTTGCAATCTTCTACAGTAGCATTTTTTCTATATCTTTCCGCTGCGTCATTTTTCCTCACTTCTGTTTGCGTATCATTATTTCTTGAACCCGACGAAACAGCTTTCACGTTTTGCCCGTGCTGAATTTCACTCGAAATATTCTGTTTGGGTAACTGTTCCCTGAACTCTACAGTGGATTCTAGATCTCCGATTATTTCCGTCGATATATTCGGATTGCGCATTCTTGATATTCCCAACGTTTGATAGTCGACACAGCTCGCAGCTGTTCCGTTATTCTTCTCGTGTGTCTCATCCTCTAAATGGCAATCATCCGGATTGCATTTAATTCGCATAAACGTTCCCCCAGGTTGAGCGACTAATAACGTTGGTGTACCATCACCCATATGCTAAATAAGAGTTTCATACAATCAATTAATTACAATCGTACAACTAAAATTAATATCTTCGTTAAGAAACTTCGTGATACCTGTAACGTGACCGTCCCTATTTGATTCGCGCACTCCCACTTGTTCAATCCAACTAATTTTCCTCTCCCTACCTCCAAATTACTCGACCATCTGTAAGATCTAACAACGCGATCGGTCAAACCAAGTATCATCTCGTTTGCCCCATCCTCATCGACATCTGCTACCAGGACAACCTTTGTATTAGTAGGAATTCTCTGAACATGAACGCATTCCATTTTTCCAGACAATTCTGCTGCTTCATTATTGCCGTCTGTCTGATCGAAGCTCGGGGTACTTGTCATACTAACACCTGTTGCAACGTTTGCAATTGTAGATCACCGCCATTTTACTTTCCTGCCAAACTATTTCTAAACTCACCAGTCTTAATGTTATCTTGATCAACCGTTTCCTTGGCAGTTTGTTGAATGGAAGTTGCATTGATGATACTAGGATTAACTGACCTTGGGCTGTAAAAAATATGTGCCCAACCATCACCGCATATTACAACTAATGCATTTCGGCCATAATTAAAAATATCTCCTATAGCTACACTGGTCACAAGACCTAATCCAGGAATCTTTTGCCATAACTCTGATCCCTGTAATGTAATGGTTTATAATAAATGTTTCACGGAGGTTATTCGACAGGATTGTTACTGCGCAAACAGCTCACTTTAAAAATATAAAGTTCTCCCTCTGCAGTACCAACAACTAACTCGTTATCTCCATCGTTGTCAACATCTCCTATTGTTAACCCATGTCTACAAACTGTGCCGGGTAAGTCCCATTGCAGTCTTTTAACAAAACTAACAGCCCTCATTTTCTCCAAAACTTAACTCTATCCAGCGGGTACTCTTGATAAATTTAGGGGGAAATTATGATTAGACATAGAAGGATAAAGATACTGCCAACGGTTAGGCGGCCATACTATAGAAGTAGCCTTTGCAGTTATTAAGCCCACGGAAACAGGTCCAAACGTATTAGAGTCCATAGAACGACCAATATGATCACCCTCTACCCAACAATGGCCCTCGGGTACCTGGAGAATAAATATACGCATTCTTACCATTCATAAAAATTGTTTCCATAAAAATAAAAGTTTATAAGTATTTAAATACCTTGAAAATGTCTGCTTTGTATCCATGAGTACGCACAATATCGCCAGAAAGTCCTACAACACGTTTAATCAGAATTTGTTCTGGAGTTTTTGGAGATTTGACAGTTACTATTTCGCCACGTTGAATATCTTGGGTTCGAATTGCTCTGCGATTCAGGAAAACGTAATCAGGATGCCTTTCATCTGGATTTAATGTTGGCTGCATAGAGATTCCTTCTACTTTGGCTATATAACCAATTGTATCCAAAAAAGTGATCCCAATAGGAATGCCCATAAGGACACCCGCAAGAAAATGTCGCACTTTCATCTACCGCATTTATTCACTAAAAATGATAAACATTGCAGTTATCAGTTTAACAAACCCACAAATGTACACGTGTTTTGTTACATTTATTAAATATAATTTTCCGACGGGGCATGCAAATTTATGGTTGTATATATATAACATATGTATATACTCATGTATACACACATTCCTTTTATTATTAATGAAGAAAATCTGAATGAACCCGTGTAATAGTTTCAGGTATGTAGAATAACTTTTTCATTGGTTAGCCCCAACAAGCTTAAAATGATTTACTTTTCTCATCAGTTTTTTGTAACACCATTTAATTTTCACAAAAAGGAGACTGTATAATTACGAAGGTATTTTATGAATATTGTTGTTTAATAATTCGAAGACCCAAAAAGAGTTGAGGTTACAACGATAATTTTAATGTTGAGGTTGGAGGCTGTAAAACTAATGCCACTATATGTACATATAGATAGCATGCAATGTGTATCTGTAGAAAATGATATAATGTACATTGTGTCTAATTTTAGTTGTTTAATAATCAGTTTTATTTATCGTCGATTGAAGACATGTTAGTACCATAAACATTAGTCATACAATTATATTCTATTATAAAAATATACGTCCCGCTGTACAATGAATTATTCATATTTTAAGGGTTCAATTAAAAGCATAAAATTTGATACAATAGTATTCTTTATTTCCTTAATAACAATGCTAAAGGTAACAGCTACTGCAAAATGCATAAGCTTGAACGTTATCGTCGTTCATTTCACCATTGAATAGACCGATATTTTTCAAAGTGAACGAAATATTATTAACTGTAACAAGTGCACCTACTTTCATAAGAAAGCAACGGTTCTTCAATGCGAAATAGTGTGGAAAAAGCCAGAAGAAATTGGATTCATTACATATTTCTAATTTCTACATCGTTTTCTCGTAACACGTTTCCATTAATAATGCAAACTCACAAATCTAACAATTTTACGCGTTTTCTTTGCAATTAACATTATTCATTCATGTACACATATCGTGTGATAAATTTAACAGCTTGTACTAATTATCAAAAGATGAATTTTATAAACGTTAAAACACATTGCCAAAATCATTTGTGAGGAATAATGTATTTAAATCACTATGTTCGATCTTTACAAAAAATGAACTGCGGTTTCGTTTGAATCTCCTATATTCTTCACGCGTTTATACATAAGATGACGAAAAACATTTCTGCTAATTGAAAACATAGGTATGAAAATGACAATGGTACACACCAAATGGATTCCCAATCATTTAAAAAATTGTTTTCCAAATATAACTCAAATATTGTATATAAAATTGTTATATAATTAAAAAAAAAACGAACAAGGGCTTTGTAAATGGGTGGTATATTAAAAAAGACTAAGTAGCATTAAACTCAATTGTTCGATATACTCAATTCAGAATTAATATTAGAACAGGATGAAAAATTTTTTAATGCCTATTTAACTGTACTACAAAATTCTCTGACGTTCACTGCACAATGAGTCGGACACGCGTACACCGCACTACCTCTTACTTGGCCCCTCTGATTAAGAAATTTTGGACTATAGTTTGGCTAAATTTTAAATTCTGTGAAATATAACATACAACAGACAATAAGGTAATCGTGCGTTAAATTTGCGTCGAAAGTTATTAATTCTTTGGCAGTGCTGAACCAAGTTCTGTACCATTCGCCGTTCTTTTTACCCATTCCCCCCCCCCCCCCCCACGGAAGCCTATAAATTTCAAACATTGTTAAACACTGATTTAGTCAAACGATAATTTGTCGTCTTAATTATTTTTATTTTGAACTGTCTTTTCATTATAAGGCAACCCATTATCTGCATCATCAATCTCTTCAACTCTATTTTTTTTACGACCGTTTCGTTGCTGTCCCCTTTGCTTCTTTCATTTGAACAACACATTTTTTTGTATGTCATTGAAATTTTTAATTTTTACTATTTCCTCATTTACTATCGTCTTCTTCGACCTCGTCCATCACCTCTTCATCCTCCTCGTCTAATTCATCTGTTCCTTCTTCCTCATTTCCATCCTGCTGTTCAACTTCTTCACTGCTCTCCTCAATTTCCTCACCATCCCCTCCTTCTTCTTCCTCTTCCTCTGCCTTGATCTCTTCGACTTCTTCCCCTTCAACCTGGACTTCTTCCATTTTCTTCATTACCCCGCTTTTGTTCCTTGTTGTCTCCTCTTCTTCTTCAATCACTTCTATTTCGATCCTTTCATTCTCTTCTTCATCTTCTTCCTCCAGTTCTATTTCATGATGTACTGCATCTTCTCTGCCGTTAGTTATTCCGCTACTTAGAGTATTTTCTGTGTCTTCCGTATTTAAGGTTGCTGTATCTTTGGTTTTTCGACCTTGCCCATCTTCTTGAAGTTCCTAATGCAATGGGACAATATTTAGCAATTTTGTAATTGTCATTGAGCGGTGTTGTTGGGGTCTTAATAGGATCGAAAGTGAACAAAAATTGTAATCATGTAAGTGTGTAGTTATTACATATCTACTGTATAGTGCGTATTGCTAGTTTAGTGAAACAAAATAATTGCTATAATTTTGTTACCAATGTGTTAGTAGTACTGGTATTAATATTTGTGGCAGCCAAGAAAATATGAGATGTGTAAATGAGTCTTAGATCGAAATTAATCTATTAATAATAAATTTGCAATGCATAAAATAAATTAAATGTTAATATTTCGAGCAAATCACAGATTGTAAGTAATTGTTGTTGCATAGTAACATAATTATGTATTTAGAAAAGAATAGTTCTCCATCTGCCATCATCCCTGTGATTTGCCAGTTTTTATTAAGTGATCTGTATAGAAGCAAACAATTAAATGAAAGAAAGAATCACCAAATAAAACAAGGCTCCGCAGATTCATTTGATTCTGTTGGTAATTCTAATATTTTCTTACAGCTGCATTTTGGTCGAGGCTGATGAGAGAGAGTGTCATTTTGCCTGAAAGTACAACAGGTGCTTCCACATCTTCTTCTGCTTGTTGAGCTTGTGTTTCTGAATCTGTTACAAGTAATTCGCATTGTGGGGGAAGCGCGCCTTCTAAATATATTGGTTTCGGTGGTGTTTTTTCCCTCTCAACATGACTAAAAAACAATTTGTCCATAACTATCGAAAATTTTCTGAAATATACATTTCCCCCGATATGCAGCTCCATTACCTTGATGAAATCGGTATTATAGGAGTAGAAGGTCTACTACCCTTACCCTCACAGCTAGCTGTCATTTCCATACCCATAACTTTAACAGTTGGAGAATTCTCTAAATTTTCTATCTCTTCATCTGCTTTACTATGATTAGCCTGGGTAACGGTGTTGTCCTGTAAATTAAGTCACCGATAGAAACGTCACTCATATTCCGCTTACTAGAGGGATAACTGCACACGTTTAAACATAAAATAATCGTAATATTATAGTACTACATTATAATGATTAATAGTCATACATCGTGAACATGTATATGTATAGGTATCTCCTCTTTTAAATGACTAAGGTTGCACTTGCGTAAAAAAACGCACCCTAAAAAAGTTGAAAATATTCATGCTGTTCTATTAAAATTAAATTGATATTACAAAGCGATAGAACTGTACTTCAAATTCCGGCAAACAGCAGCTTATGATCAGCATGCATTAAAGTTCCGAAATTTCAGAAAAAAGGGGTACTTTCGAAAAGTGTGCATGGCAAGTTACTTTCACATGTGTTAGTTTTCGATATGTTATAAATACTCTTGGACATTGTTATTGCAAGGTAAGGTGCTCCAGTATTATGCAGCCCACACATTAATATGCCATCGATTTATAAAGTCAATAAAAATTTTCAGTTCTTTATTTGCGACAAACTTTTGTTACTCTTGTTAGGAAATCATTGACGCAAAGAATATACCTTAGGTGAGCGATCAACCCCAGCCAGGCCTTTGGAATTCGGAGGCCCATCTACTATTTAAATATAAAAATAAGAACTATGAATTCCATCGTATAATGAACGTAATATTTTAAATGCTTTTAACGAGTACTTCACTCAGCTAAAATATGAGTATGCTTTTTGTAACTAAGAATATATGAAAAATCGTCAATAATGTATAAACAGTTATACAGAGGCATTGGAATATAAGGAAAGCAAACTGCCAGAAGTTATCTAGTGAATATTCGATATGTCTGTAACATATACGATAGGAGAGGTAAAACTTGAAACGCAATCAGAACACAACAACGTGCACATATCTAAGGACTAAGGAACTGAAAATGTAAATTGTTTCATAATTTGTCTAGTAAACCTTTAGTTCTTGTTGCGAGCTTGGACTATGCATAACTGAACGTGATATGTTCCCCATCTGAACAACAATTCTTTCCATGGCTGCTTCTGTCTCGACCAAACGTCGCCTCAGTTGATCTATCTCTATGTCCCCTGCCGCTTCTTGTGTTCCAGCATGTATAACATTACCAAACGTGTTCAGAGAATGTACTAGAGTACTTACAATATCTTTAATTTCACTTTGTAACATTTGTTTCGTTAAATTTATGAAACAAATACGTGTGTGTTCTAATTGTGCAAACCTTGCATCATGCAACACCATTTAAAAATCTGATTAGATACTCAAAAAGACATGTACCTTATTTTTCACTATTTCTTTAAAGGAACTAGCTTTCAAGGAAAACACTGCATTAATGATAATGTAAATCAAGTGTTGTCGATAGCTTTTAAACTTTGGTAGAACTTACGATCCTTTAACTCCTCTATAGAGGGAGCAGGTTTCTGTGGGGATGAAGATTTCTCCTTTTGACGATGCATTGAACCACTTGTCACTGCTGTAGCAAAGGCTTCAGGACTAAACACCATTTTCTGAAATTCTTTCTCCGCTGCCTCTCCCGGATATTCCGAAATAATTTCACTATCCGAACTTTTCTTCAAAACCTGCAATTAAAATGGAAGGTTTATTAAATTTCAGGTTCTTCTGTGCTAACATCTTCGAAAATATTTTACCTTAACAATTGTGTACAAAAAGAACAATATAATGCCTAGAGTATATAATGGCATTATGATTCCCATAGTGCCATTCCCTTTTGGTGCAGCAACAACATGCCCCGCACCACCCAAGGGTGGTCTCATTTTTGGCACAACATGGTCAGGTCTGTCTGCAACCTTTGGTACAATATGAGAGGAAGGTATAGCTCTACCTCTTTCTCTTAACGCAGGATGAAGACCACCTGCATGTGGAGGTGTACGCCTTTCTTGCCGTAGAGTACCTAAAAACATAGCTTTAACTGTTTAGACTGTTATTTGATACACACATATGCAAAACAAACATGATTCACACTCCATGATATTCAATTTATTGTTAGTAATTTTCACAAATTATATATTGGTCATTAATCATTTTCTACAAAAAAGGAGTCTATTGCAGTTGCTTTTCAAGCTGTGACTATAGACCAAACTTATTCCCATCTACTCATCTCTAGTTATACTTGCTCCTTTGGCAACGTGCCAAGTAAAAGAGATAACTTGAATCCGCTTTCCATATATAATTGGTTAGCTTAATAATATCAAACCAATACCTTTATGTCAAGAGTAATAGCAACTGATCAAGCAATTCAAGTCAAATAATACATGTCTGTTAACATTAGAACAAAGCTGTGCATGTTATTTTGTTAATAGTTAATAGAACAAATTTTTAGCAGAACCTTTTATATATCTTACTGTGCGGCATTAAAATATGATATCTGATAAGATGCGGAGTTCCTAGTTGAGAAAGAGGTATACCAAAGTGTATCTTAAGACAAAGGGAACTGTTAAATGATCTGATTTCTTCTAAAACTTGTTTATAAGATTTGCCCATGCGTTCCCTTTCTGCAAGAAATGTGGATAAATCTATGCCGCATCTGGACAATATTTCTTCTCTACACAAGCTTGCACTTTGTGGTGTAAGTTTTACTGTTTTCAAAGCATCTCTTACTCGTGGATCAATTTGATGATGCTTCAAAACATTCTGGCATATTTCGTACATAATATCAGCAGCATTGACATCACTCTCAAAGAATACGTCGCAGCAAGCTAATAAATATTTATGAATACAATTAACTTGATAAGAAAGTATATTTAAATAAATTTGTTACGTTTAAGTCAATGATCGCAGAGACATAAAATATAGAATGCCTGGAAAGGCAATGTAATACACTTGCGATTAAATTGTGGAATTTTCTGAATCGAATAGCTACGTAGCCTGCTCCATATGTAAAGAATATAACGTGTTTGCGAAATCTTACCAGAATTATCGGCTGTGTGTTGCGAAGTGACAGATGCTGTGAGCATAGGGTAGAAAATTTTCGGCCATAAGACCGCAAAACATCCTGCCACGATAGCTAGAATAAGAACCGTCTTTTTCGGACCGAAATCCGTTATTTCGGCCATTTTCGTTAATTCGTCGTTCGTGTAGCTTTCGAAGCTTCGATAAAAGGTAAATGATGGATCCTCCACTACACCACGTCTAGGGATCGCGAGAGCGGATGGAAGTCACAGCGCACTGTCGTCTGCTATTTCTGGCATGGGACAGGGCTGTGTCTATTGCTTTTAACTCCCGAAATATTTTTCTCCTATGATTCGTGTCTGACGCGATTTACTTTATTAACGATTCCGTTTATTACCGAGCAAACAATAAAGAGCAAATCCTTTCCAACCAGTATTGTAATTTCTACGATTATGCAACTTACACGCGAAAAAGAAATCATGGAAATAGAAAGATCGAACGCGGATCATGCTGTATTTCAAAATATGTACACAGCTTTTTTATATTTAGAAGCTGACTAATGTTTAATATCAATCCCTCGATATTAATACTAATTGTAAGATACAAATATTACATAACAATAATCAGTTTTTCCCCCTAACAATAAGTATTTTCCTTTGTCTACATTTAACATACTACTTGTTACAAGAATAAACCAAAAAGCAATCCAAAAATAGCAGCCTCTGGCAATGTCACACAAGCATTTTGAGACCTTGTCCGATAGATGGATGACAGAAATATCTACAGTTTCTTATTTTGTTTGCATTTATTTACAGAATATTATACAGAAATGCGTGTAATAGTGAAATGACTTGTTTAAAATTGCTAGGATTGATGGTCTTCTCTGAGCTACTTCAAGAATTCATTCCGGACCACCTCTCTGTAAGAAAATATATTCATTTAATAAAAAGCACCTCCTCTACCGTTTCACATAAAATATTAACGAATATTGAAAAAATCCGGAGGCCTCGAGTTCATTTATGTGGCATGAACTTCCGCTATGCATGATACACATATGTATGTACGAATGGAAAAGTGAGATTATATAAAATAAGCAGTAAAATTATAGTACACTTGCATTAATATATGCAATTTCTTTTTCATCAATGAGTCGCCTTTGATAGCGTGGTGGTAGATAAATGTCTTCTATTGTAGGTAAAACAACTACATTCGGTCCCGTTGCACCACTCCTTTGTTGTGACATTGTCGGCCCTGGTTGCGCAGATGGTGGTGTACTCGTACCTGCAGTAGTTAACCAATAACGAGGATTTCAATCAGGTTCTTCAATTGACGCATGCGGTTACATTCTCAATAAAACCATTTATTTCACATTACCCCTGTTAATTCCACCCTTGCGAAATTTAATCATAGGCACGTGTGGCTTCACTACCTACAGAAATTCAAGGTTTCATAAGTTACTGTCGGTTGTATTTCAGTGTACAAATTAACATATGATACATGTTTTTTTTATATTTTTACCGACGTCCTATAACTATACTGACCTTCCAACCCTTGCTCGCCATCATAATCGGTCTTTAAAAACTATCTGCTATCATAAACGAACACCGAATTTTAGCTGCAACAAAAGCTTCTCTCGATCGGTTTTAAACCTTTAAGTAGATGGCGTCTTTTGACATACTTTTGCAGGCACGAAATAATCACCGAACACTGCTGCGAATACAAAGCTCTGCAAGACTCCTATTGAAGAAACAGAGTGATAGCTTCGCTAATGTCAACGTGCAACTCTTGTACTTGCTAAAAGTAGTTAGTATTATCCCGAAAGTATGTCCTGCTTAATTCGAACGCGTAATACCCTTAATACCTACGTAAAAGTGATAAAGTAGTATATCGTACATTGAATTTTAAAACAGTTGTTAAATTACATAGAATATTCGAGTACGTACAAACTAGCACGAATGACGTTATGAAACATTGATCTCTGGCAATTGTCGCTAGCGCAGTAATTATTCATTTTTTTTCTCTATGCTTATAGAATAGTATTGTGTCGGGATTTTCAAAGGATTAACGATATTGGTAAAAAGGAAAAACGCATACACTGTAATCAATTTTATTTTATTGTAAATCTAACTTAATTTCAAGATATTTGGCATTTTAAACAAAGGCGTTCGATAAATTAAGATTATATGATACAGGAAATAAAAATGAGAATGGATAGTAATGCCACATAAAACGTGGCCATTTTCAGCAGTCTTGATTTTAAGGACTACAATGACATTTAATGAATGATGCCATTTAGATCTTAAGCTTAATCAACTTCCTCCATTCGGGAGGCGTCTTCTGTATCTCCTTCGAGAAGAGGAATGTCTTCAGTACTCTGCTCTTCTGGGACGGCTTCCTCTTCATCAATACCAAGACCCAGCTTGATCATTCTATAAATTCTTGCTGCATGAACTTGCGGCTCATCCAATGTAAAACCTGAAGAAAGAAGAGCAGTCTCGAACAACAGGATTACCAAATCCTTCACTGCTTTGTCACTTTTGTCAACTTCTGCTTTCTGACGAAGAGTTTCAACGATAGCATGATCTGGATTGATTTCGAGATGCTTCTTGGCTGCCATATATCCCATGGTAGACGTGTCCCGGAGGGCCTGAGCTTTCATGATTCTCTCCATATTGGCGGTCCAGCCATACTGAGATGTAACTATGCAACAGGGAGAGTCGACCAATCTGTTGGACACTACGACCTTTTCCACTTTACTATCAAGAATAGTTTTCATTACTTTACATAAGTTTTCAAACTTAGCCTTATCTTCTTCCCTCTTTTTCTTCTCTTCTTCATCTTCTGGCAGTTCCAGTCCCTCTTTGGTTACGGACACTAATTGTTTTCCATCAAACTCTTTCATTTGTTGTACAACATATTCATCAATGGGTTCTGTCATGTACACAACTTCAAAACCACGTTTCTTAACACGTTCGACAAAGGAACTGTTTGCAACTTGTTCTTTGTTTTCTCCAGTAATGAAGTAAATGTGCTTTTGATTTTCCTTCATTCTCCCTACATAGTCCTTCAGAGAGCAAGCTTCATCTCCAGAAGCTGATGTGTGATACCTCAAGAGATCGGACAGTTTACTACGATTAGTACTGTCCTCGTGAATACCTAACTTCATGTTTTTACTAAATTGTTCATAGAACTTTTTATAGTTATCTTTATCTTCTGAGAGCTCTTCAAATAGTTCGAGACATTTTTTGACAAGGTTCTTACGGATAACCTTCAAAATTTTGTTTTGTTGAAGCATCTCACGAGAGATATTTAACGGCAGATCTTCACTATCAACTACACCTTTCATGAAATTTAAGTATTCTGGAATCAGCTCTTCGCAGTTATCCATAATAAATACTCTCCTTACGTAGAGCTTAATATTGTTCTTCCTCTTCTTATTTTCGAATAGATCGAAAGGCATGCGTCGGGGAACAAAAAGCAAAGCTCTAAATTCCAGTTGTCCTTCCACCGAAAAGTGCTTGACAGCTAAATGATCTTCCCAATCGTTAGTTAACGATTTGTAGAATTCACCGTACTCCTCTTGCGTAATATCATCGGGATTCCTGGTCCAGATAGGTTTCGTCTTGTTCAATTCCTCATCTTCCGTGTACTTTTCTTTGATAGTCTTTTTCTTCTTCTTTGCTTCTTCCCCTGTTGCCTCCTCAACGTCATCTACGTCCTCAACCTTTGGCTTACCATCGTCTGTCTCTTTCTTCTCCTTCTCTTCTTCCTCCTCTCCCTCATCTTCACTCAGTTCCTTTTCACGTTCTTTTTGTACTACCAATTTAATTGGATAACCAATGAATTGGGAATGTTTCTTAACAATTTCCTTAATCTTGCTTTCCTCCAAATATTCAGCTTGATCTTCCTTTACATGTAACACAATTTTTGTTCCACGTCCCAATGGTTCGCCAATATCATGTCTAACAGTAAAGGATCCACCAGCGCTGGATTCCCATAGATACTGTTCGTCGTCGTTATGTTTGGAGACAACAGTGACCTTGTCTGCTATCAGGTAGGCAGAATAAAATCCAACACCAAACTGACCAATCATGGAAATGTCTGCACCAGCCTGAAGAGCTTCCATAAATGCCTTGGTACCAGATTTAGCAATTGTACCAAGATTGTTTACTAAGTCAGATTTTGTCATACCAACGCCAGTATCAATAATAGTCAAAGTACCGTCATTCTTATTCGGAATAATCTTAATGAATAATTCTTTGCCACTGTCGAGCTTCGATGGGTCGGTTAAAGATTCGTAACGTATTTTATCTAGAGCATCGCTGGAATTGGAAATTAATTCTCTGAGAAAAATTTCCTTGTTAGAGTAAAATGTGTTGATAATCAGAGACATAAGTTGAGCAATCTCTGCCTGAAAGGCAAAAGTTTCTACATCTCCTCCCTCCGTCTCCATGTTTGTAGTCATCTGTAATAAATATGCAAAATAATTAAGAACAGTCATTAAATGCATATTCAATCGTATTAAGTATTAGATGAATTATTTCGCACGCTTTCCTTTTTTCTTTTACTACTAAATAATCGCTTGCATTCCGCGCAACTATACCTTAGTTATATCCAAATTTTCTACGATATCGATAAAAAACGTAGTCCTAAAGTATAACAAAGTTTACAAAAGGGGCGAGAGTTTTGCGTAAAACACGTGGTGCATTGAAATAGATGTAGAAAGGCAAAAATGGTTAATTGCGAAATTGGACGGAATAGGCACAAAAAATATTGCAATGAAAATAGCAAATTCGTAATAAACTTATAACCATAACTAACTAACTAACAAACAAACAAAAGAAACGGCTAAGTGTATAACAGCCAAAGTTTGCACGTTGTGTACTATTATTTGTTAAGTAATGAAATGTAAAAGATTATCTAGCAAGCGTGCAAAATGCAATCAGCATATACTAAATAGTCGATAATGAAATAATTTAATACATTTGTACCTTGCGATTCAGTTAAATCGATGTTAAAATTCACCCGAGGAATGCACGAACACAGAACCAGACACCTGGTAGTTATTGAATGAAGTGGCGCGGCGACTACCTTTCCCCTTATATACTCACCAAAATTCTAGAATGTTCTAGAACGTTCTAGAACATTTTCACATTTCTGCACACTTCATATCCGGTAAAATATAAATCCATATCGACAGTTTTTAGCAAATGAATCATTTTTATCTACATGCGCTACAACATTCACATCGTAAAATACTAGCCGCTCAATTTTTCTTTAATCGAGTAAAAATGTTTGTTATATGGGTGACACGATGGTATTGAACCTTCTTTCCTTAGCGCGGTACTTCCGGTATTTGTTACGAGTGTACGAATCGAACGTTATCGAACATTTTTAGGACTCACGAATGGACATCCTCATCATTATACTTCCTGTTAATTATGATTCAGCCGTTCCACGAGTGTCATTAGATTATATGCAAATGCAATATTTATGGCGTACTTGGTCGGATAGTATACCCGAAATTGTCCTTTACCTTGCATAAAAATTTGATGTGTTGTCCGTGTAATTAACAAACGTTTTGCTGTATTCAACTATAATTATTGATCCTATGCGATTATATTTTCTATATGTTGCTTCTGTATAAGAAAGAAATAATTTTAACAACGATTCGTGCATTATCGTTGTCATTTAGCTTTAGTACATATACGTACGCATACACAAGTATATGAATAGAATGTTTCAAGAAAACTCTTTATGCAGTGAATCATAGCTTATACATATGTATACATATGGATGCGGTATCTTAAAAAATCCCTAACAAGACAATATGTATTTACTTTAATTATGAAAAACTAAATTTCAGTACGAATATTCTAGCAAATATGTACTCTGTCGATAAATCTTTGAAGCAGGCTATAGCTACCAGCAAGTGGAAGAGCCACAAAAAGAATTCGTAAAATCCGCGAAAATCCTGCCGGTATTAAATCGAACTTCTCCATGTATCGGGACGTGGCGCCCCCTAAGTTTGTTACAAGATAATTAATTTCGCACCTGGTCTCTTATAAAAGTTGGAAATGTAGACATTTAGGTAACTGAACACGTTTCTATCTCTGTATTTAAAACTGTTTTTGTAGTTACATATGTGCAAATTTATAAAAATCAAACGTAACAATGGTCTTCCTTATGCGCATCCAGGTTTGGTACATTGCTTACACAAGTAAAATTGTAACCCTATCGCGTTCGTGCGTATTTAAATTTATTTATAAAATGAAATAACCAATAACGAAATGTGTACGTTTTATGGGTTATTTGTTGAAACACGAGATATGACCACGTAAAACATAATATAGATATGTACTCGTAAAGTTCTGAAACGCGTTCAATTGGTATTCAATTCATGTGGCAATGACACTACAAGTATGTATAATTACAAATGCCTTCGCCGTAGCTTTCCATGCAGCAGGAATATAGAAATGTTCGGAACACGTTAGGCCCATCCCTCTTTCCTATTTGTCGTAACAAGGAGAAGTGCTCACCGATTTTGTTCGGTATATATTTACCGTAAATTTGGGAGTTTTAGGAAATTCATACTTTTCTTCTAGAGTTTGTAAAACATTTATTTACAATATACAAGTATTCGAAGCACGTTCGTATAATACTATACTCTCTCACATGCGTGTACAACTATGTATTGACGCGTGCAGATCTCTTACATCTATTGTATGTTCTACATGCTAAGCCGAATCAAAACGTTGGAAACTGTAGTAGAAGAAACGTTGGAGTTGATATGGCGAGGAGCTTAACTCCGGTAACCTAGCTTTATGATGTCGAATAATACTCATACAGCTAGATAACCAAAGAAAATGTCCGCGCCAAGATCCACTTGTGTTGCCTTGAACGTTATACATATTGCATATATGTATGTATGCAATGCTTGCACGTGCGATCGTGATCCCAGGTTCGCGTATATCGCTCGTCTATTTTACGTTGGTGGACATAAATGTAAGAAAAATTGCCTCCTAATTAAAACGTCGATGCCAGGAGATGCGTGGATCGATCATCAATGTTCTGCAGTTTACCCTGCTGCAAACAATGACATGCACGCCTCGACGATGTTGGCCCCAGTCTGCAACAGAAAGATAGAGAAATCGTAAAATCGTTTTACTCAAATCGCTGGTTTGTCGCGTAACCACGAATTGATTGATATGCGCAAAGGCTTCGAAAAGTGAAACACAACGGTTGACATTTCGGAGTGAAAGTTAGTCGGTGAGACGGGTCTTGGTGTACACTGCACTGTACAGGATCGCCAGAGGCCACAAGCGTGTACCTGGAAATACTTGTGGTGTTTCCAGGCCAAAGTCATTCCTCCTAAAAGTACGCTATAGAAAGCTCCGCAGAGCGCAGAGAAAGCGTCGAACATATTCGATTAATGCGTGCTGATCTCTCGGAGTTGTTTAACTGAAAAGTAAATGGACGAAGAAACGGTGCGATACAGTTTTGCTGAATCGTGCAACGCGTAAGACGCGATATCGTTGCGTCATAATTACTTCGGCTTAAAACCGTGCATCTGCGGTATCATCGAGTTTCCTGCTTGCCGGTTCTGGTTGACTAATCCGCAACTTGCATAAAATCCATGCTTAGTGCACGAGTACGTGTACAGGGATCATTTGGATTTCGCCCGCGAACTGTACGAAGTGCAACAAGTGGCCCTATACGATACGCATACGTTCGAACAAGTATTTGGCACGTGTTATCCGTTGATAACGCTGAAAGAAGCAACTGATGATTTTATTTCTCAATTATTGTTCGTGCACTTCTACTTGCAACGCGATATCAAAAGGCCGTGCTTTTCGTTCGGCTGTCTTACCACCAGACCGGTACGATGTTTCGTAAGAGCTTCCATTTGGAGAAAGTTATCATCTTGCACTGCATTGTGCGCGTGGCTCAACTCTGTTTTATTATAAAACTGCTCGCTGCTCTCCTCGTCTTCCTTCGCCATTCCTCGTCTACTTACTTTCGCATCTTCGCCATTCCAGGACAACTTTACTACCTACCGTGATAGAAAACAGCAGATTTTCACGCATTACAGTGGTTGTATATTTAAATAATTCGCTTATCGCATCTGATAGGCGATTCAATATGTCAGTTTCAGAAGCGTTATCAAATTTCGCAACAGATAATTTCAAAGATTGCGACACGACTTTTATTTTGTTCGTTAGCTGATCCATAATTCTCGCGAACGTAAAAATGCGCCCGACAACGGAATCTTTAATCTGGAAGTATCGAACAGCCGGAATGCAGATGCTGACACGTTCGGTTTCGGAATAGTGCACGCGTTTTATCGCGCGAGTGAAAGTACAAAAGATCCCATTAAGAAAAGACTAAAGGGGGAAAGAAAAAAGATCTGTGACGCACTCACCTGCGAAACTGTCGGTTTATTTCTGGCTTGCTATCGTATCGGGTGTAGCAGGAAGGCTAGCCCGAAAGATATAGCCTCGATTCAACGATAATCCTCAACTTTCTAAAACTTAATTTTTTTTTTTTTTTGCTTCTTTTTCCTCTCCCGTCACAGCAGCGACGAAGGCAACCGAGGTTTCCCAGCTTGCCTTGCCGTGCGAATGGCTTATCCAAGCCGCGAAATCCATCGTCACGTACCTACAGCAAATACGAGTGAGTACCTATCTTTCACGATAAGCCGGCCTTCGATTCGTTCCATTTGTTTGTCACGGTTGTTACAACGGAACTCTGCTGTAATTATCGCACCTTTCCGCATGAAAAGCAACAATTCCATAAATTTTGCAAAAGTACCTCCGCCAGCTATGAAACGAAACGAAACGAAACGAAACGAAACGAAACGACACGAAACGAAACGAAACAAAATGAAGCGGCGGAACGATAAACCATCGATGCAAGGAGATACGGTTCGCGAATAGCAAAAATCTGCGATCGTAGTTCGGTGTACAAAGTTATTTTCGGCGTCGAATGCCAAAGCTAGGTGGTTTGCCGGTCTAATTAACAGGTTACGATTTAATTAACAGCCCCGTGTTCGCTCGAGCCATTGCAGGGTCTTTGCACGATACGCCTTATTGACCGTACATTTTATCGAGATATTTTTTGTAGCGTTTCTGTGCTGGTTGCATAACGATCACGAATCCCGTCGACACCCGCGTCTTCCAAATCATCAACTTACCCTCCTACCCGGGAAAAATCACCACCAAGAAATTTCCTGAACTAACGAGCCGAACGTACGCACAGTAAATTCGTTTCCTAACGAGGCTGGCTTTCGACGCGACTTCCAATCGTTTACGCAAACACAGCTGCACGAGTACTCGAGATAGTAGAGGCTAATGTCGCTTCACTTATAGGCATTATCACTTCGACTGTATTTATCGAGTTTGATTTAATTTCTCTGCCGCGCTGGGTCCGATTCGAGACACAAAAACGAAAACGAAAACGAAAACGAAAACGAAAACGAAAAGGCTGCCTCCTTTGCACGGCTTCTCGGCGTTTCTTTCTTCGCAAGATGTATCCTGAAGCACATATTTGCAATATCTCCTTCGTGCCTTGCAGTTGTCGCTAAGAAAACTGGTTTCTTCTATTTGCAGTCGCGTTAACGCTTACTTATTGCTATCGACGAGGGACTCCATCGAGTAAGAATTTACCGTCGTCTCGATCGCACTACTAAGAAAATATTTCCAATTTGAATATTTCAAGTGAGACGCGTTAATTTTAAGTTTGAATTCAAATTTGAATGTTTGAACGCAATGAAAAAAGACAGCGGGATGCGTGGGTAAATGTTAAATACCATTTGCCGGATCTTAGAGGGCGAAGCAACGACTGATCGTAAGCCAAACAAAAGGTAACCTTTTTGCCCAAATATGTATTTGCCACGAGACAACTAATGGATAAAAACGTTACGGTCTGAGAATATACCTCTCACTGTTTACCTGTGGAATGAAACAGTTTAGTTTGTAAATTAGTCTACGATCGCGAAACGCTTACCCGTTTCGCTTTATCTCGCAACGTTATACATATACGTTAAATTTGTTACACTGCTGACAGGAAGGATGGGAATTTCTTAATCCTAGTCCTTCCGTTCCCCTTCGAACCGGCTAGTCGACGACATTTGGTGCCGCTTAACCGCTGTCACTGGCAACGAAGGATTCACGGATCGGTACTGGTACTATGCACGAGGAGCGGTCGAACGCACGTATGCATATCTGCGTTTTATTTCTCGGTCGCTCGCTCTACCGTGCAAATCTCGAATGCATTCGCCGGCACGTTAAAGATCGTTCGCGATACAGGCTTCCGCAATGCCATAACGCCACAATGATGCCGATCTTCGTCGAAGTTGCTACGCAGAAAATACGACTTTTTGCCCGGTCCCTTAGAACAAAAGTGAGGCTCGAAACAAGTTTATAGAAGCTACCCGCGCAGTCACTATCACGTGTACACGAGAATAGGTTCGATTTGAGAAAAGATGATCAAGAGTGGAAAGGTGATCGTTGAAAATTCTACTTGCTAGGTCGCGAAAAGTTGCTCCTTAAATTACGAGTTACGGCTGACTATGTATTACGTTCAAGCGCAAACTCCGATTGGAAGATGCGGAGGAGGGATTACGTTCGAATCGAATAAATGCATGTGGCTATTCGTTTGCACTATTTATGATTTTCAATAGGAAAATACGTAACGGGAAAAACGATGCGGTGCGAATGACGCGTACAAGATTAGATCGCATGAAAAAATGCGAGGTACAAAAGCGTTCAACTGCTATTTTTCCACGATAGTCAGATACAACCTGTTGCTATGAGGCCCGAGGAAATTCGCACGCGAAACGGTGCGAATCGGCAACGAGTAGACTCGGTTCAGAGAAGCGCGAAGAACTGCCGTGTAAAATGTAAACGCGGGGCCGCATCGAAACTCACTATTTTCGCGAACCGCATGACCCGACGATAAAGAACAAAAGAAGAAAGAGAAAGGAACGGGTAGGAAAAGGAGTGCAAAGCTTCGAAGGGAAACAAAGTAGACGATAAGGATGAAGTAGATAAGCGAAGACCCATACGAGAATGCAAACGCGGCAAGGATCGCCTCGGCCTTGTCGGCCGCCCGTTGCCCGTGGATCAACGGTTTTCTCCTTACTCGACTACTTCTAAACTGGTCTGAAATTGCACTCGGAATTTTACACCACTAATTCGGCTTCTTTATCGAGAAATCGTTGGAGTAACGAAATAATCGTAGAACCCGTGAGAATTTATCGGAATTCGGAGTTCCCGTGTAAATGATCGATCGCACGAAAGGTAAGTGCAAAGCTCGAACTGAATTTGCCGTATGGTCGAGGCCGCGCCTATTTCTTTTCGCGCGAAAAAGAGAAAAGAGCATACCTGTTGCTCGGAGTCGAGGACACGACCGTGTCGATACGTGAATTTTAAGTCCGCTACTGCTTGCTCCGTCTTGCCAAGGGCACATAGACTCGGACCGAAAGAGGAGGAACGAAAGAAGAGTCACACCTGGCGCGGTACGAGATGAGATCACTACCGCACTCACTGATCAACTGGCCCCGCGCCCCACGTCTGGGACCGCACGCACCTTTCGCGTTACCCCTTCCTCCTTGAGCCACGGGACCAGGAGGTCCCACGTCCCCGTCCCCGTCCCCTCCCCGGACCCCCCTGCAGCCACGGCAACCCCTTCCAGCTTCTCTTTACCTTTACGGCCTCGCTTCGAAGGCCCATTGGTTCGTTCAAATCGACGCTGTGACGTCACCGACCCGAACCGTCGGTGTATGTACATAGGCATAGGAAACGACCGAGTCTCCTTTCCTCTCCTTTCACGTCCTCCCCCTCTCTTTGTCACCGCGCCGTTCCTCTTTTATGCTCTCTGCTCTCCTCTCTTCTCTCTCCACACTTCTCTCTTCAGCTCGATGCCCGGTCTTCTTTCCTCGAGTCGACTACCTGTCCTACCTACGACCGTATTCTATCGTTCTCCTCTGTTCACGATTCTGCTCTCTGTCTCACCCTCTGTTTCGCCAGCCGCCTTGCTCGACGGACTCCCTCGGAACATTATCGCGGCGTCCCTGTTCCTCTAGTTGCTTGATCCCGTCTTTATCGCGTTGTCTCGTCTGGCTTTCCTTGTGCCCGGCATTTCGTTCTCTTCGTTCGTGTATATACACGATCTCGCCTTGGCGCAAGTCGCGATCCTTCTACGAGTCATCTCGTATATTCTCTTCTTGTTTCTCTCGTTTCGGAGCTAACCGCTGACTCGTGGGCCTTTTATTCGATTCTTTGTCCCCAGTGGCTACGCCTCGCCCTTGCTTCGCCCTCGCTGTCAGCGGCCCCCGGGGAGCCTGAAATTCGTGCTCCTTTTACGCTCCGATTCGTTATCGTTTGCTATTTTAGCTCGGTCCGTTAGCCATGGACGATTGTTTTACCGGTGATCGGCATTGAGCTGCGATTCGGAGCCCACGGCCACGATTTTCGATCCTTCGTTGAAACGCGGTGGCGTGGCCGAACACAGCGTGGATCTGTTGAGATCTGTCGAGTCGAAGCGCGATCCTTTCCCCGTAGCTGACCGTGGCCGTACCGGTTGCCGGCCGACAGGATTGTCCGCCAGAAGTTTGCCATCGTGGTCACCTCCACCGTCACCACCACCGCCAACATCGACGCCGCAACGAAGCGAGAGCGACTCGCCAGGTATACGGGGAGACAGAAAAAAGAAAAAAGGACGCATTCCAACGACTCTAGTCGGTCCATAACGATTCCCATACGTTGAGAGCGCGCAACGAACAACCAATGACCCCTCTACCGATCTCTCGCGCCTCCTCCTTTTCCCTCCTTTTCTTTTCTCTTTCAACTCCTCTCCTTCTCGGCTTCGCCTCTTCCTCCTGTTCTCTCTCCTGCGTTTTGCGCGACTCCACGTGTCTCGTCTCTTTTCCCTTCTCTACCCTCCGTCTTCTTCGGTCGTTTCGCTGGCGTACCTGGCTACGTACGTTACTTCTACGTAAATACGTGTATACGTGTGCGCGGGTATACCGCGATCGAGGTGAAGGCTCGGCCTCGCATAAGTGTACCTACGTAGCCGCTCTGCCCTCCCACTTTTCGAAGAAAATTCTCGACGTCACACCGACGATTGCCGACGACTTGAATATTTCTCGAATACCTAATCCGCCCGTGCTCACCCGGGATCGCCCGTGATCACCCCTTCTCGAATATCCTGCACGGGCTTCTCAGTTTCGTCAATCGACTGAAGCATTCCTTGCGTACGCTCCTGAAATTTTTCGACCGTTGCGATTTTCCAAATTTCGTCTTTTCCGCGAATAAACTCTTTCTTAGTTCTTGCCCGATCTATTCGCAGCGGAACACGAAAATTCCGCTTTGCCCGACTGTTTCCCCGACAAATATAACGTTTTCGTCTTCTCCCTCGGTCCTTTTTTTGTCGAACTTGTCGAACTTGTCGAACGAGAAGTCTACCAGTAGGCTACAGGATGCGATTGTTACTCATCGAGGGCGATACTCTGACCCGGATGCGTTGGTTTTATTACGGAAAAATTGCGACACGCAATCGTTCATCGCCACCCGCAAGCAACGCTTATTAATTGACGATGCGTGGCGCGGAATGTAACATATAATTTCCGGTTCGAGCTTAAACTGCAGGACAAGCGTGCAGTTTGCGTGTCGCGGAATCCCAGCCGCAATTATTTTCAACGCGATCGTATGTATATATTGCCAACAGTTAACGAAGTGGCAAAAGCGCACCGATTGTCGTACCAAAACCGATTCATTCGGCAAGGTGAGACACATCTTTTGAAAGGAAAGATTCCCTATTTCCAGCCTTGACTACACTTGTTATCCGGTTGAAGGTTGTCGGAAAGGCAGCGCCGTGGGGCAAGGTACGGGCACAAATTACTGATATACACGTGCAACTGTAATTTATGCGCTGATAACGGCCACGAGCAACTGAACTTTGCCAAAAAATGCTACGCTGCGTCTATACTGCAGATCGAACCTTTCGACTCGCGAGTGTTACCTACTCTTGATTTTATGCCTGGCACTATATGTAATGGAATTGGAGGATGCGGGGAGAAGGGTGTGATTGTTTTTCGAAAGTGTTCGTTCCCCGTTTCGTTAAAAGGGCAGAAAACAAAGAACCGACAAACTTTCGGGCCCCAGCTTATTCTTGGAATGTTGTTGCAACGTTAAGCCGTACGTGACGCTTACGTGAATGAAATTTCGCATGCGTATCGGCTTGCTCAGAGTCCCTCGAAGACCCCGACGGTCGAGGTCGTCATTGGCTTTGCGATTCGTGGGACCAATTTTCTTACGAAGATACGTACTCACTTTTCTCTCAAGTCGTTGACTGTTCTCGACTCTGCAATGACCGTTGCGATGAATTGTTGTAACCATACGTGAAATTGCACCGCTAGAATCCAGCGGACTCCCAGAACGCAATGATAATGGAAAATGTCCACTGTATGTACCTGCATGGAATTTCGGCCAAGAATTTCCACGCGTAGGCTTTGCTGCTAAAACTCAACCGACAATAGGGGTCGGTCAAGGCCGAATTTTATTGTTCGTCTCGAAGGAGGATCCTTCCAAAGGATCGGTACTGTTATGCGCCGGTTCTGGAAACTCACCTGCATCTGTTCAGGTACAAAGCTAATTCAGACCTGCGTGCAAGCGTTGGCGTCACGAGCTAGCGCCCTTCGACTTCCGCCGGATGTGCGTCGTCCTTGCTTCAACGTTTCTTCTGCTTTCTTCGCGCACATGCACTTGCCTTTTTATTACTTTAAGTTACCGTTTTTGCCTGCCGTTTGATTAGTGCATAGATACACAACTTTCTATTGTACGCGTAGGTTTCAAGAGCGGTTGAAATGAAAGAACAACTTATTGTCAAACCGTAGCTGTAAAAGTTGACATTCCGATGGAGAGAGAGCAAGGGAGAAACAGGCAGGCAGACAGACAGAAGGCGCTAGAAAAATCGTAAAATCGAGGTTCTCAGTCGTATGTTTTATGATTGCACGGAAAACCATGGTGCTAGTAGTACTGCAATCACGGTCATGAAAACTATTTAGTAGCCAGGACACGGTTAATCGATTAGCGATTCTCAAAAGGGTTAACTGTTCACGGATAAGAATATTTTTGTCCGATTGGAATCGACGAGATTGGCACGGCAGAAGCTGCTCTGAAACGTAGACCGTTGGCACGAAGGACGGCCGTTACTGGGAGAAGACTATAGAAATCGGTTCGCACCTGCCTGGCCCCGTAAAAAGAAAAACCTACCCAGTACCCCTGTGAGCCCCGAGGTCCAAAGTATATAAGTTTATGGACGGCTCGCCCCTTATTCGTGACGGTCCTGGCACAGGTTTCGAGTTCAGAGAGGTTTCCGATGCTCCCGCGTTTTCTTATAGGGTTGCTCTCACTACATCCTGCCTTCACGACAATTCCTGTTACGAGCGTTTTGCACTGCATATTCTCAACGTCGTTAGTACTTGCGCTTCCTTTCGTATCACGTTGGTTTTATTCGTTTCATATACATATATTAGACCGATATATTATAATAAGATATATAATAACCTAGTGGAACGACAAGTCGTATTTGAAATCATTGGCGATATGTTCACTTTGGAGTGCTAGTCGTTAGGGTCTACGGAGAGATGTATACCATTTGTCGTGAGATACAATGCTGGGCATATTCTCAACGGATATCATATACTATTAAGCACAGCTCGTCCTTTTCTGATTTCGCAGAAACGTCCGTTCGATTAAACGTCTCAGGTAAAAGTTTCAGCAAGGCCCCGTGATTTCTCGAGCCAATCCGTTCCTCTGATATTTCCCCAGCTCGCGCTTCCTACCGCGTACCAACCACTTCTACTCGAGCTGCCATTGCAACGCGGATACTTGAAAACGTGCATTTTTCTTGGCCCCGTTCCGTCGAACGAACTTGTACTTAGTTTGGAAAAATTGTTTACGATTGTTATAGAAACTTTCCCTTAACCAAAAATCTACGATGACAGATACCTTTATGGAGAAATGTGTCACAACGTTTTTTAAGTGACACCGTTTCACATTTCCATGCGATGTAGGAATCTGGGGGGATAATCCATGGGAATAGCAGCTTAATTTCGTTGAACGTTAACGATCTGCAAAGTGTCCGTTCGAACGATCGATCGAATCCGACGATACGTTCAGAACGCGGCGCGGCGCTTCCATACGAGACGAGGGAACTGCAGGTAAAAATTCCTGCAGGTAGGTTTTCTCGTCCCTTCGACCGCCAGTACCTCGCAAGGATTTTCTCTCGAAAATGTAACCAGAGAGAAATTCGACCTCGTCGGATTTGTTTCAATGGGACCGACATGTGCGCAAAAAAAAATGTTACGCTTAGCAGAAATCGACATTGCGGTTGCGGGTCTAAAACTGTTGAAGTCTCCGGACGACTAAATAACCGGGGAGCGTTTTAAGCTGTCCGAAAGCTTCTACGAACGACTACATTTGTACCGAAAATTTTACGCGTGAAGCTTTCACGGGACAACAAACAAAGATAAGAAAACGAAGGGCTTCCATGGGGTTCGTCGGCGGGTAGGCCGAGTTGAAAGAGGTGTATCGCGAAGTCGAAACGATGGCGTTCCTGTAATATCTTTGCCAGTTCGAGCGATGAACTGTGCCGAACGAGAGCATCGAGTATTCGAAGAAAAATCAAGATCGTTCGCGGCGCACAATTCTTCATGGAGTTTCGAGAGCTCGCGTTGCTTCTGCCGGGAGAATGACTCGAGGCAGAACACCGATGATGTCATCGGTTGGCGGGTACTCGCGCCTACGCTTTTCTCTCTACCAGTTTCACTGGCAGTGGTAGATATGTACTACATATATCCACTATATACAATATCTATATACAGTTTACTATACATATAGAATATACTATATACCGCGTGTGCTCGTTCTCGAAGCCGCTCAACACGAATGCCCAACCTCCACTACCTATTCCCCTCCACGTTTCTCTTTTCTACTCTTCCATTCGGTTTCTCTTCTTTCCACCGTTCGAACCTCCCCCTATATTTCGTATCGTACGAGGACGAGACGAACGATATAACGTGCCGAGGACATGCTCGATTCTCTACCTTCATGCCAGTCTACATTGCCGGCACATACCGGTTATGCAGATGGAACCTGGTCTGAATCTCCTCGGTAAAGCCGCTAACAGAGAACTACCTCTCCTTCCTCTGCTTTCCCTACCTGTTCTTCTTCTTCTTCTTCTTCTTCTTCTTCCTCTTCTTCTTCTTCTCCTTCTCCTTCTACTTCTACTTCTACTTCTCCTTCTCCTTCTCCTTCTCCTTCTCCTTCTCCTTCTCATTCTTCTTTATCAATATCATCATCTTTCTCTTTCTTCCTCTCTTCCTCCTCATCCTGTTCATCATCATCATCATCATCACCATCGTCGGTACGATCAGCATTATCATCCTCATCGTCGTCGTCATCGACGTTCAGCCCTACTCTTCCTTGTTCTTAGCTCTACCTTCCTTTTGTACCGTCATTCTTTCCTCATTGCTAGCATCTAACGTTGGTGCCGCCGTTGGCGTAGTTCCCATCTCACTATCCCACGGCAACGCAGCATTGCTTTACCTTCCTCGATTTTTCTTCCCGTCCCGCGTGCTTTGCTCCATTCGAACCTATGCATTGCCGTTAGAACGGTTAAGGTACTACTGGATCAACGAATATTGCATGACGCTCTTAAAGCTCTTCGCAGTTTGATTTTGTCCTACAAACTGGCATTTGTCTGCTATCCATTAAAGTTGCTCCTATTGTAAGTCGAAAATAAAAGAATGGCGAGGGCTGTCAACATTTTAACACTTACAAGTCTGTTAATAATTCATAATTAAGCAACCCCTGCCCCAAGAAATGTAATTGTCCACGATTGATGTTTCAGCAATCGTAACCGGCAAAAAGGGAATAAGTTGTACGAAACGGAAAAAGCTACGTATGTTTGTACGCATTATTTCTTGGTGGTAAGTTCAGATGCGGCATATCCTTTCCGGGGTACATAATAGCTGCGTTAATCGTTAGCAGGTCGGCGATTCAGTTGAAAGAACTGCGATTAAATCGCCGCCATCTACCATCACCGAAGTCTGTTTACGCTGCCTCGTTAAATCGGTAGAACTGTCTCATTCTTCTTGCTGGCTCTATACATTCCAGATATTCGTGTTGCTGCTTGCTTTATTTATTTGGACATTTTCACGAATCTGTTCTACCAGAATTCGTCGCGCACCTTAATTTTCATAATACTACAACTTTCTTATCGCTACGTCAACCGGTGGGTCGCGTCGGCCCGTTTGATAAGGTTGTCGATCTTCCGAAATTTGCAAGTGTCGATCGATAAACGATGTCTATACGTATATAAATTTCAATCTGTCAATGGACTTGGAGCAACGACATTGCCATAGTAATATCACGGTGATTGTAATTATCCGGCCCAGCAGATCTTTTGCTTCGAGCAGCTGGGGATAACTCACTACGACCGATTCCACCAATGCCAACGGAAAAGTCGGGCCAGATTATCGCAAGAACTGCGACGACGTTAACCAGCTCCCTGTTTCGTAATCTCCTGAGGGAAAAGAGCCAGGCATAACTATGTACGCATATACGTAAATACATGTATGTATATCGGTTAGAATATATCGAACGACTAGGCCGCATGGATCATTTCAGCTCTCTTGTGCTCCAACATGACTATCGTGAAACAAATTACGAAGAAATTATCCATGGTCGTCGGCCAGGTTCCCAACATTTCTGCGCAAAGTAATAAGAGTAATAAAAGAAGAATCGAACGACGAAAGCAAGGTCTAGCATGTTTGCAGTTTGTTTGTTGATACCAAGAACGTGAGTTATTGTGCAAATAATTGGCGTGGCTGTCTACGCTGGTCGCGGTTGCTTACGAGGTGGGTCGTGCGGCTCGACGATTACGGTTGTACATGCCAGAGAAGAGAACATGAATAACCGTGCACCTCTCCCCAAAATTCGAAGGAAATTTCGAATGATATTGCTGCATACAGTACATCTACATATACGCGTCAGAGAACGACGCTACTCTAGCTTTTTGCCTATTAACGAAAGGAAATCTCTGTCCCCTCGTAACTTCTTTACAATTTTCTTATATCCCTGCACGCTTTTTCCATTTCCTTTAATTTGTTGCTCTCCCTTCATTCGAGCCAGTAGCGCACACCCGTTTATTTGCCAAAAACGTGGAAATCGCATAATATTCCATGAGCGACGCGAAGGATTTCGAATGTACGAAACGTTCGTGGAATAAATTTCGGTGGTACTTGAGCAGAAAGCTGATCTACCGGCCACAGCAAGTTGCGAAACTTCTTTGAGTACTGTGGTGGAGTTTTTGTCGGAGAGGTCTGTACCGGTTCGTAGTTTCGAACTTAACATAAGCTGCAAAATCGAAAGGCTTTTTTGCAAGTTGACAGTTGAGTCTATATGATTCCGTGGAACGATGAATCGTTGATACGAAACAACCGTGCTTTCTTGCTCACAATTGGAACACGTACTTCCATTGGACGTATAGAGAGATAAACGTGGCGGTAAAATAGCAATCGCCTTGGACAATTGAAACGCATCAGGATAGATATATGTACGTACATACGTGGCTCTTGTGTGCCTGACTCCCTAATCGGCGCTCGAGTTTGAACACATAAGTTGCATACGGTTCACATAAATCAATCGCCGTTCTTTTCCTGAGACAAGGCAATAAGACCGGTCCTTTGCCGTTTCGAGAGAGTTGATATTGAAAATCAGGGAGCTGCAGGTACATACTTTGGAAAGGGGAAGGTCAGAAAGCGACGCAGCGACGCTCCAACGTTCCGCTCGATTACAAATCTCACGGCAAAGATGTCCGAAGATAGCAAAAGAATATTCGAGCACCCCAATGGGCCCCATTAGGATCCAAAGGTAGTTGGGCCAGTCCTCTATCTGACTCTCCTTCTTTCTCTTTTATTCTCGATGAATCCATGGAAGAGGAGGCGGGGGATGGTTGGCCGGTCAAGCCACATTCCGTTGGCCAACCGGCTGGTTGGAACCCTTCCTCCCCCTCTTTGGTAGACGGTTCTCTCTATATATGATACAAGCTCTCGCCTCCTTATGAACCACTGCGATATGTGCCCACAAGACTGCCAATATTATTTCGACTAAGCACCGACGTTACCTTGCCAAAAAGCAACGCGTATATCCCATATGTAGGCACGTTTTCGCTGCTTTCACGAAGTGCAACGTTAACATTAGCGTTCTTCAAGCATGGAACTTTCCATTATAGAATCAGCCGTGCTTTTTTCGGGAACACCCTTTCTTCGGAACGTTTCATACGCAGTTCAATTTTATCGGACGGAGTATGGAACATCGCCCCGAAACATGGAGTTTAGCGTGCTTTGTTCCTATCGGTCCAAAATCCTCGCGTCGTCGTTAGCCAATGCTTTCCTCACTTTTCTTCTTTCGTTTCTCCTATTCGAATATCTATGCGGAAAGTTTAACGTTAAGAGATACGTACGTACATACTCAGTGGCATTGCACGAGCACGACAATGGACAATAATCCAATCGGGGAACGGTGCGAGTAAAAATATTTCGAGAGGACGATGTCGTCGTGCGATCTTGAGGTCGAGGTTCCGAGGAAGGTTCGAGAGATCTCCCGCGAGAGAACTCGCCCACGTAGGGTGCTGTAAAAGTTAGGTTCAAATCTGCCCTCCGCTAACCGCCTCCTCCGTGGCTATGATCCTTTAACCTCCCCTCTTCTTCCATGACTTTTAACTTCTCTTTCGTCTTCTTCGCCTCCTGCTCATGGCTCTCGGCTCTCGGCTCTCGGCTCTCGGCTCTCGGCTCTCCGCTCGCCACCCGCGATCTTTGCCTTCTCGTTCCTCTTCTCTTGAACTCCTCGTCTCGCTCCTGCCTCGATTCCTTTCCTCTTCGCGGTCGTGCTCAACGCCACCGTCCACCATAACGTCGATCCCTTCATACGAACTCGTCGGGTAGGAGCGACCCGCGCGTCGTGCATCGTCGCGTCCGTCGTGTCGCGTCTCGTCTCGTCTCGTCTCGTCTCGTCTCGCATCGCCTCGTCTCGTCTCGTCGCGCCGACGAGGCCCAAGAATGCGTAGGGATACCTTAGCATGGAAGCCATGGAAGGTGGTTGGTCGGTTGTCTGCTGTCGGCTGTCGGCTGTCGGCTGAGATCTCCAAGGGGGAGACTCTCTCTCTCGAGAGCGGTGATCCTCTCGAGAAAGCGCAGGAGTGTCGACGTGGCGAGGTAGGGGGCTCGCTCGCTCGCTCGCTGAGGGTGATGTCGGTGGACCCAGGAGGCAAGGGGGCCTTCTCGGACCCCGAGGGCCTCTGGACAGGCCGGCAAGAAGAACGGCAGGGATGCGAGCGGGGCAAAGGGACGGATGAGAAGTGACCGGATGGCCTTGGTCCCAAGACTCGGTTAGTTACCGCGCGGCCGACTATAACTGGTCGAGAGGTCCGTAACACACAGGGCGGTATCTCCGATTTCGACCGCTTTTTAAGACGACCGGACCACGGTACCGCGCTACACCAAACACCACGGATTCGAACTGCCACCGAAAGCACCGACAATCTAGAGCAACGAAACCTATGGATAAGATATGGACAACCACGCCTAACCCTCTTCGTTCTTCCGTGCCTCTCCCGATTCTCTCTACTCTTCGCCATCTGCTTCTCGTTCTTACAATTAGCTTAAACACCAAATTTTCCACCGATTTGGTATACAGAACGCGCTCCACGTTCTTTCCGTCCGATACCGTTTAAATCTCAGTTGGAACAGCTCATCCGACGTGAATCAGATTTCTTTAGACGCGTTTTTCTTCTCCTTGTCCCCGTCGCTTCTGTGTTATACGTGAAATTGAAATTGATTTATGTATACATCTACGGCAAAGATACGAAACGTTATTGCATGCTCGGCTCGCAGACTTGCAGGAGATTCCTGTCTGGCACGAAAATGAATGGCCTGGTTATTTAGCCAGCATCGCTCGTTATTGCACAACAGGGGCAACTTTTGAGGTCGCATAAGAAAGTGTATCTGTGACTCGGAGCAAAACTACATATATACTATATGCTATATGCTAGCGCTTCTCTCAATGCATACATATTTGCAGGATTCGCAGGACTTGCAGGCTCGCGGCACGCCTGTACTACGTAAGACGTAAAGGATCAACGATCTACTATCTACTGTGTATGTATTTTTCTTTCACGTAACAAATATCTCAATACCTGTACACACGACGTTTTTAATTATTGATTTGCATGCAAGAAATTTTGCAACGCACAAGGATCAAACGAGGTAAACTTAACGTATTTTTAGATTGCTTTATTAGATCAGTAAGTTTTGTTCATCTCAGAAATCGAAGACAATTCAATTAAATTCTGATATGAAAAGTTGCCATAAAATCCGAGGCACGCGTTACCACATGTTCGAATTCCAAGTGAGATAGAACATTGTCACCGTCGATGTCGCATTCCTCCAACACTTTTCGGCACACGGTGGCCACCTCATCGGCATTCAAACCACCCTGAATCAGCTGCCGACAGGTGCGTTCCAAATCGTGCAAGCCTAGTGCCCCATCCTCGTCGAAATCTGTTCATAGGAAGGAGAAAAGAGATTCAATTGATAAATGGTTCCATTTAATTCGGAAGTCGTAATCCAAAATCCAAAGGAAGGTAGAAAAAAGAGATTTGATGGAAGTATTTATGTATGGATGAGCTCCTTTCATGCGACGCCACGGGAGTATGCACGTAGCGAGTTCAGACACCGGGCCGCGACGGGCCGCGACGCGCCATATGAGCGGCGCTATAGGCGCATCGTGGACGACATCAAAGCTCTCCCATTCCCATCCATTCGGCTGTTTGGTACATGCGGTGGTCAGTACCTCATTTCTGTGTTCCTCATTTCTTGAGAAATGAGAAATCACATTGTCTTTCTAAAGAATTCTCGAGAAATTACCAAAAATATTGCAACATTTTTATCTTTCGAATAACGTAGGTTCGGCTAAAACTTAGCCAGGACCAGCAGAAGTCCAGTAGGTCTACTGCTACGGTCGTAGGGTTGGCAAAGTTAGGACTGTCACACTTCCTGACTATTCTAGGGTTGTGCCTGCTGGACATCTACAGGTTCTGAGCAACTTTTTGCTGAATCTACGACTCTATCATCGTGCCAATTGTTTCCGAAATCTGATTATTGCCGCTCAAACATTCTATCATATTGGATCGTGCAATGAACGCACAAGCACCCTTCTCATTTCTCGAGAAACGAGAACGAAGCAATTATAAAATTTGTGAAGAAAAATTCTCGCGAAGGAACACGATCCGTACCGTAAATTTTAAAGGCGTAAAAGACCTTCAGGTCCCGCGGCGCCTGCTCTGAAAAAACCGACATCATCTCAAGGAACTCCTCGAAGCAGATTCCTTCGTTCGAGGCGTCGGACGTCGACTGTCCCAAGTTTTGGCATCTCGTGAATACCTCCGAAATGCGTTCTCTGAATGGATTTTCCTAAAACAGTATGAATCGTAGAGCTTCTATCGTGCCGGGAATCTCTGTTTAATGTATACGACATTCTAACACAGCATTAGCTTCAAAAGATTAACCTAAGAACCTTTAATTCTGGTATGCGCGTCAGGCACGATAGTGGTATACGAACTGTCGATGCCTGTTGAGGCGTCATGGATCGTGGTACTATTCCGGGATCTCCCATTTCTCGAAAACGCTTAAATATTCTTTAAAAACGCCTATTGTGAAACGCGCAGTTCAAAACAGTGTATATACGCTATACGCAGAGTACAACCATTACCTTAAAATTTCTTTCCGTGTAAAAAAGGTGCAATCTTGATAATCTTCTAGCTGTTCCTCGGTAAATGTAGTTACTTTGTTCCCCATGTTATTTCACAATAAGGACATTCACGAATCAATATTATTCTACGTCCAAACATCTATTCACGAATAGAATGATACCGGTGTTTCGTATACCCGTTAGTGCTCGCAACTGGGTTTTCGCGTTTCCAATGTTCAATACGAAATCTAATAATGAAGGTGTGTCTTGCCGCTCCCACCATCAGGGATGTTTCATTCGGGAATTTACCAGAACCACCCCAATTCGTTGACCACATTTTTTCGCTTAGCGCTTCTATCGATTTTGAACGTACACAACGCGGAACGAAATAAGAAGTAGACAGGGTGAAACAAACACACAGACGCACACATATATAATTGCAAAAATTTAAATATAATTATCTTCATAATTTTCTTTACAATCCAGCAAATGATTGAGACACTCTTTGAATTCGTCCTCTTCCAACCCAGAGTCTGTAAATGCGTGAAACTTTCTTATGCTCCTAATTCTGCTCAACTGACTGTGCAGAGATTCATACATTCCGCTGAGACTGATCCCGCTGTGCAAACCAGCCATAACAGGCACAGATTTGACATCTAAAAATCAAAATGAATAAACGCAAAGAAAAAGAAAACACAGATTTGTGCCATTACAATCTATGTGCTGACCTGTTCCTGCAGGCCACCCGATCACGTCACCTGTTTCGGTAATATTGTTGTTGAATATTTTTGGATACGGAGACCTTGTTTTCAGCGGAGATGAAACAGTAGATAGATATGTTGCTGAAGCATGACAAGTGCACGCTAAGTAAAGGGTCATCATTTCATGCACGGTAGAACATCTGTATCCCGGTTTCGACATTTGCTTCATGGCGTGGGAAATCGGTCGTTTCAATCTATCCTCAGGAATTCCGCGCAATACTATGCTTTGCATATTTTTATCCATCGGAATGTCACATCCTGGTGTCATGCTTGTCCATAATGTTCCTTCAAATTCGTCAAGAACATCGATCAAATCAGTCTTCGCAGCCATTGGAAATGGTAACGTTAAACTTGTTGCGGCTGCTTTACGTCCGAATTTGTTCAGGTCTGTGCATAAATCGGATAAAACAACGTTTGGGTATTCTTTACGCCTATACCGAACGGTTAGTGTATCCAAAGCAGTTGCTAAAAGTGCACTGCTGTGATAATTCAGATCAGAATTATATGTAACATGGCTAAATGTACGTGGATTTTCAACTTGTGGCCACGCTGTTTCGCCGCAACAGAGCGGGCTGAATAATGAAGCATGTTCTCCTATGTGTTGCCAGCATAACGCTGTATTCAGTACTTTGATCATATTGGACACAGATGGGCCCATTTGTTTACTATCCATACATGGAAATGACAATATGCTTTTTCCATACTCGTCTTTCAAGTACCGTGTACACGATGCTCCAAGTCCAGAAAAACCGTCCACAGCATCTTGAATTATCTACATTTCAGGATACTATCAATATTGTGGAATGAGAAGGGCAAAGTGATTTATATTAGAATAAATGTCACTTGCCTGGAAGCCCTGTAGCGAATCGCACTCTTCTACGTAAGCTCTTATTTTGTCGGTAAAGCCTTCTGAAAATTGTCCCGTGTTCCATATATTTGTTCCATAAGTAAATACATCGAAAGGACTAGTTGCACAACTGTGCTTGTACTGTTTAACGATATTTAACGTTCGTGGGTGAAATCTGGGTGACAGGTAGTCCACCCATGAATTAACATTGTTTTCAAAGTCAAAGGACCTTGATCCTGAAGTTTCAGAAAGGCCATCTAAGCTTTTGACGAATGGAGTTTTAGGAGCTGCCTCCTCTTTGGCCACATCAACCTTTCCCTCATCCCATAGAAAATCTTGTGCTTCGTCCGACTCGGAAACATTATACAATTTACCTTCTTCTTTCAAGTATCCAAATGCACCTTTCAAGTCTACAAGTAACAACCTTGGGGTATATGTAACTTGCCCCTGGAAAGACATAATTCATTATTATATTTTTGATTTCCAAATACATGTACTACAGTTTTGTACCTTAAAATTTTCACCCTCTCTGTACAAAACGTCATGATTTATTTCAGATGGCACATTGGGATTGTAAGAGAAATTCGTTTCCTAAAAATATGTGAGCAACAATTAATCGAAAGCAATAATTGATCAACATATTAACCTGTGAAGTACCTGCAAATTCCACCAGTGAGTCCCAATAAAATTGGAATAATGACCCAACTGAATAGTTAATACTTCTCGGGTTGTCATTCTTTTTGTGCATCTAATATCAGTTTCCGTATAATAATGATTGGAGTACTATGTCTGAGCATAAACCAGACGTGTACTATACAGTCGCGCTCTTATCTCATGCACCCATACCGATTGCTAACTCTATAATACGTAATCATTTTTATAAATCATTGAAAATTATACGAATTACAAAATGCATTGATCCATTTCAAGCGAATAGGTTTGTTCATCTGCACAAAAATTAAAAATAAAGGCCATTCGGTCTATGGACATGCACGTCCACTTCGAAAAATATGTCCCTAGATTTGCAAAACGACTTCACGATTATCATAAATTAAATCATACAGAGATGACAGTAATTACTTAATAAGTGACATTCGATATTATCGGAAAATTTTAAGACTACTTCATACAGAAGATGACAAATACCTTAAACCGTATTTCCACTAAAGCACATTTAGGACATGCCAAAACTTGCTCTATAAACAAGTTCTGTTATAACTTTGTTATTTAACGTTATTTGGGAATTTTAAAGGGCAGGGAGACGTTAGCGCGCTTGACTTGGTGGAAAGATTAAACTAAGCAAACTAAATTTTCAAGCACGTAAAAAACCTTGTTTATAGCCAATTAAAATAATTATTAACTATATTATTAGCTGATTGGATAAATAGATTTTCATTCATGACAGATAATCAATATTTGAACGGTGTCAGGCTTACGTCCGTCATTTTTCGGCACTTCAATGTAACATTCTTTTCTTATTTTCATGCACACAATACCCTGCCAACGTTTGCCTGAGAAGACCTCAGACACCCTGTATATACATATACACACACGCACAATATATATCACATAGTAGAGTTAAGTAGAGTATGCGATGTGCATCGAAAAAATAAACAATATATGTACTTGTTACTAACGTACTGTCCGTTCGCCAAAAGATGTTCATTGGCTAGTCACAATTCATTGTAAGTTGCGTTCTAACTCTGTTCCACCCCTCCTGCTACCACACGCATTGTCGTAATTGGCTATGGTCAGTGACAAAGGACGACGACGAGAATATCGAGACAAAGCGAAGAAAACTTCTATTTTGCAATGTATTTCGAAGTAAAAGATATAATCGGAAATGTCAGTGAAATATCGAATTTAGCAGTAATAGGCAGTTACAGTATTGACTGTGATAGACGCTATTGTAATGACTTATCACAATTGAAGTACTACAAGGAACCACCAGATATTACAAATGTTAATATCCATCTTAATCGCGGTAAGGCCCCTATTGCAAAGTATCAAGAGAACTGTAAGCTTAATTACATATTGAGATGGATGTCCGACCATTTTGATCTCCTTAAAGTAGAAGATGCAGATAATTCGAGACGGTGGTGAGTTGGAGGAGTATTTCATGATTATGAATAATTAATAATTACTTGAAATTTCCCGTTATTAGATAACACAGAAGATAGTAAGCCTGAGATAATTATATCTTTCACATTTATACGTACAAAATTTGTAATACATTTTTATGCATTAGGTTGCAGCCAGAAATAGTTTGTTCTAGAGGTGTATTGAAACAACTGCTCATTACACCATTCGAGAGATCTGAAGACTGGATTATCTGCGCTTCTAAACTTAAGGGGACAATATATTTATGTAGTTTTGATACACAGCAGAGAATCAGAGCCAACTTGAACAAAAGTGCTTATGCAAAAGCTTCTACTTCATGGGGCTACAAATTTGAGCAACATATATTGTCAGGTACAACCGATTACAAGGAATTTATTAAAGTCAAAATATTACATGACTGTACTTGTATTTAGATATGGCAAATAGCGATCCAAACCCAGACACACTGTTAGACACAAATGGGGAATTTTGTTGTGTCTTTAAAGCACAATTTGATAATACAATTTTACTTTATACTGCTGAAATGGATGGAGTTATTTCTCACGAAAATATCAAAGATACAGTAGTTGGGAAGAAAACAACATTTGTAGAATTAAAGACTATACATGAGAAAGAATTCAAACATGGACAAGTACAGACGTTTATAAAAATATTGCGTTGGTGGTCTCAGTGTTACCTAGTAGGAATACAAGAAATTATATGTGGCTGCAAAAATTATGATGGCAGGGTTAGGGAAATAAAAAAAGTTAAGCTCAACGAATACTATAGGATAAAGGTAATCAATAATTGTAGATATGATTCAAACAATCTCTCCACTTGCAAGGATACATATCTTAAGCTATGCCCTATTTTGTTATTATAGAGCTCTGAAGAACGGTGTATAAATTTTGCAAGCAAATTTTTAGAACACATAAAAGAAGTTGTTTGTGCAGAGCATAACAAATGTTTATATAAATTTACATATTGCTCTCAAACAAACAGGATCCAGGTCCAAGAAATGAAACCCGATCCAGAATCACCCTATGCATTTTTACATACTTGGTATACCGAGAAAGCAAAGGACCGTTTTGAGAATTTATAGTTTTTTCCAACTTTTCTATCCTTACAAAGTTAGTTTGATAATATTAAATACATTCATCCTCCTATTTATCATTACCATTTATTATTGCCACTGCTGTTGCCAATATGTTAGTCTTTAGATTTTCACAGCCTGCATTGTCCACATTTTTTTAAAATATTTCTATTATGACATCAGTATAATACTTAATATATATATATTTAACGATTTTGACCCATTGATTGCTTTATTGCTGAAATTTCTTGATGTGACATGGGTTGCAACATTAGACCAGGAACAGCTGGACTAAGCTCTAGGTCCCGTAATTCGTTTATCTTAATTTTCAAATTACTTCGTATTTTATTAATTTCAACATCACATTCCCGTTGATCTGTAATGCAAACAACAATTAAATTAAATTAGTAGATATGTGAAAACAGAAAAATTATAAATTTACCTTCAGCAAGTAATTTTTCTACAGTTTTAGATGGCATTTTAAGTAACAAATGTCCAATGGTTACCCAAGCATTCTTACAGTGCTTTTTTTCCAATGCCCTAAGGCCAACTCTATCATCATTTCTTCTTTTATCCAAAGCAACAATTTCTTGCCGTTCAGTAAGAATTTCACCGGCTGTTTCTTCTACCTGTTGTATGTGCTCAAGGGCCTTTTGCTCATCAAGTTTCATCTGTAACAAAAATGACGGTAAATTGCTCGGACGATACTTTGCCTGTAAATAAATTAAACCTAAAGTAGCACGTAATTTTAAAGATATTTAAATTAAATGCAGCATAAAGAAATACATTATACACATATTTAAACGATATTAAAACAAAAAATTACTTTGTATTCAGTCCTGGAAGCATTGTGAATTTTTAATAATTTATAAAATTTAGATGTATCATCTCACGACAATGCCATACGTATTGCCCTATCTCTTCTAGCTTCCCTATTAAGCAATTTTTCTCTATCTTTTTTCTTGAAACATCTTCGTTTACATATTTTTGGGTCAACAATTGCTGTAATGTCACCTGATTTGAAGTGTGTCACTCTGTATTCCTTTTCATTTGTCTGCCCTAATCCTTTTCTATCAGATTTTAGATAGGTTTTAATAGGATACTTCATTCCTTTCCCTGAAGGACCAAGGCCGTTTTCTTCGTCCCATCCATGATTTAGAAGCATTTGGTAACCTTTATTTTGTTTCGATATTCCATACATTGTATTAGGAAGTTTTGGTTTAGTGTTGAAAATATGAAGAGTGGATGTATCGTGTTTCTTCCAAGTTGTCTGGTAGAAAGTAGCATCACAAATTTCACAGTAAAATCCTGTAGCATTGTCGATAAGTTCCTTTACACTTTCACTTTCTTTTAATGGGTTTATCAATCCTGATCTCATTGTTGGTTGCAATCTATTATCAGCATTTCCTTTTGAAAATTTCGAATCTGCTTCTACTCGTGCTGTGTTTGTTGCAAGCTCCGATCTCCTCTTTAGCAAAGCAACTATTTTTAAATAATTCCTTTTTAAGGCCAACTGTGCTGCTGTAAGGCCTGATTTCTCTCTTGCTTTCCTATTGGCCCCAAGATCTAACAAAAATGCTATGATATCCGAGTGGCCACAATATGCAGCTAACATTAGAGGGGTCCAGCCATAATCATCTGTTGAGTTAACATTTTCTTCTGTCACGTGTCTTGATAAGAAATTCAAATCCTTCTGTTCCACTGCACTTAATATAGCATTAACTGTTACTGTTCTTTTAGGAATTTGTTTGCTTTTCGACTTTTCAGTTGTAGAAATCGGTTTTGTTAGCTGATTTCCATTAACTACTGTACTCGCTTTGCAATATTTACGTTCCGATTGTAAGTTCGACTCACTCTTTTCGTTTATAATTTCTTCGTAGGTCTCCTTCGCCGAGTTCCCTTGAAAAGCTACGCAATGAACTTTTTTTTCTGTTGGCGTTGCAGGAATATCGCAAGTTTCCCGAACAAACATTTTCCACGTGATGTCGATATTATCCGTAAAGAAGTTTTGTTTTAACATTTTTTACAGGGTTGGAAAATATAAACTTCCATAGATGATTAGATACAATTATGTTTCCTCTGATAACTATTTGCCATAAGAATAAAATATAAATAAATATTCTCTTCTTTAATAGCAGCCGACATAACTTTTGTTTGTTATACGAAAATCCTGTATTATTAAAAATAAGCGTGAAGGAAACTATCGTAAAATAGTCTGCACTAGTTAGCTTGTGCAATTAAACTCAACAATTACCTTTACGACCCCCGCTTTAATATCGTCTATTCCACTGCTTCGTGATCCAAACTCGTACTTGAACACATATAGGATTACCCAATCTATTGCAAACTTCTAGAAATTTAAATTTACTAGCTTTTATCCACGTGGAAAATGCCTCATTCTCAATAATCTGTAGCTTTACAAAGATAAAGTTTTCTGTGTTTTCTTTTTGTGTGTCTTCTTTGTTCTTTGTTCTTGAATAAATGGAACATCAATTAACGTATATTTAACCGAACATTTCTAGTAAATTTTCCTGATTTCTAGTTGTTGCGATTCTATTGGTGGGATATGGGGAGTTTACGTGGATTCAGGTGCCCGTGGAGCGCTGGACTGCTCTGCTTGTGGGGAAGCGCGGAAAAATCAAACACAAATTGTAAAGTTAAAAAGAACGACTGTTTATTCTGTAAATCGGCGTAGAAAGTACTGTTCGTAACGAGATATAAAGAAGTTCTGCTCCTGCGAGGCTTCTTCTTCTTTCCTTTTCGGCTCTGGTTCCTCTTCCTGAGTTCCTTGCCTCTCCTTTTGACTTCGTCTTGTCCAATGGGATTGGGTCTTGCTGTGGCTGGGCCGTGGAGGTGGAAACGCTTCCGTTTCCGCGTGAGCTAAGAGAAAAGTACGGGAAAACCGGAGGAAAACGCGCGAATGTCGGGGAGAGCGCGTCGAAGAACTGGTGGGGTTCTCAAGGGTTCCTTTGTTTCGGGGTAGGCCATGTGGTGACCAGCCCCGGATATCGTGGGGTCGACTTTTCAAGGGTTGTACGTGACTTTTTAGACTAAGTTGCATTTTTACGGTCTGTAGTAAATAAGCTTTAGAAACTTCCAAGTGATGTGTTCTAGGATCTGTGCTATAAATAATGTACAGCTTTATTTATCGTGTGTCCCTATCCGGTTTCGAATTTCGCTCCTAAGTTATTATCACTATCGATAGTTATAATTATATCGTCGACCATTGATTCGATGTCACTAGGTATTAAGGCCTACTAACGCGATAGCGTAACATAGTAGATCTCTACTTTTAATACAAGTGGCTGCTTGGGGCAGCACTTGCCCCGGGACAAGGAAATTCTGACAGTCGGCACTCTCACTGTCTCTACATTATTGCTAAAACTTATAGATACGATGAAGTAGTCACATGGTCGCATGGTTGCATATTGCGTGATTCAGTGGTCGTATGGTTGTATGACCGAACGTTCAGGTATATAAGTAATTCATTTTTAATGTAAGGATTTTTTGTAACGATAAAGAACAGCAAAAGTATGGCTTTGCAAAATATAACGAAGATAGCGATTGGATGGTAGGTACGTAAATTTAAGGCATTGCAATCTCTAATCGCTTATAACAAACCTTTTTGTAATGGTTAATCATTTGTAGAATATGCAAATAAGTGCTTTTATATATAAGTCAGTGTCCTTTGTTTTTGCTGAAACATATTCTTGTTATTGTTCTCTGTCAAACTTGGCTCTTACAGTACAAAAACTATTGTTTCAATAGATATTCCTTTTACAGGTCTATTGCAACTGGTATAGGGATATATACTTTTATAGTTGCGAGAAGAAATGTGTACCAAAAAAGAATAGAAAGTATGAAAATAAAGCGAAGTATGCAAAATCACAATATTGATAATTGAACAAGTTGAGTGATCAAAATATTGTAAAACATAAGCGATTGATGTAAAAATGGCTGGGTTACCTCAGTTTAACGACGAACAATTGAAATTAGTACAAGATATAGAAATAGAAATGATGACAGACATGTTTCATCGTATGACTGCAGCTTGTCACAGAAAATGTATTCCACCAAAATATACAACTTCCGAATTAAGTAAAGGAGAATCTGTATGCCTTGATCGCTGTATTGCCAAATACTTAGATGTGCAAGAGCGAATTGGAAAGAAACTCCAACAAATCTCTCTGCAGGAAGGCAAAATGATGGAACAGCCAAAAGTGAATTAATGAAAATGATAGTATACTTTGCCGAGGCAAATATTCATAGAAATTTTATCTTGTATGCATTTAATACTATTTCTTCTTTAGTCTAGTTAATACCATGTTGATTGTATTCTTAGAACCATTACGTTATTTCTGTGGTTTCCACAAAACACTAAAATAAATTCTAATATAAAATTTGTCCCGCACTGAATTTTGCATTGTAGTGAAAATAATTTAATATTTCAAATAGTGAACTTAATAAAAAAGGTTGTAGGGCTATTGTAACACTGACGAGATATAGAAATAGACAAATCAGCCAATGTATTTTTTCCGTCCGAATCCGGGAAGCCCCCATACCATTTTTGTGTCATTCACAACGTTACTAACAGATTATACAAAACCGTTTGTTATCGCTCTCTTTCATAGACATTGAAATTAAATAGTTTTAAAGATATACTTTTGTTCTTTGCCGCACTGAAAGACATTAACACGTCGCCTGTGGGAGGGCAACCTGAAATAGACTGCGCGGAACAGCAGAGGTGACAACTATGTAGTTTATTCTTTTCTTTTTCATTTGAGACCTCACACATTAAAAAACAAGCCGAAGAAGCCGAAATATAAAATTTATAATTAATCACTCTTTACAATTGTCGGTAACGTGATCGGTAACATGGTAGGATTTATCGAAATAGCGAATACCACCGAGCGCAGCCGACGCGCCAGCGCGTCGCGGCGTGGGGTCAGCAGTCGCGCGGTGCGCGACCCGTCAGTCTCAATTAAAGCGTCGCAGCGTAAGGTTATTCGTATAGTTGAAGGTTAGCGACATACTTTACTCTACAACACATTAGCACCACGGGCTTTACTTTACCATCGTGTACGCTTCATTATTAGCTTCTATTAACTAATACGCGTTTAACTAACAATCGTTCTACTATCGCAACAGTCCATCAAATTTTAATGATTAAAGGGCGTCTTCCTTCGATATCGAGATTTTGTTTAACTGGGATTAACAAGTCGTTTGTTGGAACATCGCGTTAACTAATTTATTAGTTTGAACGGTTCTTCGAATCTTTATTATATTTTATTCAGTCACTTACATACTGCTTTTGCGACTTCAAATTCATTTCTGATTTTAGAACAGTTCTATAACAGTTCTATAATTAATTCATAAATTAATTACTATCTGTAAAGATAAGCTTGAAATTACGCGGGTCGATAAGCCATCTAAGTTTATTACAATCTATAATAAACTTAATGTGTAGTAACATTTTCGGTAACAAATTTTCCAGCATGCAATAGATACATACTAATAGCGGTATTATTCCTTATTTCGGCCTCGCAGCGATGAAAGTTTTGTTTAATGTACATATAACCTATCTTTACAATACTGAGCTCTGACACTCCCATCTTGTGTTTCGCTCTTCCTTTTCATACCTTATGTACCTTATGCATCACACTATTTCTTTCTTTATCATCATATTATACATCTTTTCATTTGCTCGCTGTTTCATTTCAAATTCCTAAGTAATTTTTGCGCTATTAGTTGCTGACGCTTTCCTATTCCCTGTTTACTTTTGTGCTGTGGTACTGTTCCCGTTTAAATATATTTAAGCCTTCTATTATATTTTACTTCAGTCATGTTTCTTCCAAGGTTCTGCGTTATCACGTTAAGTGCCCAGTCTCTATGGACTGATATTTAATTTTTCGTTTTCTTTGTCGTGCATGTCCGAGATTTAACTAAATCTATCAAAGTAATTATCAAAAATGAATGTAATTTATTCAAACAGTTTAAACAAAGATTGTCATTTGTTTATTCTTCAGGTCACTCGTTGTGTGGCTTAAACAAAAAGCGAGGCAAAACTAGTTGGTCACTTAATGTGTTAATTCATTTACTTCTTTTTTTTGCCACAAAATGTGCTTTAACAATCTTTTTCTATCTTTTGTTACATACTTTCTAATATATTTTTTGTGTGCACAGGTTTCGTAGGCAAAGGATAAGGAGCATTGACCATCAATTGTCATTGTGCAGAAAAAGAAGGAAGAAGAAAGAAGAAAGAATAACTCTTACCATATACTTTTTGATATAACCAGGAGTACAACTCTAAACTAAACGTATACGTCTTAATTTATTCTACACAAGCCTATACTGTTCTGCGCTATTCTACACTGTGCTACTCCACATCACCCTGTTGTTAAGTCTACCACCTTCTGATCCTCCGTCTACATTGTGTAATTCCACTTGTTCATGCAGGCCATTGCTACTTGTCTGCAGACCAGACCATGTCCTAGGTGAATAGTATTAATCTTTATTTTGGTCCTGCGACAATGAAAGTTGGACTTAGTCTGCATATAACCTACCTTCACAGTACTATCTTAACTCTTGCACTCTCATCTTTCGTTTCCCTCTTCTTTTTCATACCTTCTGTATCTTATGTATTACAATATTCTTATCTCTTTATCGCACATCTATTATATATCTTTCCTATTCCTCCATGTTTCTTTTAAAATTCTAAAGTCTTTGTTATATGCTATCATCCTTATTTCTGTACATTCTGTTAACAGGAGTTCTAACGTTTCAAAATTTTTGAGTGCGTGGGTCACGTCTTTTATTCTTCTCCTTCTCCTAATATTTTTTCATCCTTTAATGCTTTTGCATCTGTCACCGGTACTTTTAAGTGCTGATTGTGTCGTCTTCTGTTTTTACTTATGTGCTTTGGTAGTGCTTCTTTTCCTATATATTTACCTTTCATTATATCTCGCCTCTTCTATTTTTCTGTCTCGTTCCCGTTATTGCATTTTATAGTCCCTTCTTTTAAAGTTCTCCGCCAATTCCTTTATTTCCGCTATCATGAAATTCACTCTTAGGAGACTCATTTCATTCCTTTTTAATTCTATCTTTCAAATATGCTTGTAGTGTGGCCCTCCCCTATTTCTTTTTGCCCTAAACATCCCGTAACATTTTTTCTCCCTCCTGTTACATGCTTACTAATATATTTTTTGTGTGGTTGAGTAAAGAGTATTAGCCGGCACTTCTCATCATGCACAAGCGCGAGAAATGTAAATATTTTAATTCATTAATTAATTAATATCTGTAAAGATGTGCTTGAAACTACGCGGGTCTCTGCCATATCTACAGTGCCTGCTATTGTCTCGCCATCTATACAGGACTCCTTGAAACTACCTGTGGTGCTTACTTACCTTAAGTGTAGATATTGCAGAGGCTTGGATAGTTTCATTCACATCTGTATAGATGGCGACACGAATGACCACTTTGCGTGTAGATAAGACAGGGATACGCGTGGTATGTAAATTCAAGCACTTCTTTATAAATAGTGGTATGAATCGTTTTGTACTCTCATTTACATATTACACAATTGTTTCAATAAACGATGTAACCCTGAATTTCGGTTTTGAAGCCGCCGCAAAATGCCAAAAAGGCCGCAAACGCGAGATGGCGCCACATACACTATTACCGACAAAATATAAAAAAATTATTATCTCGGCTTCTACTGGGCCGATTTAACTCGACGACGTCTCAAAAGAAAGGGAAACCAATACGTTACACGATAAAAAATACCACGTTGCTGTAAAAGTATGCGCTTGGCTGTAATAACAGTTTAAATTGTTTAATTGTATATAACAAATGAACCGCACATGAGACAATATCCACGCCTGTTGGAGATGTTAGCTGATCCTCCTAGCTTCAATTTATGTCGTCTGGTCATTGATGTAGCTAGCATGCAAGTCGTAATAATGGCATTTGTTTATAATTTATTTAAACAAATTCAATTACCTCACGTTCTACTGGGCCGATTTTAATCAACGCATCTCAAATTGAAGCTCTTGGTTCAAGGAACAATCTGATTCACGATTAGATCGGCTCTCGTGTACAGTTTCGGTGCAATATTCTAACGAATAATTTATTTGTTTATACAAAATAAGGAGCGCATGCAGCATTTGTAAATCGTTTATTATCGAGTAGCAGCATACTTCACCTTCATTTTGAGCACTCGATCATTAAACTAGCGCCTCCTGAAGCCGAGATAGTTACAGTGAACCGGAGTGCATTTTTGCCGATTTTTCAATTGTTAATAACATTCGAACCACATATGCCACATTGTAGCAAATGTTGGAGCAGATAGCTATGGTTCGTAGCTTTCATTTAAGACAAGTCCGGTTAAGAAATACGCAGTAGAAGCCGAGAAAAACGCAATTGTTAAAATAAACGATGTAATCCAGGAATTCGGTTTTGAAGCCGCGAAAAACTGCGAAAAAGGCCGCAAACGCGAGATGGCGCCACATGCACTGTTACCGACTTATTACCGACAAAATATTAAAAAATTATTATCTCGGCTACTGCTGGGCCGATTTTAATCAACCACGTCTCAAAAGAAAGGGAAACCAATACGCTACAGGATAAAAAATACCCCGATGCTGTAAGTATAAACAGTTGGCCGGAATAACAATTTCAATTGTTTAATTGTTTATAACAAATGAATCACAGATAAGACAATATCCACACCGGTTGGAAATGTTAGCTGATCCTCCTAGCTTCAATTTATGTCTGCTGGTCATTGCTGTAGCTAGCATGCAAGTCGTAATAATGGCATTTGTTTATAATTTCCTTAAACAATTTCAATTACCTCGCGTTCTACTGTGCCGATTTTAATCAACGACGTCTCAAATTGAGGATCTTGGCTCAACGGACAATCTGATTCCAGATTCGATCGGCCCTCGTGTATAGTTTCGGTGCAATACCCAAACGAATAGTTTATGTGTTTATAAATAATAACCTGCTTATGCAGCAGTTGTAAGTCGCTTATCGTCGTGTAGCAGAATGCTTTACCTTCATTTTGAGCACTCGATCATCGATCTGGCGCGTCCAGAAGCTGAGATAATTGCTATGACCCGGAGTGCATTTTCGCCGATATTTCAATTGTTAATAACTTTTGAACCAACAATGCTATATTGTTGCAACTGTTGGAGCAGATAGGTATGTTTCGTACCTTTAATTTAAAACAAGTCCCGATAAGATATACGCAGTACAAGCCGAGAAAAACGCATTTGTTTAAATAAACGATGTAATCCAGGAATTCGGTTTTGAAGCCGCGAAAAACTGCGAAAAAGGCCGCAAACGCGAGATGGCGCCACATGCACTGTTACCGACTTATTACCGACAAAATATTAAAAAATTATTATCTCGGCTACTGCTGGGCCGATTTTAATCAACCACGTCTCAAAAGAAAGGGAAACCAATACGCTACACGATAAAAAATACCCCGATGCTGTAAGTATAAACAGTTGGCCGGAATAACAATTTCAATTGTTTAATTGTTTATAACAAATGAACCACAGATAAGACAATATCCACACCGGTTGGAAATGTTAGCTGATCCTCCTAGCTTCAATTTATGTCTGCTGGTCATTGCTGTAGCTAGCATGCAAGTCGTAATAATGGCATTTGTTTATAATTTCCTTAAACAATTTCAATTACCTCGCGTTCTACTGTGCCGATTTTAATCAACGACGTCTCAAATTGAGGATCTTGGCTCAACGGACAATCTGATTCCAGATTCGATCGGCCCTCGTGTATAGTTTCGGTGCAATACCCAAACGAATAGTTTATGTGTTTATAAATAATAACCTGCTTATGCAGCAGTTGTAAGTCGCTTATCGTCGTGTAGCAGAATGCTTTACCTTCATTTTGAGCACTCGATCATCGATCTGGCGCGTCCAGAAGCTGAGATAATTGCTATGACCCGGAGTGCATTTTCGCCGATATTTCAATTGTTAATAACTTTTGAACCAACAATGCTATATTGTTGCAACTGTTGGAGCAGATAGGTATGTTTCGTACCTTTAATTTAAAACAAGTCCCGATAAGATATACGCAGTACAAGCCGAGAAAAACGCATTTGTTTAAATAAACGATGTAATCCAGGAATTCGGTTTTGAAGCCGCGAAAAACTGCAAAAAGGCCGCAAACGCGAGATGGCGCCACATGCACTGTTACCGACTTATTACCGACAAAATATTAAAAAATTATTATCTCGGCTACTGCTGGGCCGATTTTAATCAACCACGTCTCAAAAGAAAGGGAAACCAATACGCTACACGATAAAAAATACCCCGATGCTGTAAGTATAAACAGTTGGCCGGAATAACAATTTCAATTGTTTAATTGTTTATAACAAATGAACCACAGATAAGACAATATCCACACCGGTTGGAAATGTTAGCTGATCCTCCTAGCTTCAATTTATGTCTGCTGGTCATTGCTGTAGCTAGCATGCAAGTCGTAATAATGGCATTTGTTTATAATTTCCTTAAACAATTTCAATTACCTCGCGTTCTACTGTGCCGATTTTAATCAACGACGTCTCAAATTGAGGATCTTGGCTCAACGGACAATCTGATTCCAGATTCGATCGGCCCTCGTGTATAGTTTCGGTGCAATACCCAAACGAATAGTTTATGTGTTTATAAATAATAACCTGCTTATGCAGCAGTTGTAAGTCGCTTATCGTCGTGTAGCAGAATGCTTTACCTTCATTTTGAGCACTCGATCATCGATCTGGCGCGTCCAGAAGCTGAGATAATTGCTATGACCCGGAGTGCATTTTCGCCGATATTTCAATTGTTAATAACTTTTGAACCAACAATGCTATATTGTTGCAACTGTTGGAGCAGATAGGTATGTTTCGTACCTTTAATTTAAAACAAGTCCCGATAAGATATACGCAGTACAAGCCGAGAAAAACGCATTTGTTTAAATAAACGATGTAATCCAGGAATTCGGTTTTGAAGCCGCGAAAAACTGCGAAAAAGGCCGCAAACGCGAGATGGCGCCACATGCACTGTTACCGACTTATTACCGACAAAATATTAAAAAATTATTATCTCGGCTACTGCTGGGCCGATTTTAATCAACCACGTCTCAAAAGAAAGGGAAACCAATACGCTACACGATAAAAAATACCCCGATGCTGTAAGTATAAACAGTTGGCCGGAATAACAATTTCAATTGTTTAATTGTTTATAACAAATGAACCACAGATAAGACAATATCCACACCGGTTGGAAATGTTAGCTGATCCTCCTAGCTTCAATTTATGTCTGCTGGTCATTGCTGTAGCTAGCATGCAAGTCGTAATAATGGCATTTGTTTATAATTTCCTTAAACAATTTCAATTACCTCGCGTTCTACTGTGCCGATTTTAATCAACGACGTCTCAAATTGAGGATCTTGGCTCAACGGACAATCTGATTCCAGATTCGATCGGCCCTCGTGTATAGTTTCGGTGCAATACCCAAACGAATAGTTTATGTGTTTATAAATAATAACCTGCTTATGCAGCAGTTGTAAGTCGCTTATCGTCGTGTAGCAGAATGCTTTACCTTCATTTTGAGCACTCGATCATCGATCTGGCGCGTCCAGAAGCTGAGATAATTGCTATGACCCGGAGTGCATTTTCGCCGATATTTCAATTGTTAATAACTTTTGAACCAACAATGCTATATTGTTGCAACTGTTGGAGCAGATAGGTATGTTTCGTACCTTTAATTTAAAACAAGTCCCGATAAGATATACGCAGTACAAGCCGAGAAAAACGCATTTGTTTAAATAAACGATGTAATCCAGGAATTCGGTTTTGAAGCCGCGAAAAACTGCAAAAAGGCCGCAAACGCGAGATGGCGCCACATGCACTGTTACCGACTTATTACCGACAAAATATTAAAAAATTATTATCTCGGCTACTGCTGGGCCGATTTTAATCAACCACGTCTCAAAAGAAAGGGAAACCAATACGCTACACGATAAAAAATACCCCGATGCTGTAAGTATAAACAGTTGGCCGGAATAACAATTTCAATTGTTTAATTGTTTATAACAAATGAACCACAGATAAGACAATATCCACACCGGTTGGAAATGTTAGCTGATCCTCCTAGCTTCAATTTATGTCTGCTGGTCATTGCTGTAGCTAGCATGCAAGTCGTAATAATGGCATTTGTTTATAATTTCCTTAAACAATTTCAATTACCTCGCGTTCTACTGTGCCGATTTTAATCAACGACGTCTCAAATTGAGGATCTTGGCTCAACGGACAATCTGATTCCAGATTCGATCGGCCCTCGTGTATAGTTTCGGTGCAATACCCAAACGAATAGTTTATGTGTTTATAAATAATAACCTGCTTATGCAGCAGTTGTAAGTCGCTTATCGTCGTGTAGCAGAATGCTTTACCTTCATTTTGAGCACTCGATCATCGATCTGGCGCGTCCAGAAGCTGAGATAATTGCTATGACCCGGAGTGCATTTTCGCCGATATTTCAATTGTTAATAACTTTTGAACCAACAATGCTATATTGTTGCAACTGTTGGAGCAGATAGGTATGTTTCGTACCTTTAATTTAAAACAAGTCCCGATAAGATATACGCAGTACAAGCCGAGAAAAACGCATTTGTTTAAATAAACGATGTAATCCAGGAATTCGGTTTTGAAGCCGCGAAAAACTGCGAAAAAGGCCGCAAACGCGAGATGGCGCCACATGCACTGTTACCGACTTATTACCGACAAAATATTAAAAAATTATTATCTCGGCTACTGCTGGGCCGATTTTAATCAACCACGTCTCAAAAGAAAGGGAAACCAATACGCTACACGATAAAAAATACCCCGATGCTGTAAGTATAAACAGTTGGCCGGAATAACAATTTCAATTGTTTAATTGTTTATAACAAATGAACCACAGATAAGACAATATCCACACCGGTTGGAAATGTTAGCTGATCCTCCTAGCTTCAATTTATGTCTGCTGGTCATTGCTGTAGCTAGCATGCAAGTCGTAATAATGGCATTTGTTTATAATTTCCTTAAACAATTTCAATTACCTCGCGTTCTACTGTGCCGATTTTAATCAACGACGTCTCAAATTGAGGATCTTGGCTCAACGGACAATCTGATTCCAGATTCGATCGGCCCTCGTGTATAGTTTCGGTGCAATACCCAAACGAATAGTTTATGTGTTTATAAATAATAACCTGCTTATGCAGCAGTTGTAAGTCGCTTATCGTCGTGTAGCAGAATGCTTTACCTTCATTTTGAGCACTCGATCATCGATCTGGCGCGTCCAGAAGCTGAGATAATTGCTATGACCCGGAGTGCATTTTCGCCGATATTTCAATTGTTAATAACTTTTGAACCAACAATGCTATATTGTTGCAACTGTTGGAGCAGATAGGTATGTTTCGTACCTTTAATTTAAAACAAGTCCCGATAAGATATACGCAGTACAAGCCGAGAAAAACGCATTTGTTTAAATAAACGATGTAATCCAGGAATTCGGTTTTGAAGCCGCGAAAAACTGCGAAAAAGGCCGCAAACGCGAGATGGCGCCACATGCACTGTTACCGACTTATTACCGACAAAATATTAAAAAATTATTATCTCGGCTACTGCTGCGCCGATTTTAATCAACCACGTCTCAAAAGAAAGGGAAACCAATACGCTACACGATAAAAAATACCCCGATGCTGTAAGTATAAACAGTTGGCCGGAATAACAATTTCAATTGTTTAATTGTTTATAACAAATGAACCACAGATAAGACAATATCCACACCGGTTGGAAATGTTAGCTGATCCTCCTAGCTTCAATTTATGTCTGCTGGTCATTGCTGTAGCTAGCATGCAAGTCGTAATAATGGCATTTGTTTATAATTTCCTTAAACAATTTCAATTACCTCGCGTTCTACTGTGCCGATTTTAATCAACGACGTCTCAAATTGAGGATCTTGGCTCAACGGACAATCTGATTCCAGATTCGATCGGCCCTCGTGTATAGTTTCGGTGCAATACCCAAACGAATAGTTTATGTGTTTATAAAAAATAACCTGCTTATGCAGCAGTTGTAAGTCGTTTATCGTCGTGTAGCAGAATGCTTTACCTTCATTTTGAGCACTCGATCATCGATCTAGCGCGTCCAGAAGCTGAGATAATTGCTATGACCCGGAGTGCATTTTCGCCGATATTTCAATTGTTAATAACTTTTGAACCAACAATGCTATATTGTTGCAACTGTTGGAGCACATAGGTACGTTTCGTACCTTTAATTTAAAAGAAGTCCCGATAAGATATACGCAGTACAAGCCGAGAAAAACGCATTTGTTTAAATAAACGATGTAATCCAGGAATTCTGTTTTGAAGCCGCGACAATCTGCGAAAAAGGCCGCAAACGCGAGATGGCGCCACATTCACTATTACCGACTTATTACCGACAAAATATTAAAAAATTATTATCTCGGCTTCTACTGGGCCGATTTAACTCGACGACGTCTCAAAAGGAAGGGAAACCAATACGCTACACGATAAAAAATACCACGTTGCTGTAAAAGTATGCGCTTGGCTGTAATGTTTCAATTGTTTAATTGTTTATAAGAATTGCACCGCATGTGGCATAATGTTGGCACCTATTGGAAATGATAGCTTATACTCCAAGCTTTAATTCATGTTGTGTGGTCATTGTTGTATCTCGTCGAGAAGTTGATATAATCTGAAGTCATTTTTATATCCTACTATCGTTATTTCCATACATTCTGTTAACAGGTGTTCTAGCGTTTCAAATTTTTGTCTGCACAGTTCACGTCTTTTTATTTACTAATATCGCTTAACAATCTTTCTCTCTCTTGCAACATATACGTACTAATATATTTTTTTGTGTGTGCAGGTCTGGTGGACAAAGAGTAAGGAGCTTGACCGACATTTCTCGTTGGGCATAAACCAAGAAAGAAGAAAGAATAAACCTTGCCATATACTATAGTTATAGTAAATTAGTTTCCTTGAATAGTTTGTAACCATTAGCGCATAAGATTAATTTAGTACAATTGTGTAATTAACTGTTATGTATACCTAGTATAGATTTTATTTTATATTCTCTTTATTCAGTAGATCTTGTATCAAATTTAATATTACTCTTACAACAAGTTCTACTGAATGCGCTACATATAAAATGCAAGATACAATAAATATTTTGGGCTTTACATGTGCATAAGTTACACAATTTTTGTAATTTAAAATACGTTTCAGCAAATAAAGTACGTAAATGTTAGTATAAGTTCTATCTGTAAGGTATATTGTAAATTAACTTCAATGAATAGTACATGTGTATTAGTTTGTAAATTTGAATTACCGCATTTTTGTAACTTGTATCTTCATTAATTATTTTGAATAAATCTCAACTGAAAGGAATTCTACGCCTCTCTTTATTTTAACACCCCTTAACTATCCTTGAAAAAACCTAATTCCAATTCCTTAAACAAGTTCTACCGTGCAGGAACTTTAAATGCAAAGTTCACAAGTGGAGAACTTGTAAAAATAATCTTCAACATTACTAAACATATTGCAACCAGGTGTAGATTAAGCGCCTCACCAAAATTCAACCAGGTTGCGAAGAAATGCCTAACGAAAATTAAATACGGTTCCGAACAATACCTCGTGAAAACGCAACAAAGTTCTAACCAACGCCTCGGGAAAATATAAGATAGTTGCTAATAACACCTAAAAAAATGCAACAAAGTTGCAAACAACTCCACATAAAAATGCAATTAAGTTGCAAGCAAGACATCGCGAAAGCAAAATGGAAACAACGCCTCGCGAAAATGCAACAGAGTTGCAAACAACGCCTCGCGAAAATGCAACAAAGTTGCAAACAATGCCTCGCGAAAATGCAACAAAGTTGCAAACAACGCCTCGCGAAAATGCAACAAAGTTGCAAACAACGCCTCGCGAAAATGCAACAAAGTTGCAAACAACGCCTCCCGAAAACGCAACAAAGTTGCAAAGATTTTCGAGAAAAATTTGCAACTTTGTTGCAAAAATTTTCGAGAAAAATTTGCAACTTTGTTGCAAAAATTTAGGCACAACATTGTTGCAAAATTTCTCGTGAATTTTTGCAACTTTGTTGCATTTTCGCGAGGCATTGTTTGCAACTTTGTTGCATTTTCGCGAGGCGTTGTTTGCAACTTTGTTGCATTTTCGCGAGGCGTTGTTTGCAACTTTGTTGCGTTTTCCTAGGGGACCAATTTGCAACATTCATTCAGCACTTGCATTTCTTACTTTCTGGTAGTAATATCTGCTCAAAATTGGCGATTCGGATCAGGAGAATATGATATGCGCGGAGGTATTCGAACATTCTCAATTCTAAGAAATGACGTCGTATTCCAGGAATTTCTAAGCGCTTAATTTAGTAACGTGTAGGGTCATTTTGACAAGTTTCTCGCTTTAGAACTACGCATTTAAAGTTCATCCACGGTACTACTTGTATAAGGAATCGGAATTAGGTTCTTTCAAGGATTGGTAAGGTGTGCAAATAAAAAGAGCAGTAGAATTTTTTTCATTGAAGATTTATTTTAATTAATTAATGAAGATACAAGTTACAAAAATGTTGTAATTCAAATTTACAAGCTAATACGTATAAACTAATTTTATATATCTATTTACAATACATCGTGCAACTAAATCTTGTACCAATTCTAAACTAACATTTATATAATATAAAAAATACTATAAACTTAGATAATCTAATACTTATAAACTATTCTTTAAAGTATATTTACAATATATCTTACAAAACCTTATAAATTTAAATTACAACAATTGTGTACCGTGTGCATATGTAAATTATTTATTATATCATTCATTTTATATTTAGCACATTCAGTAGAACTTGTAATAAAAGTACTACTAAAGTTTATATGAGTTCTACCAAATAAACTGAATATAAAATAAAATATATAATAGATATACATAACAGTTAGTTACACAATTGTTCTAAATTAATTTTAGGCGCTGACACTTGCAAACTACTTTTATACACCAATTTACTATAACTAAAGTATGTGGCAAGAATGATTCTTTCTTCTTTCTTGCATTTACGCGTGATGAGAAGTGCCGGTCAATGCTCTTTACTCCTTGCCTCCGAAACCTGCATACACAAAAAATATATTAGTAAAGGTATATAACTGATGACAAAAAGATGCTTAAGGGATATTTAGTCGCAACAGATGGAAGGGAGGCCAAAGTGGAAGCATAAGAGAAGGCTAAGATTATTTGAACAGGAATTGAACGAGTTTATAAATGTGAATTTGATGACAGCTGAAGTAAAGGAGTTGACGGACAGCCTTAAACAAATATACTATGAAATAAAATAACAGGAGTGGAACACAAAAATAAAAGGATATAGATATAACAATTATGCTGTGATATAATGTAACGCTAGACGATCTGAAGCGTAGAATAAGAGTTGAAGGCTTAGGAATGGAAACAGGAAGATATACATATAATAGATGTGCAATAAAGAGATGGCTAGTAAGAATATATAGGGCAAAATGTAAGGTAGAGGTGGTATGAAAGAAAGAGTGGAAGGGAAGAATCAGTAGGCTAAGATAGTAATCTAAAGTTAGGTTATATTTCCATTAACAAAAAGTACAAATTTCGTGGCTACGAGGTCCAAATAAAGAAGACTATTATCATTAGTATGTATTTATTATACACACGAACATTTATTGAAAGAACAAAATATTCAAAGATGTAAATACCATAGCTAAGTAGCTTGGCAAAAATATTTGACGGAACCTTGGTTTGTTATAAACAATTAAACAAGTAAATTAATTGTTACGGGCGAGTTATTACTATTACAGGTACATAGCTTATTTCTTTCTCTTTCATTTGACACCTCATGGATTAAAAAATAACCACCAGGAACCGAGATAACAAACTTACAAATAACATCGCGTTTTACAATCTGTCGGTAACGATGTCAGTGACATGAATATGGAACTGGCGCTATAGAGCCACATAGGCAGTCGATAACCAAGCAGACATGTGGCGCCATCTCGCGTTGTCGGTCCTTTGGCAGTTTTCCGCACCGCCTTGTTTAAAGAAATTATAAACAAATGCGTTTACATCGACTTGCCGACGAGCTACACCAATGACCACCCGACATGAATTAAAGCTTGGAGAATAACCTACCATCTCCAACCGAAGTGAACATTGCTCCATGTGGCGTTCATTTGTTATAAACAATTAAGCAATTAAAATTGTTATTACGTCTAACTGTATACAGCTACAGCATCGGCGTATTTTTTAAAGTGTAGCTTATACTCTTCCCCTTCGTTTGAGACTTCGGTGATCAAAATGGGCCCAGTAGAACGCGAGATAATTGAATTTGTTTAAAGAAATTATAAACAAATGCGTTTACATCGACTTGCCGACGAGCTACACCAATGACCACGCGACATGAATTAAAGCTTGGAGAATAACCTACCATCTCCAACCGAAGTGAACATTGCTCCATGTGGCGTTCATTTGTTATAAACAATTAAACAATTAAAATTGTTATTACGTCTAACTGTATATAGCTACAGCATCGGCGTATTTTTTAAAGTGTAGCTTATACTCTTCCCCTTCGTTTGAGACTTCGGTGATCAAAATGGGCCCAGTAGAACGCGAGATAATTGAATTTGTTTAAAGAAATTATAAACAAATGCGCTTACATCGACTTGCCGACGAGGTACACCAATGACCACGGGACATGAATTAAAGCTTGGAGAATAACCTACCATCTCCAACCGAAGTGAACATTGCTCCATGTGGCGTTCATTTGTTATAAGCAATTAAACAATTCAAATTGTTATTACGTCTAACTGTATATAGCTACAGCATCGGCGTATTTTTTAAAGTGTAGCTTATACTCTCCCCCTTCGTTTGAGACTTCGGTGATCAAAATGGGCCCAGTAGAACGCGAGATAATTGAATTTGTTTAAAGAAATTTTAAACAAATGCGATTACATCGACTTGCCGACGAGCTACACCAATGACCACGTGACATGAATTAAAGCTTGGAGAATAACCTACCATCTCCAACCGGAGTGAACATTGCTCCATGTCGCGTTCATTTGTTATAAACAATTAAACAATTAAAATTGTTATTACGTCTAACTGTATATAGCTACAGCATCGGCGTATTTTTTAAAGTGTAGCTTATACTCTTCCCCTTCGTTTGAGACTTCGGTGATCAAAATGGGCCCAGTAGAACGCGAGATAATTGAATTTGTTTAAAGAAATTATAAACAAATGCGTTTACATCGACTTGCCGACGAGCTACACCAATGACCACGCGACATGAATTAAAGCTTGGAGAATAACCTACCATCTCCAACCGAAGTGAACATTGCTCCATGTGGCGTTCATTTGTTATAAACAATTAAACAATTAAAATTGTTATTACGTCTAACTGTATATAGCTACAGCATCGGCGTATTTTTTAAAGTGTAGCTTATACTCTTCCCCTTCGTTTGAGACTTCGGTGATCAAAATGGGCCCAGTAGAACGCGAGATAATTGAATTTGTTTAAAGAAATTATAAACAAATGCGCTTACATCGACTTGCCGACGAGGTACACCAATGACCACGCGACATGAATTAAAGCTTGGAGAATAACCTACCATCTCCAACCGAAGTGAACATTGCTCCATGTGGCGTTCATTTGTTATAAGCAATTAAACAATTCAAATTGTTATTACGTCTAACTGTATATAGCTACAGCATCGGCGTATTTTTTAAAGTGTAGCTTATACTCTCCCCCTTCGTTTGAGACTTCGGTGATCAAAATGGGCCCAGTAGAACGCGAGATAATTGAATTTGTTTAAAGAAATTTTAAACAAATGCGATTACATCGACTTGCCGACGAGCTACACCAATGACCACGTGACATGAATTAAAGCTTGGAGAATAACCTACCATCTCCAACCGGAGTGAACATTGCTCCATGTCGCGTTCATTTGTTATAAACAATTAAACAATTAAAATTGTTATTACGTCTAACTGTATATAGCTACAGCATCGGCGTATTTTTTAAAGTGTAGCTTATACTCTTCCCCTTCGTTTGAGACTTCGGTGATCAAAATGGGCCCAGTAGAACGCGAGATAATTGAATTTGTTTAAAGAAATTATAAACAAATGCGTTTACATCGACTTGCCGACGAGCTACACCAATGACCACGCGACATGAATTAAAGCTTGGAGAATAACCTACCATCTCCAACCGAAGTGAACATTGCTCCATGTGGCGTTCATTTGTTATAAACAATTAAACAATTAAAATTGTTATTACGTCTAACTGTATATAGCTACAGCATCGGCGTATTTTTTAAAGTGTAGCTTATACTCTTCCCCTTCGTTTGAGACTTCGGTGATCAAAATAGGCCCAGTAGAACGCGAGATAATTGAATTTGTTTAAAGAAATTTTAAACAAATGCGATTACATCGACTTGCCGACGAGCTACACCAATGACCACGCGACATGAATTAAAGCTTGGAGAATAACCTACCATCTCCAACCGAAGTGAACATTGCTCCATGTGGCGTTCATTTGTTATAAACAATTAAACAATTAAAATTGTTATTACGTCTAACTGTATATAGCTACAGCATCGGCGTATTTTTTAAAGTGTAGCTTATACTCTTCCCCTTCGTTTGAGACTTCGGTGATCAAAATGGGCCCAGTAGAACGCGAGATAATTGAATTTGTTTAAAGAAATTATAAACAAATGCGTTTACATCGACTTGCCGACGAGCTACACCAATGACCACGCGACATGAATTAAAGCTTGGAGAATAACCTACCATCTCCAACCGAAGTGAACATTGCTCCATGTGGCGTTCATTTGTTATAAACAATTAAACAATTAAAATTGTTATTACGTCTAACTGTATATAGCTACAGCATCGGCGTATTTTTTAAAGTGTAGCTTATACTCTTCCCCTTCGTTTGAGACTTCGGTGATCAAAATGGGCCCAGTAGAACGCGAGATAATTGAATTTGTTTAAAGAAATTATAAACAAATGCGATTACATCGACTTGCCGACGAGCTACACCAATGACCACGTGACATGAATTAAAGCTTGGAGAATAACCTACCATCTCCAACCGGAGTGAACATTGCTCCATGTCGCGTTCATTTGTTATAAACAATTAAACAATTAAAATTGTTATTACGTCTAACTGTATATAGCTACAGCATCGAGGTATTTTTTAGAGGTAACAGCGGGCGCATCCTTCGTCCAGAACCACCATGGTGGGCCCACACATTGTAACCCGTTTACACTGAGACCGTTTTATCATGCTAAAAGCTCCCATCCAGCGCTCCTCCGAGCCGAGAGCAGAAAAGGGAATGGAGCCAAGAAACGGGAAGGGAGGGGAAAGTGCGCAGCCAATTCGCTCGAATTATTTTCCACATAATTATCAGACGTCTCTTAAACGTTTAATAATTATACAGTAAATAATTGATTGCCCAGGTGTCACCCCGTGGAGGTTACTGCGCCTGGAGACCCTCCCTAGCCACGGCCCCTCCACCCTCCAATTACGGAAAAACTAAATCTACTATCATTTCTAAGGAAGAAAAATCTCCTATTATTGTCAATTTGTAGAACGTTCATTAAATGATCGTAGTACAAATACGACAACAACAGGAGTACTTAGGAGAATCGCGACCGCGAGCTAAATTGAATATCAGGAGGAAACCTGAAAGAAAATTTGCAAGATGATCCAATTTCCTGAAATAAAACTTTCTTAAAAATATATCCTATGACCTTAAAAACTAGACAACGAAATATTAGGGCAGTGGTGAACACTGCTGTCTTAAAGACTATGATACAGCTTAAAAATAAATCCTACCTCATTAAATACTAGATAGATTCAAATGCGCCCTGCCTGTCTAAAGATCTAACTTAAAACTAGTATGACCCTACCTCGTACAACATCTAAGAGTTCAATTGAAAGAACAATTTCAATAATATCCTACCTACATAGGACTCTAATTAACACTTTCCCATACTGATACAGGTATAAGTATGCAAATACTTAATATGGAATAATTAATGGGGGAATTAATTCGTGGCCCATGGTGTCCTAGAACAGACTGAACCAATTTTTAGGTTCATAAACCCTGCCTAAGTAAAAGTCTAATAATTTCAATTCGCGTAAAACCTGCCTGTATAAAGATCTAAGAGTGCGTGTTCAAACAAAACCTACCTACATAAAGAGCTAAAAGTATTTTTCGCTTTATAATTAGGTCTGCCTAATTATTTGTCTAACACCCGTAATTAGTTAAAAGGGCAGGGGCAGGGGCAGGGGCAGGGGCAGGTTGAGAGTGTGGTCATATTATACATATTTTATGTAATCCGCTTCTTTAGCTGATTTTAGTCAATGCTTCTGAAACAAATACAACCTGGAAGTAATTAGTAAAGCGTTATATAAATCTTAAACTCACAAATGGGATCGACGAGGCTGCCTCTTTAAATTTTAACTTTTCAATAGTGTCCTTGATCATATTTATGTATCTGTTTCATATGTATTCCACTTTGAGCCCCTGACGTCGGTACTTCCATTTGTTTAATATATCATATTTGGGTTGATCTGTAAATCTGTAACAATCTCATGCACTGGATTAGTGACATCACCAAGTCCCACCATTTTACATTTAATTGAAGCTGCTTTTAATTCGTAATAAGTGAATTTTACCGAAGTTTTTATAATAATAATAGGTAATTGGATTTCGGCTGAGGTGATACATTCTTTTCTACTGTCCAGATCAAAGTGAATGGTAGTATCAATTGCATTAAAGACTCTAAATCGAAGTAGTCACATTTCAATACAATTGATTCTATTTTGCTTCTACAAAGAAGCGACAAACGATTATTCGGAAGTAAAATATAAAACTTCCACTATCACCATGCCGCGGTCCAAGTGCAGCCAAGAACATTTTTCGCGCAGGATTCTTTATTAAACATTTACGGATATCGCGAGTGAATTTCAATTTCTACGAAGCAAGTACGAAAAGTTATAAAAATTGACTCTACTAAAACAAAAAGATGAGAATAAAATTACCACGATTAAGAGAAAATATTTAGAAGTTAAACTCGAATAATGAACGGTCACTAGTATTGACTCTAACTGAATTCCACTATCTCGAGTTATTGTAAAATCAAAGATTCTGCATATTATTTTTTTTCCATTTCTTATCTCTCTTTTCTTTCTTCTTTTTTCATTTCTTATCTCCCTTTTCTTTTTTTTATTATCATTTCTTATCATTTTCCTTTTTTCTCTTATTTTCATTTCTTTTCTTTTTTTTCTTTTATTTAATTTCGTTTACGCGGTAGTTTACAACTATATGTGCAAATTTTTAGCAGTATTTCCATCAACAGACATTCCAGGTAGAATAATTATTAAGATAAAAAAATAAAAAGAAAGACAAATATAGAGCACTGAAAAGAAAAATTACACCATATACAACAAGAATTGCCAAAGAATTGGTCAGCCATGATCATTGGCTGACGATGATGTGCCAATCTCAAGGGTGGCACAGGGACAGGCTTCCAATTGGAAGCAGTTGGGGACTGGTATTCGCAACTCTAATTAAAAACGCGACCTTTAATCAACGCAACGCTAACTAGCACTCGCGATGCAATCATTTCGCAACACTATTTATTAAGGTTGATAGAAAGAAAACAGTTAATTATTTGTAATATCAAAAAACAATGCAATTGAGGGTCCTCTGGAAAGTTAGCTGAAGGCTCAAGACCCGAAAACAATCTCCGCAACACTAAAAACTTTGTCATACGTAAAATATATTATAAAATATTACAATTCAACTAACAATAAGAACGGAAGATTTGCAAGAACATTTGCGACGTCGTTGCGCAACGCTAAGTCAAACCCGATTTTCATTTGCTCGCAACTCTAATACAACGCGATATTTTTGGGAGGGCTGCATGGTTGCGCCGGAATGTGCGTCGGCCAAGTCCAAATAAAAATTCTACAAGTGAAAATGCAAGCACAGTGACAAAGTAGTAACAAAGAATGATTCCCCATTCTTAAAAAGAATGGCAAACCATTAGTAGTTGCCCTCTTGAGCGACAGTTTGTCGGGCCTCTTCGGCATATAGCCTCTTCTTTTCGTTGGACCCGAGGGCCACCTGAAACTTAAACTAGGCTCGAGGCTCTACTCGGAAATCAAGAAAAAACTTATAAAGGTGAAATAAAGAGTCTAAATCGCGGAGCTAAGTGAAACGCACGCGACCGAATCACGACCAAATAAAATCGTACAAATTGCGATTGCGGAAAATCGCAATGACTACGATTAAAATTGTAATCATTCTTCGTTCACGCGTGCAGCCTCGAGCATAACGTAAGGCGTTTCGTTTCGGAGCCTAAATCGCGACTACGACCGCGTAGGATTCGAAAAACCGATAGGCAAAGCCAGAGGCGAACGCATTTTCGTTCGCGCCACAGCTTCACCGTCGACTTTTCAAATCAGATTTCCTGAAACAGGTTGAACACGCGAAATATTGCCTACCCGATCAGAGACTGTGTCAACCTGCCCGGCCCTACCTACTTATGTCTATCAATCACACCAGAAAGTATGCTACCTATCCTACCTGGACCTATATTTAAAAAATGGCAAACGGGCACACCAACACACGACACTCCACGGTTCTCAGCCAAACACTTGGGCGCAAAAGCCTACACTAGGGAGGCGTCCCGGGACGCCCCCGACACCCAAGTGTTGTCACAACTTGCACACTCTAAGGTACGTACCATTTGCCTGAAATCGACTGACAGTGGCTGGAATCTTTGCGTTCACGTGAAAAAAGCCACGTCGCGGTTGAGATAATTAATAGATATTTGATCAAATAATTAAATAGCACCGATGCAAGAGGTACTTGATAGCAATTGATAAGTATATAGTAGGGATTACTAATGCAATTAATAGTAAAAATGATGTCTCTGTTTTAAATTAATGGACATCTTATCTTGGTCATAATAGCTACATTTTAGCACGGAACGACGCAAATCCACAGCCTAACCACACACACAATGCGGATATTACGTCGCGCACGATACACCAAACGCACTGTCAGTCGCCAACAATAAATCATTCAATAGCTTATCGACTAAAGAAATATCATCGTGCTCTACCACCGTTTTCCCACCCAAGTAGCACAGGGGCACGTGAGTGGGATCCGGGCAGTGAACACGGAAAGGGTTAAACCTGGAAATCCTCGTCTAAAAAATGATAAAGAGATATGATTATATTTTATTGAAGAGAAAATGCAACGACTCTACTTTGTTACAAAAATTATGCAATGACTCTACATTATTAGAAAAATTATGCAACGACTCTACTTTATTAGAAAAATTATGCAATGACGCTACTTTATTAGAAAAATTATTCAATGACTCTACTTTAATACACTTTGAATTAAAGTGAAACATCCTCGGGTGTTCCCGTCATCAAAGCATTGGTTCTAAAACACAATGTTGGTTTTAAAGTAGATTGCCTTGATATCGAGATCTACCCGTTCGCGTATTGTCTTTTTGTACATTCAGGTTCAATTAATATCTTGTACGGGAAGAAGTGAATTTATTGATATCTTTATATGCTAAAGACTAATACGGATATATCGAATAATAAAATTATTCGATAGTTCCAACAAAGCGACAAGGTATATAAGTACCTTTACTTTATATTCAATGAAAGTATTATAGATAAAAGAAGAAATACTACGTTCTTACTAACAGCAATCATTATGCATTTTATTATAACTGTGCCCTAATTGCAATTAACAAATAAACGAAGTCGAATGGTATTCGACTTCTCCACTATAAACTAATGCGCGTATGATACTGGACGCCACTTTATATTCATTTAATAATGAATAACTATTTAAATATTCCTTTCATACGTATTCAATTAAATACTCCATTATAAAAAGATGCATAGCGATATATTTTATACTAAATTTCTCTCTTGAAACTCTCAATCTATTTTGAAACGCGTTGTACAAGAAGACCTATCCTCATATAATATAAAACAGTATACAAGTTACTACTCATTAGTATATTTGTGTATACCCATGGTCACAGTGCTTGCCAGAAAAATCTACGTAATTACAACCGATCACTCGTGTCGGTTCGGACCTTTCGTCCTGCGACATGATTGAGTGACCAGAGGAACTTTAAAGCATGCCACTCACCGGTTGCAGACTCGCCAGGGGCGCGGTCAAGCTCGCCGCGGTCGTAGCCATGGAAGCTGCTGAAACATTCAAGAAGGGCAGACAACATTAAAACCTTTATTCTTTCAGTACTTGTAGAATGTGTTAATCATCAAAGATTATTGCAATACATGATTAAAGAAATAAAGAGATACTTACTCGTCAGGTTGATGGACGAAGCCCGAACTCGCCGAACAGGACACTGACTCTAATGGAACACTTATGATCGACAAACAAAGTAATTCTAATCTCGCGAGAGTATTATTTCGGAGCAAACGCTGACTCTACTTTCGCGTCTCTTTACTGTTATTTACGTTCAATTATTATTAGGAGCGGTTGCGCTCAAAAAATAATAAAAACAACATTGGCGGAACAAGCACTGACTCTACCGACCGCATTGCGCGCGGCCAACAATATCGTTATGGTGATACCATCGAGCCCACGGCACCTTCTGAAACATTCCAAAAGAGCGAACAACGTTAAAATTTTTGCATTAGCAGTACTATCTGAACATCATAATTATCGAAGATCATTGTAAAATAATATTAAAGAAGCGCAAAGTTACTTACTCTTCAAGTTGATGGATGAAAGCCCGAACTCGCCGAACGGCATAGGTGTTGACTCAAATACCGGAATACATGGAATATATGCGATCGACAAATAAAGTGACTCTATTTTTCGCGAGAGAAATATTTCGAAGCAAACACTGACTCTACTTTCGCGTATCTTTACTACTATTTATATTTCATTACAATTATTAAGAGTGGTTCCGCTCTAAAAACAATAAAAAGAACTTTTGCGGAGCAAACACTGACTCTACGAACCGCATTGTGCGCAGTCATCAAAATTTTCTGAAAGAAAATCTGTACAAGTTAGTAAATGGGGTGAGGAGATTGAAATTGAAGCAATACATATTTGATTTTATTTGTCTTTCTTATTTCTTCATCCTGTCAAACGTCTGTTGAGGAAATACTGCTTTTTTTCTTCAGTAAAATACTACCGTATTATTATTCAGATTTAATTATTATTAATTGTCTAAAAGACTAATCAAATGATTTATGAAAAGCATACTGTGACTGCTCTTTGTCAGGGTTTTGAAGGTGTTCATTATCTTAGTAAATACTTAGCATCGCGCATTTATAAATTGTCGTAGCTGCTTGTAGAAATGGAAATTCGAAACTATTAGGGCATGGTAACAAGTACGTAACTACGCGTGTAATCCTGCATCGAAAATACAATTTGGCCGCACTTGTGATTAGGTCACAGAGATAATGAAGGTATTTGGTAAAAACAATTAGTGAAACTATAATAAAAATCGCAACCGAAATGCAGCGAAACGTGAACGTATTTCTATTTTTCGTTTAGAATTAATTTTTCTAGATTTAATCGCGACTACTGTAAGTTCTATTTGAAATGTTTTCTTTATTTAGCGAACATGGATATACGAATTGGGAGAAGTAAGTAATGAGATCGATTTACAATAATGAAAGTTCAATAACTTTCAACCGACGGAAACGAACTTGAGCCGAAGACCAATCGCCTGATAACAAGAGATATACATAAACTGTTGGGATAATACGTTAAATGTTACCATTCTTCCATCATATGGCATCGAACTGATTGTTATGCATCGTAGTAATTATATCTCAATACTCCATTTCTGTAGCCTCAATATATTATTCTTTGCCAGCCAATCATCCATTATATCTGGAACAAAAGATATGACCTGTGATGGATCTGTTCTAAAATCAGAATCGAATTCGAACTCGCAAAAGCAGCATATAAGTGACTGATTAAAATATAATAAAGATTCGAAGAATCGTTCAAACTTATAAATTAGTTAACGCGATGTTACAACAAACAACTAGTTAATCTCATTGAAACAAAATCCGGATGACGGACGAAGACGACCTTTAATCATTAAAGTTTAATGTGCTGTTGCGATAGTGGAACGAGTGTGAGTTAAACGCGTATTAATTAATAGAAGCTAATAATGAAGCGTACACGATGGTAAAGTAAAGCCTGTGGCGCTCTTGTGTTGTAGAGTGAGGTATGTTTCTAGCTTTCAACTGCATAGATGACTTTACACCGCGACGCTTCAATTGAGACTGACGGGTCGCGCGCCGTGCGTTGGCTGACACCACTCTGCGACGCGCAGGCGCGTCGGTGGTTTTCGCTATTTCCGTCAATTCTACTATCCCAGGGTCATACCTACTGGACTTTTACTATTTCTGACAAACTTTTAGCTAGGCCTACGATCCTCGGTAAAGAATTCTTTTGTTCTTTGCCGCGCAATGAAAGCGGGACAGCGCAGGCGGGACGCTTTACGTGACACGCGTTTCCTTGTCAATTTCATCGCCCCGATGCATCGCGATGAGATTTCGACTCAACTCGAGCCAATCCGAAGTGCATCACGCGACCAGGCATTTTTCTACCGAAACGTTGCCCGGGCAATAGCTTTCCTGATCCCTCCCAAAGCATTTACATATATTCACACAATTCTTGAGGAAAGAATAGTTCTAAAAGTGTTCACATCACTGTTCATGTGCAGAGGACGCTCGACTCAGCGTGATTTTTCTGAGTCGGTGTGTCAGTCATGGTGGGCCACGAAGGTCCATTCCTATATCTTGTCCGTGCTCCCGTACCATTTTCATGTCACTGACATCGTTACCGACATATTGTCAAAAAGCAATGTTAATTATAAATTTGATATCTCGGCTTCTAATCATTGTTTTTTTTTTATCAATGACGCGTCGAATGATAGAGAAAATAGTAGTAAAGAAAACAATTTAAATAGTAATTACAGGCAACTGGATAGTTGTGTATAAAAGAATGTGCAGCGAAGCAAAAAGGTATGCCAAGAAGTAAAGGTGAATGCAGTGGAGCAACTTTATTGCCAAACTGCAGTCTTATATAATTTATTATACTAAGAAAAAGATAAATGTAGCTATACGATTTTCTCTCTGATTTTAGCTATATATCTCATAATCAAAGTAAGAAACCTACGAAAGCTATGCATGACTCCTATCTCCAACACTACTTCAGTAAATATTGGTACACGAAAGTTCATAGGGTTATTTACTAATTCCTATATCTCGTCTGTGGGTGTAACTTTGCGTCTTAACAATCATCTTTTAACGGGATATAACGCTCAAGTAGAAAAGTGTTTATTTCATTGTAATACACGATCATAAGTAGAAAAAATAACAATGCAATCAAAAAGTCAGTCCATATATTAATTATTAATCATTAAGCATAATGATGTGATTTTTGATAGCACGAAGAATTATGTACAGATTTAAGTATCGCGTTCATGCCGGGCTTGCGATATATCGTAATAACATTTTTAGTTACTCTTTCCTCTTACACGTAATTTCTATGTAAGGAGAACCAAATCATTTGACTTTTTTCATTGTCCGAATTTCTATCACATACGCGAAAAACTTTAAATTTAGTGAGTCATTTGCCATTAACCAGCAGTTTTTTCTTTTAATGGAGAAGTTGTTGCTAAAGCTAACGTATGTTGCCCTCCACCTGCAACTCGTATTACTATTTTCCCCTCTAGTTGCTTTCCTTTGACTGTCGTAGGCTCCTCAACGTCTTCTTCCTGTCCTGTACCTAGTTGGCCACTTGAACCCATACCCCATGAATATAGATCTCCTGTACGAAGATGTAAAAATACAACGTTTACAACGATATTACTGTTATCGGGAGTTAATCCCGAAACGTTAGATAGCTACCTGTTTCAGTAACAGCAAAACACTGGGCACTACCTGCTGCAACGTCGATACACTTAAAGGAACTTAATTTAGGAACTGGTGTTAACTCTTTTGCATCGGTACAATTGGATCCAAGTCCAAGACGGCCGTACTCTTTACGGCCCATTACAAATACTTGACCAGAATCGTCCAGGGCAATGGTATGATGCTGGCCGCTACTAATGTGCCTCCAAACTTTCCCACTAAAGGTTTTTGCAATTTGGGGGTGAAAATGCGTTATAGGATCCTTTAAGCCTGAAATTATTATACATGGGTTAAAGAATTCTCTATAAATAAATTTACATTTACACTTCATCATTCTTATTTATTTCTCTTTTTCTTCCATGTGCTTACCAATTTGATAATAATTATTCAATCCAAACACATATATGTCACCCTTTTGATATTCTTTAGCAAATGTACAATATGTACCAGCCCATACGTCATCAAATTCTAGTTTCTTAGTAACTTTAAATTCCACTAATCCTGGGTTTAACAACGGTCCCATACCGTGACGTGTATTCCTATTAGCTGCTCTAGCAGCTACTCGTCCTAATTGGCCTTGTTCTCCACACCCACATGTGTACACGTGTCCATTTTCATTTAGTAAGACTAAGTGGTCAGCACCAGATGCTATTTTAACTATTTTCACATTAGGCAGTATTTCTATTGGAAACTGTTCGTTTCCTTTCATCGTTAGACCCATAGTACCATGCGAATCCTTGAAGAAGCATAGTCTTATAAAAGTTGTTCTTTGTAGTTGGTATAAATAATGACACAGCAAAGTTACTATTTAAAGATAACAAATGCTATACCCTAAAAGAGCCCCATGCAAAAACTCGTCCGTCTTCTAGCAAAGCGGCACTATGGGAATCTCCAGCCGTCACCTGAATAGCTTTGCCAGGTAGGTGGACAGCACCCGGTTCGGCCTCCGAACCCTCTTTAGAGGTATCTCGTCCCAATGCTCCCTCGTCATTGCACCCAAAGGTTAATACCTCTCCGGATTGTCTTAGACAGACATTATGCATGCCACCAGCAGCTACAGCTACGATGTCTTGATATCCAGGAATGGCTGCCGGACGTGTTTTCTCTATTACATCTTCTCCTAAACCAAGTTGTCCCACATCGCCTTGGCCAAATACAAGTAACACACCGCCAGTTGCAAATTGCCGTAAATCAGGTTTTACAACTAATTCTGTAAAATGCATGTAAATATGTTTCATTGTATTCGATTTAAGGGAAAACAAGGCTCATGCCCATCGACGTTTGTCGTGGGGCGCGTATAATTCATAATGCGACAACAGAAGAATGATTACTACGACTTCACGAAACTATTCAAAGACGCCAAGTACACATTGAGCTGCCAATATCGAAGGGCGTAATAATTATCGATCGTGAAACACATCGTTGAAACATATCCTTGTGTCTCAAGCTTTTATACTTTTCAACGAATTCTCCTCTTCGTTGATACATTTTTTGGCGGCAAAAGTATAAGGATAAGAAGCTTTTCAATATTGTGGAAATAACGACTCACCGTGCTTTCTCCTTATCTGTTTCGGTTCCCGTGGACCTTTTGCAGAATTTGGAGCTGATCGTTTTGTTGCTTTCTTTGGCGGCACTAAAAATATACCGAGGTTATGATTACAAACATCCACATAATTATGTTTTTATGACTGTCACGTATGGACAAATGAACGATTTTAATATCGTCATTCATATACGTACTTATTTTCTAAGGTAATTGTTTTGGAATTGTAATATATAGCGCCTCGCACTCAATTGGCGCCAAAAGTTGCAATGCTCTTAACCTCGCGACTGTTGCGCAACTCACGAGAAGCGCTAACGTCCGGTTTACACAGAAAACTTGGTCACTTTAATATCTTCGGCTGATTTTCAACTACAAACCTCACTTCCGACGTAACTACAAAGCGTAGCCTCTTCGTAACGGAAATTTCGTCTCTTTCTCTTTGACTGGTTACCACGTGGTTCTAACTACGGGGCTATATGTACTTCGATCCGGTTTACTTAGATCCGGTAAAACATTCAAGTTGCCTCAGGATTCGGTTACTACAAAGAAACCATTATTTTTAAACTATTCTGTGTTTTTTGTTAAATAAAAAAATAATTGTCAACGACAATTTGCAAAGGGTAAGCGACAGAATGTTTGAGACGGTAGAGGAGGAAGCGCGCGCGCGAGAGAGGGAGGGAGAGAGAGGGAGAGAGAGAGAGAGAGAGAGAGAGAGAGAGAGTGAGAGAATAACAACTGCCTATGGGAGGGGGGAGAGTTAAAAGATCCCGCATATTAATCTGATTCATCGTTTTACTTAATTCTCCATACATTCCCGGTGAGAATTTTCATGCTTACTAAGAAAAAGTAAATAGTTCATTATATTTGAATAATTTCTTAAGCAAAAGAAAAATAGATTTTTCTCCATTCTCACAATTAATTTCGAAAGAACATATTTTTCTGTCTCCAAATTTATGATTCAACGATATACGAAGCGAATTTCGATGAAGAGGGTATAGATCACGAAAATGGTCGAATTTCTAAATTTCCATCGCACTGCTTTCGCGTTTGAATTTCTTGTCCGGACGACTTCTCAACAATTCGCTCCAGAGAAATAACTCAGCATCTAGATCGAGGACCGCAAAGAAAGGGGTAGAATGTTGGGGTGGTTGCAAGATTTGTCGCAACGTCCTAAACTCTGCCGACGTTCCGGTAATGTGCTCGCGAAGATGGCACGTGGTTTCTGGAATTGCGCGAGGTATTCGTCACGGTGCGGTTCCGTCTGGTCACTATTCGCGCCAAGTCGCAAATTAGCACGCGTTAAAATAATACGGGGCCGAGGGGTTTACGTTAGGTTTGCTGCCCCATGGTGGACAACAGCATATGCATGTTCCATATGTAGGATGCAACGAAAGAGTCGTCTAGCGCGGGTGAGAGACGGAGTTGGAAGAGGGGTTGAACCAGCGGGGGCTGGCCGGTTATCAGAGGGGTCAGATACGTTGGCGCGCGCCAGTCGAAGCCGAGACTTCGCCCGCGCAACGTCCCTTCGTCTTTGTCTGGTGAACGACCTTTTCGTTCGAACGTTTTCGACTCGCTGCTCTTTCACGTTCTCTGTTTGTTCTTCGTTATTGGAACTTCATTTTTCTTTTCGACTCGTGAAAAGGGCGCCGCACGATTAGTAGCGTTTATTCAATCACGGCCGAAGGAATTTTTTCTAACCCGCGGGTTTGTGTTTACCTTTGAAGCACCTTTAAGGGAGCGAACGAATTGCAGGGCACTGGTGTTCGGAAGTAGAGCCGTTGGAAAGAAAACTTCATGTAGAAGAATCAGAAGTCATGACGAAAGTGCGCCGATACAGATTTCTTTCGCTCTTCGTACACATCCTGCTTGGCGGTAAGTTTTATAGAATACACTATTTTGCTATCACAATATTCCGGTGTCCGAACTGTTTCCGTTCCAAGGGGGAACGAAGCTGCGCTTCGCCTATTACTGTCCGCAAATCCTTCCTGGGCAGATGATCTCAGAATTATGTTCGTATCGTGACGCGCACACTTGTTTCACCCCAGAATGTACATGTATATGTATGGGAATAAATCGTTAACAGTTCGCACGACTCGTTGAGTCGCCTTTTACATGTTTCGATCGCGAACAAAATTGACAACAGTTTGGATATGAAATCGAATAGAGTCGATCGTGCACGGAGAAGCGGTCGCAACCCCCTCAATCGATGCAAGTGGTTCGGCGGATCCGAGATGCCGTATCCTTGGTTGGCCAGTCTTGCACGTGCTTTTAAGAAAATGAGGGCAACGCTGTTTTCTCGTACAGAGTTCTCCCCCCGTAGATATTATTTATGTTTATCTCTCGATAACAGAAACCGGAAATACGATGAATTTCGTGAATATCTGCCAGGATAGAAAGGTCGCCGGGTGGTCGCAGATGCGGCCAGTGCAGGGGATGCAATACTTAATTAATATCGAGGGCGTACTTTGCGGTTTGGGATCGACTTATTCGTTCGAAGAGATTCGAGGAGGAGGCGCGCCGATTTTCTGTGAAAAAGAAAAACAAAGGGAAATGAAAGCCCTTGCGGAGGAAGCGGCGAGATAGGGAAGATAGGGAAGATAGGGAGGAAAAGTACATACAGCTGGAAAGAATAGTGATCAGCTATTCCCACTTGGAGGACCAGCTGAATATGCATGAAACAATCGCATATCTCATGCAATTAGCCGAAGCAAATCTTTCCCCTTCTTCGTCCTCCCCTTTTTATTCCGAGAAAGCGGCCCTACCAACCGTTTCCTACCCTCTACACTTTTTCTTCGTTTACCTGGCGTTAGTCGTGAAAGTAGGCAACGGTTGAAAATTTGGCTGCAATCGCGGCGCGTATCTGTTATTCATGGCCAAATGGCGCCGATGGAAATTGCATTTTAAATCGCGGTAATGTCGACTCGTTTTCACGACCGATAAACTTGTTTCGCTTCAACGTATTTGCCGCTTTCAGTTTCGATACATCGCAGCACTCACGCGTTCTCCTTGTTCACCAGGTTATTCGTTCGTTCGTCTTCGAAGAGGGAAATCCCACGTTGTTTATCGAGGACCGACGGGCAGCGTCGTCGACGTGAAATCGTTTAAACATTAACCACCTCGAATCGAGCTCGAATATTTCACATCGATAGAAAAATACGGGAAGAGAACGATCGGGGCGGGAAAACAGTTTCCGTTGACTCGGCAAACATTTTGCTCGCGGTCCTCCAGCGATACTTCACTGCCATGGATCCCGAATGCTTCCGCATTTTCCCGGGGACCCGTTCGTTTCAAGGAAAAACCACTCTTTCCGCTTAGCAAAAAGAGCAGTCCGTGACTTCCAACCCATGTGTTCTCAGAAAACATTCATACTGTACCCACGTTTGCCCGTTCGATTCGGCCCAAGTTATTTTTCGCTCGGCTCCTCGGCTCCTCGGCTCCTCGGCTCGTCTCAGCGTACGTTCTCCTCGAACTTTCCGGGTCCGGCAGAAGATTTGGAACCTCCGTGACGCGTCGATGTCGAAGGGAAATGTGTAGTCCGGTTATGCGACGATAGCCCCGTTACTCGGGACTTGCGGTATAAGATAGAAATTCGATGGGAGTAGGTTGGCTGCGGGTGACTGGCTTTGGTTTCGGTGGAAATGTGCAAGATCCTGCAGCGTCAGGTAAAACAGGCGGGAATAGCAATTAAACGTTTCCGCGTATGTGACCCGTTAATGCGATCGATTAGTGCGCACGTTTCCGCGGCGTATGTTCATTCTGAAACTCCAGTGCCCCTGTTTTCACGGTTCGCGCAGTTGCTCGTTTTCATTCGCGATACGAGATTCGCATTAGAATAGCTTCGCATCCGAGGACAGTTTTGCGCTGTAAGAAGCACCGCGACTTGTCTTCCGCTAGACGAATACTCGAGCACTCTATATGTATACTCTTTTAATACAGATTGACAGAGATTGAATAGTAGATCGAACAGAAGTGAACTCGATAAACGGCGCGGCGCAGCGGTGCAGCGTATCAAAGTTTTCTCTACATCTCCGCATGAATTTCGCACTCTAATTGCAAGTCACACTCCCTTTGAAGAAGTGCGACAGGGCAAAGGCGAGTTAGTAAACGGAGCAAAGTTTTTCCCTTGTTCCCGACGCTGCGCGATCCCATTTAGCGAAAAAGAATTTTTACGAGGGCGACAGCTTTCTCGTTCACCGCGTTTGGTTAATCAGCTAACGAACAGTCTTGGGGCAGTCGGTCCGCTTTCTTCCGCTGTGAGTCGTGAAAATATCCGGCTGGTCGGTGAATCGGAAACTTGCGGTACTAGGAACGATGAAAACTGCTGCGTGGCTGAGAACGTTGGTAACGCGGTAAGTTATACGGCAGCAGGGTGGAATATAGCGTTATCCGGCGTGTCCAGCGATTTGAAAGTCCAATGCGAGGCAGAGTGATTTTTCTGAAAGGGGTCGCACGACCTTCCACGTTTCGCCACCGCCACCTGTTGGGATTCGAATCCCATAAACTCCCCGGCTACCAGCGTTTCGGTTCGTAAACAATTGGAAGCTTTTAAGTAATTGTTACGCTCGTCCTGCAACCGAACAATCGTATCTCGTGCCTCCTTCGTACCGTATACGTTCGAGCTGCTGCCTTTCCTACGCGTATTCGATTAGCCGGAATCTTGAAAGAGGGCAAATAGAAGAAAATCGAGGCGGGTCCTGCTACCCGAGTAGTAGCTTCAACCGGCTCGACGCTCGGCTAAACGCGACATTTTATTTTCGCGGTTAGCACCCGCGAGTAAAATAGTCTTCTATTCCAGTTTTTTCTGGGCCAGTGGGTTTTATGGCGAAAAATGAGCAGATCCCAGCTGCAACGAAGTATAACCGCAGAACGAATGAAAAATCACAGCCACGTCGACGGAAACGTCGACTACGGCTAACGCCTCCACCTAGGGAAGCGCCTCGATCGTGTACTTTAGTCCCCATTTCCTCGGCTTCTTGATCCTCTTCTTTCCGACCGATTACGCGTTTCTACAATATACATTCTCCATAGTACTCTGTAGTAACGTCACCGCGATACGAGTTTACGTTCAAGGAAACTGTAACTGCAGTTTCAAACTTGCGCCACGTGCTTTCGGCTGCAGCAGCTGAGCAAACAATCGACCGATGCCACGCATCAGTTTTCCACGAAATGCTAATGGTGCGAAGACAGCCAGAAAGTTTAGCTTCGCGCGGAGGTGAATTGAAATCCGGGCGATAAAGTAGCAGGCCGCGCGGTCGAGTTTGCTGCTTTTTCGTAAACAGCCAAGAGGAGACGAGGCAACGAGAACATTTCGTTCGAAAGGAAAGCTGAAAGATTTCGATCTCGTAACGGAGATGAGACTGTTGTGGTCGATGGATATATCGAGAGCGGTAGCTAACGTCAGTAGAGTGGATCACGAACGCGGAAGAAAGTTTACGCGGTGGCATTGCTATGGAATGGAAAGCTTTCGACAGTGGGTTGCGGCTAGTCTTCCTGATTTCTCGATATTTTTCGTTTCCCGAGAAATGAGAAATGTGAAATGAGAAATGAGAAATGAGAAATGAGAAATGAGAAATGAGAAATGAGAAATGAGAAATGAGAAATGAGAAATGAGAAATGAAACAAAACCTTGGAATAACATAGGCTCAACTAAAGGTCGACCCTAGAGTCGTAGAACCAGCTAACAGCTGGTCACAACTGCCCCTTCGTCCGAAATTTGATTCTTGCCGTCCAAACGTTCTATCATATTGGTGTTCAGCTTTGCAAAGCACTAGCCGTACGATGAATATTTCGTGAGGTTTCTTCAATCCCGATTTTTCTAACGAGCATTGCAGCGTTAATTAACGCCGCTTATACGCTACGCTAAAAATTGGCTCTCGTTACGTAAATTTGACACGCGCTATCCAATTCTGGGCGCGCGAAGCCTTGGATGGTAGCGCAACGCGGTTGGTTGATTTACGAATAAAGAATCACGGACGACCAAGTTTTATGCACTACCAAGTACGTCCGTACATACAGCCGCTTCGAAAAGCTTTGGAATTTCAAAGATTTCCAATCCAAGGCGGGCTGGCTGCGGCAGCGTGATTTATAATTCAGGACGCACGATGGAATTATTAATGCGAAAAGTTCTCGAGAACCGAGTCCCGTTCATCCTCGAAATCAGGCGAAACGTATGCTGCCCTAGCTTCATCTTGCATGTATTTTCAATTACCTTGTGTCGTGGATTTTCATGCCTCTCGGGGCGATACAGCGCGGCGGCATTAGAAATTTGAAATTTGTGAACGAAAAGCGACGTCGAATAATCGATGGAAAAGGGGGCGGGCCAGTCGGAGTAAAAGTTTGTAAAGGGAATGAACGCGGTAATAAACTTTTTACGATGCACAATCCGTCCGAAGTCTGAACGCGATTGCTAGATAGTTGCTAGATCTTATTGACAGAACCGAGGTGGTATTATCACGAAGGCGTGAACCAGAGTGCCTCGGTATCCGTCAATGAGAAATCCTATTCTGACAATACCGATTTGTGACTAATTTCTCTCCGATTAAGTCGAAGCAGGAATTTTGATCTGAAATGTATGCGAGTCGCAGCGCCCTTTTCCAGAATCTAAAGAGTGCTTCATTGTTACGGGATTGGACGAATCAGCCTCGTATTGGGAAGCTTCTCTTAGCAAACATCGAGGGTTGTTCGGCGACGGCGACGCCAAATTGAATCGTTGCGACTCGTCAGGCCGGAAATTCGCCTCGCGGCAGCGGGCTGTACGTATCTTTTAATATTTGTTCTTGCGTGCCTCGTTCGGTTCGTCCCCGAAGTCGATAAGTCGCCGGACCGTAAAATGGCCGCAAATTTTCGACCGGTCGCGTTCATCTTTCCCGGAGTAGAAAAGGAGAAAGAGGCTGCGCCGCGGGAGGTAGATCGTAGCTGGAATGAAATCTTCCGAGGGATCGGCGTGCTAGAAGCAAGGGTCGAAGTCGGTTAATCGAATCCTTTCTGGTCATCGGGAGCGGTGGAAATTCGCAGGGGTCGCGTGTTTGCCGAACTCTGTAAATCGCGCGACTGCAGCGCGATGTTTTATCGTCGGAGAGGGCAGGAATGTGGGCACAGGGGCTGTAACTTTTGTCGGTGTGCGCGAGCTCGTTTGTTTGTTTCCCGCCACGTTTGTCCGGCCTCGATCTTTTATATTCTCTGGGAGTTTTATTTATTCGCTCGAAAAAATCGCGACCAACTCTCACGCCCGATTACCGTCGACCTCGTCCGTATAAAATAATTCGCCGGTTCAATATTTTACAGCGACCAGGCCGATCAGTTTCCCCACGATTTACGATCGAACGATCGCGTTTTCTATTTTCGCGTCGCTTCACCCGATAACTCCGCCTCGTCGCGGCCACGCTAATCGATTGGGAAAAATGCATACTATTCAGTGGCTGTACTTCGAGCGGAGCAGCAATCAATCCGACGACAATATCGTCGGCGTCGAGAAGCGTCGTGGCCGTTTCGCCGCTTCGCCGCTTCGCCGCTTCGCCGCTTCGCCGCTTCGTCGATTATCGAAACGTTCTGTTTCCCGAAACACGTGTTCGCGCTTGGCCTCGATCTCGCTCTTACTCTCGCTAGTGTTTGTTCTCGTGCTCTGCCGCCTACCACCCACCACGCATGAACCAGCTGCCTGCTCTCTGCTCTCTGCTCTCTGCTCTCTGCTCTCTGCTCTCTGTTCCCGCAGCCGGAATAAATTGGCTAATGATCGCCTCCTGGCTTCGCTGCGTCTCGAACCGGCATTCAATTTGCCGGATTTTCTCGCGATATGGGTCGAGATCGAGCGACGCGCTTCTCTTGGACGAGTTCCATGCCGGAAGTTTATCGAGCGATTTTTCGCCTGCTTCCGGAATGGGAAACCGCGTTTCGTGACCGAGAACCGGAAGAGTAAGGGATGGCCGTACCGTCACCTCTGTATTCATCCTTTGAAAATTAGCAAATCAGGCAATTTTCACCTGGTATTATTTACGTATCTAAACGCTCGGGTCGAGAGTCTCTAAGCTTCTACAAAATCTGCTGTCTTCCTAGCCCAGTCATCGACGTCGGGTGTTACGTAAATTTCTATCGGTATACTCGCAGCTCGTTCGTACATCGACACACCCCCGCGCGCCTCTCGTTCCCCAGAGTTGGGGAAAATAGGTTACACGAGGATTCGAAATTTTGTAAATTTACGACTCGTTGCAGCAAGGAAGGCTCGGGGTGGCGCGAGATACAATTTTGGATAAGGGCAATCGAAACTTGGATCGGGAGTAATCCGACCGCCTCAGTTTTGTCCCCGGTCTGGCAGTTTGCAGCTCTTCGTCGTCCGTTAAGCGGTTCATTTCCCGTGGGGTGTAAATCAGCATTGTGGCGAGTATATGTGTTTCACGATCCCGAGTAGTATCGGAGGTATGGACCGGGTGGACAAGAAGATGAGTCGCGTAACGCCATTGCCCCCTTGGAGCATGGAGAATAGAGGGGGTCTATGTACATATATCGTTGGCCGTCGAAGGATATTAATTAGCCTTTATTAGTCGCGACTGGCTAGAACACCGTCTTGGGACGGTCCGTTGATATCATTCGGGCTTGTCGTTTCCGAACTTTGCGTCGTTCCGATCAACGTTCTCGCCCCGTTGTCTGACGGGTGGGAAACATCATCGTCCCACCGCGGTACGATCCGCTTTCCAACTTGGAGACTCGGCGTTAACGAAGAATATGCCTGATAGCAACGTATCGGGGCGAAATGCCGAGAAGGTTGCACGGTTTAGTTTTAACTACTTAGGTAGTTTTCGTTTACCAGCCGGACACTTTGCTCCACTGTCCTGTTTGAATTTCTTTTCTTTTCGTGATCGCTTGAGTAGCATAAGCCACAACGTACGGCTGCTCCTCTTTCTTCGCTTAAATCTCATTACTTGCAGGTCGTTAGGGGTAGGCTTTGTCGAACGCGCTTTCTCGGTGACTTGTATCGACGTGAACGGTTCGTAGGAAAATGAAGTCACGTACTGCGGGGCGGTGTAAATCGCGCAAACTACCAAGCGATGCGACGCGGCGTTTGGCCGCGTTTAGTGCGCGTACCCACTGCATATTTATACGCACGTATCCGTCGCGTGTAGCTTCCTCCCTTCGGTGTTTCCACCTCTGTCAACGGTGTAAATATTCGGAAGCGCTTTCACTGTAGGGGACGGGAGTTTGCTGCTCGGAATTCGGATCGCTATCTCGAGTTGGTAGAAGAGACTTTAACTGGCTCGAAGATTGTACTAGACTCTTAGTTAGAGTTTCCCTTCGGCAAACCATGGCGGGCCATCGCGAGTCATCGCGAGCCATCGCGCGAACGATTTTTATTCCTCGAGCCGATCTTTCGATCCAGCACCACGACCGTTTACCGAACTGAATATTCCGGCAAACTTTTCGCGGGATGCACCCATCGGCAGGTTAAATTTAATTAAAGCTCCGATAGAAATTTCTCTCGTTTCCGTTGCGATCTGTTTGCTAGAGTATTATCGGGCATCGAGTAGATCGGGACAGAGAGAAACAGGTAGCGGAAAGGGAATGAGAGCGGGCCAGCGAAATGATTTCATTTTAATCTCGCAGCAGGAAACGTCTCGGGTAGCTCGTGCAACGGTGGTCGGAGCGGTGGTCGCGCCGACTAGCTACCGCAAAGGAGTGAAATGAAAGGGAATTAAAAGGCCAGGGCGAAAGGAGAGAGGGAAGTTTTAATGGGTTCCGAAAAAAGAAGCGGCGGGAAGAAGTTTCTCGAGAGCGAAAACAAAATTTAATTAAAGCAAGCCAGCCGACCGTTCGGCGGGTTAAAGAACCTTCGTCGGATATGCCGTTATTAATTCGACCTGGCGGCACCACTCCTAGCATAGGCGGAAGCTTTGTTCAGAAACGCGGACAACGATTCGAGCGAACGTTATCCGTAAACTGTGGACGACCCTATCGAGCTTTCGCTCCGGGGCTTTTTCACTTTCTCGATCCATTCCCGATCCCAAACACCCCGCAGTGAAACATTGTTTCGAAGTTGCGCGAATCCGTAGACGAGGAGCACCGTCCGTAACAAGTGGCGACGAGGCTCGGAGGAAAGGGTGCGCGCAGCCCAGAGCCCAGAGTAAGCGCAAAAGGGGACGAGGGCTTGTTGCCGAGGGAAGTATCGGAGAGGCGAGTACGCGTGCGGGGTTAGAGGCTCGCGATATAGAAAATAGAAACAGGGGGCTGATATTTTTGCTGGTGCGCGGCGACGTTGATACGCTGCGCGCTATCCCGAAGCGACAGTGCCCTCTCCCCTGTCGATCAAAGTGCGCGAACGTGTTCCGTTCCTTTCATGTGCGGGGCTGCGTCCGTATTTCCCTGCAATTTTAAAGCTTCGACGTAAACTAAAAACGCCATGTCCGTAGATTGAAAGACAATACCAGACCTGAGGGATCAGCGGAGAGTTTAGTAGAATCGACCCCGCTATCGGAGGCAGCAGCGCGACGGTTTTCGAGCCGAACGTGAAAAGCAGATTCGAGACGGCAGGAAAGAGAGTAGCGACGACGAAAAAGTTGGGACAAAGGGGAAACCTCTTTTCCGTCTTTACTCTTTTTCTATGAAACTCTCCCGAATATCACCGATATGATTCGTTACGTCTGGCGAAATGTGCGCCAACCGGACCACCCTTTCAACCCCTTATTCGCCGACGTATCAGGGGGGTTTTTGAAAGAATTTGAAAGGGCTCTTGCCACGATATCGTTCGAACCGACTTTCGAACTAGATTCGCCGTGCCACCACTCGCAATTCTCTGCGCTCTAATTAAGCGATTCGCTACCTGTCAAATTAGTAATTACGCAATCCCGCGGTAATTATTCGACCAGCGGGTGTTTCAATCGGTAGGCTTTCGCGAGCCTACCGACGATGCTTTCGCGAAAATTTCAGCCAGAGTTGCTTGCCCGACGACGTCGACGACAACGACTAGGCCGTGTCCGAGTCGAGTTGCAACGGTTGCACGAAAAAATTCTCGTGCTAAAAGTTTCCCAGGCTTTTTTCCGGAAAATATGCTAAAAGAAAATGTCGGGCGACGCATTGCACGCTGCCTTCGCGCTAGACATTTCCATATGTACATACGTATGGACATATGTACATGTACAGCATCGGTCTCGAGATTAACATATTCTCTCGCTCGTTACAAGTCTCTCTTGCCGCGGTCGTCCTTTTCTGCTAACGTTTATTTCGCTGTTCCGCCTGGAACCCACCCCTTAATTCTCTATCCGCTCGGTCCCTGTCCTCCACGCTGATTTGCATATTTTATTTGGACGCTGATTCGCGATTCGCGATTCGCGATTCGCGATTCGCGATAATTCTTCGAACTCCAAGGATTCAGCTTTCGAAATCCTGGCCATCCTAGCGGAGCTATTGTACATTGAATTTCCAATTATTTCGTGACGTCTAATTTTTCACACGAGTCCGGTAAATTTGTCCGCAACTTTTCTTCTACAACATTTTGGTGCACGCCCGTTCGATTCGCGAGGCGATCGTCCCCGCGCGAGTAGCTCGAAGATTCGCAGGATTCCGTGTCCCTCGAGTATCCCCTCGAAAACGTTTCAATCGTTCTCCGTTTCGGTGGTTGAAGGAGCGGGATAAAAGCGGCCGTAGAAAGGGAGGACGTGTCAGGAACGGGTGACGTCCTTGCGGCAGGAGCGCATCGTCGGAGTCGCTGCATTTTTCCGAACGATCGACGCTCGACAAAACTTTCACACCTCGTTCGTTCTCCCTCTCCCTCTCCCTCTTCTTCTTGCCACCCTTCTATTCTTCTCCGATAGGGCGAGGAGAGACGGGCTACGACGCGGCGCGCTGCGGTGGCGTACGTGACGCTGCATTTACATAACGCCGCTCGAAATTGTCAATGCAGCCGGCTTCGAAAATAAAATATGCGCCGCTGTTCTCCACAGAAACGACCGAGTCTCGGAGCACTCGCTGCCCCCGACCAAGGGACGAACTTGTACGCGTGATTGGGCGTTCGGCGTAAGAAAGAAAGGACGAGGGGGTGCACAGCGCCTTCTCCTCGGAGCCCACGGACCTTCCCAACCATTTCAACGCAGACCAAAGCAGCAGGAAGTGGCAGGAGTTCGGAACCGACGCGTCGCGACGCGTCTCGGCGTCTGCACAGGGTCGTGATTTAAGGGTTCGCGCGACCGAATAAATTGCTGTTTCAGTGGAAAAAGCGCAAATCTACGCCCTGCGTGCCGCTTCCATCTGGCTGGCGTATGCTTCCAATTCCCCCCAACCCACTCTTTTCCATCTTCTTGCTTCGCAGCTTCTTCCTCGCGCCGTGCCTTGCGCTCCTCTTCTCCCAACCTTTTCGACAGCTTTCGATTCGCCGTTGCCGCTTCTTTTCTCTTTCCTGCCAGGCCTCGCCCCGTACCGAGCTTTTTTTCCAACCTTTCTACGACCAACCAACCAACCGCCTTCCACGTTGCTTATTTCCAGGAACCGTCCGGGTACAAAAGCTGCGCTGAATTTGCACGCCTATGAACCACCTCCGTTTTTTTCTCGCGCACCGTTTTCTCTGCTCGTTAGCTAGAATCCGGCTGCGGGAGTGGCACGAACGCGCAAGTAAGTAACTTTGCATTGGGTTCGTTCCGAGCTGCTCGTACGAATGGTATTCGCGTGCAGGTGAAATTGATCGGCCTAATCCGCGCGATCGCAAATTAATGGCCAGGCGGTCCTGCCCCGACTCGGTCGGCGTCGAAATTCACGCTGACGGGTACCCGGTCGGCGCCTGCCCCGAGGAAATTGCGATCTCTTTGTTTTCGCGGATAGACACGTGCCTACAGGGTGCGTCGTTCGACCGGTCGAGCTCTCCATCTTAATTCGCATCGACTTCGCGCCGGGCGCCACACGGTTCGATTCCAAAGAAATTAGAAACGATAAGGCTATCGGTTTATCGATCCTGTTAAAAGGCGTCGCGTCGTTAACAAAGTATCGCCACTTGTCGCAACGCGTTGCTGGACAATCGCGACGAAGCAGAGGCGGCAGTATCGTCGTCGCGTTCCATGGCGACAAGGGCGCAACGGCGCAACGGCGCAACGGCGCGGCACGCGGCACGCGGCCGTCTGGTTCGGTCCGTTTTACTTATCTGTACGATGCGTCATGTACCCTTTCAATGCCGCATGAATCGCGTGCGCGCTTGTCGCGGTTCCTACATAAAATCTGTCGAGTATAGGCAGTGCAGTGCAGCGGGTGGTGGGTAGACCCCCGCGTACCTACGCGGGAGTTTCGTGTTGCCGTAGACGTGTGTCGGGTTCCACGCATGGTCCCGCGGTACCGCCGCGTTGCAATACAGAGCTGACGATGCGTTTAATTAAACCGGCTGTCGCCCGTCTCTTGGCATTGTTCCTCGAGCCTGAAAAGTTTTGTCCTGGACCATCGTGCCATTGTTAAGCACAAGCTCTCGTTTGCGCGCCCGCCGTTCCCACTCCGCATTCAACAATACCCTGTTATTTGTTGCTCATTTGACGGGCAACAGAAACATATCGTCATTTCGATACGCAACGTTAGGACGAGCAATGTCTCCACCTATCGTTCCTTCAAACATTCCCCCGACCCCCCCATGCCTGGTTCGCTCGGGGTTCGTTCGATCGGCCATCCCTTGCCGATGATAACGGTTCGGTCATCGTTCGACTAATCGAACGAGAAACTTACCCGAGTTTGCGATCTACCGAAATCCACCGCCACTCTGTGCGTTTTCTAGCGATTTGCTAAATTTGTTTCACAGTTTGCAGGGTTTATCGACGGAGATGCAATTCGCTGTACAACTACAGATCGTATCCGTGAAATATTTTCAGCGATGCGACCTTTCAGTTGGGTTGTACGAACTCGAACAATCGAGCTGCGTACTCTCTAATACGATAGAGTAATTTCCATTCACGGCGAAATAACTTTTTTGCTCGTACCCAATTTTCGACGTAATACCTATGTAGATATTCTTTTTCCGCATTTCTTTTTTTATTCACCGGTCCGCCCGTCCACCTATCGGTCTATCGAGTTCGTTACGCGGCATTCATTCAGCCGCGAATCTGGGTCGCCGTCGAATGCCAGAGAATTGATAGTTAATTAAGAACGTTTGTTCGCGGGGAAACACGCCGCTGCGTCGCGTCGCGTCGCGTCGCGTAGCGTCGCGTCGCGTAGCGCAGTGCGAATTCCACCGACGAATATTGTGCTCTTTAATTTTTCGGAAATTAATTGCTGTCGGATACAGTTTACGATTGATAGGCACGATGCTTCGCCGATCATAATTCGCAATTTCGTGCTTGCAGCGGAACGATTTTCCGCCGTAGAGATCGGCTCCAACGGGTCGCGCAGTCAATTCACGTTTCTTTTATTCAGTGTGCGCGGATGAAGAGCGCACGATTTCAAAACGCGATTCACCGCTGCTCATAGCCACCACCTTGGTGGTTCTTGGTTGACGTGTATTGTGGTTAATAAACGCCTGACTAGCTTTAGCTCGTAGTCTTTCGAGAGCGGCTTTCAATTCCGCACGGATAAATGCGACGCATCGAATTAACATTCAAGTGGAATACGCTTCTGCTTCCTTTACTGTGTCTGGTTCCTCGGTGTACGCGCATCGGTGCAACATCCTCGAACGCAGGAGAAGAATAGGTGAAGCAGGGAAAAGCGAGCGACTGTAATTGAAAAGAGTAGCCGATTAAGGTTCTGCTTCTTCCCGTGATTCTTTTGCTGGTGCTTGCCTCGAATTTCCATACGATTTCGTTAGTTTGGTTCGCAATGGGAACGTCGCGATTACTGTGCCCTCGCGAGAATTCCGTTTCGAGAAATTTTATAATTGCTTCGTTCTCGTTTCCCGAGAAACGAAAAATATCGGGAATTCGGGAACACTAGTCGCGACGTCGAAAGTGTTGTTCTCGCGTCCGTTTCTAATAATTCTGCTCGATTTGCCGCGCCGTCGTGCTCGTAACGCGGACCCTCCGTTTCGCAGTCGGTCCCGTGTCGACCGACGTAATTACGACCGCTCGTTCTCGATCGCTGAACGGTGGAATTTCCCAAAGAACGAGCAAATTGCATGTGTATATACTTGTATGTATAAATGTTAGCGCATAGCGTTCTATTGCACGATAGGAGCATGAAAAAGACAGTACTTGCTCTCCGATCGATCGCGTCCGACGCATTCCCGCTTAGTTCCGTTGGTAAACATAATAATTACGGAGCAAGCAAACAGTTACAGTTTGCCGAGTTTTCGTGCAGGCAGCCGATAAAACTGGGCGCACCGATGTGTGCAGTACATCCGTGGTGTGTCCGTGCAGAGACTTCGGGGGGTTGCTTATGAGTAGATACGATGCTTTAACTTTGTGCGTTTTTAACTTCTCGAGAGCACTTTCCTGTTCGACGTCCCATAGAAAACGACGCGACGAAGCGTCGCGCCGCGCCGCGCTACCACCAGCGTCGTCGACTTCGTCGAAACGCGTCCACGTCTCTCGAGTCCCCGTCCTTCTCGTCGGTTATTTATTTCAGCTCGAGCCAACGGCCGTTCCTTCGTTCGTTTGCTGGCCGATGGAACGAGCAACAAGGAAATCCTTGCGCGACGGTCGTCGCGTCGGAGACGGTTCCGTCTCGCGCGACAATTTTCAGCGGTAGAAAGAGTGAAAAAAGGAGAGAGAAATTTGCAAAATTTTGCGGACCGTTCGTTCGTGCCATGATTCGCAAGTGCTGACATTTTGCCAGACACGTCAGCCCTGTTTGTTCGTTCGAACGATGCTCGCACGGGTGCGCAAGAGAGCGTATACCTTGTCGAGCATAAATCGGAATACACGGCGCTCTCGAAGAAATCGTTCGCATCAATCGATTGAAAGTTTGCGATCCGAAAGGCTAACGACTAACGAGTGGCTACCGTCCGATCGAGGAAGGGGAAGGAAGAAAAACTTATTCAACGGGAGCGTTTTCCGTTGTTTTAATCGCCGGGCGACGCAGCCGTTTCCCCTGTCCTCCAATTTTTTGCCGGTCGTGGACCCTCTGAATTTGACAGGGCAGTGTGTCATCGGCCGACAGTTTACACGGCACCACAGAATGGACGGCCGTGTACGTGCACGCGTCCTCTAATATAACGGATTACGATGCCCTCCCTGTCGCGTTTCCGGCCTGGCTGCCACTGCACTCGATGCGGGTGCATAGTAGTAGTAGTAGAACGAGACCAGTCGATGCTCCGCTCTTCGATCATCCAGACATCGCCCCGTGCTGCTTACTTACTTGCAGCGGAGCAGCGCGGAATAGCCCTCTGCGCGACACAGATCCCGCGGTTTACCTCGTTAAACGGCCCATGTACCTTGCCGTAATATTAAATCGATAGAAAGTTGGCACTCGTGTATATAGCAACGCTTGCCACGAACCAGTTACAGCGGCCGCTAAACAAAATTCTTTGCTGGCCGCTTTGAAAATATATTCCGTATCCGCATATACGATTTCAATGAAATACGTTTGCTTAAAGTAGGATAAGAAAGAGAATTAGATGCGCACGGTTTTGGGGGGATGTTCCTTTTCCGGCCCGATGGCTTCGGAGAGTCGAGTGTACCTGGCAGGGATGGGAAAGGGCTGGAGGTGAGAAGAAGCAAGAGGGGACGCATCGCGGTGGCGAGAAGGAGATGGAAGGGCAAGGGCGAAATCGCGCATCGGGTCGCTACAGACGTCAAAGTAAATGCAATTACTCTCCACCTATGTAGCAAACTAAGTTAAACTTGTGACCGAAGCTTGGCCCAAACTGTTTGCATTATGTATCCGCGGTCCTGCTCTTATATGTCACATTCCGCACACCCGGTACACGCGCATACCTCGCCACACGGACGCTTAGCTTCGCGGCGAACCTTCTATTTTCTACTATGCATACAATCGGGAAGACGAGCCGCGGACCAATAAGTGCCGCCCACCACTACCCGAGTCTGCTACTTGTGTCGAATCGTTCGTGCGTACACCCTCGCGGCCGAACGGCCTCCCGGTGCATGCAGTCGACGACAGAGGCGAGCGAGCGGCCGGGTTCGAGGGCCGGAGCTGGAGCGAGTATAGAATTCGATCGAGATGTAGCAGACTAAGGTGAAACTTTGGAAACTCTGTCCCTGCTACACTCTCGCGCAACCGCTGCGCTGTCAACTTTGGTCGGTCGGGCCCCATCTCTGCGACCACGGTAGCCTCGCCAGTTTCGCCCTGACAAGATTTCCCACTTAACCGAGCCCTTACCTTACCCGGACACGAATCGGCCTGCAGGGACGAAACAAAGAAACTCTCGCGTATCGGTGGCCCTTCTTCGGAATCGCCGGTGTCGATTTTTCGACCTTTTAGGGGCTTCGCGTGTTTCTCGATTTATCGCCAACGATTATTCGATGGGGCAGGTGCCGGCGAACACGGCCGCTGCTCCGGCGCAGTCGATATCGGGTCAAAAATGTCGTTTCATCGATGCAGTTGCACGAAGGGTAGCGCATTTACGGGATATCGTAAGCTTCTCCGGCGAGTCTCTTCCGCTCGAAAATGTATTTTTCGCAACGGTGCGTACCATTCGGGGACGCTACTCGATCGATTAACCTTGCGCCCGTTGCAGATGCCACCCGTACCCTACTGTTCGGCTGTTCCATTGATTTATCGGCACCACGGATACAAACATCTCCGATTTTCGACCGAACCCGATTCCGATCCCGATACCTACCTCGAGTTCTCAATGAAATTGCAACGCTCGCGGAACAGACGAAAACTTTTGCGTCGCGAAAAGGCGAAGCACCGCGACGCGGTGCACGGGCCGATGCCTCTTTAGACGGTTCCACGTGCCCGTAGAGTCGATCGAATCGACGGGATAACTTTTATTTCTGCGCGCTTGTCGCTCTCTATCGCTTACCCCGAATAAAAGCGAATCGATCGAAATCGTTAACGAAATGCTATTCCGTTTGCCCGATGACGGGCTCGCCGATTTCCGGAGCCGCGTGCCTCGCACCGGTCTCTTCGTTCCGTCCTCGACGATTAAGTGGTCCGGCCCGTTTAACGTTTTAATTAAAAAGCTTTAAACGAACGGAGAGAACGGTAACTTTTCCTCGACGAGTTAGCGAAATCGCCCGATCGGGAGCGCGCGCGGTACACCGTGGTGCACGCGTCGCGTCGCTTTTAACGATTCGGGGGAATCGCGAGGTCTGTACATTTCACGAGTATAATTCGAGGCAAAAGCCGACCACTGGCAGAACTCCTATCGTTCCTTCTTTTTCCAGATTTACTCGTGACTCCTCTCGACTCGGTTTGCCGAGGTTAGTCGATAAATCAGTCGGCTGCTGCGGCACGCCGCGCCGCGCCGCGCCGGCTGTGCTCTGCCTCTGTGCCACTTTTTTGCCCTTCCACCTAGATCCTTTCTCCCGTATTTCTACCTGTAAGCCGATCAAATTTGTCGCTACGCGTGCTCGAAAAATGTCTGCTACCGGATTTAAAAGATCTCTGCTTTTTCCTTCTTCTTGGAGCGCAACTTAAGACCGTTTCGAGATTTTTCCTACGTTCGCGGGGCGAAATTCTCTACGACACTGTTTACGTTCGAAGTCGGAACGAATCGGTTTTTCGACGCAACGAGCCCGCGTTCGAACAATCGGTGCGCAAGTCGTGTTCACAAGCGAATATTTCACCCTCGAAATATCGTCGGGTGGCCGAATAAAAGGGAGGAAGAGACCAGACAGTGTACGTATTTTACGTTTACTCGATCGCGCGGCCCGTCCGTTTGAATCATTCATGACTCGGCGTCCGACTTTCCACTTGGTGATCTCTCCTAGGCGAAAGAAAAGTCGTAGTCTCTCGTTCTTCTTCGCGACGCGGCGCTCGTATTTTCGGGGGAAACTCGGTCGGCCCCAGGTCTCGCGCCGTCTTACCCATCGTCGACATTCGTTGCTGCGATGAATATTAATAAATTAACAGCAGTTGCCCGATCTCTATTCATTGTCGTTTCAGCGATGCGCGTTTCCATCAATATTTTAACTTGATCTATCGCTACCTATCGCGAACGTAATTCAATACGGACGCATACTTCTACCCAGAGACACGAAATGTCGCGTCTCCTGGTCCCATCCGCTCGGAACGAACGAATTCCTCGTCCGTCGACCCGATTTTGAACTGCAGTCGGTATCATTTTTGATCGAACGGCTGTGCACGGTGAGCAAAGTTTCATTGGCACGGGGGACGGGCCGTAAAATTGAAATGGCGGACGGTCGACAATCTCGGTGCGGAGCACAAAGATGTCGCATTCGGATTCCATTGATATTGATAGCCACCGAAACTAAAGGAAGCACGCGCTTTGTTTGCATCTATTATTACGTAGCTAATCCTGATCGATTATTATCGTCGGTGTTTACGCGTCGCTCTGCGTATTTGCAGAAGGACAGGGATCGTTAGGGCGCCTGTAGATCGTTTTCGTCGCAGCGGAGGAACCATGCCCGTCGAACTAATATTTAATGGACATTGCGCCGAAAATGTGTTCGCGCGAAATGCGAGCGACTCCTCTGCCAAACCACCACCGCGGACAATGATCAGCGCCATACGCCAATTCTGCCTGACTAAATATTGACCAGACCTCATCGGACATTAAAAGCATTCCCGTTGGAAACGATCGCAATGCGACGACGCTACTGGAGTCCCTTTCAACGTATGTACAACTTTCCTCGCGCCGTGCCACTCTCCGGTCCATGGATCGCGATTCTCTGCCCGTTCATTTTGCGAGTTTCGGAATTACCGGTGCATACGCGCATGGAATTAGCAAAGTTGATGGGTCGCGTGATTCCTGCTCTATAAACTATCGGACGAAAGCCGAGAAAATACACAAAGACACCAGGGATCAAACGGTTTGTTCCGTTATGGCGAATCAGGTATCTCCCCCGGTCGATGGAGCGACAGGCGTGTTCGCGGGGGAAGCGAAATTGATTCGGTCTAGTTCGAACTTGTTGCTAGAGAACGGAACGCAAGATTTGCTTCGCTCGTGCACGCGTAAATACACGCGCGAGCGACCGGTTAACTCGGATGATGCTCTGCACCAACGACGAGGGCCACCTCGGCGCGACGCGAGAACTGGGTGCAGCAAACCCAACCTGGCGGTCTTCCTCTTCGCGCGTCATCGGATACTCCTGAATGCGTCTTAATTAATTAACCGCGATGAACCGCGGTGCTCGCAATCGCCGAATTTCCATGGAACGGCTGTCTACTTTTGCCTACGGGCCCGATAAATTCCCCACGTTTTGCAACCGATTTGCTCATCCCTTCTACGACCACCACCGCGTTGCTCCACCACCCATTATCGCTGCGATCGATCGCGGCCATAGCATGCCTCCCGATCAATCTAACCGCGATCGAACTTGCTGTCGTACCAATTAGGTCCCGACTCTTTCGGCGCGCGCCGAGAAACGGGTTACTTCCCGTTTCACTATTTTCGTCGCGATTCGGTCCCGGTGCAAAGATCGTCTAGACGTTCGCGCGGATGCTGGTCGCGATGAAAAGGAAGGGTTGCCACGAGTCGTTCGAGGGTGGGAGATGGAAGAAAAGTTCCGATGAGCCGAACGATGTTTGCGCGGCCAAATTACTGGCCGAGTACGACGCATCGTTCATTTCGATCCGTTCATGGAGGAGTGCGAATTTGACGGTTCCACGAATTCGCAAGCGTAGCGCGAGAGGATCGGGCGTTGCCCCCTTAATTGTCGTCCAGAGGAAATGTTCGGAGATGATTTCGCTCGTTAATTGCGCGCTAATGCAACCTATAATCCCGGGGAGGTAACGAGCAGGCTGGACAAATGAATTACAGGAGGAATAAAAAATGAAATGCAACGGTGGGGCAGGACTCGCCGGTAAGATCGGTCGCGGCTAGAACGATTGGCCCGTCCAATTGGCTTGCTTGCAGCCGAAAAAGGAAGATCGACGCGGTGTGCTGCGAAACATTGTTGGCTAACAAATATTGCGCATCGGAAACGCATAGATAAACGCGTTTTACCGATATCGACGATCGGCACGCCCTGTTTCGCCGCTAATGACCAATAAATATTTATCGTCTGTCGGGCCCGTCCCACCTCGAGACTTATCATTCACGCGCCCTGTACGCGCCCCGTCGCTTTCCGAGCCACGCGAACGGCTTCGTTTTGAACGAACCTCGACGAGAGATTGCATTTTCCGGACAGCGGCGAAAGAGAAAGGCTTTTACGTTTCGGTGTTCGTTAACGGACCGATGTCCATTTTGGCACGCGTGCCACTTCTCGCCGCCGAGGATCACTGCTGCACCGAACGGCCGAATTTCCTCTGTGCTCGATTGCACGTATCCGCTAACCGCGGGCAGTCGGAAACTTTGCCAATTCTTGCCGGTCACCGAGAATCTCGGGGAATCTTGCTCCCGAGTCCGAGGATATTGTAGCGCACGGGAGATCGCCAATGATGGCGCCAAGATGCTCCAGCTTGACCCGGGCATCTTACCCCCGCGACACGCGCTCGTTCGTTTGGCACGCTGGTGGCCGAGCTAATCGCGTCACGACGAATCTCTGCACCGCCGGAAACCTTGTTTCGAGGGCGAATTGTTTGCCGCGTGTACCGATCGGCGAAATTATATTCCAACCGGGCCAATAATCACGCGCTGGTGTTCCCTTGTTCCCTCGTTCCCTCGTTCCCCGTGAAACACCGGAGGCACTGTATTTTCGACCCACGCCCGCGCACCACCTACCCTGCCTCGGGTCGGCCATAATGCGCGGTCGCTTTATTGACAGAGACATTCCGATTATTACTGACTGAACGTACACGTAGGCCCGGTTGCTCGTATTCTTGCTGCACGAGCTCGTAAATTCTGCTCTCTGCTGAAATCGCGGTTCTCCGCGGGGCTTCGGCTCGATCGATCGTAGCTTATCTGTGGATTTTTAGGACACTGACTAAAACGGTTTGTCAGCGGTTTTTGCAAGAAATTACAGGCCACTGTCGGCCACGATAATGCTTCCCTCTTTTATATCCTTCTTCTCCCCTTTTCTTTCTCTTTTTCTCTCTTGCTTTCTCGTTAAAGGAGGCGGTTGACTTCCATTTGCGCAAAGATGAATAATAAGCAGCGAAGAACTAGCTGGACTCGTCAATCGTCTCCGGCATACGTCGCACCGTTACGTATTGAGAATCCAGGGCCAGCTTCGCGCTCTGCCGGGGATGGCCACGACGGCGGCCGGTCATGGGTGACACGATGTCTCCGGTTCTGCGGCGCGCGTAAAGACGACGCGCCGGAAGCCCGTGAATTTTCCACCGTACGTGCCACGCTCCGCGGAAGTTTATCCAGCCAGCCAGCTCACCCGACCCACCGTTTTTTATACGTTTCTCCACGACGGTTCCTAGCTTTCAATCGATGACTAGCATGCTCCGGACTTCCAACCGCGCGCTGCTTTGGTCTCTCGGCAGGCCAGTGCCTTCGAAGAGGTCGAGAAAGATTCACCGGTCAGATCTTCGAGCTGCTCGGGAAATGTCGGCAAACCTTTCACGCCTCGCAGTTAGACGAACGTGAAAGATTGGCCGAGCGAGAGAGAATCGTCGTTCCTGTCGTAGGCTGACCTATCCCAGCCAGCAGGGCCGACACTCGAGGAACTTTCAGGAGAAGGGACGAGAAAGAAGGCAGCTTCCAGTTTCGGAAAAGTTTGCCTCGGTGGACAAGCGAGAAACATTATTCTCCGCGAATACATCGGCCGGCTGTTTAGCTCGCGGCTGCCGGTTCTTGCGATGATCTCCATTCAAATTCACGGAAAACCCTTTTCGCACGGCTACGCGTCTCTTATTCATAACTCTAGCGGCGGTGCTGTCGCTGCTCCTTTTGACCGAGTCGGAGTCGGCTCTCCTCGAGCGATTAATGCAGCCACTATTCTTTGCGCGAGACCGGCACGAATTCCGCCGTTAATTATTTTTCGTCCTTCTGACCGCGTCGGGTTGCTTACAATATCAGAAACGCCACGCCGCGCCGCCCCGCCCCGCCCCGCCCCGCCCCGGAACGATTAATTAATCGGAATCGTACTATACTATGTGCGCTGAATGCATTCGTTCGATTTACATATCCATGGGCACGGGGAGGACTAAAAGTGCGCCCCGAAGCAAGTTCCTGTTCAGTGAACAAAATGCCGCGCAGCGCCGCTCGATAATAGAATCGAGGAGCAGAGCAAAGCTGGACAGGACGACTCGCGCTCTAAATTTTAATTCGAAACGGGAAATTTATGCTGCCGCGCGACTCGCTCTACCCCAAGAGAACGTTCGATTGCTTCGCGGCGCATCCCTGCCGGAAATTGGCGAAAATTCCGAGCACTTTGCAGCGGTAAATTAAATGTAGCGGATTTTATCGAAGCGCTGCGATTGCTATTCAACCCGGATGCAGAACAGAAATTCCAATGTCACGTCATTCTCTCTTGCAGCGATCGAGAAGCTTAAATAAATAGTGGACGCACTGCGCCGCGTGCATAGGTTATTACAGAGACAGCGGGAAAAAAAATCCAATTTACTTTCTCCAGTCGCATGTTTCGCGGAATGAAATTTGCACCGCGTTCCGCATTTCTCGCCTAGAGTGCGCTCGAATAATTGTGCGTCGAATAATTTAAGAATTTCTGCGAGATACGTCGACCGTTGCCCTCGCGTTCTAGATGCCTTTTAACGAGGTGATTCGCGCGTTCGCACACAGCGATCCTTTTCGCATAAAGTTTGCGAGCCAGCTGGCTATCTCGTGCAACCTCCGATTCATGGCTGCCGCTTTAATCGCGAACAATTCGCGAAGATTCCGCGAATTGTTCGAAACTCTTGCTTCGAGAGATCAAAAGCGTGTATCGTCGTTGGTGCCGTTGTCGTTGTTGTTGCCGCGGTAGGACCGAGGCCGCGGCATGTTTTAGCCGGAGGTGATCAACCGGATCGGAAACATTGAATGAGAACGATCTCGATGCTCGAGTGGACAGCCCGCGGCAAATTGGGATCCATTAAGCTTTCTTTGAATTGCGTAACGTGGGGTGGTAGTCTGGCTCATTGTTCTCTAAGAATACCGTTGCGAGAGTGGCCGCGTAATTCAAGCCCGAACAGAAGTGAATTATGTACGACACGCACTTTGAAGCCCCGACCTGCGGTACACCCTCGAGTATAATCTGTTGTACTTAAATGTTTCAATGGATCTCGTTTCCATGCAGTGGCGAGGTCGTAAGGAAAAAAGACTGGGGGACGTATGTACGTACACATATTTTCCACGCGCAACCCGGTACCTGCATTTCCAATTCGATGTCCCCCGCAGATTCCTGTTCTAGTTATTCGCCGATGGAGCAAGAGCCTTGCCGCGGAATAGAAATTTGCCGAGAATATTTTTTACGAAACGACTCGCCGAACTTCGGGACCACCTTGTGCACAGGTACGTCCAACTTTTTCTCCTTCCGTCTTGCCGGATGGGACGGAATGGGCTCTCTTAAGACAAAGGACGTCTTAATTGCCAGGAACCGGCCGAGTGGAAGCCATTTATAAGAAATTAGTCAGGGTGGGCTAGGTAGGATCCTCTTACCGGGATATAGATATCGTATATCGAGGGAAAAAGTGGACGGGAAGCCGGAGAAAGAATCGAAGAGAAACCGGCAAAGCTAATTGAAAATGCTGTCTAATTAGCGAATGAAAATGCGAGAATATCTCGAACGATATCTCAACGTTGAAAGCTCGCGACGCGTCGCGAGGCGTAGGCTCGGGACGACGAAACTGTAATGCCTAAAACAGGTAAGGTGCTCCTGATTCGCGTACACAGTTTCGCGCGAAATGAAACGAAATAGAAGTGAGAAATTTGAAAGCTCCTCGATAGCAAATTCTATCCGGGATCGGCGTTACTGGAGCAGTCGCGGGGCACTATCGGAAGGTTCGATCGCGTTTCGTTAGGTTTCTGTAGCCGGCACTCTCCGAGCCGATGCTTGCGGTGTTGTACTCTCGCGCCATCCCGACATCCCTCCCCCGAGGGTTGCCTCGAATGGGTCGCGAAAAAAGCGAGCGGTGGATCGATGAAACGTTTCAATTATCGGGCACATCCATTAACGGTGCTGGTCGTTGTTTGCACCCGGCGATCGTAAGTGCCGCGCGGAAAAGTCTGTCGACGAAGCGCGTCGCTCTCGCGGGAACATTATTTGGCCTGGGGTAAGGTTAGAAGGAGCACGTCGCTCCGCGGAGAGAAGAGGATTGAGAGGCGGCAAAGGGCGGAAACGTCGACGCGTGGCAGTGTGTTTCCAATGAAATTCACGACCGTGCCGCGTGTCGACCTTTTATTCTCGTCTCCTGCAGCGCGCCAAATAATTTTCCACGACCGTCGAGTTCCCTTTCGCGTTCGCAACACTCGAACCTCGCAACCGTGCGATACGAGTCGCCGGCCGCTCGCCTTCTTCCTCCACCGGAGATTATTTTCAGACCCGATCGATTCATCGGGCTATAATGGTGTTTTCCGCTCGAAATCGTTAAAGAGGTCTGGACCTCCGACCCCGAAGAGCGAGGCTATTGCTAGCGTGGATGGCCGATTGACCAGTGGGTATCGCCATAGACAGTTCGAGGCTCATTAGGCGCGTCGACGCTGGCAAACTCGGGGGAAAATTCCATTCCCCCGCTTCGTTCGGTTTAATATTGACGCGGGATATTATCTCTTTTACTTGACCGACGCACCCAAGAAATTCCACGGAGCATTGAACTGGGCTAGTCTGCACTTAATCGGAAGCTCATCCACCGGAATCGTCGTACGGTCGGATCGATGAACCTTATGCCTCGGATGTCGCGACTAACCGGCAACTGGAAACATACATAGTCGTCGATGCAGTCGTGCTCTCTCTAAGCAGCACCCTTGTCCAATCGCGATCCGTCGACGCGATAGTTTCACGCGACGCGAGCGGTGTCAACTGATTCGCATACATCTTCCTCCGTTGTCCGATTATGGCCCATCGGTGTCTGCTCCAAGCCGATCTGAAACTACTGATACGGTAAACGCAGGGCAGCGGCACGGTACACCGCGCTACACTCCGTGCGCGGACCTGTCCGTTCGAACCTGTCCGCGACTACTGACAGAGGAGAAATCGTTCCGCTATTCCCTACGTTGCAACGCGCTGTCCGAGCAGATCGACGAAAGCCTCCACGCGGTGACTAGAATCGTTAGCCCGTTCCAAAGCGGGGAAATATTGTTAAGGAAAATTGGCCAGCGCGAATTGAGAGGACAGTCGCTCCCTTCGAAAACAGTTGCTCATTCATTTCTTCCCCGTCCGACTGTCGTCACAATTAAGACCAGCTAATTACTGCGAGGCAGCTGTTCGTGTCTTCGCGCGATGTGGCCATTGAGCCGAAAACAATTGTTTGCATGGCCCAAGAACGAGGTTCTTTGCTAGATGCTCGCACGGTGACCAGGTGAAGCGCGCCGGGAGCATTAGGTTGCGCGAAAATTAATGTCCCGACCCAACGACGACTAACTTAATTAGAGGAAAAGCTGGTAATATGCTTAGCGCGCAGCCCGTAACGAGCAATGCGAGCCATTTAACTAGTCACGAAACATTTTTTTTTCTCTCCAAGGGCTGGCGCCGTCCGTGAATTCTGCCAACTAGTCTTTCCTCGGACAAGTGGAGGAGCACGCGAACAAATTTTCACTCGATATATCTATGGCCTGGCGTATGTTTCGGGGCAAACGGGTAAGCGAGCAAGTTGTTCATCAACGGTATTGCGAAGGTACCGAAATGCCGTACCGCTGCCCGAGTGTCTCAGAAACGTTAAAGCAACATCGAACGAATGAATGGTGCAAATGAATCTCGGAATTACCTCGGGGCACCGTTTACACAGTCCCGAAGGTGCATCAGACGAAATTGACAAGGGGGTGGCATTTGTTGGGGACCAGCGGAATGGAAAACCAGCGAAACTATGTAACGTTGCATGACATGCAGGCGAAGGAAAGGAAAAATAGGCGAGAGCGATGGAACGCAATGAAACGCAAGCGGTTCGGTGTGAACGCGACCGAATCTTTCGCGGGCATATTACCAGCGAAGCGGAAAACTAGTTACTTGGCCGACGTTTCCTGCCCGTTATTAATTGGAAAAAAAGTCGAGCCGCTGCTCCGACGGCGCCAACACCGCCGACGCCGTCGACGCCGTCGACGCCGCCGACGCCGCACCGCCTCCCCGAGAACAGCTGCGAGTGGTTCGAGCCTGGAAAAGCGAGCTCATTAAAGCGATAAAATTAATTTAAACCTCTGCGCACAATCTAATTATTTTTATCGGTTCAGCGAGCCGCATTACGTTCGACACGCGTGCAACTCGAGAGATGCAACATTTTTGCGAGGCGCGGATCCTCAAATCGCATAGACCATAGAGCCGACGCGCTTGTCGATCCGAATCGTCGAACACTTATTTGGGCGCGCCGCCCGACCAGCACGCTCTTATTCTACTAACAGACAGATCTTACTGCCTCGGTCTCCGCGGGCTGTTTTCCAAGAAGGCCAGCGCAATTTCGTAGGCGGGAGAACTAAAAGTTTTCTTTTAGCGCGAATCTCGCGTATTGCCGGTACATGCCCGTGGCATAATTCGATCTTTACGATACCGGTCCACGTTTTCCGGCGTGAAATGTCGAACGGTCGTGCTGGTTTTTGGCGAAATTGATGCGCAACTATTATTCTTGTCGCGAACGCGATTAGTTTTCGGTCTACCGGTCTACCGGTCTACCGGTCTACCGGTCTACCGGAGATTGCGGCATTCCCTCCGCAACTTTTCAACCTGGCATTTTATTCTTTTTTTTTTTCACCGCTGCAGCGTATCGGTTCTGCTTTCCGATCGTTGGTCGCAATTTTCTTTTTCCCCCTTGTCGTTCTTTGTCACTGCGGCTAATTGCTTCGGGCTGCGAATCGCAGCTGTCGCGATCGGAACCAGCTTGCTTCGTTATTGGACTTCCGCTTGTTTCATTCGCGAAAGAAAGCTAAACAGCGAGCAGAAAGTCTGCGGCAGGATGAGGAGTGGAGCGGTTCGCGGCATTTCGGATAATATATTTTCGCTGGGCTCTGTTCAAAGGTTAATCGTTACCTAGGTAGCTGTTGCGACGGGGAAAACTTAATTTTCTTATAGCAGCCTCGCGATCGCGTTGCGTTTCTTTTTCCATAGTTGTCGTCCCATCCCGCTCACTATTTCTAGCGGCATTTTTATTCTCTTCGACACCGGCTGTGTTTGCCGTTCGCCGTTCGCCGTTCGCCGTTCGCTCAATATCCTCTCTATCTGCATCTGTACCTTTCGACGTGCCAACTAATTGGTTTAAGGCTCGAGACACGGCTGCTTCGACTCGCAACGGTTTACGTCATTACATTTTCTCCCGCGCCCCTGCTCCACCGATATCTCCCCTCTTCCCACTTTTCCGTTTTTTGTCTGCTAATCCTGGAAACTTGTTCGCTTGTCGCCGTCACTCGTTAATTGCCCCTGCGGTACGATAGACGGACATCGTCACAGGCATTTCCCTACTTTGCCTGCGTACCCCACGTATAAATTCACGCACTTTGCCCAATGAAACGCAACAATCGACAATATAGAATCTAGAGCGTTATCCCCCGCCCAATGTTCTTGATAATGGCGCGGCTCGTCGGCGGTTCTCGTGGCGATCCCTCAATTCCCATCCCTTTTCGGCGACAGGTAATTCCGCGAACCGATGAAAGAAGAAAGTCATTCTGGAGCAAGAAACCAGAGGAAGAGTCGGGCGTGATAATGGTTGGAGCAGATTGAGTATCACGTACGACCTACATGCCAAAATCAATCGACCGCGAGAATCGGGGGACGAATCGTGCGGAACCAACGGCTATAGGGGAGACACGAATCTCCGCATGCATTTCCGGTTGGTCCAAGCGCGTCGAAACAACCAGCCCCGCGGGACAATAGCTTCCGTATTTATACGTATCACGTGTCCGTAATTGTTTTCTAAAAGTTGTAACACGAATCGATCAGCGTTTCACGGTCGCGCGGAACCTTTAAAGTTTCGCACTGCAACAGATCCAAGGGCAGCTAATTTCGGCGGCAACCTGGATCGCTGGAATTGCGGACGGGTGTTTTCGTCGAAGCATCGCCTTCCGCGCAACCACGCCAAATTGATCCCATCGACCCGCAGCCTGTACCCTTACGTTCAACATTTCCGTTATGTTGGCCTTCAAGCCAGCCGTCGGCAAAATTGTTTTACTCGCGCCGTGCGCGCAACCAGATCCTCCGGTAACCTCATCGATTTCCAAGCGTTACGCGATTACGTGTATTCGGTGAACGCAGACGCGCGACAAGCTTTTCACTTTCAATAAGCCACTCGCCGTTAGTGAAATCGGAATCACATTGTCGGGAGGTAGGTACGCGTGAAACGGTCGAACGATTAAGCGATCCTAGAACGAAGTTGGAATTCTTGGCTCGCGCGGATCGTTTCGAGGAATTCGCTTTCGCGTCCAAGCGGTCTTTAATCGTTGCGGATTTTGAAAATTCTTTGCCGCGCCGTCGCGTCGCAACTTCGTAACCAGCCACGGTTCTGTAACGTTCGCTTTGAGTTTGTCCGCGCGCATTAAATCCAGCCGCCTGCTTCGCTGGGCACAGGTCGCTCTCATCGAAAATATCAAACTGGCCCTGTGTGACAAAAACAAAAGAAGCGAACGGAGGGTAAAGAGGTAAAATGAACGGGCGTATATGCGGTTCCGGAAAAAGATCCGCGCAACCGATGCGACAACGGCATTCAAATGGAAACGAGAGCCGCGACCGCGAAATCATCCACGGTTTTGCGGGAATTTAACGGCACAAGGGGTCTTTCCGTCGGATTCTCGACGCTTCGTTCGGCATGTACGATCACACTTCGATCGTTGGAAAGTTTTTTCCTACATTTTACCTCTCGTGACTAGCCACCGCTGGTTAAATTCGTTCCCCGTTTCCCAGATATTCCCGATGCCGAACCGAGGCTGGGGCAACGAATTGCGAGGATTTATGAGTTACATCGACGCGTGACGCAATTAAGCAACGCGATTTTTCATCGCCATAAATTCTACCTCCGCGCGCGGTGCATCGATCGCGACTCCGGTGAAGGAATATTAAGTTTATAATATCCAGCTACTGTACCGTGCAATATGTGTAGCGCAGGTTTAACGAGATGCACGATTACTTTGTCAAATCTTGAATCGGTGTCCACGTGTTTCGGAATTATTATACGACGCGACGACGAACGGGGCTCGCGACAGCGCTATCTCTGGTACGTTTAACCGTGCAAATAGTCCCTATCGAAGGGGATGGGAAATCATTTGGAAACGGGCCGTGTAACGGGTGGCAAAGTGGCATCAAACGATAGCGAGACTCCGCGAGATCGACCTATTACAGAATTATTGTTAACGTATTCCGGCCGCGTCTATGTCATTTGGTAGAGTTCCAATCTTGGCGTCCCATTGTCGCCATGGCGCAGACAGTGGCAATTACCGGCCAATTAAGCCACCTCTGCAGTCGCACCCATTCGCCGCTCATCGTTCTCCGGCTGGCATCCACCACCTACCAAACCTCTCATCCTCCGCTATTTCCGGCATCCGACCCGCGTCACCCGAAACACGATAGAAAACGAGGGAAACGGAGGAAGAACAACAGCGTCAGAACACCAAGGCCGTGTCCACGACGCCGACAGCGTAGCTGCTTCTCTTCCTTTCAGTTAACGATGCTGCTCGTTTTCCTTTTACTCGACCCCGTGCGATTAGGCCGTTCCGCTCTTCCGTCTCCCCTGATTTGTTCCGATGGCCAACTTCCTCGAGTCTATTCTGCGTTAGTTTCAGAAGGATCGGCGAACGACGACGGCTGTACCGTGTGTACAGCTGGGAAAACGAATGCGAACGCGAACGCGAACGCGAACTGCGTGGCTAAAATACCTTTACGACTTTTAGCCGCACGTTCCATTAGAAAGGTAACCGTGTCAGGCGGCCCGGTAATCCTGTAATTGTGTTCAGCATTTCGCGTTGGAGGGAACGGGTAGACTTCCCATTACGTTTCCCCTTTGATCTTGCACACAACGTGTCAGCTCTTGTGCAAAAACAATTCGTTAAGAGATTATCGATTGCTTGACGGGGACAATAGCCCGAGGCGATGCGCGGACCGTGTCGCAGCAGGAGGCACCCCATAGATTTTAATGAACTCTTTCCAGAAGACTCGCAGTTCGCATTTCATCTTGGATCTTGTTTCCGCTCCGAGTATTTTGCGAGCTCGGTAATCGCAATCTCGAAGCTTTCGCTTCCTATTGGGCGGCGGAATGTCCGAGTTGTTGGAACGAAATTTGAAAATCATCCCCCTTACAGGTATACGCGACTGACTTTGCGACTCTTGCAAGTCTTTCCTAATATTAGTCGGAAATTTTTAAGGAATTCTGTAACAGCTTCGGAACGGATCGCACGAAGCTTAATGGGACAGAGAATTCGATAAACTGTCGCCGAAGTAAATAGTTGGCCGGGTTTAAGGAGATGGAATAAGTTTCCCCGGGTATGTTCCAACGGCCGTTTCATCGAAACGACTTTGACGGGGCAAGAAACGTGCATCGTCTCGATAAACACTCCTGTATTCCTCTACTTTTGCGCAGACCGGGAGCAAAAGTTCACAGTTGGCTTCACGTTAGTCGCGTAGCTTGCGCGTAAGTTTCCTTGCTTTTCTCATGGAAATCGATCGACGCGTAATTAATAGAAGCACCGACGATACCCAATCACTGGTTACCGTAAACTCGGCGGTGTAATTCGACGCACGTCCGACTCGATCAAGATCCACGCATCGAATGGTAGCTATGCAAACAGTCCGAACAAATTCTTCGAACAAGTATCGCACCTGCCCTCCGCCGGTAACCAATTAACGATAAAGTCGATATCACTCATACTTCATACTATTTCACTCGTTTCTCGCTAGCTTTCGACCCTTCTCCAAAGGAGTAGAAACCTCTTTCCGTCGTAGAAAGAAAGTTATTCTAAGCTATGGTACAACCTGCTACAAACTACGTGGGAGTGTATTTGTCCAACTATGACTGCGTTATTTTCTCTAGCGATTTCGAGGTGTTTGGAAACGCAATTGAAAATTGTACTTCTGAAGAACAGGTCTATAGTAGTATCGTAATCCAGCGATTAGGTGCAATAGAAACGGCCGTGATTTATTCGGTTTTCCCTGCTGTCTAATGCCGCTACGAGGACAAAGTTTGCGGGTCTGGTGCAAGATTCTCGCAGAATCTCGTTCGGTGTCGCTATCTGTTCTTATCGTCGAACTGCGAACCGTCGCGTCGCCAAATTGACGTTGATCCCCCGGCGTGAATCTTGGCGAGCCGCGTTGCTTTCCCACGTTCGCACCCAACCGTTTCTGATTTTAGGCGGGGTGAGTAAGCCACCGTAAATCGTATCAATTTATTCCAATCTCCGTGGCGGCTAATGGGACCAAGGGGGCCTTGCACTCTCCCGTCGCGTCGGCCTGTCTTCCCGGTACGTTAGCTCTCACGGAAGAAGGACGACCATTGGGGAATCCAGGCTTGCTCTCTAAACGAGGGTTAACGAGCCACCGACCAGACCTTCGTTTCACCGCGATATTTTATCGTTTAGTTTCTGCTCGTTACACCAAGCCCCGAGTAAGACGCCGTGCAGCTAGAAATGATTCTGCGAGAGCGACGCTAGGTGTTGGAACGCAAGGTCCGAACGTCGCGGGCTGCAGGACTCGCAGCTGCGGATACAATTTTTCTCAACGGTCGGCAATGGTCACAGTGGCACAGTTAGGTGTACCCGTGTTCTTGGCGAAGAATCTTTCGAATTATTCGGGTAAAGGAAGAATAATTGTGGATATATTTCGATGCACCAAGCGCAGCGGGCGCTGGTAAAAGGAATAGATCTCCGTTTAATATCGCAGATGCAGTCCCGCCCCACTTCGATTCCCGTCGCTACTCGAAAACTTTCTCGCTAGTTGTTTCATACTCGTCCAACTTTCCCAGTTTTCCGTCTTAAAATCCACGCTCTTTTCGCCGCCTTAAGCCCCGCAGCGCTTCCTAATATCGCTGAAAGATTTCGGCGCAAACGAAGCAACAGGGGATGACTTTTCCTACGCTTCCCCCAGCCCGGTACATTAACTCGAACGAGCGTGGCTAAAAGGGCTTCGTGCTCCACGTCATGGTTGAAATTCCATTGAACGATTTTCGGCTACATCGCGGGGCCTTACGATCGAGGCCACGACTCGCGTGCAGCGATTAACCGATGTCTGTCGTTCGGTGTCGGGCGTTTGGCCCCACTGTGTCGCGTTCCAACCCTCTAGGAACGACGATAACAATTTTTGTAATGCGCGCGCGTGCCAGTACCTGCTGGCGACGAATTGGCGAAACAAAATTTCACGATTGTGTCGTAGCCATGAAACGACCGATGCGTCGGGATGCTGGACCGACCAAGCTAACCTGTTTCCGTCGTTTTCGCCGTTTTCGTCGAACCACCGCGGTACGACGCGACGCAACGAATACGCACAATAAAATCAGAGAAAAAGCCAATCACGCGCGACCCAGATTTTCAAGCGCACCGGTCGAGGATACCGCGGAATACGAAGATTGGTGGAAAGATGATGAGAAACTCGACGAGAGCGTTTTTATCGGTTCATAAAACTGTGGATCGATCATTTTACGCGGCACTCGAAGTCGCGACTCGATGATTAAACACGCGGGAAACGCCGCTCGCTGGATTTTGACCGCGCGAGCGACGAAAACGGGAGGAACGAGAGGGAGCGAAGGACATGCGTGTAATTAACAAGCTCAGGCATTAAGCTGCGCTGCGCGTGACGAGTCGCGTAATTCAGCGCTTAATGCGCGGCTATCTGTGCGTATGTGTATCGAACATTTGAAACTGCTGAATCGTGGCCGTAACCTTTCGTCCGATATGGTGTCGTAAATACGAACCGGGCGTCACTGAAAGCGCGAGCCTAGCGTCGTTTTCCCCGACTTGTTCTGCGCCACCTGCTCATCTTCCATAAAACCGAGATTCGAAAAGGGCGGATAAGAACGTCGCTAAACATTTGCGAGAGAAATGGGATAGAATGCTGGCCAACGGGTTTTAATCGGCGCGCAAGGCATTCGATCGAAGAAGAGAATCGGAATCGATAATAAAATTGTGGTGCACGGGGAAAGCGGCTTATTGGGAGTACATACTCGTTCCGTTCCATTTCCGGCTGCTCGTGGAGAAAGCGTTCGCGGGCGTGCCTGTGGGGCCGAATCGTTCGAGAGCTCTTCGGAAACGTATAAATTTCCACGCGCATCTCGATGATTTCGAGGGCTCCGATACGATCGAGGGGAATATCACCACAGTATCGTTTCTCCGCCCGTGTAACTGATTTTTCCAACGAAACCCTTTCATTTTCGCTGCTGCACGATAATACATGTTACAATAATATATTAAGCGGAATCGATCCTCCTGATAAATTGATGGAATTAAATACGCATTGCGGATATGAAATTTCTCGGTTAATCGAGGTCGAGTGAATCGAATTATTTGCGTTTCAATCGTACTCGGGTTCCGCGCTTCGCCCGGCACGTTGAGCGAGATGGTTCGGGTCAACGGCTGGTTCCCCGAATCGAAAAAAACACCATGGCTAATAGCGAGATTTAATTGAATAGCGCGAGACTGTGTCGCGATACCGTGGCCGTAAGTACCGTATAATAGCAAATGTAGTCGAAAATTCGCTTCCCTCCCAATTGAATCGCGCGCGTGGATACGCAAATAAACGAACAATTAACCAGAGTTCTTATGTTCATCATCCCCGCATCGGGTTGCATCGTTTCGTGGCACGTTTTTAAAACTGACCCATCCGTTCATTTTTTACAGTTATTTATCACGCTGCGAACTGGCCACGGACAAGCAGCCGGATTATCTCGCCGCGGCATTTTGCATTATGTAATATTTACTCGGCCTTTATTTACCCCATTTGTCTGGTTTATTTTGTTATTCGCCGAGTGTATCGCTTCTTCGTTAGCTGCTCGCGTTTCATCGTCGATCCCCCGATCGAAATTGCCTGCTCCCGCGTCCTATCTTCCAAATGCATATTCAAGCGCACTCGACTCCATGGATTTCACCCGTTTTGTCCGATGCGTCGCGAACCACCGATACAATATTTATCGCGACGCATTCGTCATCAAATAATTGCAACCGTCCGACGCGACGCCTTTGTGCGGCTTGACGTTGCGGAAACGGCCCCCTTCTTCCCTCCCAATATGTATTCGAATCGAATCGACACCGCCACGCGCGACAGCGCGCCGCTTCGTCCGAGGAACGTCGATTAAAACTGAAAGAGGTAAATCTTTGTTACGAAACTCGGTGCATCGGATCGCAATTCGAATCGATAAATCGAAAGTTTGTCGACAGTTTGTAAAATCATCTCGGCATTCCATCGAATTAACTTGGCCCGATTGTTTGCCCCGCTGTCGCCTGTACACGTGCACATCTTTGTAACGATAGTCTTTCGCTCCTAACAATTCTTCCTTTACCGAGAGACGTTTTTCCTCGATGTGTCCAAGTGTCGAGTGCATCCCTGCTCGAGTCCCCGATTCGTTTGCCGGCCGACGAGTAACCTCGTCTGTTCCTTTTGAACGGGAATACATCGCGTGCCAGATGTTTTCTAGCCAGACGCAACAATAAATGGGATGAGGTATGTTCTCGTTCATTGAGTATTCTTCTTCCCCTTAACGATTCTCGCCTTTTAAAACGGATTTCGTAGGCACGCGACGAGCCATCGACACTCTCGACGCTCCCCGAATTTAACTCGAAATAATCAATTCCGCCGACTAATATCTCCGAAGGAGCCGGCCGAATCAAATTTAGAAAAGCTTGGAAACGACGAGCAGGGGGGCTGCGTTTAAATACGTTTCCTTTCGACAGAAACGAGGGCTGAGTCGAGGCAAATCAAGGCTCGCGAAATGGAAGGAGACGATGCTGTCGGCGAGCACTTTATATCGATTATTTCGCTCGCATCGGGAAGGAAATTGGATTTTCCTCGGACGCGCCAGGAATTCTCCCAGGACGATTGATTTCACGGGCAAGAAATGTCGGAACGACTGGTTGTTCACGGGGCAACGTATTTGTTCCGCGAACCCGCGTACAATTACCATGGCATCTAGTCAGTTTACTCTTCCGACGCGTTACCGCAGGTTACCGTCACTGCTCGCAGTGACTCCAATCGCGAGAACGAAGGGGCGCACCGCGGGACGCGTCGGTTTTTGACAATTAGTCCGCTGCTATCGTCCGTCATTTGCACTTCGTAGAAAGCACGGCACGCCGGGAAACTAGCGCGCGGACGTGCCCACGCGTCGGCATACATTCCCAATTTTTGTAGAGAGGAAAAAATTCGCGGCAATATCTGGGCCCGTGTGTGTAGCAGAGGAGATTCTGGGACAATCGCGAGCCGTTGGTGAATTTTCGTTGAAATAACAGTTGAAAGCGTACGGTTCTGTGAAAAATGTCGTTCCTCGCCCTGCCAGCCACCCTTCCCTGTGCCCTCCGCCCGCGTCAGCAACGCAAATAAAGTAGAAAAGGGGAGGAGGGCAAAGCCGTCGCTGTAGTCGCCTCCACCGACCACCAGCGTCGTTTCTCTTTCCGCCAGCAGCCCTATGCTACTGGGACGCAGCAGCGTAAGCGCGCTCGTTGCCCCAAGATATTCAAAGCCAGGACGCTCTTCGGCAAAACGTTCGAGAAGTTTCGTTCCTTTTGCGTTCGACGCGGATCGTAAATAAACCGAGGCGCGGAGAATCGGCAATCGTAAATCTTTGGCTGGCTGGAGTTAACGAGCCGCGAGATTCCAGCGGACGTCGTTCGCGAAAAACAAAAAGGGGAGAAAGCGAGGACTCGACAACGGAAGCTGGCCAAGCCACCGATGAGAAACGAGACGGGTGGGGCGATGAAAAAAAATCCACGGCGAACTGCGGTGCTGTACCGAGTCGAATGGAATTTATTAGGACCCCCTTTGTCCGATAGAACCGAGCGTTCCACCGTGGAAAATCCCACCTACCTGCATATGCACACTTACGGCACGTGATTCGCATACGCGTGTTCGTTTCACCATCTGGCTGGAGCCACGTGATTTTCCGCTGGTATGTCCAGCCTCCAGCCGGCCTCCCGTTTCCTCCAACGACTCCTCGAAATTTCACTCCTTTTCCTCCCGTTTCGTTTCGCCTCGCTTCGAGTAGCCTCTCGAGTAACAGGTTCGGGACTGCAGGGGACTCGGGTTAATATAGAAAGAGAAATGCAGAACTGTGCGGAAAGTTTGAAAGGTGGTAGGAACCGGCGACACGGGCAGCGGTGCGTTAATGTCGCACGTTTTTATTTTCATTCCATGTGCGAGATCGCGCACGTAGGTGGTGGGAGGCGCTTCCATCTATTTCGAGCCGCGCAGACTGCAAACGCGACTCGAATAAATATTCAACGACTCCCGCGGACCGTGCTCGAGATTTTTTCCCGTCTCTGCGAAAGAATTGAAATCAGGGGGGAGAAGGAGAGGGGCTGAACCATCGGGAAGGACTGTCGGTTTAATGGTTTTCTAAAAGCATCCGTCGATGCCGATGATCTTTCTTCCTTCCTTCCTTCGTGCCCAAGTGCCTACCGATATCGCCGCGGGTCGCGACGACTCTGCCAAAAGGGGATCGCGTTTCAAAGAGCAGTCTCTCCCTAAATACTTTTACTCGCGAAAGGCCGCTCACGGTTTGTCGAAGGACGAGCAACATTTTCCGACGCACGCCTAAACTCGTTACTCGGATAGCTGTTATGCAAAATGTAACAGACAGGGTGAATGCGCCGCTGGAGTAGGAAAACGAAATTCATCGGCGTGCAGTATCGATATTTCTCGGTAACGAGTCGCTGGATAGGGGCGAGGATGAATTCGACGTTCGTTCGCGGTGGGAAATAAAATATTGGTGGGACGACCGCGAAACACATTGGCTCCGTTTTTCATTTCCCACCTTTTGCGGCCCACTCGTCGCCGCCGGCTTATCCGTCCGATTTAACGGTATTAATATCCACGCGTGCTGCTAGATCGTTAAATCTCCCCCGCGCGTGCATCGACCTGCGTACTCGAATAATCTACGGCGTGTCCGTGCACGCGTGGCCGGCCATTCGCGCGGACCACCTTGCCATCGCGACAAACGCTCGCTGCCACCATATTCGTGCGTCGCGAGTCCGAGTGCGCGTCCGAGAGTGTGAGACGGACTACCGCGATCCTTGATATCGCATTAATTGCATCTGGGAACCGTGGTGTGCTGGCTCGAGCCAGTTAAATACGCAAACGCGTGTGCCATCTCGCTAACGAAGCCCAACCGGCATCAGCGTCGGACAGATTCATGCTCCGCCGTGTAGCAAGCTTCAATATTCTTTCTACGAAACGCCCGAAGATTAAAGTTCTCTCGAGCTTGAACGTTGGAAATTCTTCACCTAGCATCTAGCGTCTACAAAAGTTTACCGCGTTACGATACCTCCCATTCTCTCGCGTCGACGTTGCCCGATAATCGTCCCCGTCGATTCCGACTCCCAGATCCTCCGAAGTTGTCCGATCTTCCGCAGAGTTTACTCGCAACTTGGAAAATTACTTGGCGCCCGTGAAACTCGGTTACTGCATAGCATCGTCGGGGAAGTGGTTCTTTTTTTATGCCCAGCAAGTTTCCCGCTGTTCGGAAAGTAGCCGGACGTTAAAGGAAGGCTGACGCGCGAACCAAGTCCTGCGAGGAGACCGTTTACGAGCACTTTCATCGCCGCGGGGCGAACGAACGCGCGACAGTTCATCGAGAAATCCCTATAGCTGCACGTACGGGGTGGAAACGAGAAAAATAAAAACGGTGCGGCGGTTGGCTAGGGCGGTCTAAAAATGTGCGCCGGGCGTCCGCCAGATTCCCGGATGCCGACCTCCGTATGTTACGGTCTGATTTAGGAGACAAACCGTAGGGCGCAGCCAAGACCGTAGTCAGCATTGCGGTCGGACGTCACGTACGAATACGTTCAGCGTTACGTTACACCTTCCGCCCGTTCTTTTTCGGTAACTAGCCTTCCCCCTTCCAGTCCTGCAACGTTTCCCAAGAAAATCCTTTCCGACTCGTGGAGGAATCGAACCCGCTCCGACGATCACTGTGCTCTTAATACAATTTCGAACGACGAACCTCTGTTGCTTCTCTGTATACGCGAGATTGAAACGGACGAAGAATGTGCCGCTCACTGCGGTGGGAAGGGTCGATGCGATTTCAAAGTTTGCCGGCAAGCAAAAAATATTCAGACACTTTTCCAAACGGCGAAAGTAGAATTTCGGGAAACGATTGTGCTCTCCATCGATGCACCATTAGCTTAGCTCAGCGAAACGAGTATCGCCAATTTTATGCAGCTTTTCAGAAGCAGCCGGTGAAAGCGTCTGGCTTGCTTGCTCATTAGGTAACGCCGATAAACGAACTTTTGATCTTAATTGCATCGGACCTCGTTCCCCGTGGACAACTCGTGGGAAACGATCAATTCTTTCCGTGAAACGCGCTACGAATATGCTTCCGGTTCACTCGTTCTCTTTGTTCCTCTGCCGTGGGCCATCGGCATTCGAAGAAAAGTAGAAACGGAAGCAGACGTTCCGACCCTTTCCCTATCTCCCTCCCTCTCTGTTCGAACATTTCATTAGAATGCGCCATTAAAGCGTTTCAGCCGATAGAGCCGAAATTTTGCATACCTCGAGCTTCTTTTATCCCACTTCCCGTTTCCCATCTTTCACCGATGAATCGCGAACAAAAGTGTCGCTGGGTCGCCGCCTCGCAGACCGTTTCTAAAATGGATGGCGAAACAACTTAGGAGGACGAGCGAGACGTAATCGCTAAACTATACGGGCTGCAAGAATTTCTCAATGGTTGTTAACGCGAAAAAGAATAAGATTGCAGACCTGCTTCTCAAGCACACTTCCGCGGCGAATGAAAACTATTGCAGAGCCTTCTCAAAGTAGATTTAGGAGTAGTATGTATGCGTGTATGTATGTAGCCGAAAAGTGTCGGTGGGAGGAGAGGAAAGATAATGGGACGGTGGGGCGGAGAAAGGGGGTTGGAAGGTGCAGAGCCCCGGGTGTATGGATGAAACGACGACGGGCAACGGTCTCGCGCACGAGGAGAGGCCTGGACGTGATAGTAGAAAATCTCGGACGGCTAGAAAACGGGCAGGAGTGAAAAAAAGTGCAGAGGAATAGGATCAACAAACAGATTAATCTGTGTTACGTTCTGGACGGCGGCCGTGGCAGGGTTACAGACGGCACGGAGAAAAAGAGGATGAAATGGTCCGGTCGAAAAGAAGAAAAACCGGCTGCTGGGTGCTGACAGAATGGGAAATGGAAAAGGGGAGGAAATTTAATTCTCTGGAGGCCGTTTATCAAAACGCGAAGCGCGGAATATTCTCGTCGCGACGCAAGCGTACGTCGCCGACTTTGTCCTGGTATTTCCAAGATCCGTCATCGGCCACGCGTTGTAATCGTAAACAGCAGAGAGCTTGCGCCACTCCCAGGAATGGTTCGCAATTAACAGCTTATATTGCTAATGGCCGTTGTGCGATCCTTTCAGCGCGCTGCTGCGGCGTGAACGCGTTCGCTATGATTTCGCTTTTGCTGCGACTAATTAGCGTACGATCAAATTGATTCGATCGAGCTGCACCTGCACACGACCTACATATTTTGGGTGGAGCGTCTTAACGTTTACGCGTGCCGTTTCGCTCTATCAATTGCACTTTGCAACTTGCAATATGCGCGCGACGTATCGACTACAGTCAATATACGGGAACCAATTAAATAGCGAGCAACATTTATCAAGAGTAAATATTCGTCGTCGACTCGGCGGCAAGCGCGAATACTTTCCTACGTAGAAAATAGTTCCCTGGACCAAGTGTGTACACGCGTAGAATGTGGCGACCCGTGCTAACAAAATCGAGGGTGTAGATTGCAGGAGGATCGCTGGAGAAGGGAGTACGGTGTATAGGCTGTTTTCGTGCTAACCTATTTTGGTCCTCATCGAGGATACAAACCCGTTTAAGCCGACAACCCGTTGGCCGGGTCGCGGGGACCGGTGACTCGCAGGGGGTGGTGACTCCATTTCCAGAGGCTGCCGCCTCTGCGACCGGGAGTGAATTATCGCGCACTACAAACCCGGCCGTCCTCCGTTCCACCCTCTCCTCGACCACCAGGGCTCTCTCCCATTTTTCCCAGCATCCACGTTTTCGTGTAACACGAGCTGTTCGTGCTCGTGCCGAGTCCCCTGCGCTGGCCATTTTCATTACGCGATTACGGTTTATCGTGATAGAATACCGCCGCTCTATTGTCCGGCTGTCCTGGACAACCGACACCGAACAGCGAACAGCAAACACTAAACGATCGAGTGGGAGATAAGCGAGTTCGAGTGAAATTACGCGGCCAGCCGAAACGAGAGACAGTCCCGTCTGAAATGAACCACGAATTAGCGTCGATACATTCGTTGACCGACAAATGCCCGTTGGGGCGAAGGGGAAGGCACGTGGCACGAATTCTCCGTGCAACAAGTATTCGCATTATGCCATCCCATTATGCAGGGAAGCGAATATTCTGGAAAATGCTGGCCCTTTGCGAGCTAAATTCGAGGCGAGTCGATCGAACGGCTCGCAGTGGATCAAACAGAATTACGACGAGCACCCGCCTTCGTTGTCACGAATCGTCGTATATACGCAAGTCGCGCCCGCGAAAGGTCAACAGGGACAATCGAAAATCGGCACGGAAGGACAGCGAGGTGTTCAACCGAGGTAAGGAACCCACGGACTCGGCAGCTGCCCGTGTAACGTATACGACGACAAAGTTGCTACACGATTTGCAGCGGGACCTTTTTGCCCCTTGGTTCTTCCTTGCGTCGTTTTCCTCGTCCGAGAACACAAAGGTTCCGCGATCCTCGTTAACGAGGAGATCCGCGCCAGGTTATTCCGGGAGCCCCTTTTTTCACGCGATGCCTTTCGAAACGGGGAAACGACGCGTCGTTACTGCGGCCCGTGCATCCGGGCGTCTGATGCGTTCTCCGTGGGTTGCGCGATATTTTCTTGCACGCCTTTTCCCGTGAATTCGAGGCTTTCCCACGGCACGCACCGTTTCCGGAATCGCCCTAGCCAAGGGCAGTCGCGACGAGCGGCTGCGAAGGAACGTAATTAAAAACGGCGAGCCTGCAGGTGTGTCTCGTTAGTCGCGAAAAGGACGCGGGATGAGCAAGGAGAAGACGCAATTGCGGAATAACAATCGCTTTTACATCCTATCTTTTCGCGCGCTTAAACGTTGAACGCGTGTCTCGCGTCCCGACGAACCCGCGTCGACGCAGCCTACGCAACGCTCATAGGATACGACTGTCTCTGTAGACGACAGGATGCCGCAACCATCGTAGTAGTTAATATGAAAAGTCAGATATTAGATCGCGCAATTACTCAAGGCGTACCTTTTGGGACTCCAAGTCAGAATCAGCGCACAGCTGATTGCGCGCCCTGAGAAATCAGGTCGCAAGCATCGCACAGTATTTCCCTGGATAGGATAAAAACTGTGTGCAACTTTGCGCCGACACGTCGCGACGTCCCGTCATTCGCCCTCGAAATCACAAGTATTTCGTGAAAGAGCAGACCCATAATTCTCCAGAGATCGGCGCATCTCGATTGCACCCATTCAAGGTTCATGATTAAACTTCGAACCACGAGCACCACTTTCCCGATTGAGCCGCGTTGCTGTTTGCGCGGACGCGCACGGAAGAAACTAACCGGAAACTAACCGTTTGACAATAGACGATGAACGTATCCGCGCATGATTACCGAGGGCAATTCGCGGCCGCGTCGGGTCGCTATCGCTACCTTTTGTGGAGCGGTAAAGTCGAATCACGATATTGAACCGTAGTGATCTTCGATCACCGCTCTAACAGCTTGGTGCAACGGATCCCCTTGCGAAATCAATACGTTCGACTGTTTCGGAGCAATGTCGAAAAAAAGAAACCAAAGCGTCGGCTGGGCGTAGATTAAATTGCCGAACGGACCGTACCAAAAATTTCGATGGGAGAGAAAACTCGGCTGCACGATTCTCAATGACGTTCGCGTCGGAAATTCGAAAGATTAAATCGATCGAAATAGCGGATTTGATCGGGTGGCTGCGTAGGGTCTAGAAATCGTCGAGGACCGTTCCACGCTTTTCCTCGCCTGCCGTTTTTTACTCACCGAAAAATTTGTTCCCATCCGTCGGGAAACGAAGCTGAAAACAGACTCCCGCTAATTAGATTTCCACGGAAGCTCCTCGAAACTGCTGCTGAAACGTTTCCTACCCAATCCCAGTTGCTCGTATATTAACGTCACCCCCGACAATTTCGTGCGCTTATAAAATGAAAATTGGAACAGAAGTTTCCGCGATTCTGTCCCGATCCCTTCCTCGATATGGGGTTACGACCTCCCGCGGAGAAAGTGCCGACTAATTCTTCACACTCGCCTCAGGGATCCCCTCAGGAATCCCCTCAGGGGATCGTCCGAAAATATGCAGAAACGTGGGTCCATCGTAAAGAAATTGCCAGTCGCGTGTACCATTCGAATGGTTTTGTCAGTAAAACAAACAGCCAAGCGTACCGATGAGAATCGCAGAGGATCCAAAATGGAAATTTTTCTACTTCTCGAGGACAGACTGGTCGATTGATGCTCGCTGGCTGACAACGAGTGCTTCGCGATCAAATTTCCCTGTCGGCAGAAGTTGCTCGTCCGCGTTACGTCCAACGAGGGCGTCGCGGATAAATTACTCCAGCCCGAGTCGAGGCGGTTGAAATCGCAGAGGGTCGAATCGTCGACGGTATTTCGCAGCCTGGGATCCGAACATTTTTCCTCAAGAGCCGTCCAAATAAAATCTGTATGCTCGAGTGCCGATCAATCGTGGAAAAAACGTTTCCTACCTGGCGAAAAATAAATACGGTTGCTAGTTATCGACGCGCGACAAAAGAATCTCGAGCGGTGGAGAGCTGCCCGCCACCGCGGTGCACCGTGTCGTTGGTGCTTGCAAAATAGCGAAGCTGAAACCACTGGGGATCGAGTTTGTTTTTTTATGGGCGAACTCGTAGGTTGCGTACCGACTGAATATTAAGATGGATGGGCATCTCGCAAAGCCATGGTGGACATTAAACTTGCTTCGTTTACCGTTCGATTCGTTACTTTCGCCAGCAATTTGAAATAGGAAAATTTCCCTCTACCACTTTCGACGCGCCTGTGCATAATAGCCGGCAACAATTCTTTGCAATGACCAATGTCAGCCGGCGAGAAGGAAAGGCGGTGCACAAACAGGCTCGGCGATTTTCGGAAACTATGTATTAAAGCAACGCGTTTCGTCTTGGAGAAATAAATGAAGGAACGTCGAAACTGCGGCCTCGATAGTATCATAAATTGGAAATGCGAGCATCGTATGCCGCCGTGTCCTCGCGATATAACAATTGTCGAGAGGTGAAACGACATAGGTTAACTATTCGATTGTTGAACGATGCAGGTAAAAATGTTTGGCGATACGTCGAGTGGGGAAGCGGTGTGTCGTTGATCACGGGACTGGTGACCCGGCCAAGTGGCCTCGTACGTGGTCGGCAGTTTCGTAATTGGAAAAATTTTAGATAACTCGATATCGCCGGCAGAATCGTGTTGACGTTTAATCACGATAAAACGCGACGCAGAGGGACCGGCTCGTTTATTGCTGGTGATGTTGCGGTGAATGTAAAATTGCAAATTCGACGAAAGAATGAAAAATATATACATGGACGTAAGAAGCGGGGATTGGATTTCCAAAAAAGTGAGCAAAAAGTAGAGAAAATTGAAATGTTGTTCGAAAGGTCAGGGATCGATATCTCATCGAGCTGTCAAGTTGAAAGTGGCCAAAACTGTGCGTATCTGGTAACAGATTCGATGTGTAGCGCGTTGCATTTAATTCGGAAAAAGGTCGACGAGGATCGACGAAGTGTGCACATGTAGGTACAATATGCACGTATGCGGGCCCGCGGAAATATAGGGACCCGTGAATGTAGTTCAGCGTCGATAGAGGCAAAGGTCCAGGGCGAGCATGCATGCGCTGAAAAAAAATACATATGCGTGGCACGCAAGCCATGGAAAACACAATGCACCGAGTCACCAGGAACGTACTTCGACGATTAAAAACTGTCGCGGGTTCCACGATATATTGAAATTCGCTGTCCTTTCTTCCTCCGAAGCCACCATTTCTTCTTCCTCCCTCGGCCGACCATCGCCGTTCATTTAACCGGAAAAGAAATGTATCCCAACGTTCATTATTCGCGTGATTCCGTCGAGGCCGTTTCGGCCCGGGGAAATAAATTAAACGACGCAGGCGGACCGTGTTTTTAAACGTTCCTTAAACGATCCCGTTTGTACAGCCGAGGAAAATATATCCGGCGCAATTCACTACTGGCGCGACGTCGCGTCGTAGCTCCACGCGTTCTACGTTCTTTTCATTAAATGGACAATTAGGCGGGTGGAGGGTTCGTTAATCGCGCGAGTGAAAATTCCGAAAATCTCACCGCTCCTTACGGATCGACCTGTAGAGTAGTCGACACCCGAAAGACGCGTCGCTGATGAAATCTGTCCCTGTTTCTCCTACCCCTAAGAAACGCAAAGGGGAAACTTTCCTTGATGTCGTTCGATTTGAAAGTATAGGCGCGGTGCTAAACTTCGGGGCAAGTTTCAAGCACTTTGGAAGCGATACCTGTTTTACATTTTACAGGACAACGTCCAGAAAGGGAAAGAACCTAATGGCAGAATGTTGGTACCTTATCACGCGCACATATGTACAAACGCGCGTCTCTCTCGTAGAGCGTAGAGTATTATTGGATTCGCAAAATGTCCAGACGCGGGAATACAAATTGCTCTCCTATGTAGAGTTACTCCGCGATACTGGTGAAATATTCAGCGATATTTTTAAGAAGCTGGGCATATAACGACCTCGTTACCGCAACTAATGCCAATAATTAATTACGTCAGCCATGCCACGAGAAGTTTGCGAAAGCGTTCGTGGTTCGTTACCGTAGATAAGTTCCACGATACGTCACCCAGTATCTTAGCGTATCTCGGCAAGAAACGAGAGGGGGGGTTCCTTTTTCGCGCCGATGAAAAAGATCGCGAGATGCGAATGTAATAGGTGCGCGGTGGTCGGTTATTTTTGGCTGATCACTGCACTAGTTGACAAGAAACTAGGAATGATCGACGACGTCGGCCGAGCTGTTCGGACACGAGAGTAGCGGGTGTAATTGCTTCATAATCCGTGGGCACAGTCGAACATCGAATCGGAGCGGGAGTCGCGTGGCGTGAAATTGCTCGCATTGCCAGCATTACGCGGTTCACCCCTAGACAAGGCTCCGACTTTCTGCTTCGTCGCGTCACGTCGATCGATACGACCGTGCCTGTCGATAAGATTGCCCGTGAAAATCTTTCGCCCGAGCCTAAACGCTTATTGCAGCTGATCTCACCGTGCAATATCTTCTTGAGCATGCGGATCAATCGTCGAATAAACGGGAGACTAAACTATTCTGTGTCTCGTGGAAATTACGAAACGTTGTAACATAGAATCGTGAGAAGCGTCGATATAGCAGGCTCGATCCGCGTTTCGTCGGTTCAAAAGTTGATTAATACGCACAGTCCAATAATTCTGGCAACGGCCTATCCACGCCACCTGACCGGTTTTTCTTCCACGGAAAATCAGACGAGAGATTAATAATTGGACGATTCGGAAGCCAATCAGTATGAACCAACGAGACGGAAAACCGTAATGCGGACGGGCACCGAAAACGCGTCGACGCTGCGACGGACCGAGAGAAGGGTATGCAGCTTAAAATGAGAGAACAGACAACGAGAGAGAGAGAGAGAGAGAGAGAGAGAGAGAGAGAGAGAGAGAGAGAGAGAGAGAGAGAGTGCGAGGGAGGAGCGCGGTTTGGGTCATCAAACCGCTGCTAATGATAGGATAAAGAATTTTATTACCCGATTTGCTATTGATTTACTGTCCCGCGAAAAGCCTCGAACATTTTCGACTATACGCCAAGTCGAAAGTATTCTCTTGAATTATGATGAATCGGGATCCGCGATATCCTGTCACTTTATCGGACTTTATCAGATCTCGCTATTCGTTGCGCAACTATTCGCCTCTGGCTATAAAACTGACCAGAGGAAGTGCAAATGCACCACTACGGAAATACGTTTCGCTTTCTACTTTTCCCGAGGATCTAGAGCTCTCCGCTTATTATTGCGTCCAGAGGTGTACAAGATTTTACTACTAGTATTTTGAATCCCGCGCAGAGAGCACTCTCGAATGCGAACACGATGCACAAACCCAATTAACGAGTGGAGTAACCTGCGTCCGACCTGTTGCGAAACTCCTTCGCTTTTACCATAGCCATCCGGTCGGCAATTGCTACGTTTTCCACCCTGCGCCGTCGTATTTTCCCATCCGGATAGAGAGCGGAGATTCCACGGGCAAAGTTACGGCGATGAATATTAGATTTTATTTCACCGTTCCCTCTCATCGATCCGTACTCTTGCCACGGCTCGAATATTCCGCTAAAATATTCCCACGAAGTATTCTCGATAGCCGCGATATTAATTCGTAAGCCCTTCGCGGGATAACTAGCCGGAACTCGGCGAATTCCGCTTTATCTCTGTCAGTCGGTGAAAATAAGTTGGCCAGTTGGCGGGGATACATAATCCAAGGGAAGTTACGTTGCAACTTCGAGCAAGCTCTTTGTCTCGCCCGTGAATCACGGCTATAAATTATTTTCCCAAAGTTCGTACGCAGCTTATCGAAGATACTCGCGAACTTGCTCCTATTTGTTCCCGCCGGATTTCTGAATCCCGCTCGGAGACAGCTTCGATGTTCCGTGAATGAGGGCCGATGACCATCGTCGACGGTAAAACGGCAGTTTCTTATGGCTGCGTCCGTTCTTGCGTACAGAAAACCGAAATAACGCCGCGCGTCGCGGGTCGACCCGACGACGAAGCTGGATTGCTTCGCAGCTTTGTTAATTTTCCAAAGTTATTTTCGTTGCCGCGTAAGCATGGGAGCGGAAAAAGGTGCGCTCCATTAATCATTCCAATCTCGGTGAAAAATTGAATTTTTAACGGAGCAATCCAACGAGAAAGCTGCGAGCGTAAAACGTTCACGTCACCGACGCTGTAAACGAAACGTCAAATGGGCGGGAGGGATTGCTGTACATCAACCGTTGACTATTCAACGTTTCATGCAGTATTGACCGCGTAAAAATATGATACGTCAATCACCAATTTTTGTCCTTACTCTCTTTTATTGCATGGTTTCCTTCGATCATTGGTATAATTTTAGGACAGCGTTTCCTCGAGGAAACCTGTAAACGGGAGAAACAAATAGCAGGGGCGAGCGAACGATACCCGATTAATTAAAGAAGGATCCATTGGTGTGCAAGTGAAGGATGCGTCGTTTTCAATGGCGAACGCGATTATCCCGCTGATAGAATTTATCGAGGAGACTGGGAGACGAAAACCGAGGATACGGAGGTAAATCGAGCGGGTTAAACGAATTTACCGAAGTTGCGAATTAAATAACAACTTTAACGAGCACCGGTCTGCTTTAATACCCGAATAAACCCGCGCTTATACGGTCGATCCTGTTATCTTCTCATCGCAACGAAACAGAACTTTCCGTTCGTTCGGCGGCGATGTGAAAATTTCTTTTATCGAACGATAAACTGTGCGGGGAAAACTCGAGGTGCTCGTCGATACGGTAAAGCTATTTTTATGTAAAGGCAGCAAAGAACGCGCGTTCGCGTTAACGAGTTTCTCGGTCCTCTGGTTGCAGTGTGCCACTGCATTCAGCAATTCGAAGAGACGCCGCAATATACCGAGGTGAATCCTGGTCAGGATGCAAAGTTGATCTGCCGCGTGCTGGGAAAGAGGGGGCAGTGTATCTGGCAAAAGGATCAGAAGGTAAGTTGCATGTAAAATAGTTTACATAGTCCGAATCTAATGCACACCGGTCTAATCGCAGTTTCGCAGTTTAAGTTATTAATTGCAATGGAGTCAACATTCTGCGTGGGCGCATAGAAAATTCAGAAAATGAAGGTGATCTTCTAATAAATTCGGGAAGCAAAAATAAGAAAATTCATCCTGCGACTCCACCGACTCGAACTTGAAACGAGGTGGAAGGAGTATTGAAAAGTATTGAAAAATAAAATCTACCGTTTTTCCTTCGCGTTTAATATATTGAAAAGCGAACTGCAACCAATGATGAACGAAAAAGTAGGGACAGGAGGCACAGAGGAGTGACAGGACGACTTAAAGCGAAACGTGTCATCGAGTGCATACGTCAAGTTTGCGCGTACGATCTAAGCAGTGAGATATAGGCGGGGGCGGGTCGGCCTTCTCTGTCACGATACCGAACGGTTCATTGTCACCGAGACTGTTCCGCGTTAACCTCCTCGCACTAAACTTTTCTCCGTTTGCCACGGTGCCAGTAAACTTTGTCGGAGACAAGTTCTGCCCGAAAGTAGACGTTACGCGCCTGCCGACAATATATACTTGTTTACCGTTGACTGCGATACAGCCGAGTCGTAACGGTCGAACTTAAGTAAAATACACCTCTACGCGCCCTGCCGTATCGCTGGATGTATTTATGGTTGCAACTTTAAATAGCGATACTAGAAAAAGGCATAAAATGGCTGCTCTCCGTACCTTTGCGGCAAGCACCATCCAGTGTTGGAAACCGAAAAGTTATAAGAGAATAAATTTTCATCGAAATGCGTCGATGACTTTCGGTTCGGTGTTACATAGCGTAATTAGTGCATAGAAGTTTAAATTGCCCGAAATATTTCGGTATCGATGTAAAACTCAAGCACTGTAATATTCGTGTGAAACGATATTCTTGCAATATTCTTGCAGCTTTTCGAAACCTCTTCGTCCATTCGGCCGACAAGATTTGTACAACCCGTGTCGAGCGCAGCGTGCATATGTCGCTGTATAAATTGCCGGCTGAATCTGTCTACGGTTAAAGAAAGCGCCGTGGGCAATGCTGGCATTCAGCGTTGGCGGACGGGCTATCCGTTTAAAAAAAATTTTTAATTAAATCCGAGCCACCTTTTCAGCGGTGGTGCATACATTCTTCTTTTTCTGCAGAAAATCTCAGGGAGCCGCCTTTGCGTAAGCATGCCCGCGGTCCACCTCATTTACTTACAATTACCTACTTACAGTCGCCGAGGAGCCAAGCAGTTGTTACCACGAGGCGGAGGTATTCAGTAAGCACGTCCACCCCTCGTATTTTTCTCCGAAGCAATTCTACGAACTCGAAAAAAAAATTACACGCGTCCGGAAAATCGTCCTAGCGAAACCTTCCCTGGAACGCGTTCCACGAGAAACATTTAGGTTCGTCGAAGGACACCACAGTACTCGGCAGACTGGCATACATTTTCTTGCCGGTTACGCGAACCATGTATCGTATAGCAAGGACAGCGTATATTTATCAGTCAGGCACCCGAGCTATGGAGAAATTAGCCTGGCTATCCGAGAAATACGAACGATCCCTGAGAGGCGGCTGATTGAGCGGTTCGCGCAAATTTGTACCTAAACCGTAAAAATCAGAGGGCCAGAACGAGAACTCGCCCTGGTACGGTTTTTAACAAGGGGCGCAATTTCCAGAAAACGGGTTTGCATCGCTTTTTGTAACGTTCTTTTGCAGTCAGCGCAACCCGGCCGACAGCGTCATATCCGGCGACACTGCTACGTGAAACAGTTGACCAAGTGTAATTTCACAACTGGAGCGCACGGCGTACGTGAATTTAGACGAGCTGCTCCACCGCGGCCGCGTAAATGTTCGCATTTTAATGCACTCCTTTGCTCGCGAATAGATAAGGACGTAGCGTGCTATTCAATCGATGGGCCAGCTGTCGCGAATGTTGTAGCCCTGCCTTCCTTTTTGCGAAGCGCCCAAAGAGTAGAGGAAAATGTATCGTAAAGGAACGTCCGTTGCATCGACAATAATCGTCCGCGTTGGCCGTCGCTAACGCCCTCCTTCATTATCATCGCTATCTTTAATTCCGACGAAACGTTTTATTCCGTTGCATAAATGCCTACCAGTCGACTCTCGGTCGTTCCTCATTCATGCCCAGCCTCTTTTCGCGTAATCGTCTTTTCCCTGTAATTAAGTTCTTCACAGTCGTATGCCTGCTGTCCCGACGACGAAAGAACAGGTTGCGGCTGGCAACGAGGGTTAGCTGCCGCACGAGTTCTGTGCGCAACTTTAAGCTGCATCGTACTTATTTTAAAACGGCCATTTTTTATTCCCCTTCGTTGCGAGTGTCGCGACGAGTTTTCACGATCGATCGAATACTGCGATACTTCGGTAAATCATTGAAAGGAGAGCGCGCGTTTTCACGAACGCGAGAAACAACAGAGAGGGCAAGATCCGCCCTTTTGTTCCGCGCAGCGTGTAATTTCGTTGGCCGCGATGACGGGGACATAAAGAATCGAGGGCGGCGAATTAAAATATAAATCTGCTGGGCTGCTACGCGCGACGTTTTTTTCGCCCGTGTATCGTCGGGCGGGTGAAATTATGCTTTCCAGGAGGCTGGTTCGCGAGAAAAATACTTGACCGCGCGTTCTAAAATTTGAAAAGAGACGGCACGCGACCGCCCTGTTCTTCCCATCCTTCCATCCTTTCTGTCTCGCTGCCCCTTTACTTCTCTGCAAGCGCGCCTGAAATATTCGATATCTGTCCCTACTTTTACGCTTCCACTTACACTTTCTCCCACGCCCACCCCCTGCAACGGCCTCGCGACCACGGATCTCCGTCCTCCTTCGACTTCTTTCCACCGCTACTATTCCCTGGTCTTTCTCCCTTCCGAGAAAGGGTCGCGATTTAGACGCTTCGAGCGTTGCTTATGCATGGGGAAAAAGTTGCCGGGCTGCCGTTTGCCGCGGTATAAAGGGATAGGAATTGCTTGTCGGCAGGTATGCTCCAGGCGTACCTCTAAATTGAAGTCGTTACGACGCCTCCACTGTGAAAAGGCGGCAGCCAGGAGCGAAAAGCCGGCAGCGCTCGCGCGAGAAGCGAGCCTAGTGGTGAAAGTGGGACGGAAATCGTCGGGAAACGAGAAAAAACGGCGAAAGGCGTGCGAGCTCCCCAGACACGAGTAAATCTTTCCACCAAGCTTTTTCGGCGAAGAAGTTTAATGCAATTTCTCTTTGGACGCGTACTTCTCTGGGTCGCGATTGTGCGACACGAGCGCTGTGGCGCGGCCACGAGGGCTAAGAGTCGGCCGTACAATCTCCACTCGTGGACCTGCAGACTCGTATAATTGAACGGAACACGGCGCACACGCCACATTAGACGCGTAGCGGAATGTCATTCTTGAAATTGTAGAGACAGAGGCCAATCGATGCGTCTCGAGGACCGAGCGGAACAAGTCGAATCGCGGGTGCACTGGTCAGTAACCTGGTTTACCGAGGGAAATTAATATTCAAATTGAGCCTCGAAAATCGGGCAACGCGCAGTTTACGTGAATTTAGCGAAGCAAGGCCGCGGTTTTTAAACTGAACTCACCTAAAGTACCGGAGAACGAACAGCGAGGACATTCTTAAAATAAGCAGGAATAATCGGCCGAACTAGTACGCAAATTGATGCACACAGCGGCTTTATATATCCGGTCGGTCGTTCGTTTATACGTGGCCACCATCGACGCGATCTCTCGCTTCGTCCTCGCGTTGCAAGCCAGGCCGTGCAGAATGTAAGTATGTTTCGCATTATACATATAGAAACGAAATGTATACACTGGGTAAGAGATACAAGTCGGCGAATGGAGTCTCTCGAAACGTATTTAACCCCCGGCGCGGCACGGAACGGAGACCACAATGCCGCAAGCATCACGTGGAAAGATTAAATGATAAATTTCCAAAGCAACCCGCCGTCCACTCGAGCGCCACTTATCCGCCCACTTTGTGCGCGACTCCCTTCGTTTATCTCTCGAGGCATCACGAAAATCGGCCACTCTGCTTCTTTCTCTCACAGCCTCGTTATTTGAACAAAAACCCCGAGCACGTTTGTCTCTTCGTACCTCTTCTGTGCGGTCGAATGTATTATTAATTCGGGTAATTATAGAGGCGAGTCTAAGTCGAAGCGAAACTGTTTCGGGCTAAACTAAAACGGGTCTGCGAGAAGCTACGGTCGTTTCGCTTACGACGCGAATCGGCGCGGTGTTTCGCTAAAGCGGATCGCCCGTCCCGAGAAGTAACGCGGCGCGTAATGCCGGAATTAGAAGAGAACGGGAAACACGATGGTGCTTTACGAGATACACTTTTCTCGAAGACTGAACGGGAAAAGAGCAACTGGCAGGTTCCGCAGAGCGCAGCGCGAATCCGTCGACGGAACGAAATCACTTTAGCGGAATAGGTGTATGGAATCGCCTTCACCGGATTACCAGAAAGCCTCTTCCGCAACGCCTTCCTGGCTCCTTTTCCACCACCACCTCTAGGCAGCCCCTTTTGCCGCACCATCTTTGCCACTTTTTCCCTAGCACTTTTTTACATCCAAGGAATTCCGACGGGGGAAAGAGACCTCTGCTGCACCTTTTACGCCCGTTCGAGACGCTTCGCCTCTGCCCGCCCGCGAACCAACCTTTCCATCAAACGGAACCGCCACTACTCGAATCTCGAAGTTAACAACTTTTTTACTGAACGAAAGAAGCTGGTTTAGCGGGGACGAGAGTTCGAAGAACAAGAAGGGACGGGAAAGCAGCCCACCGCGGAAGAGAACGGAGAGTAGATCGCTCGAAGAAAGTAGTATCGGTATATGTAGAATGAAGGAATCGCTGCAAAGAGGAGCACAGTCTCGCGGCATCGACCCACGTCCTCCGATCTATTTCGTTGCTCTCGAAGAGATTGCCATTGCGTCTGCATTACTCAAGCTCTTGCTCGTGTTATCAGGGCCTTTGGCCCAGGGGGTATGTACTCTGGCCGGTTGCTTCTGCACCGACTGGATTCGTACGTGTACGGACACGCACGTGCCTGAGCGCCCGTGTAGGTGCTCGTCGATGTGGGGTCGCCGCACGATTGTGTGGATAGAGAGGGTTTGCGGGGCGTGTCTGCCTCGGGTGCATTACGCTGATTGCTGGCCGCGGCTCTCCGGAGGGCATAGAGGAGCCACGGAGGCCAGGAGGTACGAAAAGGTGGAAGGGTGGAAGGGTGGAAGGGTGGAAGGGTGGAAAGGTGGAAAGGTGGAAAGGTGGAATGGTGGAATGGTGGCGGGAGGAACGAAGATAGACCCGGCTGTGAATCGACGCGAAAGAAGAAAAGGGAATAAGGGCCCTTTCCCGGTAAGTAAGTGAACGCTCGTACGTTCCCGCCGAGCGCGAGGGTTTTAATCCTTTAAATGAATGACGCTGGTGACGCTGACGATGCCGACTTGCCCACTCTGATCCTCCACGAAGACGATTCTCGTCCGGGGATCTCGCAGTGTTTGCCCGCCGAATTTTTCCTATTAACTATTGCTTTAAGAATGAAATGCGCAAGTGTCGGTTTGCGCCCCGAGAAATATTGAAACGAACGGACCCTCGATGATTCGTTGGAAAAACGAACGCGTGACCGGGTAAGACGCTAATATCCGTGTAATTGTGTACGCGTCGCTTCGTCTCGCTATGGTAAACGTCAACGCGTTGGCAACTCATTATTCTTCTTGTCCTGGGGGCGTGCCGCCGCTCTGCACCTCCATCTACGCGCAAATAATCATCGCGAGAGGATTTCCCATTGTATTATTGTGTCTGCCGTTGAATGATAAACTACGCGCTCCCTCGGGAGTTGCGTCGTATTCATTACTAACATAGTCGCGGGACACAGTTCCGGATGTTGCACAAAAATGTTGTTTCTCGCGTCGAGGAACGTGTCGATAAGTAAATACAATTGTTTGCGACGAATCGCGTTGCTCCGAGTAGGCACACTGCCGCATCGATGCTGGTAATTACGAGCTGCCCAAACATTCTCCGTTGTACAAAACGCGAGCAACTATTCTCCGGGACGAACAACAGGGTTGCAACAGAGGGCAAGCTAATTGGCGAGCCGTCGCGAAAACTAGCGAGCCAGTTATTGGCCTTAAATTTCTATGCACCGAGCAGACGAGAGGACGGAGGGCAGTTGAACGCGTGGCACGATCTACATAGTGTCACACGGTGCACAGATAACGTACAAAGGGCGCGACGCTGGCACGGTTAAGCCATCAAGCGGAGGAGCAGAGCGAAAGCGGATCTCTAAGATAGGGTGTTTGGCGAAACGAGCGGATAGATTATACGGGCGCCCCGGTAGAGAATCGATCCTTGAATTACGGCCGCATTATGAGTACGGAACTTGCTAAGGCCGCACTTTCCTACCGGCAGCGAATTAATCTACGCGAAAGAAGAGAAGCCGGAAGCTGATGATTCATTTGAGAGGGAGCGTGCTAGAATCGGACGAGGAACGCGAACGCGTCGAATGAAAACGGGAGAGAAATGGGGGATAGCTGGGAGGAAGTTGGGAGGAAGTTGAGAGGATTTCGGCAACGAGGGACGATCGATGCACCGTCCCTTCGTCGATTAAGCGATCGCGGAAAATGCTGACATACGCCGGCCATTGCCTACTAAGGAATCTGTTGCTTCCACTCTAGTCTCGATTCGCGACTCGATTTCCGTCTCGATTTCCGTCTCGATTGCCACGATTCCGTTTGCCCACGCAGCTTGCCCCGGATCTTCCGTGCAATGGCATCCTCGCGCAACGTATAAGTAAAATAATTGTTTGGATTGAGCTTCGATTAAGCTTCGAACGAATAATGGCATCTGAATTGTTCCAGCCGATCGGTATGCATTTAAAGAAGTACGAATGGGTAGGCCGACCGGACATCGGTGATTGCTCTCTGTGGGTTAGATCCGCCACTCTGGAGTTCGACGACGGTCTGTGGCAGTGCCAAGTGACAGCTAGCGATTTCACAACGCAGGACGCGTTGGCATCCGAACCAGCGAGGCTGGTCGTCAGAGGTGAGCTTTCAGCTTACCTTCGTTACTATTATAAATACCGCAGTTGCTCGATCAAACTGACACAGTCATCGGATCCACGTCTGCCGCTTTTCGTTCCCATTATTTCCATTCTAGCGAAATTAACGCGCCACTCGGCCAGAGGCCACAGACCGCGATACAATATGCCGGCATCGTTCCGTTCGGCCAATCGTAAAACTGTGAAACTGGGTCAACGCGTAAAATTTCATTGGCAATGAAGCAACATTATTCTCTATCCTGTGCTGCAAGCTTTTTCCGCACAAACGTTATTCGCATAATATTCGGCTCAACGTAAACGTAAAGCCAGTCGCGTGTCGTTGGAGTATTTCAGGCATTTTATCTTTCGGCACTGTTCGGGTCGCGACGATCAAACGATCGAACGATTCTACTTGGCGAAGTTGAATCGCGGCGGCCAAGGATGGCACGAATCGAGCTGGCAAAGACAGAAGGGCGTAACGAAATACGCGTTGCTCGCGAGAAAGTCCAGGAAATAATTCGCAGGTTAATCGCGTCGATAACGATAACCAGAAACGTTCAGAGGAGAGAGGCGAAATTAACTTCCGCTAATTTTCTCGTTCTAGTCAGCCCTCAACGACCGCAGATAGAGTACGCGGATCGTCTGATTCTACCCGGCAGCAACGTGACAGCCCGAGCAGGTGAGATCGCTACGCTCACTTGCAGAGCACGGTACGGGAATCCTTCGCCTCTAATTAAATGGTTCGTAATTGTTGCACCGTAGATTCCATACTACTTACCATCTACCGCTAGCCCCTCCCGCCGCGGCCTTTTTCCCACCAGTTCCTGCAGCTGCTTCGAAGCCGGCCGAGAGCAGACTATCGATTAATTCTATCGAACAGATTTCAACCCTCTTTGGATATAAAACGATGCTGCTATATCTACGCTGCGCCGCGTCGCGGTCGATTCGAAACTCGGCCGCTAGTCGTATTTGCTCGAACGTTAACATCGACTACGGCGCGGAAGTTTCGAAGGGTCGCCTCTTGCGAATCGAGCGGGACGAAGGAGATCGCGGAAGGTCGGGCAGGAAATTGAAACTAATCGAATCGATTCGATTAGCCGGCCTCCCGTCGATTTTGTCGTCAACTTTCGGAAACATCATTCCGTTCGTGTCCTTCGTGGCTGTATCGCGAGATCGGCATGGTTTATTGTTAATCGACCGGTTTCTACGAAACGGATCTGGGACAACCGCGAGCCGGCTAAACGGCTGGCTCGCAAGGGTGGATACCGGGCCGGAAGTGCGGGAAAAAGCACGAGCAGAGTTGAATCTAATTTTCAAATCCGAGTCTCCGCCGCGACTGACGACGAGCGGCTTGGCGAATCGTGGAAAGAAGGTTCCACGTCTCGGGCTATTATTTCAAAGGGAACAGTCCCATCAGGACTGGCCAATACATGCATAGTCTCGCTTATTCGAGGAGCTAGTTAGGTTTCCAAGAGCGAATATCCTTGCTCGCAATGCGCCCTGTGGATCTTGCCTATGGTGGCTCGGCTCGATTGGCTGCCCATGAATAATCATGACCCATTCCGACCGGTATCTAGACGAAGTTAAGGAGCTACCGCGGTTTGCTTGCACCCCAGAGGCGTAGAAATAACAGAAAGCTCGGAATGGAACGAAACGCCAAGCGAACGGTTCGGCGAAACGAGATATAAAACGCGCGAGAAATGCTAATTAATTTATAGGCGAATCGCGGACGGTCTGATATCACCGAATTCGCGCGGATCGCGCGGCGATGCAGTCTTCGAATTCCAAACAGACATTCCTCTTCCCTCGGTCTTTCTCTCTTTCGCTAGGAATTAACACAATTCGCCCGGCCTCGTGCCTATATATATCTGTAAGTACGATTCCCGGTCAGATGCATCGATCCGCTCTCTATACCGGAACAAGTGCGAACAAGATAGGTTCGTTCGCTTCGTTTGCTCACTATTTATATTTATCGGAATACCGATTGGTACGCCGGGTGCTACTGTCGTAGCACGCAGTCGACGGCATCTACGCGACAAATATTCCGGGCCGACGGTAAGTAGATCCAGCCGGTTTGCACGGGCGCGTTTAAATTGGCGGGTCGCGACGCTTCGAAGGAGAAACGACGCGTCGTTTCCGGGGGGAAGGACGCTACCGCGGGCGAAAAAATCGCTACTCTCGCAGAGAGATACACCTGCGAAGAGCAAAGAAGTCTTTGACTGTACGGCTCGGGGCATTCGGAGCGGTGAGACGAGCGGCTAGGTTATATTACCAGCTACGATCTTTGGATTCGTAACGATAGGAGGGGCACGAAACCGAGGAGAAGAGGAGAGGGAAAGTTAGGCGGACGAAAAAAGGTGATACAAAATGGTAGACGAAGAAGAAGGTTGCGGCGGAGGAAGGGCTCGGTGTCCGTGGAATTTCACTCCGTGCGGAGTTGTTCCAGAACGGCCGTTGGAAATGCAAATTTTTGGGGAAAATGGGCGCAGGTACGTGGGCGAGACCGAAGTGAGGACTCTGAGACCTCAGGTAAACTCGACGGAAGTTGATAATCCCCGCACTTGGGCGACCTACAGCGTATGCGAGGTAATGGCAGAGAGATCGCGTTACGGACAACCGATTCGATGCGTTGCGATCCATCCAGCCTATGACAATCCTACAATGTCTTCGAGCACCGAAGTCAGGTTCGACGTTAGATGTGAGTATGCCTCTTCTCTTTATTACTAAACGAAAGTAAGCTTCGGTTTACCTTAAAGCGCACCTTATTACGAAGCCTCTCCCGCCCGCCTTCCTTCCAGATACGATTTAGCGAGTAGATTAATATTTAAAAGTAATCACGGGTAACCGCCCGATACTCGATACTCGATACTCGATACTCGATACTCGATACGGAGGCCTCTAAGCTTTCGAAGGAACTTTTAGCCGCCTTAAAGCATCCGCGACAATACGATCGTGGCCGTCTGGTGAATTCGTTTCAACTGTCGCGAGGGCACGTGGCAAGCTTATACCGTAAGACGGATGGCGAGATCGAACTGAATTGAACTGAAGGGTGGCGCACGGTACGATGTTTGGCGTAGACGGGAACATTCGGCCGGGCGAAAAGCGCGAAGGAACATTGCGCAACGAATAAATCGGTGTTAACGACAGGCCGACAGGGAGGGTGCGGGTGAAGCGCGCTGACCTCAACCTCTACCGAAGCAGCAACACCCACCGAGGCGGCAATTTAACTCTGTATACGCGCAGTTAACCGCGAAACCCCCATCAATCTCCCTCAAAACGCCGCGTCCTGACATCCTGCTTTTCGACCTTATCGACAATTCGAGCTTCGCTGCATCGTCCAACAATTTTCAACCGCTTTTTGCAAAACACCGCGGCGAGTAACAATGACTGATGGCCGACGAAACGATGCGACGCGACGCGACGCGACGCAACGCCTTTGGCCTCGTTTTCCATCCAGAATAATATATTCCTCGTACGATCGATAGAGGCACAAATAGAGCCGAGAGGATATTGCCAATTATTGTTAAAATTATCGAGCACCTCGAGATCGACCTTTAAAATGCTACGCGCAAATAAAAGTCGTTCTCCAATCTTTGTCCCCTTTTTATCCGAATCGAGAAACTGTCGCTTAACTTGTTCCCCGTAAACGGATCGCAAATCGATCGTCGTTTTACGCTGTCAACGGAATCGAAATTTTTCTTCCATTAATCGCTTCCACCCAATTCAACCCCCCTATCTGCCCACCGACGCGGAGTAATTCGTCCCGAGTGAAATCGAGTTTGAACTTGAACCCTCGCCTCGATTCCTGCGGAAACCGAAGGTGCAGGTAGACACGTGCATCGCGGTTTACAAGTATTACGGGGCGGAAATGAAGATCGCGTATATCGATAAGGGGCATTAGTCGCTGGCACTTTTCGAGACAAATTGAAATGTTTCCCTCCAAGTATATAGAAGTATATATGTAGAATGCGCACAAAACATACGGCAAATTCGGAATTTCATTGGACGAAAACAGCCGTAACGAAGTTGGTAGAAAAGTTATACGCTTTCGGGCAAGAATAGACAGGACGAAGAAATATTCGACTAGAACGAATTTGTGCTGAGCGTATGCAGTCCCGATTGCGCGGCTGACGCGGATGTCCATCTACTACTTGCCGATCCGTATTCCCGGCAGTTGTTCTTTGGGGTAAACCTTGCACGGCTCTCACGCTCTCTCCCTCTCTATCTGTCGTCGCGGACGACGCGACAGTGACGGCGGGACAAAAAAATGGAGGAAGAGTTAAAACGCATTTCGAGTACGTAGTTACTAGGAACGAACAGTTTGCATCTTTTGTATTGCGAAAGAGAAATATTCGTTTCAGGCCGTTCCCCCTTAGCGAAACTTTTTCATCGCGCGGCCACTCTAATTAAGCCCTCGTGCGCGACTTCATTAATTAATCTTTATCCGGTGCGCCATCCTACCACTTTTACGGAGTACACCGATGCCCCGTCAAAAAATCGCCGACTTGCCGGAAAATATTTATATGTCCCAACAGGTGTACATATATGTACCACTGGACCGACGATAAAATAACAAGGCAGACGTAAATGCAAACGCGGAAGTTTCTCTCTATCCGCAGTGCTGCCGCTCACGGTATGGTATACTGGTCAATTTAGAAACGGTGCAAAAACGCTTGCGAGATTCTTTATTTTAACTCGGCGCTTCGAAATGAAATAGAAAAAACGGTGGTTGAGGAGGGGGGAGCGAGTGCGCGATTGAAAATTTTTCACCGTACTTTCGCGAATTTTCCCTCCATCCCGCGCCCTCCTCGCACGATAATGAATTTGTTTCGTTCAACGTTGCGCTCGTTTGCTCGTAATTTACTAGAACCGATGCTGATCGAATATTCATGAAGCATTGTTCGAAAACGAATGCCGGGCGGCAGAATTTATTGAAAACTCCAAGAGAGGCTGTCGCGATTTATTCACCGCGCACGTAGTTTTCGAATGTACAGCTGACGGGCAGCGGCCTGCTTCCTCGCAGTCTTCGGCAGACTTCAACACGACTGCACGGTAATAACGTCGTAGCCGGGGAATCTCGTGGTCAGCCTGAATATCAAATTTTTTTTCCCCCGCCCGATCGTTCTCCCGGACCACTTTCTCCGAATCGATCGAGCGCGTTCTGTCGATAACCGAGCTCGTCTGGAATCGGGTGCACGCAAGCTCGGTAAGCAGCTTTCGGCCAAAGCAGAAACGAAACTGGAGTTCTTGCGCAAGGGCGAATCGGTTAATAGCAGCGGTAGGAAGAAGACGCGTTCGTAGTAAACAGAATTTGGTAAACGGGCAAAGCGGTAACCGAGAACCGGGGAGTGTCACTAGTGTTTCTGGTTTCTAGAGGATCAAAGACGAAGCAATTACAAAATTTCTCGAGAAAGAATTCTCGCGAAGGAACACTAGACGGCACCGATCCCGATGCCCGTGTAACGAAACTGCTAGCGTCCGCACCCACGCACTGCGCTATCGGGTAGCCCTATAAAACGCCGATAGATACGGTAGCAAGGGTAATAGAGGAGAAACGATAGATAAAGAGAGAGAGAGAGAGAGAGAGAGAGAGAGAGAGAGAGAGAGAGAGCTGAAATTGCGAATGGGTCAGCGAGTGTTCGTTCGCGCGGATTTCGAAATCATTGTTACGTGAAATGAACAGATGCACAAGCAATCTGCGCTCTCCCTGTACAACTAACGATTCGATTCCAGGGCGTCCCGTCGACCGTCTTTCTCATCTTTACAACCCCCCTCCCCCTTCCTGGAGCTTTCTGCTCTAACGCCATCCACTGTACGCAAAGAAATTACTCCGCTTGCACTATCGATAAATTTCAAATGATCCCGACTTCTTAGAACGCAGTACGATGAAAAGGTCCTTCGATTGCTGGTAGATAGACTGTACGGTAGATACGATAGTTCGCTCAACTGGCGACAAAAGAAACAATTAATCCTACAATCGAGTTACCGCGTAACTCGGTTCTCGCGAGTCGCACGCTGCGAGAGAAAGGCGGGCGAGTTTGTACGGGCGATGTTTCCCGGTTTAGCCACGTCTCTTTGCGAGTTGCGAGTTGCGTAATCGCATTTCCAAGTCTGAATACGAGCTTGTTATTTTTGGCCCCCGGGAAATGGGTCGGGGCAGAAATTATTAATTAATACAATTTGGATCTGTACTCCAACATTAATTAACCGTCATTTGTGACGTTTCACGGCGGGAGACCCACAGTTCCATTGGTTTAAATCAACGGGAAGAGCCCGAGGGCAAGGGGTGAGGGAGAGTAATTGCGTATTAACGCGGTAAATTGTTTTCCACGTCCAGAGACCCTCGAATCGAAAGGTTTGCCGACACGAAAATCGAGCGAACGCAGCGACGGCTGAACGACGAGGAACGCGACTTTCGCAGAAACCGTTGACCGACCTTTCGCCCGTGTAATTGCTTTCGTTTAAAAATACGAATCTGTGGTGCGTTAATTAGATAAAGAGCGCGCGTGCGTCCTACTCCTCTGGTGGGCTGAGTTCGTCGAGAAGATGCAAAGCGAACATGTTTACCGCGTTTTTCTGCAGCGCATCATTTGAAAACGGTTACAACATTTGCCTCGCGTTCTTTCAACGAACCAGACCACCCATGTAATTCTCTTTTTTGCGCCGGCCAGGCGTCGGGGAGGTAGGCACCCGATCGATCCAAATGCCTCGATTAATTAATCGTAGGGAGGAAGGAAAGGAAAGGAAAGGAAAGGAAAATGGTCAGAGAAGAAGAAATGACAGGGCAGAATTTCCCTTGGTTCGACCGAAATCATCCGGCGCAGTTCCAATCGCTCTCTGTGCCTCCACTATCCAGGGGGAAAACGGCCGCAGGATTAACGCCGCGCAGGTGTAATTGAATTTTTTTGGTGTCCCGTGGCTGACTAATTGTTTCTGACAAGGAATAGCGAAACAGCGGACTGCCGGTCCGACTTTGATTTATATTTCAGAGCTCGTGCACTAGGAGCCACGCGTGCTGCGTGTGTCGCCTGCACCTTCCATTGTTTTCCGTCATTTCCATCATCGAGCTCTTCGCGTGTTGCCTTCAACCCATGCGACCGACTAGAGGAAAACGTCTCTTCCCACGTGTCTCCCCGTATCAACGAACCCACCCCTTCCCTCCATCATCCACTTTTAATTACGCGCTCATTAATGAAGGATTGAATCTGAAAACTTGCTACTCGAGGCTGCGTTTACTCGCGCCGTAACCAGTGTTTATTTTCGCCCAGTCTTCCGTGAACCGGCGCGCTGTGATTAAAATCGCGATAGCAATTCTCGTCCACGATTTCGATTAAAGCCCCTTCCCGTTTGTCAAACCACGTTTCAACCCGTCAGCAGAAACTATTTTAAAGAAAAAAATTAATTTCGTCGCCTTACGCTGCCAGGTGTCGACTATAATCGCCGGGGTGTAACGAAAATGTCTGTTATTTGGTAGCAGTATCGGGAACAGAGACGGGGAACGAGGAAGCAGGGACGCATTGTTTTTAAATAATAAACAATAAATGAAGGAAATGTTTCAGATGCGCCGGAAACAAGACTAGTCGGAGTGCCAACCGGTCAACTGGAAGAGGGTCGAGATCAGCTGGAGATCCGTTGCCTGGCCGACGCGAATCCCCCGGCTTCGATTCTCTGGAAAAGAACGAAGAGCCCTGGCGTTACGGAGGTAGCCAGTATGGGCGAGACGTTGCTCTTCTCGCCGATCTATAGGAATCACGCGGCCGTTTATATCTGCGAGGCGACCAACACCGAGGGTGACAGTAACCCTGTGTCCGTTCAAGTGTCCGTTAACTGTAAGTGTCGACGACCTCGTTTCCACCCTTTCTACGCGCGACCAATCGTCCTGAAAATTAAAGCGATTAACCCATTTTCTACCCTACGAGACGACCTAGTAAACGATCGGCGTACTCGATTGATCCTCGGTTCAAAAGAAGCCGGCGAATCCTCCCCGGCAAAAATAGCAGAATGCTTTCAACGGTTTTGCGAATTAAAATAGCGAGAGATACTGCGGCGTTCCATTGCGTCGCGATCATCGAAACGAGTGACTCCGACTTTTGCTACGCGGTCGATCGTATCCTAATGATTTCGGTTATAACGTGTACAAGCAGCGATCGGGCGTAGTGAACGACGTAGAATCGCGTGAGCGCAGTGTAGCATGAGTATTCTAAGGTTTTTTTGGATTACTCGCAAGCAGAAATGTCAGTATCGAGGATCGTCTGATTTTCACGCAGATCCGCCGAGGATCAGTTCGGTGGGGCCAGATCGGCTGACTACAGCCTTACTCTACTCCGGAACCTCGTTCGAGTGCAACGCCGATGCTATGCCACCGGCTGAGTACAGGTGACTTGTTCGTTTTCGCTTTCACCAATTTACCGAATCTCCCGAATTTCTCGAACTTCTCGAATTTCTCGAATTTCTCGAATTTCTCGAATTTCTCGACAAAATTTCCTTCTTCTCACATTTCGTTTCACTCGTACTACGCCCTTCGAAAAACCCAGGATTTATCGCCCCTCTTAATTTTTCTGTAAATACGTTTCCATCGTTTTTGCTTGTGTATTTAATCGTACAAGGTGCTCTTCTATATTCAGTTGCTTATATTTACTGATACTCAATCTGCTGCTATTTAAGTCACCCGTTGAACACGCCAATAATTGCAATCATAGACGTTCATTTGTCGTTTACTTGTCGCACCTCCGTACGTTGTATAACGCGTTACGAATGTTATCCGTATTCCGGTGTGCTCGCGCGATTGAAACTGCAAACGTCGTTGCATGTGATGGATAGTAGCATGCGAGGTGGGAGAACGCGTCGAATTGAAATCCGACGATGGCTTTTTCACCTAAACCAGATGGGCCCAGATCTTTACCGATGGCCGGATGCCATTGCAGTGCGGTACCGGACAGCGATTGATCCTGACGAACGTGACGTACGAGCAACAGGGCCAATACATATGTCTCGCCTCGAACAAGATCAATGGAAACGTCAGAGAAGTTAAAAGTGATCCTGTGTCTCTGCAGGTGGTCGGCGCGCCGAGGGTAAGAAGCAACGCCGAAGCATCCGTCCGCTAAACTGACTTACTTTAGCCCCGGATATGCGTATTCATTTATTATTATATTTATACGCATTCGCGAACGGACATGCAATCGGAAAGCAGACGACTGCTACCGGCGAATAATGAACAAAATTATGTTTGCATTCGTCGATCTGGTGACGCATCGTTTCACCGGCCATTGACTCGTATTTAAATGTCAACCGAGCAATTCATATTTATCTCGCGCGTGTAGAGGTTGGAAAAAATGTGTGGACGCACGCATGTTGAATGGCAGAATAAAACATCATTTTCACGGCGCACTCGTCGGTCGATTGCAGCTGCATAGGTACACGGTTTTCATTCGCCGCTACATTTTGCGACCCGTGATCGGAGCACCACTTGTGGTGTCTCTATATTTTGCGGAATCTCCATGAAATATTTCGCTCTTTCGCAAAAACGTCAGTTCGATTAAATAAAGTCGACGAAAATTGTGATCCGTCGGCGCTAACTCCAGCATCGGTAGTTAATAAACCGTGAAGCATGAACGATCTGAAGAGAGCTGTTGGACGTGTGCCGTAGGTAGTGAAACCGGCCATCACGGAGAAGTTTGTCGTGGCAACGACCGAAGGGAGCCCAGCGAAATTAGAGATCAGACTGTGTTCCGACCCGAAGCCCCAGCTGGTAGCTTGGGAATGGGGCAGCACCAGACTTCACGCCGGTTAGACTGCTTCCTAGCTCTACCGCCAAAAGTATTCCAGTCTTTGGTTTGCCCTTTCACTTTTTTTTTTTTTTACGTACGTCTCTTCTCACTAATTGGCACTCCTTATTAAAGTGGTGAAAAGTGGTACACTCGCGATTAATTAATTCGAGCATCCCTTTGGCTCCGAGCTCCCCTTTAATTACCCGCCTGAAAAAGTTTTTCTCGCATCCTCCTCGAACTTCCGCGACGACTCTTCGATCCCTCCCCGGATTCGTCGCGATCTCCAAGGATCGACTGCATATCTCCACAATCTTACATTTCCCCTCTTCGGACCACAATCACCTTGCACCCCTGCATCCAGCGCGCCTCTTTCTTTCTTTTCCTTCGTTCGTTTCCATCGATTGAACGTTTCATTTAATCATAAATAATAATCTAGCGTTTATCAAGTGTGTACAATTATTCCTCCGGGTACCAGCATCGTCGGATCTAATGAACCAGGGCACGTTCGCAGGTGAGGTTCTGGAGTCGCGGTATCGGGCGTTGGATCTGGAGCCGTTAGCAGTGGAGGATTGTTATATAGCTGTTCTAGAACTGACGAGCACGGTCAAGGAGGACCAGAGGCTGTACCACGTAATCGTGGAAAACGATCGTGGAAGCGATCGGCGTGCCCTGATGCTGAGAGTAGACGAGCCGGGCTCGGTAATTATAACGATATTTCACGTTAAACAACAAATTGTAATTCCAACGTGGTTCGAGCAACACATTCTCTCCGTGCATTTGCCCCCTTACTTTTGGAAAACTGCTAACCCAATGAAATAATCGAGCCAGGCCTCCTGGCATTTAATTAAAATAGCCTACGGCCCGAAGCATAAATATTCCGTTACTGCGCGCGAACAATGTTTGCTGTGTCCCAGTGAAAAGCATCTTTTTTTTCTTTTTCGTGGGCTGTATTTGTTACAGATTCCACTCGTTATCGGGGCTGTCGCTGGGTTTACGGTGCTCTCGGTGCTGGTAATGGGATTCGTTTGTTTCCTACGCTCGGATAGATGCTGCGTGGCCAGAAATACAGTGCCAGCGCTGCAGCAAGTGCATTGGTAAGCACGCGATATTGCGTTCCCCGGTGATTTCTACGAATAAACGTCGAAGCAATTTACATGGAAAACCGAGGAAACTCTTTTCCAGAGGACATATTCCCGCTAAGCGCGGGCTACGTGCGCGCTAATGAATTATTCGAGGCATTCGTTACCGACCTACCGTAATTGTCGGTATCGGATAGCGACGCTAATTCATTTTTCTTTCCGTTCCTACAATTCGAAGGAAGTAGCTGTATCGAACAGTCGAGTCGAATAATTGCATGAAAACGAGCACGCTGATACCAGAGGAACGATTTCGATTTCAGCACGAAGGCTTCCAACACGATGATCGAGGACCCTAGATTAACTGCAGATACGATGGAACGCAATAGCCAACAGTACGCGTCTGAAAAACGGTCCAATCATGTTCTGAAGCCTGTCCCGTCGCAACAGTACGTGCAAGAGTGCTATCAGCACGATCCCCCGCACCAACAGCAACACTACCAGAGGCATCACCATCACCACGGACAACCCCATGGGCCACAGTACACGCTTCAGGTCAGATAAGTTGATAGGCAAAGAGTGAACGGAGAAAAACTATTCTCACAGAGTAGAGTGACGATGTCGCTGAGCGATGTCCCGCAGAACTGTTTCATTTCCCTTTTCCTTGCTCCCAGATTTACCCCGATGTACAGTCTAATTGCGCGAGTGCGCCAACGGCACCTATCTATGCGCCGCTACTTTCCCCGGCACTGTTCTTCCTCTGGCCATTTTCAGCGAACCGCGATTGGATCCCGCAGTCGGCGCACTTTAATTTCCCATTCCACGCGCGATTTCCCCGGAAATATTGCCGAATTTTTTCCAAAAATCTTCGCGTTTCGATCGCGAAAAAATAATGACCTACGCACATGCTATGCACGAGAGCCGATGCGTGTAATGTTTCCAAAAATATACATGTACCATACGGGCCACACCTCCAGCCCATTATCATGCGCATTCAAGCATATTATACGTATAGGTGTATAGAGATTACGTTCCACTAATCACTTCTGGTCGCAATACACGTGCAACGACACCGCGATAACAATATAGACTCGCGCAAGTATTGACCACCAACAACATCCGCTAATCCTTCCCCGATCCAGATAGCCATTTGAGTGATTTATGCGGGCGGTAGGGTGCATTACGCATGCATTTCGTAGCATCTAGTCACCCCGATGTCCACATCCCAATTACCGCAACCGTCCTTGTAGGTGATTTGAAATTTCATTTTGGTACGCGTAAGTAAGCAGAAGATGCAGCCACTTCTGCCGTTACCCCAATTACGATCTTCTCGAATAGCCCGACCGTTTATCCTCTCACATTAACTGCGTTCTATAACGCGATCGGATCGATCCGTTCGTGCGACAGGGTCAGCGTACGTTTTGAAAACGGTTCCTTGTAAAAATGTAATATTCCAATCGTTTCGAATCGGTTTCGGCGGCACAGCCCTGCCCTGCCCACCTGGACGTTTCGTGTAAAAGGTATCTGTAGAAGCAGCTAACTGACTTGCGAGTTCTTGGCTTAGTGAAAATTCACAGGTCGCGTTCGGGGGAGATAAGGGTCGCATTAAAAGTTTCGTTAGGTCCATCCGTCCTGCACTCCTCTCACTGCTTTTGCATCCAAACATGACCGTTTCCGGCATATCCGCGCCGTCCCCACGCGCGTCGTGTTTCACAACGAAAGACTGACTCATTCGTAGGAGAAAAGGATATCATGCGTATCGAGAAATCTTCGGATATTCACGTAATATAGTATCTACATATACATAGGCTCGGTTGTGAGAATAGTTACTAACGATAAATCCCGTTGACAGTTGAATCTATCGTTGCTGGATTAATTGGATGGCGTGCAATCACCGGTATAATTAGGAGACACGAATTACCGTGTGCCACTCGTTTGAACAATCGTAGAGTATCGCTAATTATTAATCGGGCTAATTACTGTTTAAGATGATCCATGCCTCGATAAACGTTAAGTTGAGGGACATTCGGCCGATCAATATTTATTGTCGATACTTCGTTGCTGTGACCAGTGACCAGTGACCAGTGACCACCACTTCGTACGTTCAGTATTAGCGACGGTACTGAAATATCGACAGTACATATCGATGATCCGAAGCACCTTTATAGATTTTCCAACCCTGCAAGTTTCGCGTGCATGCAAAAATTCGCATATGCACACTTCAGGCCTTAAGCTTAAGCCATCGAGATACGTCCATTATTTGTTTCTTGCATCTCTCGACATTTTCACGCTTCGTCCATCCACGACACAGTTAATTAATCGTCGCTCGCATCCCGAGACCTTCGTCAACGTCGGTTCACTGCTGCCATGCCTGTAATCGAACAATCATCATGAAACGACTCTGTACGCCGATCTCTATGGAATCTGTATAGAAGCGGCTCCAACGAACTTCGAGTACTCTGTCTTTCGTGTATGATAATGCCATTAAAAAACCAAAAAATGATCTTGCAGATGCGTGTGCTGTCCGTTTGTTACGAAACCCATTGACATCCCTCCCGCACCACATCCATCCGATACAGTCACCTCCATCGAATACGATCATAGCATGCCGCACTAGCACGAATTGTCGAAAGGAATCTGTTACGTATTTGATCGTGTACAGTGTACAGCGTACAATATGTGTTACGTTCCGGTAATGACGAGCATTATTTTTTGCTTCAATTTCTGTTTTATACGAGATTCGAGATGAACGGAGAACGACAAATTTTAATCGAACGACCATTTCGAAATTTCCGTCATTTTTAGTTAAACGAATCAATTTGAATATTTATCCAAGGCGTGTACTGGAACGTTGCTTGCATTGCTGTCGATAATATTAACGTGCGCGCAGCACACCAATATTTATTCTATATTTGCAGATATCCGAATGTAATGGTATTCGGCGAATATCACGATATGAAAATATTCATTGATAGTCATGCAATTGCCCGTTTTCGCTATTTCGCTAAAGGACAGTTTTCATCTTCGTGATTGCGTCGGGCAATCGTCGTATGTATTATCCTGCTCGTCAGCACCGTGTTTGCGCACTAAAACACATAGTTTCGACAATATTGTTGAGCTAACGTCGGCGTGCCGCAATGAACTGCATCGATAGATAATAATAGCGCAGTGAACGGTGAATCGATTAACCAAATAGAAATCAAGCGGTCCTGTTTTTCCCCCGCCTATGAAAACTGCACAAACCTTACCTGTGCCCCATAGAGTACTATCCCTGATTGCCACGTATGTATTAACCCGTAGCATTATCGTAGATTTGTGCTCCCCTCGGTGCATTCTTGCAACGTCCATGCCCGAAAAATTCCCCTTGGAACATTCTCATAACAATTTCTATTATATCAACTTTGTTGCCTCGAAGGGGCACGGGGGAAGGTAGAGGGGAGAACGGAAACGTTGGAACGTAACCGAGAAGTTGGTTCGTGCATCCAAATTTTAACGATGAATATTTCTCCATTTCTCCATTTTTTTCTTACCAGACCAAAGTGTAGAAGAAACTAAACATCTTTCTGTAAATGGCTTAACAAATATATCAAATCGAACAATCCGTTAACCGACACATTGAGCCCCTTAAAACCCTTAAGATGAACATTGTGCAGGGGGAGCAGCTGTTTCTCAAACCAGATCGTTTAGCGACACTGAAGCCTCATTGCAAGATCGAGAAACCGCCACAGTACACGACGTTCAAGCCGAGCTCTAACAACTGAAGATTGTACTATTTCTATTTTCTATTGATGTACACTCTCGCACAGACGAGCGCGTCCTACGGGCAAGGCGAAGAAAACTCTCGGAAACGGAGAAGAAGGAGATAAGGGGCGTACGGAAGAAAAATCGACGGGACGAGACTGAAAAATACCACGCGATCTAAACAGTGGACAGATCGGCTATAGTTCGTTCCCTCTTCATTATTCGTAGAAAAACGTCTGGAGACGAATCCACGTAATGCAGAGGCTTTTTGCATGGTCGAGGTATCCGCTCCGTTCTACGAATCAACTGCGAATTTCTTATTTTCGCGCAACAGACTCCCCTTACCTGTATGTACAAATTCAACGCAGGTGATCGCTGGAACGAACGAGAACATTGAATCAAAAGCCACGGAAAAGCGTGAAGATATTGTCGCTCTAATGTTAATCGATAGACTTGGTAGTGAAAATTCATTTTCTCGCAACTAATACTGCCAGTACGTTCCAGTAAACGCCCAACTGTACGATAACGGAACCAATCAACACGAGAACTAGATAAAGCGTATTTATATTGCTTGCAAGATCACTAATAAAGCCATCATTTCCCTGTTTTATTAATATACATATGCGTGCTGCGAGTCGTACGCGTGCGTGGCTTAATAGTAACTTCGTCTTTTTCGAACATTCACGGAACGATATTATTTATTCAATAAAGGTTCTTTTCCGCATGACTGTTGTCCATATTATCAGAGAAACTTTCAATAAAGGAATTATGCAAAGCTCATTTGTCCTTTAATTCCTCAGGATCACGACTACACATTATCGTAAGGATTACGATTAAAACTGTAATCGGTCTTCGCTTACGCGTGCAACCTCCAGCATACTGTAGCACGTTCGTTTCGGAAGCAATTCGTGACCGCGTCCGCGGAAAATTCGAAAAATCGATAGGCAAAACCGGACGCGAACGAATTTTCGTTCGCTCCGCAGCTTCACCGTCGACTTTTCCAATCAAATTTCCTGGAACAGGTTGAACACGCGAAGTAGTGCCTGCCCGATCAGAGACTGTGTCAACCTGCCCGGCCCTACCTACTTATATCTATCAGGCACACCAGAAGGTACACTACCTATCCTACCTAGACCTATATTTAAAAAATGGCAAAGCATTCACGCAAACACACCTCGTTCAACGTTTCTCAATCAAACACTCGGGCGCAAGAGCCTACACTAGGGAGACGACCCGGGACGCCTCCGACACCCGAGCTTGGCATACAATCGTTCACACTCTAAGGGTACGTACCAATTCCTGAAATCGGCTGACAAAGGCTAGCGACCATTGCGTAAATGTGCGCAAACGCATATGCTTGTGCATTACTTTCGAAAAAAATATTGATTGTTAAAATATGTTGTACATTTTCTTTCAACCAAGTATACTTGCTTCGTATTTCGTTGCCATATTTTCATAATTCGTTATGGTATTCAATGTATTTGCAATTGTGAAACATATTGCTGAATATGTTTATAATTTATTATCAATTTCGCGAGCCGACGCAATTCCACAGCCTAACCACATGCGCACACAATGTGGAAAACACGTCGTGCACGGTACGCTAGCAAATGTCAGCCGCCAAACATTGTTATAAATTTAGAAACAATATGATCATCGTGCCCATTGCATTTCACTCACCCAAGTAGCACCTGGGCACGTGAGTGAGTTCCTGGCAATGAACACGGAAGGGGTTAAACCTGAAAATCCTGATCTAAAAAGATGATTAGTACCTATAAAGTTGCAATAGGTAATAGTATATTTTATTTTCGGTCTATTTAAAAATGACTCAAATTTGTAATTTATGAAATATCAGTAGAAACTCGAAAATAACTGATAAATAATTTATTTATTACGAGAACTGATTGTCATCACCAAATGAATTTACTAGAATAAGTAACGCAATTAAGAAATAAACGCATTTGAATATTTACTTGGAAAATTGACAAACTGTGAAATAAGCCTCCGGTGATTCTCTAATCGAAGCAAATTGTTCAAGATAGCTACTCCGATTTCAAAATCTACCCGTATACAAAGTGCCTTCTTGTACATAATGTGTACTAAAAATACGAAATGGACTGGACTATAGCATGTCAAAATTAATAGTAAATGCTCTCATTGGCATATGCATATTCAAGGCTGATTTTAATATACGTATAGTTATATGTATTTATTTTAATACATGATTACCATCACCATGAAACACTTGCAGTAACGAAGTCGGAGGCTATCCGACTTCTGCACTGCTCAACAGTGGAAACAAATTTCAGTCGATTATAAATTTAATATGCAATGTCATCGAACATTTTTATCCAAATGGAGGAATCTACGTGAACAGTGCTTCTTTGTTCTACTATATATTTAAATAACGAATATTTCTATGGTTAATATTTTGTTATATTAAAAAACGCGGAGTACAAGAAGGCAGATCTAACCTCATATAAGAAATAATACACAAGAAAATAACGTTATAACTGACTGGTATAAAGACTATGCCCGTAGTCACTATGCTAGCAAAACTACTAAAAAATACAACCAGTCACCCGTGCCGCTTTGGACCAATCGCCCTACGACATGATTGGGGACCGGAGGAACCAAAACGCATGCGACTCACCAACTCGTTGATTGGACAAATAGAAGAAGTACTCGTGGAAGGTGTCAGGAACATCGTCGAGGCAGCTCAATTGGTCTCAATCGTCCGGAAGTTTGCAAACTGTAACTAAACACGAAAGCAAAGAAGATTAAAAACTACTGTTAAATCTACAGAATTTAATTCTTCATAGAAAACTGAGAATTGTTTAAAAGATACTTACATTTCTAACTTTAGTAATGTCGCATAAAACGTCCCCTTCCGTGATGCACTGACTCTACTGCCGATGGCGAATATAAGAAAACAATAAAAAATAAAAGACTGTGTACGCGACCGCAAATTATATCGACGAACAAGTTAAGATGTTACTCCCGCGATTGGAATAAATAAAGTGGACCACCGGTGCTCTGGTGATAGTATGCATGAAAAAAACTGACTCTACAATCGCGTGTAGTTTAAGTATAACCAAAAAAGTAGAAAACTGCGGAGCAAACACTGACTTTACCGACTGCATTGCGCGCGGTCACAAAATTTTCTGAAAGAAAGCATGTTCATAATTAGTTGTATTAGGTTATTACTTATAACACCACTCTATATTATACAAGTATCATACGTGGCATGAATTACAATTTAATAGAGATACACTACTAATATTCGACTCATTTCCACAAGAAATTTGAGAAATTCTTACCTGTCGACCAGATCGTTTGACACTTCTACGTGGCTTGGCGCCATTACGCTACTGCGCATCCCCCCCAGCGGCGTCGCGGTCCCGCCAATTCTAAACCGATTCTCAAAGGAGGCGAAAGAGACGCCATTGAACAAAATCCGACTGAAATTAAAGATGAATGTATTAAGAATCACCAATATTATAATAATATTGCTAGAAACTGCAGAATATATTGCAAGATAATGGAATTGAAAGCTGAAATACGTATACGCATATGTAAAAGATGATACGTATATGCAAATTCGAGTAGATTCGAAAATGCGTGCCGCGCGGTGTCATACCATTCATTGAACATGATTTTCTTAATTTCTTGCAAAATATTCATTGATATTAACAAAGAAACTACAGAAAACTTGGAAGACAAGGAAATGAAAGCAATGTATATCATTTCTTGCCATCCAGAATATATTAGGCTATGTGACATACCTTTATGCGACGGACACTATTAACACGTCTAAACACTACGAAATCCATTTGCCGAAACAGGGGACTTTCTAAATAGATTGCGCTAATTGGCTGGCAACTGGGAGGGCGGTGGGGGGTGGGCTTCTTTCCAATTCGAATATTAGTCGAACAGTGGGCTACAAATATGTTTATTGATAATAATAAACACATCTGAGTAATAAAATGTTTGTCCTGTTTGTTACACTATAGAATAAGTAAACTATTTCCGTAAAGGGGATTCTGACGAAATTTCAACTGAGCCTACTATTAATCGCCCTAGAGATCCGATTTCACTCTAGGAAACAGGGCAAAGTCGTCAAGTCTAAACATATTTATGGCAGCTTTTTCTTTTTCTTACACTACCTTTTCTTTTAATCAAATAGAACGTGAACAATTTTTTAGTAAAGGCATTCTTCTGAAAAAGTCCTTATCTCTTTGTAGGTGCCTTTTTCGGTACTCTTATTTCAAAAGTCGAACCGGATAATTGATGTACGACTTCTTGCCATTTTATCGGATTTTAAATGAAAAGTGAACCGTCATAGAATAGAAACAGGGCGGTAAATCTTTCAATAGCGAGTTTGAACTTCCTCTTGAAAGAGGGCAGTTGATACCTCAATTTGAAACATCAACCTTCCCTTCTCATTCCTCACTTTATTAATACATATCCAAAGCATAAACCTCGTGCTAGCAGTTAGCAAGCAAGAAAGTTTACGCGAATTTTATTTAAATCAACCCGTGTGCTTTAAACTTTGACTGGGTTTCGACGCGAAAGTTATCAAGATTCCATCCGATATACAACACGTTAATGTAAATTAATATCAGTACGATCATGGCGGTACGTGTACAGTTCGAAAATAACAATGAAATCGGAGTTTTCTCCAAACTAACGAATTCTTACTGCCTCGTAGCAATAGGCAGTTCCGAGAATTTTTACAGGTATATCATATGATACTAACCATTATCTAGTCGCGATTTCGTGCAATGCTGTAATAGTTTGACGAGCAGTTTATCGGTACCATAACCTAAAACATATGTTAACACTAAAGGTAATATGAAAATCTACGTTGAGGAAATTAAATACCGTTAATGATTACAGCGTTTTCGAAGCTGAATTAGCTGAAACCGTACCTGTAATTCACGCATCGATTGCAGGATGTCGCATAATTGGTCGACTATGCGTTGGTAAGCGTGACACGAATTTGTAACATTCGAAATTTTGAATTAGCCGTACACAAGTACTACTATATTTATACGAAAATAACAAACTTCTATAGGAAACAAGAATGGGCTGCTGGTCCCGAACACGACAACAGATACAGAATTACAGCATATACGAAATTCTTTGCCAGATGAGGTTAAAGTTCAGAGAGTGGAAGAAAGACTCTCTGCCTTGGGCAATGTTATTGCATGTAATGACTATGTGGCATTAGTGCACCCTGATCTAGATAGGGCAAGTATATAATTCAAGAGGTATTATGCGCATTCCCATTATCGTATTCATAGTTAATATTATATAGGAAACTGAAGAAATTTTAGCCGATACGTTGGATGTAGAAGTCTTTAGGCAAACTGTCGCTAGTAATGTTCTTGTAGGCTCTTACTCTGTTTTATCGAACCATGGTGGTTTAGTACATCCCAAAACATCTATACAAGATCAAGATGAGCTCTCATCGCTATTACAAGTGCCACTCGCTGTGAGATATTTTTCCTTTATCTAACGAATCCAAGATTATGCTAAAAGAATATATATAAAGCCTGTTATCAAATTTATTCGTCGCTTAGGCAGGCACAGTAAACAGAGGCAGCGATGTTGTAGCAGCTGGCATGGTTGTAAACGACTGGGTAGCCTTTTGCGGTATGGATACTACCTCGACAGAATTGTCAGTTATCGAAAGTGTCTTTAAACTCAATGAAACAGCTCTAACTGCTATTACTTCGACTATGCGCGCATCACTCATAGAAAGGTAATGTACTATCAGTTCTAACATACAGCGGTGGTAAGATTTCAATTAATATATTTTTTTACTTGTTTCAGTATGTCTTAAGAGCAAGCGAACTCTCAGAGAGAGCATAAAAAACAATTGTTAACAATGAATTGTCTTACATACATGTACATAAATTAAACATTTATGATGTTTATGAAACTGTACAAGACAATGCCGACAATGCTTTCAAAATTAAACTGCTGCAACTACATTTTGTGCACGATTCCGACGTAAACTATCCTAAAATTGTAATGAAGCCCTGTATTAAGATTTATATGAAACGCATCATTAGATGTATATGCATATGAACTATCACAGTTACTTTTACCGTGTGGTGTACTTTTAAAGACTGTCTCAATTCTCTATCTGAAAGTGATACACAATAATAATACTTACCTTTATTATATATAAGAAAAGAAAATGAAATAAATTCAACGTTGTGTATAAAATAATATTTCCCCTTAAAATTTAATTATAAATTTTATCGTTAATAAAAGTTTACATTTCTCTCAATTTTGTTAGAATTCTTTTAATGTACGAATTTATAAATATAACTGTATTTGAAACGGAAATATTCTATTGAAATATATTTTACTCAATAATATTCTCTTTGAATACAAACTTCTTTTGTAAACTGTAAATTTAAAAGTGTAAATCATTTCTGACCCTACTTGTCTTACATAGTAAATAAACTATTGTAAATAACATTGTGCGGACCAGCCTGCCAATTGAATTTATTGCAAATTAAAAAGGAGCAGCCTGGATTTTATTAATTTTGATTAACAAGACTAGAGCAATGGTAATTGTTCGGCATGTAACAATTCGGAAGCTGCTGCAGAATCTGCACACATAACTAATGTAATGCCTGCTGGATAAGATGCCGGAACACGAATATGCGTTGCACTCGTACTTGCATTATTCAGTTGACGCCTCTGGGTCATAGCTTCGCGTACCATATTTACAACTTGGCCTGGCGGTAAAAGATATCAAAACGATATCACCTTCATTAATTCGATTAAACATAAATGTAAACAAGCATACCAAGAACATTAAGTCTCCGCCACCTTTGATCCATGGCAGCGAGAGATGTTAAATCGGTATTGGGATTCCAGTGAGCTAAAACATCCGCTCTTCGTACTAGTAAAATGCTAGGACTTACAAGTTGATGCCAAACATACTAAAATTGATTAGGATTTGCATATTATTTGAATCATAAATTTATTGCGATTGTAACCAACCTGTTCAGGTAAACATTCTAATGGGTTTGTTAAATATATTCCCGCTTGCCCCACACCAAATATCATTTGATGATGCCACGCATCCGGAATATCACACCACTCTCCACAATTTTGCAAATTTAACGTTGCTATAGGTGCAGCACCTAAAATACACACGGCAGATATCTACTTTGTTCCACTTGTATACTTTCTTCATTACGTACCTTTCGATATCCAATAATGTAACCAATGAGACAAAGAAACTTTCCTTTCCGGATAAAACGCAAAAAACTTTGTTATAACTAATCCGTTTGTACATAAAGCTATACCATGAGCTATGTCTCTATGTGTTGACCCTGCTACCGATCGACTATATAAATAGCGCGGTAATGGTGTACCTGGTTCTCTTTGTCGGGTGTTTACACCCTTTACAAGCACTTCCAATGAGAATGGTACATTTAAAGCCATCTACAGAAATTATTATTAATCATTTATGTCAATAAAATACTAAAGTAACTCAATAAGTGAGGAGCCATCGACGTACCAAAGCATTGATTGCAGCAGTAGCACCACATGCCGAAGTTCCAATTTGAGTTACTTGTTTCACTGTAGCTTCTTGTTCGTTCCATAACATAACTTTCTCAACTGGTAAGAGGCCATCTAATCGTTCAATGGCTAATTCGTTTTCCTATATAGATAAACGTGTGCATAAGTGATAATAGTCAAACTTAACTGTCAACACTACGTGATATTATGATGAATCATATTAACTAGATTTGTTTCACCACTCTGATTAAAAGCAGCCTGCTTATTGAGTATTAATTTTTTTGCCATCATCCTGTGATAAAGAGTTGAACTGAGATTCACTCTCCTAGTATTTAAACACGAATTTTCTGGAGTAGAAGGTGATGACGATTCCGTCCACAATTCTGCATCTGAATCTCTATTGTCACCAGGGGATATAAGATCTCCGCTTGTATTATGATACCCATATGATTCCCGAAAAGGGCATCTTACTCCGGGACAGCTACGAGATGCTGGTCCAGTTTCCCATTTCCCTGTATATTTGCAATTTAATGTAGAGTATTGAAGTAAAAAGACAGTCCTCCGAGTATACTAAATCAGCAAAAAGAATGTATCACCTTTGTTGCTAGTACTTGGCATCCAAGGCGAAGAACAACTTGATTTTTTATTTGATTCAGATGTTGCTTGATTACTGCTGGAACTTGGTTGAACCTCTATGCTACTGACAGTTTGCGAACTCTGTTTCAGACCTTGCGATGACGTTGCCACTGTTTGTTTAGCCACAACTTTCCCACCACTTAAATCATTTAATATTGGATCTGGATCTACATTATCCAGAGCTATATTTTGTATATCTTCGTTTATCGAGGCCAAATCACTGTCTCCCGTATCCTATATAGAAGATATTAAATTAACAAGCAATATTTCAACTTGCTGCCATAATGCAATATTTGAAATACCTGCTCGCAAGAAGGCCCGGGATCAAAGTCCATTTCCAAAAAGTCCATTTCTGGACTAGATCTACCGCTAGGACATTGTCCTTCCTCTTCATGTTCTTGAACCAGTGCTTGATTTATTTCTTCCTTCTCAACTAAATGGACTGCATCGTCATTTCCTTTATACGTATAAATACAGTAATCTTCACCATCTGACATGTCATCCTCATTTCCAGAACTCGAGTCCCTCCTCTCAATTTGTTCTCTTTGTATACTCTGCACGTCAAGTATGTCATAATTTATTTGTAATATATTAATAGATTACAAGTGCGTTATAAAACCTACATTTTGCAAACCACTAGTTCCCGCTACCTCTCTATTCCCATTAATGTTAGGTCTTAGAAAACAACACGTTCCTTGACTCGTTGAACCTATACTACAGCCTAGATTGTTTAGTACTCCGTTCGATCCGTATGATCTTGACGGCCAGGTGCTATCAACTTCAGGACTAGAATCTGAACTGCAGGACACTTTTGGTGGACACTTTTCAATTCCAGAAAGATAATCCAAATTATTCTTCATATCAATATCTTCGTTTGGCTTTGCTGTTGATAAACTACACTGTACAATGGACGACACAGGTGCTGAATTATTCAAGTGTAACAAAGGGTTTGACTTAATGCCGGTATTATACGAATTGGATATGCAATTATAACCCTTATGCATATTATTCTGACCAGAAGATAAATTTAAGTGCATCTGAGGCTTAGGCAGATTTATAATGTTCGCATTCACTGCAGCCTTATATTTCGATTGACTTGTAACAACAGTGTTGACATTTTGAGATTTAATGTTATTAGTAGTTAAAAGCATGGAAGATACACTTGCACTTGACGTATCTTCACTACTATCTTGGTCCATAGAATTGATAGTATTGCATGAATTGGTTTGCATAGATCTTGCACCATTAGCCAATGCACCTGAAGCTTTAACAGGCAAAAGACTCATGACACTCTTGTCACCCAGTTTATTATTCAATTTTATTTCGTCTCCATTTACTTTAGTTTCAAGCGGTATAACTTTAGATGATTTAACTGACTGTTCAAGCGATTCATTGACATTTTTCGTAAGAGTTCCTTCTATTTTCGTTTCACTTCGGCTCTGGCTGTTACCTGCTCCTTCTTCAGAATTCATATTATTTGTTAAGATAGCAGTAATTTATCTATTAAAAAACAAATTAAATTGATCTTTTATTTCCTCGTTTTAATTAAATGTCTAATAGACTGGTGTGCAATTGATAAAAGATTACGTCGGATGTAGTATAACTGCCAAATATTATGTTAAATAGAATTAATACAGCCGTGCGGCAAATATCTGTATTTTGTAGAATGCGTTGGCAAGTAGTATTTACCGTTCGAATTACATATATCGCACCAGTAACTCGATTTTACAGGGTTTAATGCCAGTTCGTGTTCAACCAAGCCCTGATTAAAGAGAGGGAAATAATTCACAAACGTGCGAAAAAATAAAGGACTTGTTTGTTTGGGGGAACGCTGTTATGTCAAGCGAAAAGAAACGTCTCACTAGCATTCTCTCCCGTATTAGTTCCGGAAGTCAGCTGATTATTAGAAACAAGTGTAGCTCAGCAGAGCTTCGTTACTTGCACATACGTGCTTTCTCGAAAAGCCTTTTCAATATTTCATCGGACACTGCAATATCGTACTGCACATCTACATATTAACACAAGCACAAACGACATCAAGAGAAAATCTTCTACTCCTTTCTTTATATTGTCCAGATTGTCAAGCCTTCTTAATATTTACAAAATGTTATCACACGCGTCGCGCTTAGTATGTCAGTATATAAGTACTTATGTCGTGTCTATGATTAGCCTGAAACGAAATGCTATCTAGATAGCCTCTTTTACGTTAGAAATTATCGTAATATAGTGCATAAATGATTTAGTCTTAATTTTCAAGTGAAACGTCAACCAATCGGGAGGTGTTGCGTACATATTGTATTTGTGCATTTAATAAAAAATCATTTACGATTATAGAAGGTAATTAAAATAGTTTGTATACACAGAACTGAATGTTGCAATAATAGTATTTTGATTGAAAATGGGATTCGCGAGAAAGACTATCGCAGTACGTTACTTTTGTCAACTTTTAGATACATTTACTCTACAGTATCTAGGAATGTAGATAACGTCAAAAGAATGGTTTGTGAGAAATTCCGAAATACAGGATCATGAATCCCCAGAGTCACGTTGCTTTGTTTTGATTAAGAACGAATTTGATCGTATATCTTATTTCCCAATTAAAAATTATAACGTTCCACTTTAATTTGGGACGAATAGAATTATTTTCCACGAACAAATTTTGATTCGTATATAAAACCGGTAAGTTAGACGTACGGTGCTTTGTGTGTGACGAGTATCAGCTCAGGGTAATTAAACACAATTCATGATGAATATTGTACGTATTAATTCGAGAAATGTAATATTTATACTTCTGGCAATTTTCTCGACTACTGTGAAACAAGCTCATATGGGTTACGGTAAATTACTAAATTACGAATAACTAATGCGTTTTCACGAATCAATCGCGAATGATAATAAATTGTAACTTCTTTTGTGATATTACGATTATAGAGAGTGCAATTAAGTATGCCCAGAAGGAAGCCAATGCAAACTCGACACCAGCTTACAGCAATACAAGGGTACTATAAAATCTACATTACATTGTTAATAAGTAAAGAAATTACTTTAAGAAATAGTTTATTTACAGGATGAGACTGCAAGACAATGTCCAAGTGGCATCGCCTGCTCTGAATTAAATGGAGATTGTTTGAAATGTAGTCTAAACCTGAATTGCGTATATGGAGCTACATATATTGCCAATTGTACTATTTTAGAACATATTGATTGTATTGTGAGTAGCATAATACTATATATTTTTATCTTCTGTTGCACATGTACCTCACATTAATAACTACATGAACATTGAAGGGGCAGCAAACTTTTCAAAAGAAGTACATATGTCGGTACTGTTATCAAACAGAACATTGGGAGCATGAATGTCACCAAAAGAATTCTTGTAGCTCTGTAGCATCTTCACGCCGGTATTATACAACCAATTGTACAGTAAATGGGAATATACTATGCCTAGGCAGGCGTAGATTTATGAAAAACCTGTTATGTAATTGGACCGTAGGATATCGTTGGTCTACTGCTTTAATCTTAAGCATTACTTTAGGTGGTTTTGGCGCCGATAGGTATGTTACATTCAGGAACATGTAATATTAGGTAACCATATCCTGTAATCATAATATAATTTATGTTACAGATTTTACTTGGGCCATTGGCAGGAAGGAATTGGTAAATTGTTCAGTTTTGGTGGACTCGGTGTATGGACATTGATCGATGTAATGCTTATTTCCATGAGATATTTAGGACCAGCAGATGGTTCATTGTATATTTAAATACATTTACCAAGGACTTTACTCTTTATAGACCAAAAAATTTTTTTGCATTAACTTGGATTTTTCTAATAATCCATGAAACTAGTATTAGAGAAGAGTGAGCATTTTATTTATTACTTTCTAAAGAACTGAGGCGTAATGTGATATGTATATAAACTATTGAAATAGAATTCTTGCATGAACGTAAAATGTGTACTAGCACTAAATCTAAAATGTAAGAATTGCTAACGTACTATTCAATAACCGATACAAGAAAGAATTATTTTATTATATGCCTCTTTTTATTTATTCTATAATTATTGTTATATCTCTCGTGCACATTGGGGAAGCCACCTCCTATTTTTTTCGCACAACGCATCCCTCTTCATACATAGCTACTACACAGTAAACAATAGTTCATCAACTGACCACCATTCATGGACGGAGGGCGCTGAAATCGGTCTTAATTTTCTAGAACGGTATGGTAGTCGCACGTGAAGGTGATAAATCTATTGTATATCGCGTCCGTGGTAAGGGGTCTGCGTAGGGTCCAGACAGTGAGACCGAAATTTACATTGCATGTTAGATCTATCTTATACCTCGTCTGTGGTACAATACGCAGTTGGTGCAATTTGTCAGGGCTGACGAATAATAAGCAAATTTACACATTAGAAAGAAGAATTCTCCTTGGCAGAAAATTACAGCGCAATAAAATGGCTAGTCCGTTATACAATCTTATCTTCAAAAGATCTTCTACATTTGCTGTGGCCATTTTAGCTGGCAGCTTTATCTTCGAACGAACGTTCGACTCACTTTCAGACACTATATTTGAAAGTGTTAACAAAGGGGTAAGAATGATTGCAACATTTAATATTTCACATTTCTTAAGTAGTATGATTCGTTCAAACTACCATCATTGTATTTGTTGTAATATATTTGGCTTAAACCAAACCTAAACCTAACCAAATAACGTATTACGTAAGTGGGCAACGTTTATTCAAAAATATAGGTATGCGATTTAAACTCAAAAGTATGAATAGAAATTTGCTTTTGTTGGAAATTGCGTAAAATTTGAAAGAGATACAAGAAATAGTTTTTCATTGCAAAGGAACTACTGGAAATACGAAAAAAATACTTTAAAGCTAACTTTATTCGCAATTTTTGTTCCAGAAACTTTGGAAAGATATTAAACACAAATACGAGGAATAAATGCAAACTGTTAACTATGTTGCATTAGATGTGTATATGTATAAATGTGTATGAACTAGATACATTATATTTCTGTGGTCATACAAATAAAGAACAGTTGATTATATACGACAGAAATTATATAAGCCTTGTACATAGCATTTCTTTTTACTATGTTAATTGCTTCATGTTGACATAAAAAGGCTTTTTTTCATAAATTTTCTCGCTACTAAAACACAAAACTTCTGTCCTACAAAGCAAAGAAATTAGCATTGATCCTGTAATGAAAAAAAATCGTAGCATAAGCAGATACTGTTAAAGTGGTTCGACAAAGCGGCCAAAGAATAATGTTGTGCTGGTAACAGAGTCAACTATCATAAACAGAAATGGCCTGTCAAATTTAATGTCGTTACCCAACGAAGAAAGGAATTCGTATCCAATTTCTGGAACAGTGATATTTTCATGAGAAACAGATATGGAATGCAACCGTAATTTTGTTAGACAATTCAAGGAAACAGCAATTTTATCGGTCATCTAAAATACCTGTGTTGGATGCAGCCAGTGTTCCCTCTTCGTCTACTTCTACTTTGACGTTTTGAAAGATGCTGGTTACGCGCACTGATCCGCCGGATATCATTTTGGTCAAATTTGCATTAGATCGAAATATATTTTCTATGTTTAACTGAAATAAGATTGCTTTAAACATTACAGCTATTAAGGTAAATGCAGCCCGCTTGCAGTACATAACGCAGTTTTGTCTAACACTTACACGTTGTAACGTAGGCATTAGATTAAGACTATTTTCAATAGTAAACTTTGGAAGATGAAGAGTAACATCTCGCTTTTTTAAATTGGCCAAGATCGCAGATACCGGAACGTTAGCTAAATCTTCGGATAAGATTCGCAGGTAAGGATCTTTTTCTCTGGTGCTCGGCATCAGTGCCAACATCGACGTTTTACCATCCTAAAATGTTATCAATATAATTGTAACATCGCAAAATATACACGCAGGTTTTACTTATGTGTGTACATGGAAATGATGTTCGAGACATTACCAAAACTTACCGAATATGGAATTTCTAGGACGTGTGCTTCAATTGAAGATATGTAGGCATACCTGTAAATGGATTCATGTTTCATGAAATATGTGTTTTTGCATTCTCCATTAGGCATATGAAAACATTGCAAGTTCGTGTTCGCCTTATCAAATGCTTTCAACCAACGGCCTTTGAAGTAAATAGCCGAAGTCAAAATAAGTTGCGTATCCGGTCGAACTTCATTTAACAGAGAAATAGAGGAAATTGTATCGCGGGTTGCCTGCCGAACCCAATCGCTCATAAGACGCGCAGTACTTTGTGATTCCTCGAAATTTACAGTTTTGATATCCCCTTGATAATGTGATCGTAGAGTTTCGGCATAACTATCTAGCACGTGTAGATTCTGATGTATCCACAGCCGATTAGTCACGTCAATTTCCGTACCGTTTTCTTTCCACTGAAACAAGTATTCCAAGCAATTTATACGTCACGACTGAAACTTCGATATCATCGTACCTTCAGGGATGCTAGAACACGTTGCGTTATATCTCTTCTTTGCAACTCATCTTCCGGTAATCTTAATGCTGAACTAATTTCAAATTTTGTATCACCAGCCGCTCCTTCCATCAACATCGTTAAAGCGAGTTTAACACTAGCAGGCGACAACACCAAGTTTCTGCGGTCGTATTCTTTGCTCAGTACCTAATCGTGAAAATTAAAACAGACCGGATGCCAATTGTCTTAATATTCTTTCTTTCTAATTACGCACCGATCCATGCGAACCAAGTAAAAAGGAGCTGTCAATGTTTCTAACTATAAGTTCATGGTTTGCCTCACCTGTGAAATGTACAGATTGAAGAGATTGTTTCTGTCTTGTTTGTTCAATCCCGCTTGTAAGGCCGAGTCTAAAAGTATATAAACGTTAGCATTACGTACGTTAACTACAATAGTGATACTCAAATAATATTTTTGTAATTTTATTAAATAATAATTTGTACTTTCGGTGCAGAGCAACCACGCTGCAATCTAACGATTGAAAAGAGATTTTTAGCATACGCCTCTATTTATAGACGCAGGGGAAAAAGGACAGTTCAACGCAAAAATGATTATATTTGAGCTTCATCGTTCTCAGGATTTAGTAAGATAACAAAAGATTAACCTGCATCCGGAACTGGTGGACCAAATTTAGACGGAGAGTGTTGTTGATTCGAGCTTTCAGCATTAGTAGACTTGTCGAGAGGATTCATTATTTTACCCACATAGATGATCGTTCCCGTGGTCTCATCTTCGATGTAAAATAAAAACGGACGATTCGCGTGGAACGTTTGGTCTTCGATTTTATTACCGATGTCAATTTCTAAAAACAGGAGATAACAGAAGATATCGTACATCGTATTGATATTCGATCGAAGGAACAAAATTTACCAGTAGCTACGTAAGCCGTAGTTCCATTCTCGTTCACTTCGATTCCAGCTTTTTGTATGATATCCGAAACTTTGAGATGCTTGGAAGTTCGTTTCGTGCGAGCTATACCGCTTAACGTTGCGGTATCGTCGAATATATCGCGAATACCAAGCTGGTGATGATAAATGGAAAGAAATAGACGATACACGTAAACGAGTAGAGGAGAAGCGGGACTGTACGAAAGTGTGTTACCTCTCGTAGTACGGGTTCTAGATGACTGGAAAAATCGAATTTAAACTTCGGAATAGTAACATTCACTAGCAAATCTTGCATCAGCCATACGTGCCGTGTCAACACGAACGGATTTACTTCGTTGGCGAGTTGTTCGATCCCATCTAACGTGCGCGGCAGCAGCAAATACATGGCGAATTTATGTCCCTGGAAAGGAGCTATGCTAAAGTCAAAGAGGTGAACAAGAATCGGGGTTAATTGAAGAGAAGTTTATGAATCGCAGTACGCTGTATGGAATTCGTAGAATCTTGGCATCTAATTCAGGAGATTCGGAGTAGTAAAATCGACTGTACGAATGCATATAAGGTACGTCCACGATTCGATCTTTGCTGATAGAAAATTTGCCGATTCGTGTATTGTCTGGAGAAAAGTATCTACGGCGCCATGATCCTCGGAAGAAAAGCGCATTCATAATCAACATCAAGGATTTCTCAACGCTGCTTTCTGGAAAGAAGAAAGTTGAATCGTTCAGTGATTGTTGCTCGATTTGGGAAAACCTCCACGGCTAGCTCTATTTTTCGACCCTTACCGTCCTCTATCATTCGATCGATATTGGCATTGGTAAGGTTGCTGACCCAGCTGTTGATCGCGTTAACGACTGGCCGCCCGTCGGATAAATTCGCGCAGATCACGTCAGTGTTGTAAAAGGTTTTTACAACAGCCTTGTACCGTTGTCTGATCATTATGCCCGAATCAATGTAAATTCGCGTTCCAACATTCAATGCATAGGCTGGTGAAATCGCCTGCAATATAGGAACGGTACGGGCACATTGTTTATCTTTCATGAAAAAATGGAAAAGGAAAAACACGGGCAAGTGTACAGCGGAATTTGAATTATTTACCTGGAGTGAGCGTAAAATAGCGGAAAATCTATCTCGGACAGCGGTACGTGAAGCGGGTAACTGCATAACCGCGGCAAGTTCCTGCGCTGTTTCATCCTGAGCTCCTTCATACAACAGTATCAGCACCATTTTTAAAGATACTGGCGAGAGCAGCACATTTCCAGAATACTTTTTGCTTGTAGCCTACGGTAGAGCGAATCGAACACCGTCAGAACAATCAAAATTATTGTCGTACTAGAAAATCTCATGCTCGTTACTTTGAACAGCGACCAATCGAACACGCTGATGCGTCCTCCTTGGTAAGGTACAAAATCATCCTCGTCCTCGTCATGGTTCACGATCACAGGATCAGCGCTCGTAGATGCGTTCGTTTTTTCGGATTTGCACGGTGTTGTCGCGAGTATCGCGACGTACACGATTATTAGATATCCTAAAAATAAATATTATTGGAAACGATCGTGATACGAACAACGCGAGAGCACCATTTTCGATTCCGATTCGCGAGAGAAAGATTCTTCAGCCTTGAACCTATGCCCGGCAAATGTCAAGGTGACGCGCGCGTCCTTGCTACGCTGCGCTCTAGTCAAGGCCCCCGCGTTACCGGCGTACTCGTGCAATCGTACAAACTCGCTCCTCGATCGCGTTGACAATACTTTGCAACAATATCAAGTATCTCACCCAATATTCCAACGGTGTACTTCATGGTCGCGGCTCTCAGACCGGGACGTGTAGAATAAACGGAAAGAACTTTGATACGTTACACTGAGCTACGCGCTATACGCGAAACGGCGTCGAATGTGTGGGGGGGGGGGGCTACAGAAGAGTGGGAGAGCAGAGAAATAGAATGGTACGACACGGCTGATCTCATCCAACAACCATGAAATATTCGCCAAAGTCGGAACCGGTCAGTCTGCTTATCCGACGAAAAATCAAACCTGTTTCTGTCGACGCCGCAGTGGCATTAGCACCGATTTCTCAGCTTGCGACGCGAACGCAACGAAAGTCAAGCTTTCCATTTACATCTGCCAGTTAACAAAGGATCGCGTGTTCTACTACTCGACGATGCGCCCTTCCCTTAAACAGTTGTCTTTCAGCATAGCTGGTCCAATTGCATAGCTTCGTGCATCCAATATGTATATCGTACCAGCAGGTATAAATTATAAAGAGTATCGTGAATAGAAAATGGCTTTATTTACGACAACAGAATTGTAGTACCAATAAAAAAGGATCTTCCTAACGTCAATTCCGTTATCACTGACTACTTCCTCGTTTCTCTTTCGTCCCATCTCTCTGTTATCTGTCGTTGACGATGACCCCGTCGCAAAATTGCAGTACATAGTCTAATTCTTTGCTATTCAAACTGGATATTTTTGAAACCTATTCGGTCAATTTCGATCACGCGATTGTGCCAATAACAACGAGTCATTCTTTATCTGCTCACGCAATCTTTCAGTCTCATCTTCGCTACTACTGCTACAATAATCTATTATATGTCTTCGCTTGTTTCTTCTGATTCGTTTTTTCGCATTCGTAGCATATTCTTCGTTACGACTGTATTTACGTTTACGCTTTCGTCTTTCGAGCTCCTGCTCGGCTCTTTCCAATTCGGATAGCTCTTCGATTCGACTAATCTGTTCATCTCCATTTTCGTCACCTGCTACGCAGAACGAATCCTGCAATTGAACGGTATAACAATAAGGTTACATGTGCATGCAATATAATATAGAATTTATAATATCAAAAATATAGTCTAACATTTATATACGTTTCATCTGTTTGCGTTACTGTTTGCGAATATATTTCTATGTGAGAGTGAGCCGGTATACGCTGTTGCTTAAAAAGGAAAGCATTGTGTCTCTTCATAGGGCTCCTAACGGATTGCAGATAATGAGCATGCATGTCGGACGTGTTATGCATATTCTGCGTGTAGCTGACAAAACCGTCGAGATCCTCGTCGGTTCCAGAGCTTCCGTCTGTCGTATCGTCGGAACACACTTCTGCCTCATCTTCTATGAATTCGTTTTTTCTCATTTTCAACCTTCGATTGCGATTACACTTTTCAGGCGGTTCCGTTCTCTTTTTCCGACTTTCGGATGCTTTTCGGAACGACAAATCGCTCACATTTTTTGAATCGTCGAGAAAATAGCAGCTTCTCATCTCCCGTTCGCTCGATGCCATCGAGTCACACTTCCTAGTGTCATTTTTATCATCAAAAGAATGTCTCGAATTCAAATTCTTCCTCGCGTTAACTATTTTTTTCGCTATACTTGTACAAGGCGCAGCATTCTCCTTCGAGACGTCAAAGGTTTTTTTTACCGAAAACCACTCATCGCTATCCGAATGACGTGTGTGGTCGCTGCTTTCAAGTCCAACTAATTTCTTACCCTTTCCTTCAAACGTGTCAAATTTTGTATAATTTTCTACAGTACCGATTGAAATTTCGAAGTCATCGTCCCAATCGTATCCTTCGTTTTCAAACTCGACGTTAGTCATGTTCATCTGCTGATTTGGAATCTCCGTACTATCGAGATTATTCTGGTCTCTACACTCGAACAAATCATTCGTTCCTTTGGCGAGATCTACTTGATTATTAATCAGACAACTATCGTCGCGAAATATATCGTCGTCGGATTCGTTGTCGGCAGCTTTTGAAACGATCGACTTTGAGTTTAATCGTGCTATCTCATCGATTGCCTGTGTTATACTGAAGGTGTTTCGATTTTCAAATACATCACGATTCAGATTAAAACTATTTCTACTTGTCCCCCCATCATTTTCATCGTTTCGCGTGCCTTGATAAGTTGACTGTTGTAAATACACCTCATCCCGTTTGATATTATCATTTGTTCGTACAGTAGGGTAGGATGTTTCGGTATGTAAACCGTTATGGATAGTTGTACTTGTTGCACATGCTTGCATGAAATCGCTGTCGCGTGCATTAGATTCGGAGCCATCGGACGTATCGTTTAATATATCTTCAAATCTTCCGGACTCTAAAATTTGCAAAGTATGAATTTTATTCTCTATTTCGAATACTTCGAATACATGTTGTTTCTCGGATGTTTTTTCGTTTCGTGAGAAGCCGTCCCCGTTGTCGGATATACTACTATCATCCAGCAAATGTTCGAACTTCGATTCCTCCGGCATAAATTTCCCATCAATTTGTCTCATCATATCCTCGAATGCGGAATCATTTACACTCAACGCATTGTCCCCGTAATTATCTTCATCGTCGTTATACACCTTATTCTTTTTAGTATTCTGCTGAGCAATGTTGCTTAGAGTGTTTAAACAGTCAAGTATTGTAATATCAGGTACAGCGAAATTTAATACATTTTCAATCAGAGAAAATGCAGGCAGTACATGAGACCGGTCGTAATTTTTCTTTGCGGTCCCTTCTTTTTCAGAGTTTCTCAGAGCACATATGGTAAGGAAGTCAACCGCATCATTGTCGTTAGAGAGAATTTTAACGTCCGACTTTTCGATAGTGTTGCGACCATTTTCAGTCACATCGGAACTAAGTGTTTCAAAAATATTCTTCGAATGTTCTTTTCGCAGTTCACCTTTCAAGTACTTCATCATTGAAAATTTCGATCCGTCCTTTTGCGTTCCTACAACACGCGTAAAAGTTATATTCTCTACCTGGGTGTTGGACAAAGACCACTGATTATATAATATACTATAAATTTTCTTATATTACTCCTTTATTACCCACGCTAAAAATTCCTTTCTGTGCATTTGAACGTTTACTCTCTTTTTTTTCCAATTTCTCTCTACAATTTTTCCGCTTCACAATTGGGCTTTTCAGTTGTACATTAATATGCATTTTAATACATTCTGGTGTGAAAACGTCAGGTATCATGCGGGGATTGTTTGGGTACAATGAAGAAAAGATATCACCTCTATTTAATACTTTATGATTTAGAGAATCTCTTCTAGCCATTGTGGACCTTAATGTCTGCAGTGTTTTCGAATTTCAATTAAGCAAAATCGTATTCACCCTTTACATTTCAGAATATTGAGTTTCTTTGTTACCTCATGTTCCCTTCCGTCTGTAACCAGAATAATTATATGCCCATCGCGCTTACGGCCCGTCCTTCCCATTCTTTGTACTAGCCGCGTAGGAGAATGCTGAGATACGTCGAAACATATTATTAAGTCTACTTCTCCAACGTCCAATCCTTCCTCTCCTATCAAGTATTCAATATCGTAGTGTTCATAAATATCTACTTACATCAATGGTACTCTTTATGTTAACAAAATCATTATATTTCTACGCATTACATTATAGTACATTTTACATTACCTATACTTGTCGATATAAGAACGTTTACATGATTATTCTTAAAATCATCTAAGGCTTTTATTTGTTGCCTTTGTTTCTGGCCAGCTTGACCGACAAACATTTGCGGCCTTATTAACGGTTGGCATTGTAGCAATAAAACATAAATCTCGTTCACGATATCTCGATACTGAACAAGGGAAAAATTATGTCGCGTATAATACTTAATTGCAACATTGTTTATCAATCATAAAACTACAAACCTCAACAAAAACTATAGCTCTCGTATTGTTTGCTTTTTCATGATTGTTTTTAAAATGACACAGCAGCAGTTCTTTCAGCTTGTTGAACTTTGTATGTCCGAATACAAGACTTTGTGGTATCTGAAATTAATTTTTAAATTAAAGACAATAATGTGCTGGGTTTCACTCATCCTCTAGAACATTGATTATACAAACATCTTCTAAAGCATCCTCGCATAACGTTTTTGCATTCGGAAATGGCCCAAGGTACACATTTATATCTTCAAGCAATGTTTGTAACTGCGGTTCATCATTCATCCAAAATTTATCAGAATGAGCTGTTGATAACAATGCAAATACTTTCTCTTAATCCTTATCAAGTGACCAATTACAATTCCTGATAGGGGCAAAAGAAATACAAGTTTACATACTTTGATAAAATTTATGAAATGCCCTAAGTCCATCTCTGACCATAAGTTCGTAAGCATGGTACATTGTCATTAGAATGTTAAGCGTTTTCATAATTTGCCCATAATTTCCCGACTTGTTCGTTTTTTTTTTATGTTCCTTTAATAGGTGAAATACCTATAAATGATGAAAAATATTGTCTAGAATATTTTTGTGTTACAATTACGAGTGAGTCGAAGTATAAAACAGAACAATTTACCTTTCCTTTCGAGATATTTGCTGCATGACCATAAAGAACATTATTTTGAATTAGAACTTTAACATGACGATCCATAATAAAGATATACCTCTCTTTGTATTCGATTAGCTCATTGCTAAGGGGGACTAAAATTATATCCAGTTTTCTTCGATTAATATATGGGACAATATCCAGGGATGTTTCATCTCTCAGTTCTACACGAGCGATTAGTAAATTTTGTAGCACCTATAGAAAATATTACTTATTTATTCCTGCAAATTATACTGTTAATTATAAAGAGAGCTGGTAACCTTTAGCATATATTTAATATCAGTGAAATATACCTGATGGACATTGTCAATTTTATTTCCTGGAGTCGCAGAAAGGGCTAATACCCTGAAAGTCTGATTCCTTTTGCTTAATATTCGAATACACTAAAAACACAAAATATACTGTTACATTAACACTAGTGGATAATTTGCGTCAGCCTTTACATCAAAGTAGAATACCATTATATTTCAGTGGAATATTTACCTCGCAATAAGAATGTTTCCCTAAAGCTCTATGAGCTTCGTCTATAACTACACACTTTATCAAATCGCTAGGCACAATATTCTTTTCTAAGTCATTATGAAAAACCTGAGGAGTGGCAAAAAATACCCTCTTTTTTGACCAAGCTATTTCACGCTGTTTTTGATTCACGGCTCCTGCAAAAGTGATATATATATATATTATTTATCAAAGCTAAAATAAGACATCTAAATAGATATTACAGTCTGAAATCTATGGAAGTAACTGCACCTGTTAGTTCAATAGTCTCTACACTAGGTATGCCCATTGTATTATGGCACGCAAAAATTTGTTGAGCAACCAAGGGTTTAGTTGGTGCTAAAAACACAACTTTTCCACACGGGTACCATCTAGAAAAATTATACATCACAACCGCAGCAATAAATGTCTTCCCCAATCCTAATAAAAATCAATGAAATATTTTAAATTGATTTTCATAGCTCTTTATTTGTACAGTATCCTAAATATATCCTTAATTACCAGTGGGTAAACAGACTAAAGTATTGCTGTATAAACAAGTTTCAACTATATTGAACTGATACTCTCTGATAGGATAATTTTCTGGATAAATCCATGTTTTGCCGGCTGATAAATCGAATCCTTTTGTTCTTAGGTCAGAAGAAATTTGAGGAACCTGTGACAATTCCATTTGGGGGCCAGCTTTTCAATTGATTTCAAGCTGCAAATAAGCCAGACATTACACGGATTTAATATACTGCGATATATTATTTCGTCATAAACAATTTGGTTGATCACAATTTGTTTGCAAAATAGCCCGCAGTAATCATTGGACACATTCAGCTTTCCTCAAAACTTAACATGTTGCCCTTTATTTCACAGTGTCAGTGCTGTGTATATGTAGTTGGTGGCCCCGTGCCAGTACCAGTACTGTCCGCAAATGGGGACCGTTTATACGTAGCAGTGTTTTTCAATATGCATTAGGTATTGACGTATTGTTACTTTATCTCGCTCTTTTCAAAACCAGGTGACACCTTTCAGGTGTAATATATACGTACTCACAAAAGAGTTGCAAATATCTTTCGGCTAGGGAATTTTCATGAGAATAAGAATAGGACCAGTTTCGCTTTTTTTTTATCACTGACGAGAAGAAGCATTTAAAATGTTAGCCTCACATTAATAATGAGATAATGAGACACAATGATAGAATTTATATAACATATATTGCTATGCCACTTATAGCAAACTATACATTTTAAGCGCCAGTGTGGAAGTATGAAAAGAAAAGGAGAAACCAAGCATTGCAAATTAATTAGAAATTAATTTATTACACGTAAAGACATACAGAAAAAAATATGATCGTTGGTTCGGTGAAGTAGGTATATAAAACAGATGTATACATAGATGTAATAATCTTCACGCATCTATAGATGGATAGTGCTTGAAAAAGAGAAACTAAAAGCCGAGATATAACAGACTAGATCCCCCCCCCCCCCCGGCCATTTCCCCACCGACCCTGATTAGGACGTATGATTCGTCGATAAATGACTATTCAATGCAGCTTTATGGGCAAACTTTTTTAAACAGATCAGGCATTCGTGAGTTTTCTCATTTATGTGAACAGATAAATGTTTTTTCAATGTTGCCTTGTCCTTAAATATTTTCTGACACGCACTACACTCGTACGGTCTTTCTCCCGCGTGTACCAATATATGACTATTTAATGTTGTTTTCTGAGTAAACGCCTTATGACAAACATAGCATTCGTACGGCCTGTCACCTGTGTGACCCAACATATGTTTCCGCAACGAGGATTTCTCTTTGAACGTCTTCTGACAAATATGACAAGCATGTCGTTTATCGCCAGTATGTACGAGCATATGAGAATTTAATCTGGTCTTTTCTCTGAAAGCCATGTCGCATAGTTCGCAGGCAAATGGCTTCTCGCCAGTATGTATCAAAGTATGTCGATTCAAATCCGACTTACGTGTAAAGATTTTATCACAAACTTTGCAATCGTACTGACCGCCGGTATGTAACAGCATGTGGCTATTAAGATCAGATTTTCGGGCACACGCCTTATGACATATATGACATTCGTGTGGTTTCTCGCCAGTATGTACCAGCATATGAGAGTTTAATTTTGCTTTCTCCCGAAAAGTCATCAAGCACTCTTTACATTCGTATGGTCTTTCACCAGTGTGAACCATTGTATGCCTGATTAACTCTGACTTTCGTTTGTACGTTTTTTCGCAGATATTACACGCGTGTGGCTTTTCACCGCTATGCGCTAACATATGATTGTTTAGTGCTGTTTTTTGTGTGAACGACCTATGGCACATTGTACATTTGAACTGTTTACATCCTACGTGCAACGTCATATGCATGTTCAACTTTGCCTTTTCCCTAAATGCTGCAAAACATACATCACATCTGTACAGTCTTTGCTCTGTGTGAGTAAGCACGTGCCGATTTAGACTAGATTTTTCTTTAAACGTCATATGACAAACATCACACTCAAATAGCCCTCCCTCCGTACACATTGATTGGTCGTGCTCAGAATCTGGTCTCTTTGTAAACACCTGTTGCAATGTGTTGTCGTACGGTTTTTCCAGCACGTGCATCTGCATATGACTACGTAAACACCATTTGTAAGCAAACCGTTTTTGACAGACATTGCATTCCAATGGACTCATCCCAACATGAGTCAACATGTGTGCATGCAGACTGGAGTTATCCTGAAAATTTTGCTGACAAACCTCGCACTGATTCCCGCTGCAGTGCGTTCTCAGATGAGTAACCATAGAATCGTTGTTCAAGAACCATTTTTTGCAGATGGAACATTGTATTTTATAAAATTTTGCTTGCTGTCCATTTGGACAGAATCCAGAATGTTTTTCTATATCGTGCGCTTGTACAAAGTTTGCACTTGGCATGCACCTTTGCATAGAACCATCTTCTTTGTCGCACAGATTTGTGCTGGTGATATGCGCAGTCCAGTTTTGGTGACTGCTGGATTCCCCATCCAGTTCAAGTTTTACCTAGAATCGATTTGTTGGATCGATTGACTCTTCTATAAACAAAACTCGACCGCAGACAATTTTTTATGAAATTTACCATTTCATTAGAGAAGTCAACTTCGTTATTTTCGATAGGTAAAAATACCTTCTCGAATGTCCCGGAACAGATGTCCTCCATGTAGTCTGGATCAAATCTATCGCCTGGTTCTTCTTTAAGTACAACGCTTACAATGTTTTCGTCCTTAAAGTAAGGTTTAAGTTAGAGTCCTTGCAGAAGCATTGTATCGTACGGTGGTGCTGTTTCATAGAAAACCTTTACCATAACCTGACTGTCAATGTTTAACGCATCCATTGGTTCATCTTTCACTTTAAAATCTTCCATTTGCTACGCTTTATCCTGAAAACGAAGTTATTTCGTTTATTCCGTTCCATCGCGTCCCATGAATAATTCAGTCATTCTATACAGAATATAGAAGATCCTACTCGTGTTGTACACGACTGGATGCCACCAATACCGAATAAACCAATGTAACCTTAAATATTCGACAGGTTGAACCAAATTGTTCCTAACACTTTGACACGTGAAATTATTTTGTTCGAAAGAGAATGTCTTTCATTCGGCAATTGAATCGTTTCATTTCGGTCATGCGAATTAAGTAATTGGCAAATGATGATTCTTCTACGTCTATACTTACAGAGCGGAGATTACACATTTCAGCAACAGAGCAGAGAACATGCAAATTAAAATCTGTTAACTCCTATGCTCCCTTATCTCTTCTTAACCTACACGACTTCTTTTATGCTTTAAGATAAGACACATACATATCTTTTTATTTCCCTGGGAAAATGAAATCTGTCCCATCGATCGATTTATACTTCTGTATCACGAAACTATACTGCGCGTTCCACCACACACATCAGGCATACATTACATAAATACCCATGTATCAGATTTGTTGCTTAACCGTTCGCACTGCTGTCTAACAAGTTATCCACGGGATCGTGCCCGCAATGATACTTTTTAGGATGTATGGATTAATAAGCTACATGCGTTTATTCAATATCTACATACGCATATATTGTACAACGTATCTATCGATGATGTGTAATATCCTTTAAACTTTAAACTTTAAAACGAATCAACTTCAGCGCGCGAGTTCGAGCGTTTCGAGAATTTCGAATGAGCTTACTTTTATTAACCTTTTCCATCAATTGTTAATTGACGTACATACATGCATATACAAGATAATGGATAAATCTTTGTCCGCATTAATTTTCTTTGCACGTGTTCTCCATTTTCCACCGTCGTTCCGTCGTGTATATCTTTCATTATTATTATAACTGTAAGATTTGTAGGATTTGCAGCAGTTTATTATAATTTGTTCGGTCGGATGGACATATGGGTAAACGGGATCTTCAGTACTTTAAAGGATGTTGAATAAAAGGGAAGAGGGTAAGTAAAGAAAAAATATGGAGAAACAGATATATCATTATTATCACGTATCTTACGTTGCAAAACAAACTTAGGCGTCATCATAGGAAATAATTCCCCGGCGATTATGTAGATTGGTTTCTTCAATCTTGCCATGATCGGGGACAAATTTTTCACTTTCTTTGATTTCAGGCATGACCATTCACATTCATAGGCAGCGGGGTATATCCCTTTGGTAGTGAAAAGAGATTTCTTACGTCGGTCTCGTTGTTTATCGTAGCGTGATACTGAATTTCGGCAGGACCAACACTAATGATAACGTAACACTTGTTGGCGTATAACTGAACACGTTAAAAGTTCCGGCCACATTCATTTGTACCTTTGGCCAATCTTTCATTATCATGTTCACGGCCGGTAACAGAACTTGAAAATGAGAAACGTTACATCAATTACGTACACGAATATGTCGGCGTCAATACGAACATAAGTTTTTCTTGCTATATATAATGATAAATTTTGAATATCCAAGATTATCTATCACCGACAACAGCTTGTTCCATTACTTGATCAAAGAATACACGCACGGGCCGTGTAACCGAATTTTGCAAACTTCAGCTTTAAATACTTGTAGTAACAGCCAAGTAGCGGACAAGTTAGGCAGAAAACGTTGTTATACAAAACGATATAAAGAGCTATACGTTTAACACCGCATCGCGCCTCGTGTCAAGAGAACAACAACTTGTTCGTAATATTGTTGCACCATGTACATTTTATTTGCAAAGAAAAGAGAAGATAGTTTAAAGCAACCAGGCAAAATGGTTTCTTCTTTCTCTCATACATTTTGATTAGGTTCGACAGATGTATGAGCGTTGGGCGCGAGCAGACCGTGCCCAGGTCCCCTTTATTCTTTGCATAAGGGGGAAGGGAATCAGTTTAGAAACAAACAGAACATTTGATTGGTGTACCGTACCGATGCACCGCAAGGCCATTCTCTCTTCTCTGTGCATGTCTACATTTATCATATTCGTTTGCGCCTAATATGATCATAGGAAAACACGCGTATTCGTTTTATCTATCTCATATTTGAATAATTGTTACATCGATCATTTTTTAATGTGTATAATGCGCTCTTTCATCATACTATTTAAATCCGCGGTATTCATAAAACGATGTACCCTTACTTCCCAAATCACGGTCGGCAATCGCTTTCTCTCGACACAGTTTCCTGTGCGTTAAATTCTTTGTCGTAATCTCATTGCAGGTGCTACCTCACGCTCCTTTAAGTAAATTGTCGCGAACCAAATGCCAGGTAAGTTTCGTAATCTCCCCGCGTGGAGCGCCGGTGTGTGAACAACCTGTCGAAAGGCTAAATGTCGTATTTACCGATTTTAACTACAGAAGTTTTTTATGTTTCGGTGTTATACCATCGATTTTGGCCACATTTTTCAAAGCTTTGTAATATTAACAGATTATAATAATACTCAGAAGGTCTAAGCAGCAGGTCAGAGAAACCACTTTAAGGCGGGCGCATCAACTACTGGTAGGCGTTGCTGTCATTTGGCTTCCCCTTGTAGCTACTATTTCTTCCAAATTTTACGTATCAGTAGAAGTTTTCGTTACATTTTCTTCTCATTCGCGAACAGCGCTAACTAAATTTAGAATAGTTTACGTTCTTTATTCTTTGAATACCGCACACTCGCAAAATGCACAATTGACAGGTTCGAACGTTTTGCTTTTTAGAAATTTCAACATGCAATGCAAACTTACGAGCACGTACATGGTTTTAATGTTGTAGGCACAATTGGGGACGCACTATGTTCACAGATGTGTAATCTTATTCTTATTACAGAAAGTGCAATGTTTGCGAAGAAGAAGAAGAAACCACAAATATCTACACCCACAAATTTTGAACATCGTGTCCATACAGGATTTGACAAACGCGAGGGGAAATTTATTGGACTTCCCCTGCAATGGGCTTCTATCGTTGGAAATAATCAAATTTTGAAATCTACAAATAGGCCGTTACCGTTGGTTGATCCCAGCGAAATTACTCCCACCGAAATTTTGGATTTGAAGACCATTGTACGAGGCCACAACGATCTGAAGGGAAGAATTTCTGTCATTGAGAAAGCTATTGAAAATGGATTACCCAAGACCGGTACAGTCGCCAGGTCTAATTCTCTTCGTTCTTCCAGTCCTCCGAGACTTAGAAGGGACTATAGGTAATTGTCTGTTGTTAATCAAGTTGTCATTTTAAGCAGCGGTTACGTCATTGCATTCTTCTAACTTATTTAGACATAACAGTAATTTGCCACCATCCGTGCCGGAGGGTCAAGAAATAGCGCTGAGTGCTAATCAAATACAAGGATATTCTAATTTTGGAAAACAACATAATTATCTTGACAAATTAAGGCAGAACTCGACCAATATTCCTAGTGGAGGGAATCAAAATGTGCAAAATATGATTCCAAATCTCCAAAATCTTAATCCAAACATGCAATCCTCTCCAAATTTAGCACACGCCTGCTCAAATCCTACTAACTTGTCTTTAAATTTCCAAAATCTAAGTCCAATTACAACTCCACAGTCCACAACACAAAACCTAAGTAGCATACACCTTGCAGATTCTGAATTTCACAGGCTGAACCCACAGATCCTTACCAGTGCATCCGGTCAATACAATGGAAATCTCCAGGTAAGCGATGCTGAATTAATGCATTCTAGTAATTTCTACAATGTGGTACATTTCGTGTTCAGGTATCAAATATTGAACAACCCTCAAGGGAGCAGCAAATTGGTCAAAATGCTCTCTTGCATAAGTTGCAACCGAAAATTTCGCCTGTGGGTTCCATCGCGTCGCAGCGACCCTTAAGTCAATTGAGCACACATAATATTAACAAATATTCTCAAGCATACAGCACACCAGAAAGTTCATCTGTTTTGCAATCGCATATAAAGAAACCTATGGAAACGTCTCAATCAATGCACAATTTGTCAAAGTCTAATCTACCGTTTTCCGGAAGCAGTTCTACTCCCGATCAAAATCAGAACATGAAGAGTGCCTTGTCTTCGGGAAATCTAGCGGTCAGCTCAGGCTCAGCTGCGTCCAACAAACAAACGGCCGAACAGAGACTCACACACGAGCAATTTCGGGCGGCTTTACAGATGGTGGTAAGAAACAACGAATTAGAATTATCTGTGGCGTTGAAAAGGAAACGCTAAACGGTACTTCATGTTTCGCATGGTTTTAAAAAACTCTGATTAAAAAACTTTAGGTAAGTCGAGGGGATCCAAGAGAAAGCTTGGAGAATTTTCTGAAGATCGGTGAAGGTAGCACGGGTACAGTGTGTATCGCTACTGAAAAAAATAGTAATCGGCAAGTAGCTGTGAAAAAGATGGATTTGAGGAAGCAGCAGAGACGCGAACTGCTTTTTAACGAAGTAGTTATCATGAGAGATTACCATCACCCAAATATCGTTGAGATGTACGACAGTTTCTTGGTTGATGACGAATTGTGGGTAGTGATGGAGTACCTTGAAGGTGGAGCACTCACGGATATTGTTACGCATTCTCGCATGGATGAGAGTCAGATAGCAACAGTGTGTTCTCAATGTTTGAAGCCGCTTGCGTATCTGCATTCTCAAGGTGTAATTCACAGGGATATTAAGTCTGACTCTATACTACTTACCGTTGACGGTAGGGTCAAGTTATCCGACTTTGGATTTTGTGCTCAAGTATCCCAAGAGCTGCCAAGGCGGAAATCTCTCGTTGGAACACCGTATTGGATGAGCCCGGAAGTTATTTCAAGGTGATTTGTAGATCTTCACTATTTCATTCCAATAAGTTTATCTCGTTATTCGTAATGTAGTAACAAATGCGACAACATCCGTACGTTTGCTGTTTCAGGTTACCATACGGCCCTGAAGTGGACATTTGGTCATTAGGTATAATGATTATCGAAATGGTCGATGGAGAGCCACCCTTTTTTAATGAACCTCCTTTACAAGCCATGCGACGTATTAGGGATATGCCACCTCCAAAATTGAAGAATTCACATAAAGTAAGCTGGACGTATATGAAACTGGACAATTTGTCTTCAGACTTAAATTTTAGATGTTCAAAGAATTTTGTTTCCCTCTTATTTACATTGTTGTCTTTACAAAGGTGAGTCCGCGCCTTCAAGGTTTTCTGGAAAGAATGCTTGTTCGAGATCCAGCGCAAAGAGCCACGGCAACAGAATTGTTGCAGCATCCGTTTCTTAGGCAGGCCCAAAGTCCAAGTATTTTGATACCATTGATGAGGGGCTCTAGACATACAAATTGCTGACAAACTGCGACAAAAAAAAACGGCGGGCGTGGTAATTGATATATTAACGCAGACATAGATTACGAAAATAATCGTGTCTACGATCTTCTTGTTTTTTAGGTTATTAGATGTTCAGCTTTAGCATGTGTAAAGCATATACAAACACTTAAGTGACCTTTGGTGGTTAAACGACCCTACATTCCGACGTGGCCTTAAAGTAGAACCGTCATATCACAAATGACTGTCCATTGCCTGTGATAGGCATTAGTTTGTAAAAGCTATTCTTCTTCCTTATCTCACTTTTATCGAATTATTTAACAGAGCATTATAAGCGCTCAAGTTCCTTCGTCAGCATAATCGTTTTTTTTCTGCACTCCCGCCTCTGTTGATACTCCCCCCCCCCCCTTTACTACGGTTTTCACAGTTTCTTTCCTGTGAAATCATTTGCGCGATAGTAAAAATAGCTCCCCCTCTGTTCGTTAATTTAACCAGCTGCGAAGGATATAAGTAATCGGTACAGAAGAAAATATTTCCTGAACTCTGTACTGTTACGCGACTACTTGGTAGAGCAATGGAATATTCGTACTTAATAAGGTGAAAAATATCGATATGGGGTCCGAATCTAACAATACGCAGGACAGTAAAGAAAGGAGGAAAGAACGGTGTACAAATCGCCTGATACAGCTATGCATGTATTTTGTGTGCGAAAGGAAACTAGCAGTGGCGAATAATTTATTGGATGCTAATTAATGTATGGTTACAAACAGGCGCAATTGTGTAGGTTGTGCTTGGAAAAAGAGTGCCGTTAGCCAAATAAAAAACTGAAGTCGCTCGAGCACTTTTATAAAATGTAAACAATTATATCAAGGTATCCGAATACAATTAGTAATCACTCCCAATGCCATTTATTTTGATCGATTAAACGATCAAAGTAGTATAAAAATAAGGACCATAAATCGGATGAACAAGACGCGATCATGATGTAATTTAAGGTTCATATAGAAACAGAATATTCTAAGGTGTAGATATTAGCGATCATCATTGCATAGATAACTATGTATACATGGCTGCCATTTCTAAGGAGAAACCACTTATGATACGAAAATCATGGAAAGCAATTACCGAAGCATCCACTGAACAGGTTGCCCTTTGTAATAGATTTTGATGTATGTAGTTAGCAAAGGCGCGCTCCTCTCGATTAAATTTGAATGGACATGAGAAGATGATGAGTATTCGTACTAACAAGAGAATCGTTTGAATAGTAGTTGGCACTATACGATCTGTGCGAATCAAATGTGTACATATGTGAGAAAAGTGAAAATAAATTTGTCCCGACATCCCAATCAATTCTATGTTTTATTAGCGAGACACATCAGCGTACAGTTCGTAAAGGTTGAAAAGCAGATTAAAGATCGATACGCAATATCAAGTCGTGTAACACTTTCAAGACGAAATTAGTTTCCTTATCTCTAAATCGCCGGTGACGCCAGTACCATTTTCTACCACCCATGCACGACATGCAAGTTCGAGTTGAAAGGCATTCCGAAATGCTATTAGACGATTGGCTGGAACTGACGAGCCTCCGTTTGACCGTCGTGACCTTCGCGCGTTGTGCTTAATCATCGGCGCCACTCACGTATTTCTCGGCCAATTTAATCGACGGCTTTTCCATTAATCCCATCGCTTAGATGTCACGTCGCAAGATTTATCAACCAAACACTTGTCTGATAAAATGGTGGAATTTTTTTTTCATTGTAACGCAGATACGATGATAACAGTCACAGTTCACTTTATAGCTATGCTTTTTTCGTTGGAGTCGTTTTCTCTATGAGTTTATTCTATTCTATTCTTCTATTTATTCCAAGATGGAAGAATAACGAAGAAAAAAAGAAAAATGCGATATCTTCGTGCGTAGATGGTATACGTATATACATATATGTACTTACATGGTGTTTCTGGATTGCTACGTGACTGTACACGACTGCGTAATCAGATGCCTGCGTGTCAGCGGATAACTTTCGTAAACGCACAGATTCGTAAAAAAAATAAAGAAAAACGGTGGTGTTGCAACAATCTAATAATATCATAACAAGAATAATATTAGCAATTCAGGCGTTGTTATACCATGCTCGAAAGAGTTTACGTTGAGGGAGACGACAGTGATTTTCTAATTTCGCAGAAAAAGGAATAGCATAATGAACATTTAATGTTTCTTGGGTAAATCAATAAACCGCGATGGTATATACAGACCCCTGAGCTACGCTTCGAACATTATCGTAGTAGAACCAATGAAAAGTCAGGCTTCATGGAGGCTCGACCCAAATTGACCTCGAGTCGACAACGCGGGTCCGCCTACATAGAAAAGCGTGACGAACAAATTTGCGAAATTTGCGTCATTCTTGACCGATATCTATTTTCATTTTTATACGCGAATTAGACATACGTGTACAATACACTGGTGACAGCTCGCAAAAAATATACTCGACTTTACTTAATATTATGCATGTTCTACTGTTCCTGAATCACATACATACATACACTTTACATCGCTCAGACGCTTTATGACTGGAGAAACGTTGATTTCGCTGTCAATGGAAAATTTGCTACCTCTTATGTTAATTCGCAGTTTACGTTACGCAGCACTTACGTAAATATCATTTGCGTGGATGATGCCGAATTTTTACGATTGTACGTAATATAGAGGTTCCGTGCATTCGCATGTTCGTGTATCAGTTTGGTGGCAATTTAGCACTAATAATTTCAATATTAACAAGAATGTGTCGTTACATCATCTAAATTTTACTGATCGTGCGTGTATACGTGTGTACGTGTATATTCTTCTACGTAAGATCATCGGACGTAGCAACGTAAGAAGGGAGGAAGGAGGAAGAGAATTGCGCGCGTGCGTACGTGCACGCGACCCACAGATTCCACAGAAATGAAGAAGGAAAAGGATTGTAGAATGGTGGTGGGGAGAACGATTTGTGACGGGGCCGACATACGGAGAAGGGGAGCCAGGAGCGAGGGTAGAGGAAGGGACGGAGGAGGCGAGGCAGGGCATGGAAAAGGCAGCAAAAAAGGCCAAAGAGGTGGCGGCAACGGCGAGGTCATAAATATAAGCGCTGTTATACCCTTCTACCATCCGATTGGTCGAGCCTCCGGTCGAGCCTCCGAGCCTGTGACGACACGTAACACTACGCCAGGCAACGCTAAAACGGGCAATCGGCACATCGCGACGCGTCGCCGGGACGGGGAGGAAGAGGGAGAGGAAGAAAAAAAATAGGAACGAAGTGGACAGAACAGGGATAGTAGAAAAGACAAACCGGCAACGAACGAAAAAGAAAGAAAGGATCGACCTTCGTGCGTTGGATCGCGATTACGGGCTATGTACTCGTATCGCACCGCAGAACGTACAAGAAGACATGTATATCGCCGCATCGTATCGCGGAATGCCAAACGCTAAATCGTACTAGACAGTCGATAAAGCGTCTCTGACTGAATCTATCTTGGTAGGTAATTAGGAGCGACGGACAGAGATATTTTGTCAGAAAGATAGCTAGCCTAATAGTACCTATATACTTTTGAACAGCCTCGTCGATACTCCGCTCGCAAAGATTCCATGGACACTGGTGAGACTATTTCAAGAGACACTTTGCGAGGAAGTACATAGACAGGAAAGCCCCCCAACTGCATCGCGAGAAAATATTTAGTCGCTCATAAACGTAGCGGATCCTTTGCCCATGAAATTTTGCGATTCTGCGATAATGCGAGTACAGCTGCAATGCACTTTGCGCTTGGGGCTTACGAGCGGATCAGTGTTCAATCTGTGACGCTGTCCGATCACTTTTTTCATTTAACCCTCGTGTTTCGGATCAAGAAGATTGCGAAACTGCCATGCCATCGACTTGCAAGCCTTTTGCAAAAGCATAATCGTTTCGTGGGAAAGACCTCCCTCAATGACGTTCTAAATAAAAAGCATCCTGCTTTGCTCGACCTGAAAAGTGATTGCGAGCGTAACCCTGTTCGATGGTCGAGTTCGAGCAACTTCCATCGCCTATCGATCGTTGCGAGTGGAACGATTGACTGGTTGCACAATAAAAGCCCACGTAATCGAATCGAAAGTAAGAGAAGAAGGCAAAGAATGAATCGAGTCGCAGAGGTAGAGGTAGAGATAGAGGGGCAGAAAAAGAAAGCGAAGGAGAATAAGCGCACGAACGCTTAGCGAAACAGGAACGGTTAGAAGGATGTGTTAGAAGAGCGAAGGAGATGACGTTTAACGATTCCGCTCGTTTGTTTCCATTATTTTCCCATTCGCTGAATGGACCACTCTTGCTGGCATAACGGACAACGATTGTTCTGTTGCACCCAAAGGGACATACAGCAGTAGTGAAACGAATGGTTGCATTCTCCCCATACGACGACGCAGTCCTGGCGGCTATCGTCCTTTTTGCTTTCTGCTTGACACCGGAGGCAGGCATCTGAAAATTCCGAAGCATGCGGTGAGAAAAGAAGAAACATACACATGTGCGTGTATGTACATGGTACGAGACGCAAGGTATCGATACGAAATTACATATGGGTATGTTGGTAACCGAATGTGTCGTACGACTGCAATGCAACGATCATGTTCATCCACGAAGCCGTATAACTGGCGTCCTACGATAGACGGTGGAGAGTTCTAGGCATGCGGAGCATGTTCATTGTTAGTAAAATTCCACCGCCTTCTCGCGGCGGAACGCGGCGGAACGCGGCGGAACCAATGCTACGCAGTTAAACGATAGAAATCGTCGAGAAGCGGCACGAAAGTTCTTAGGTTTTCGGCTCCTTAAGGTTCCTATACCAGCGAGAATCGAAGGGGAGAAAAACGCAGGGAAGCGCGATAGGTTCGAAGAAACAACCGCGACGGCTGACCAGTTCTCGACGACTGCTACTCGAGGGCCGTCTCTTCGTTAACCCACGCCCCGGGGGATCTGTACAAACGTGACCGCGAGACCCAAGACGAGTAGGGCATCGGATCAATTAACTTCGACGAACGCTAGATGCTAACTAAACTAAACCACCAGAAGCACACGTTTCATCGAGCTTCGCGCATCGCTCGTTCTGGAGCATTTCTGTCCGCCTCGTTTCTCTCGTCCTCCCGCATTTCATTGCTGCGAATTTCTCAGCAACCAATTCACTGTCCGCGCTACTGATGGAAATCTATTTTTTAGTTCTCGCGAACGAAATTGATTCGTTTCGGGAGGCGATGCCAAGCAACTCGTAGTGCCTGCATCTCCGCTAACCTACATATGTAGTCCGCAATCGTTCATAAGCTACGGTAACTTTCCTCGGAACGCAATTTATCGCCACAACGGTATTAGAAATAGATTCGAGCGATGCGCCAACGAGTAATCGCGTGTAATTGCTGCTCGCGAAAATAATTTATCGAACGTACGAATGCGAGTGATTCATGGTAACGCACTCTGTTTTTAGACTGGTAAAAAACGTCGGGCGTACCGTGCACGTAAGCGTCGATGGGATTGCAATACTGAACGATCGACCACTTATGTCTCTGGTCCGTGCATTAATCATTTCGATGCTCTAACGAAATTCTCGAACGTTCGAAGAACGCGCCCTATCCGCCGCTATCTCGTCTCCCGAGAGACTGTCGATACGCGAGAGGGCCGATACAGTCCTAACGGTGCTCCATGCACGTTTCTGAGAATAATTTCGTGGCCAATGGACACCAGTAGGTATACTTGGACGTGTCGAGCACCCGGAGAAAACATTACTGACGGTCGACCGTGCTCGATCGGCGTAGGCATTTCGCGGATGTAGGAAACATGAAAGCATCCCACGGAACACGGCCAACCACGATCAAACGACTGAGTGGCGTGTGCGCGTACCGATGTTCGTGACTGCGATGTCGTACTCGCAATATTAAATAGCGAGCATTTCAGTTCCACAGAGAGATGACGTTCGGGCAACGAATGCAACGCGATAGCGGTGCTCCAATTCCTTTTGCCGCGGTCCCCCGTATAGTTCCTCCATACGTATCTGCAGGACGATAGAAACGGACAACAGTTTAATAGGAAATGCCTTTCGCTTTAAGAAACCAGAATGCCTTTCATTGGTGGTGTCGTAGAAATGGATCGATCGACTGTGCCAAAGTTCGAGAAATCGGATAGCTTAAACCGAAAAGATAGAAATACTTGGAACAGTCGACCATGCGCGTACCTGGATTTTCGTTGAAAGAACGAACTCGAACGATACTCGAATGCGTATCGATGCAAAGTTTGCTTAAGCACATTAATTTCTTTCGATTCGCTCAGCCCTGTCAAAAATTTTGATCGATCACCGGAGCTACCAGGTATTTTTCCTTCGACGCGATACTAACGATTCACTTCATCGATTAACCCCTATCGACCAACAACTTGACCATGTTTCGTGATGTAAGAATGCGCGACAATTGCGGCGGATCTCTGATCACCAACAGAACGAAGAGAAGAGAGGAGAGGAGAGAAGAGGAGGGGAGAGGAAAAGAGAAGAGAAGAGAAGAGAAGAGAAGAGAAGAGAAGAGAAGAAAAGAGAAGGGGCCTAAAGCTCGTAACCTAATCGCGCATAAATCTTCGACAACTCGAAATCGAAATTTCTCATTGAACCTTCGTTCGATGGATTCGTTACCAGTTGCTTAACCATTCCGAAACTTTTCGTTATACGCTATGCAACGATATCGATCTGTTTCGTTCGATGCTTTGCATAGTCGCGGCGAATCTTGCATATTTGCTAATATGTATACACGCATGCATTATACATTACGTGATGTATTACGTGTTACGCATGTGCATTCCTAAACAAGTAAACTCACAATTGGTACAGACGCGATGCACAGCATCGCGTTTAACGCTGTTTTGACGTTGCATTGGAAAATTTATGTTTACGCTCGGACGTCATTTTGAAAAGGCGTTTTGCATGCTAATATAAAGTTCAAGATCGCATCACGACGCATCGATGGAAACGAGTCTTTGACGGAGCGATGTCACAGCGGACAACAGATTACATTGGGCGAAGTTTGAACAATTTTCAGCAAACGTGACGACATTTAAGAATCAATTCCACGCAGCAACGCAACAATTTGGAACTCGATATATTAAAATCGCGACAGCCGTGGCAACGTTTAATCCGATGGGACAAGCAGACGAGAACGTTTATTCCAGAGAATTTAAACGAACGAACGGGCATCCATGCTATTTGCAGTGTTTGCTCTGCATACATATCCGAAAGAGGAACTCCGCTCTTTCCGAAGAGAAACGGAGACGAAGAATCTCGTGAAACGTAAATCGAACCGGTTATTCGATGTATTTCTTCTCTTACGATTAGCACAATGTAAATATAATTTAAATATTGATTGGTATTCATTGATATTCATTGACGGAAACCGCGATGTAGGATAGCGTGCTGTATTTACGACGCAGCGCAACGCATCGAGAAACATGGGATGCGAAGATCTCGGCAAGCCCGAAATCTTGCAACTCCGGATACGTATCCCCTTTCGCGGAAGCCGGGGGGAGCGCATGCATCAAGCTCGGCAAGCACATTACTTTTCCGGAGTACACCAGGAGCGGGAAAGCTATTGTATTATCGAATGAATTACGAATGGGGCGAAAAGGCAGCAGGAATCGCGCGTTCTACCTGTGCGCGCGAACAGGATCGAGGGCGACTGTATACGGTCGTGACCGAACGAGGTCGAACGACTGGAACCTTCCGTGAAAAGCCCAGAGGATATTGGCGCGCAGTTGGATCGTTGGAGAAACCTGACGTTCCGATTTCATTTCCTACTATTCATCTGCACGGTCTACCATTCGTTAGCAGGCAAATCGATTCGATCGTTCAGGGACTCGAGCAAAGGAATGGGAACCTCTTCTAAAAGGAATCTCTAATTTTTAAGAGGAAGAGGATACAGGTGGTAACGAACAGTTTACGGCCGAAATCCGTAGCCGCGATGCACTTGACCATTGAGCCACGAGCCATCACGACGGGAATGCAAGGGAGTGCCGTTGATCCTCGTGCGTCACGTTTTCAGTTCACGAGCAACTAAATTCGCGCGAGAAGCCGCAGGACGAGACGCGAGCGATGCGGCCGCGCGAAGTAGATACAGCTGTGTAGAGGAAGACGGATGATGCCAGCCGAAGCAATGCGAGGTAAGCTACGGCAAGCACGGCGAGACGCCGCGACGCGCCGGGCCCACGGCGCCGCGGGACGAGGCGAGGTGAGTCGAGCCGAAGCAAGGTACACGAGGTGAGAGGCGAGAAGCGAGAAGCGAAAAGCGTGAGGCGAACCGAGACGAAAGCATCGTGGGCGAAGGGGGCGCAGAGAGGATTACGGATCTCCAGTGGCGGCATCGCCGGTAGAAGCAGGGGCGCGGGGTCAGCACGCGTGTCCCCACCAAAGGCTCGCGCCCCAAGAGAGGAGGCGGCGCTTACGACCGCACAGGCCTCTATATAAAAGAGACAAACCCCCCGAACTGATTAGCAAAGTTCCAACATACGTAAAAGTGCATTTCACTCATACCTTATACGGCCTAAAATTTGGTACAACGAGCTCCGAAAGAAAAGCGACTATAGACACATATGTAAAACGGCAGCAGATGTGCCGCGGTCTTACGCGATTGAGGGGAAAGACGGCCGTGTCGGTAATTAGCCCGACGATAAGCAGAAAACAGCCAGCAGTAAAGAGCAGTTCATAAATATTCGTGTCGAGATCGATCTAATCGTCGTGGATGCAGCTCGATCGATTCGAAAGTACGAACGTGGAAGAAGCAATTGTTCGAGCAAAGACGTGCGCTGCAGGTACACGATAAACGCGACAGGATTAGAGCGATCAAGGGCGACCGTAGGAGACGCCGGAGCCCAAAGAGGTGAACACAGCGCACGATAAGAAGACACAAGGCAGCTCTGCATGTGTTCGATAGCAGCACACAACGCAACAGCAACGGTAACGGCAGCAGGAGGAAAGAGGGTAGCAGTTGTCGCTTTACCGCTTGCCAGTGGTGGTGGATTCGGTTTAACGAAGGGACGTACCGGCTCGTCACGCGGCATCACTTGGACTTTGGCCATACTCTGCGCATCGCGCGAGGGTAGTTGTGCACGGATCTCGGAACGCAAGGCGGAAGAAAACGCGCGCGTTCTTTTAATTCGGAAAATAGACTGCGCGATTGCTGCGGCCGATATCAAGAAAAACCGGCGTGAACGAAGTGCAAGGTCACGGCTGGGGGTAACACCAGTCGACTATCCGTTAGGCAGGGCCGAAGCCGCGCGTCGCGTCGCCTCATCGTTTCGTCGCGCCATCGACGCCGTAATAGTGGATTGCGATCAGTCAGCCGCGAAAATCCATACGAAAGGGAATCGTCGACTCTCCGAAGCAAGTCCTGCGCGGCCAACTACGAGATAGAAAGGTAGCAGAGTCGGAGGGAATAAAGTCGATAACGGTTTGGAGAATTTCGCTACAGGTTGAACGTGGACCCGTGAATCTCGCTGACACGGTGACGACGCGCGAGGCGCTGATACATTGCGTGCTGTTTGCGACCTGCCGGCGAAATGTCCGCTTCCCAGAGGAGGCAGATGATGCAGCCATGGCCCCTGTGTCTGGTACCCTTTTCAAGAGCGAAGGTAAGACACTCTATTGCCACGTAACTCGTATTCGACTGCCTGCTATCGACGAACCGACCGTTCTCCGCCGCGCCGGCTCGTTTTCGCTTACCGTAGCCAACCGTTCGTGTCCTCTCGTTCCCTCTTGTCGCATTCCTTCTCAGTTCCCCTCACCCGAGTCTTTCCGCGATTCCGCACTCTCGCCGCTTCGTTTTCTTTCTCCCTCTCCCGGGCTTCTGGAAAGTTCCACTCTATATACTGGCGGTCGACGTAGAGTTGACGCCGACGCCGACGCCGACGCTGACGCAGACGCTGGCACTGACGCCGTCGTCGACGCCGACGCCGAGTGCGACTCCAACATCAACATCGACATCGACATCGACATCGACATCGACATCGACATCGATGGTACCAGGGACCACTGTACAGCCATCGCCATCATGATCGACCGCCACTGCTATCGTCATCGATGTTGACGTTATCGTATCGTCATCGCTATCGCAATCGCTATCTCCATCGCGACTGTCAACGTCATCAACACCAACACCAACACCAACACCTTCGGTCGTCGTCATTGTTGCAACTTTCAATCATGCGTGTCTGACAACATTTACCGGTCCTTCTTTGATCCCTTTACTCTTTACTTCCGATCCATATACGATACACAGGCAACCACTCTGTACGCGACATTTCGTCAACACGATGGCGAAATCTCACACAGCTAAACGGAGCAAAATATCATTCGACGGGAACAATTTGGAATGTTTTTATTTATTTTCCAATGAAAAAAATTAGACTTAACAGTACTTAGAGAAGCTTCTGATCTCACGAGGTAGGAGCCTCCCCGTAATACTTTTAGAACTTTGCTGTGTTTTTCTCACCGCGCTTCTCTCTAATCGTTGTTCTCTTATTTGCCGGCGAACGTACTTCCTCCATATAGAAATTTGTTCATTCTATATATATATATATTTGAGAGATTACTGTGCATATCGTATATCCTATATCGTATATCGATAACTGTACGCGATTCGAACGGCACTCGACATACATACATACATACGTACATACGTACATACGTACATACGTATACAGTGACATGTATTTGCTTTTTAGGGTTGATTTTCGTCGTGCTCGCGCATCTTCACTATTTCGTGCGTGCAGTAATGCAGTATCGTTCATTTCTTATTTCGTTCTTCGTCGTTCTCGATTTTGTTGCGCTCCCGCAGCTCGTTTCGCAGCAACGCGCGACACATATGCGCTTCGTTCGTTCCGGAAATATCGATAGCTGGTCAGAGATATATTCGCAACGGTTGTCGTGTCCGCGCGAAACATCATTTACGCATTCTGTGTTCCTGCTTTCTTTTAGCCAATCGGCTGGTTCAATTGAACGTTAGTGGCGAATAGAACGGTAATCCCCATTATTTACCGCCCGTCCTAGCGATCGTATTGACGGAGAATATACGTATACAGGTTTATAACTTCAAAGTTTGGGTTGTTCTCTGGGACTCGCCGTGCACCAGCCTCGTCGATCGGCATGTGCCGAATCCAAAGATTAAAGAAATTCTGTAACGCAAAAAAGAAAATTTTCAATAAATGATTTTGAATCGTTATCATTAGTTTCTGAGTGTTTTCGGACCTGCTTCTTCCATTCCATTCATATTGGAACGTTTATAGCTATCGACGATATCATACTCTTGAGCGTTGCTCTTTTTCTATAGCTGTATCGCGTATGCTTTTCGTACAGTTTTGCGAAACGGCCAGGATGAATCGTTCCGAAAGTAACAGCACGCGTCGTTGATCGTTGCAACGCTATTTCACATGGAAATCGCGGGCATCTTCCTCTTGAAAAAAATGAATCGCTTCGCTGCCAGCTACGCTGCCGTCTTCCCATGCTGCAGTCGCGCGCGTAATCGCACTTGCAATCGCGCCCTGGTTAAACTAACTGACCAAATACACAATGCGAGTACGCGTTTATTGCGAAGCCTTGATTTATATGCGTGCACGCGCAGTATCTATCGAAAGGGAAGAATCGTCGCGTTTATTCGAACCGCGCCACGCTCTACGTACGTGTACATATGTACTCCGTTTCCGGATAACACATATCGATACCCGCAAATCCACGTGCAGAATACAGCGCGAGCGTTTCGCTTCAACAACACTCGATTGGACACCCACTATCGAAGAGAGGGGAAAATGAAAGGGCTCGAGCCGAAATCTTTATTGACGCAGCGGCGTTCGGGCATCGAGAAGTTAAATTTCCGTTCGTTTGCCTTCAATGGCATCGCTGCACTGTCACCAAATAGCCCGAATCGGGAAATAAGTTGGAGAGAATAGGCAAGACGCCACATGGCTTAAATGGGTTGATAACGGTGAGAAAGAGTCGTATATTACCAAGACTGACAGGCTATATAGCCAAGATTACCAATTACTATCTAGTATTCCCCGCTATATCGCTTTCCGTAGCATAATATATTTCTGCTAGCAAGATGTGGCTATTGCAGTCGACTTATCTCTACGTTAATTGTCAGGGGCACAGTGCTAAAATGCTTCGTCAACCACGAGTGTCTACGCCGCTGGTACGTCACACTATTGCTCTAAGTCAATCGCCATTTCGTATTGAAATGAAATGCATAGGAAGACCGTGTGCGTAGCTCCTACCCTTCCCTGGACAAAGATCTGCCGCGACACCCCAGGTTCGTCGCGATCGACGAAGATTCGTACGACCGATCGCTCGGTACACCCATACGGTTGCTCGGCGAAAGTGCCAGACTGCATATGACTTGTCGTAGGCCGTAGTAGACCGAAGCGCGATAGGGCCCCTTTTCTCCTCTCCGCACCACAATCCGCACCACAATCCGCACCACAATCCGCACCACAATCCGCACCACAATCCACACCACAATCCATACCACTTCACTCCAGTTTCATGGACGGCGCGTGCAAACGGTTCCTGAAATTCGTCACACTTTATCATTACTTTCTCTCCATTATTCTATCATCCGTTGCAGCAAGTACAAACGTGTTTCCCAATTGGAGTTACACCAGGAGAGATTTGCTTAGAGCAACGTTTCGATCGTCACGGGACATTTGAACTCTGTACCTTGCGAGGTGCCACCTTATCTATGTCCGTTCGTTTCTCTATCTTACGGGCGGCAAGCTAATGCAGGCTATCGCACATTTCAATTTGCACGAGTCGCGAATAGAGATTAACTTTTCGCTTGGAGGACAACGTCGCAAAAGGGAAATAGGAATCGATACGGACGCTTCGACTTTGCCGCTAGACCGTCGTACTTGCCGGTCAAATTTAGTTGTCTTGCTTTTGCGGAATCCTATTTCAATGCGATATTTCCGCGATCGGAGCGCGCACGCAGCGCTACGAAAAAAGAATCGCGGTCAGGCCAACATCGTCGTTCGGATCAGCACGTCCCGTAGAAATTTCGCAAAACACAGAGTCCAGAGTTCTTGAAAATTGCGTGACTGTACGCAACGATTGGCCGATATGTACTACGAATAAATGGAATTTCATCGTCGCTTGGATACGCGTCGTTTCTCGCTAGATGCAAAACGAAAACGATGCGACGCCCTCTCAGCTTGCAAAACGATCAACTCCTTACCTGGGCCAATTTCGTGCAAATCGTTCGTATCGTATGATTACCGCTCGTCTTTCGCTCCTCTTTCCTCTCGTTTTTCGCAAGTAATCCACCTCGGATGAACGCTATCGATACGTAATCAGCGATGTTTGCAGCGGTCGCGTGTGCATATGCATAATGCATAACTATATAGAAATCCGTTTTCAACAATGCCCGTTTTCGGGCAAGAACGAATATAGTTTCGCCGAGCGATCCGAGGTACGCAGAGGAACCGCCGAAAAATATGTGCCTACATCGTGGGCAATACGTGTTCTGAAAACGGGAATGGTAACTCTAATTTGAAACGTACAGGCCACAGAGCTTGCATAATTTCCTATGCGCCTATATGTATGCACATGCGCCTGAAACTGACACGAGATCGCGACCTCGATATTGGGCCCCGCTACGAGTGTCGTCAACAATTTACGGGGAAAACGAGTTATCCACGAGTCCATAGAGATCGCTGTTGACAAAACGGTCTACCGAGGAGCTGTCGAGGAAAACTTTCTGCGGACTAGTTAAAGGATGGAGCGAAACTCGGGGGATAAAGTTGGGCTCCGATCAATGATCGAAGCAACCTTTGCAAGACGAATTTGCCATTTCCCGGTGCGAAACATTTACTCTAGATGGCGCCACGAAGTCTTGCTCGCGGACGAACCACTAGCAAACATGCATATGTCTCCGCGCAGCGAAGTGCTCCCGCGGTGCGGCATTTTTGAATCGACCGGGTTCGATGGCGAGTCGTGCAGCACCGAAAGACAGGTTCATTGGTTTCAATGAAGCAACGGAAGAGGATGACGCGTTACGTCGACAAATAGACGATAGTATCAAGGACGATCGGTTATCGAGTCCGAAGGAGAGGCGATAGCACGCGCAAGCAACGAAACAGTCGACCCTAAGAGACGTAAACATTGATACACGGTGTGAAACCGTGAACCGTGAACCCTGAACCATGAACCGTGAACCGTGAACCATGATCCAGTGAGCTCCGTGGTATCGCTAGGGCAATCGGCACGAGGTTTACAGCTACGGCGATGGGTGAAGTTCACCGCGCAATGCCGCGCAATGCCGCGCACGTTGATTCAAGCATCCTCGATTTTGGAGGAAGTTTGGTTGAGATCGAATTCGTCGATGATCCGCGAACAGGATGCTCGCCAACTCGTCGGCGCCCGCAACGGAAGAAAGAATACTTCCGAGGGCGAGGGCGAGGGCGAGGGCGAGAATTACGAAGGGCTCGAAGCGAAACGAGTGAAGGAAGGAGGCGAGGGCGGTGATCGGTGGTATCCGGAAGTATTCTTTCAAGAACGTTCGCATAGAAACAATTGCGATTATTCGAAACGAAATGCGAGAATACGATTATTTGCAAATCTACGATGACTGACAACGAGCTCCACCGCGTCATTCGTTCGTTTTTTCATTTTCAACGCAAATCGATAGGGGGTCATTAACGTTGCGGTGGATAGGCAAGTTGCGCGTGATCGAACACAGGCGTCGAGCGCGATAGCAGTAAAATTCGGTGAATCGGTGAAGACATCAGGGGCTAATCCCTGTTAACGTTCGAGGACGCGGCGGGACTAGGCGGAGAGCAGTCGCAAAAGCAAAGAACACACGGTTTGGTCACAAGGGTCAACATAGGTTATCGGTAACCAGGGGTAAAAGTCATCTAATCGGCGAGGAAGAATCACGCTGGTTTCTCATCCGCTGCTTTTCGTCATTGGTTCGTTACGATAATCGCTACCTCCACCCTCCTCGTTCTCTTGCCCATCGCCGTTTCTCCCGCTGCAATTTTCGATAAACGAATCTAGTATAAATACTCGACGACACGAAACTTTGAAGTTTCATCCCCTCGACTCGGTCGGACATTCCACGACGAACGCTTCGGGTTCGCTTTGCTCGGTATTCGGCGGTGGAACGTAGCGGCCCTCCGCGCGGTATCGCGACAACCTCGCCCGATCGTTCGGCAAGCGGTCGAAGAAAAATTGAACCGTCGAAAATCTCGAGCGAACCCAGTGGTAAACTGTAGCCTGTGCGTTTCCACGATCGACAAGGAGAAGGTTCGGTAAGTTCCTTATTTTACCGATCGGGATCGGGATCGGTATCTTTATCGGTCAACGCCGAACTTGCCGCATCCACGAAGCAACGAAGGCGGAATAACAGAGCCGCAACGAAATTGCAAGCTTTTCTAACAATCGTTGCCATTCTTTTCTCTGTTTTAGGAAAGGAGCGTTCTACCGAAGTACTACTCGAGGGTACCTTCGGTCGCGAGATCCGCCACGGCCGGCTCGGCCATCACCCTAGACTGTTCGTCCAATGCAACGCTCGCAACGAACGCGAGCCCGTTCAACAGCCAAACAGCCCTGATCGTGGAGAAGAAAGTTGTCCCTTCCGGCAACATCGGCGCCATATCCAGCAACCGTTACTATGCTCAGAACCTGAGGAACAATCAACGAAGAACCCTGAACGGGTCCCGCATATACGATCCGTTGGACAGGGATCTCGATCGCGATTACAAGCAGCTCGATCCACTTCTGACCGGTGAACCCCCGTACACCGGGGTAACAAGCACCAAGCCCAGCATGAGTTCGCAGGATGTCAAAGCAGCGAAGGATTCGGTCGCGGGCGAGAGGCATCGCGGGACGTACCAATTCCAAAAGGAAGCCAAGCCGTCGGCTATGCGCTTCGTTAATCAGGTACATACATAGTTGGCAATGTTCTCTCTTTCTCTTTGATCGCTTAACCGGTCGTGCGAACGTCGCAAGGACGTTTTCAAGGGGAGGGTTCACTTCTCCAAGTCTAAGAAAAAGAAACGATCGATGGACCGAACTGGATTCCGCCGCGCGTACGTTTCGTTGGTTACGGGGAAAAGTTGCGTCCGGCGAAGCAAATCCTATTCTCGCGGCGACCGAAAATTGGTCTGGATCGGTTGTACTCCGAGTCGGGCGGGCAGATAACTATCGAGGAACCGGTAACCAGCACGTGGCGCGCGTTACTTTTGACAAACGCCGACACGTCGCAACGGTGTTGGGCATCGCGAGAAAACGGCAGAGACCTCGAACGTGTCTGGTCGTTTCCGATCCTCAAGGATAGCCCGACGTAGAATCCTTGAACCATTTTCCGAGTTGGTACGACTCGTAGAATCCGAGCACGACGTTTCTTTCGCGGCGGAACCTAGTGCTAGTTGCATGGGAAAATGTGAATATTTTCTGCGACTCCGAGGGAATGGAGGAAGCTGCGCCTCGATTGCGACACACGAATCTCCAAGCTTCTCGCCATCGCCCTCGCCTCGACGCGCTTTCTTTCTCGCGGATGCAAACAGACTCGCGCGAATAGAATACCGCGCGTGCCATTTCCGTTCTGTCGTTCGTCAGCTAAACTCGAGAGCATCGTGATCTTTGCGTTTGCAACATCTACCTTGCGTACATATGCACACACGTACCTCGTATTTATTGTTGCGTAAACTAACCGCGCGTGTGCGATACTCTAGATTCTGCATTACGTTATACCGCGTCGAAAGCGTCGAAAGCGTCGAAAGCGTCGAAAGCGTCGAAAGCGTCGAAAGCGTCGAAAGCGTTTTCTTTGTCGGGCAGGAGATCCGGTCGCGGCATTCTTCTAGGATTCTCGGCGGAACGCTAAACTATCCGACCTAGCGAAAATAAATAACCGGCAAGATATCGGCCGTCGACAAGTGGACGAGGAAAAGATGCACGACGCGGCGAACGGATGCACAGATGGATGGATTGGTAGTCGCAGAAGGGCGACCGAATGCAGCGAGCTCGCGAGTGTTTCGTGCTTGCTCCATCGGAAGAAGCAATTACGGAAAACAAAAGATGAATGCACGTATCGCATTCGTGCATGCACATTTGTCATTTCTACTGCAGCATTCAACCGCAGCGACCTTGCACGTTCTTGATAATAACTGCCGACTTAATTTCGCTCCACGTGTATATCGCGGACTCGAAAGGCGCGCGAGTTACGTCGCACGAGCAGTAGGGCAAAAGGGCAAAAGGGCAAAAGGGCAGAAGGGAGGAGGGCTACGTCTATCGGGCTGCTATTCCGACCTCGACCCCAACCGCTAGCAGACCCATGCTCCACTGCCCTTCAATTTCCTCGCAATTCTCGAAACTGGGAACGGTATAGCGAGCTGCGGGGAATATCGGGAAATAATTGCATCGATCCGATGGTCGCGGGAAAGGAAAAGAAGAGCAACGCGCGTTGTGCTTCGAGAACTGTGGTTACGCAACGCGAAAGAAGGTCGCGAGTAGCAAGATCGATTGAACGCGACTCTTCCACGAGATCTCGAGGCACGGATCTTTCATCGATGCGTCGCGCCGTTTCTTCGATCGAAGTTGCACGTTTGCGATCGTGCTGTAAGGATACGGCTAACAGATCGGCCGAGTTTCGCAGTTGCGATGAAAAAACAAAACGAATGCGACAAATTCGTTTCTATTTCGTCCTCTCGTCGTTTCTTTCATAGCTCGGCCGTTCCCCAAAATTAGTCCCACGTGCCGTCTACGAGTAAGGCACGATGGAATGGCACGAATAGAGTAACCCGCGCACGCGAAACGTCCCCGCGTATACATACGAACGTGCGTATAATCGTCCGATTCGCGGACGGTGGAACCGCGCGCTGACGAGGGAAGGGATAGCCGCGGCCCCCCAGCGTCGTATCCCTATATAAACAGGGAACCACCCGTCGGTCCACGAGTGCCAATATCGTGTCAATATTATAAGGGAACGATAGCGACGACGACAACGAGAACAACAACAACAACAACGACAACGACAACGACGACGACAACGACAACGGCGACGGCGACGGCGACGGCGACGGCGACGACGGTCACGACAGTAGCACCGTCGAAGCCGACGGCAGCGTCCAAGCCTACGACGCAAGGATTATAGTAGCAGTGGTATCGATCGTTAGGACCACGACGAGGAAGAGGTGGACTCCGTGCAGATATTTTTTTCCAGAAGACAAAGTTTGCGATTGCAAACAGGAGATAGATACAGCGAAATTGTGGTCGCGAATGCGAGACGAGGAAACGGTTCGGTAACCCGCGCTACAAGAGCGAAGACTTCCACTCCGGATAGTAGACAATCTGCTTTGTTGTGCCGAAGTTAAATCGATAATTATTGATCGGTGCGGGTCCTAACGAACGATTGCCTCGTTGAACGTCGCCCGACACCAACCAAGGAGAATCGACCGCTTGCACGGAAGATTCCCGAACGGCCGTGTCTTTTTTACGAGTTTTTTTCCTCATCTCGCTCCAATTTCTCCCCCGCGATCATGAAGATTCTTATGCGAGCAGATACCCATGTGGACATCGAATTGCCGGGCAACACGCCAGTTGCTAAATGCACCTTCACTCAGGTATCATTCTAGGACGACATTGTAGACTTTATATAGAAATTTCTCGGCAATTTTGTTCGCGATGTCGAACGTGAGCATCCGGGGTTTCCGTGCGTCCCTGATTCGCTCAGTTTGTCCAGCGCGTCCAACCACCGCCCGACCTTTCGTATCGGGTATCGGTTAAGATTCTGCCATATTCGCGTATTCGTGCTCCGCAAACGTCATTCTTACGAGTCTCGCGCGTCCTGCTTCGTTTCGACCGCGGGGTTTCTATTCTAGTTCGACCACTGGAATATTGCTTACGGACATGCGAAACTAACGTACGCTTCGCACGATTCGCAGGTGTTGGCTGCCCTATCGGTGTCGCTAGGCTCCATGGTGGTCGGCTACTCGAGCTCCTACACCTCCCCAGGCCTGGTCTCCATGAGGGACAACTCCACGGCAACGTTCGAAGTAACGAAAGAAATTGTAAGTACGAAAGCCTGCTGACAAATATTTACCGCGATATACGGAGGCGATATACGTTCTTTTTAAACGACCGGGCTCTGCGTGGGGATTGCGCAATGTTGAATGTACCAACGGAACGAGACCGAACGTTATCCTTTTAATCCTTTCATCCGGGGAACGGATCGAGGCCAGACGGTACGTGTGGAGTAACGAGTAACGAGTAACGAGTAACGAGACACGTTTGTTTTCGAATATGTTCCGATGACGCGAACACGCACAGCGGTTTCTCGGAAACGCGCGGACCATCGACCGAGTTTCCGTTCACCACGAATTCCTTTGGACGATCCTCCGTTGCGATGGCGGCTACCGAGGCACGAAACACACCGCGCAGCCGTGCATGTTCCAAGTGACCCGCGACGCAGAGGAGTACGTCGACGTATCGCTCCTATCGAAAGGTCAATGAATGATCGAGACTTTAACCCCTGGAGTACGTCAATTGCAACGTAGGATCGTCGAATGCGAGTCGAATTCGTCGCGTTCCTCCGGCTGTCCGTTGTTGCGGGACCCTCGCGATTCGATTGGTTGCTCTGGATCGACGCTCTATCGATTTTGCGCGCAACCTTCGACGAGGCGTCGCGCCGCGCGCTACGCGCTGCTCGCCTGGAGGCTTAATCGCCCGGGAATGGAGAAGGAACCTTCCGCATTCGTCCACGTCTCTCGTCTCCCAATCTAATCCTGTCCTGTCCTATCCTATCACCCCTCTCTCTCTCCCCCCCCCCCCCAACCGTAGCTTTGAATCGCATATCGCGGCACGCGATACGGTTTCGAGACCGCGCGCACATTCAACGGTCCTTCGCGATTTCCTTCCTTCCTTCCACGATACGCGCATCCAAGTATACACGTATAATCCTTTTCTCCTTTCCGAGCCGATTTGTATTCGAAGGTCGACCGTTGGCGCGATCGTTGCGGAATGGCTAAACAGCGTTTCCAGCGCTGCGGTCGGATTATCGAACCGACGATAGGAGCGCAAGGTAACGAATCAGCCGAAATTCTGATTTCAGGGTATGTGGATAGGATCCATTATGCCGTTGAGCGCACTTTTCGGAGGTATAGCCGGCGGTCCGTGCATCGAGTACCTCGGCAGGAGGAACACTATTCTGGCAACCGCTTTGCCGTTCATCGCAGGTAAGATCGGTTTCGAAGGTTGGGGCGGTACGGAACGGCAGGCCGCGTTATTCTCACCACCCGTTTCCCTTCTACGTTCCAGCCTGGCTTTTGATCGCTCTAGCAACGAACGTCGCGATGGTGCTGGTCGGTCGAGCTCTTTGCGGTTTCTGCGTTGGAATCGCGTCGCTCTCGCTACCAGTTTATCTGGGCGAAACGATACAAGCCGAGGTGCGAGGCACTCTCGGACTCATGCCAACAGCGTTCGGTAACACAGGTAGGCCTCCCGCTCAGATGCGATGCCGCCTCTCTCGGAACGCTACACGTATATCTCTCGTCTGTCTCTTCAGGGATCCTGATCTGCTTCGTGGCGGGCATGTATCTGGACTGGAGAAATCTCGCGCTGCTCGGTGCCAGTTTACCGATACCGTTCATGGTACTGATGTTCACCATTCCTGAAACACCTAGGTGGTACATTTCCAAGGGAAAAACGAAAAGGGCACGAAAATCGTTGCAATGGCTGCGAGGCAAGGGTACCGACATTACCGACGAATTGACCGCCGTCGAAAAGTTGCACGTGGACAGTGAACGTAATGTTTCGCAGGGCGCGTTTATGCAACTTTTCAAGAAGAATCACCTAAAACCGCTGCTCATTTCCCTCGGCCTGATGTTCTTCCAACAATTGTCAGGGATCAACGCGGTGATTTTTTATACCGTTCAGATTTTCAAGGTAAGTGCGTTCGCGCTCTCCGGTCGGTTCAGGCGCGCAAACAGGAGCGGAACTTGATCGCCGTCGGATCATGTGTTTCAGGACGCTGGGAGCAGCATCGATGAAAACGTGTCCACCATCGTAGTGGGAATCGTTAACTTCATTTCGACGTTCGCCGCGGCTGCCGTCATCGACAAACTGGGCAGAAAGATGCTGCTCTACATAAGCGGCATATCGATGTGCATAACGTTGTTCACGTTCGGTACGTTCTTCTACGTGAAAGCCGCTGGAACGGACGTGTCGGCGTTCGGTTGGATACCTCTAGTCAGTCTGATCGTGTACGTAATCGGATTCTCCTTGGGATTCGGCCCGATCCCGTGGCTGATGATGGGCGAGATCTTGCCAGTGAAGATACGCGGCTCGGCAGCCAGCGTGGCCACGGCCTTCAATTGGACGTGCACGTTCGTCGTCACCAAGACATACGAGGACATCGTTTCGGTGATCGGCCCGTACGGTACCTTTTGGATGTTCGGCACGATCGTCATGGCTGGATTCGTTTTCGTGATTATCTGCGTGCCGGAAACGCGGGGCAGGTCGCTCGAGGAAATCGAGAAAAGATTCGCCGGACCGGTCAGACGAATGAGCGCAGTGGCTAACATGAAGCCCATGCCGATGGCCTGTTAATATTAATAATCGTTCCTCTACTTTCCTTCCGATCGCGATCTATTCGATCGATATAGATCGAATCCTCGCCGACGCGTTACGCGTACGTTGTTTAGCTTAGTTAAAAACCTAACGAGGCGTATAGTTCCTTCTTCTTGTCGTTAAGAACGACTGAAACAGGCGGCGAATCGTCTTCCGGATCCTCTCACTTGTTCTCTCTATTTCTCCACCCGTCTATCGATCCAGCCCTCTTTACTTTTCGCGATTGACCTATCATCCGATGGGACAATACGTATAACTCGAACGGAGCACTTTCGTCTCGTTTGCCTAATGCTAAGAACAGATAAAAAAGCAATCGATTTTCCTGAATCGGTTTGTCGATTCGGATTGCTCCGGATTGCTCCGGATTGCTCCGGATTGCTCCGGATTGCTCCGGAATTCACCGAGAGGCGGCGAGCTAGCGAACGAACAAAAGAAAATACGAGGTGGGCCTAGACGGCGTTTCTGTCGGTTCGGCTCGCTGTACTTACTCATCATTTCTATTGAAACATTTGCGACTGGCCGATGGGTTACCGGTGCAGTCGCGTGCAGTCGAATGCAACCTTAACGAGAAGAGCGATCTTTGAAACGTTGATTAGACGTCTGGCTTCACAGTTACTCTCGATATTCGCTATTTTTCTACAGGGTCTACCTCAAGTTAGTACTTTTCCTAAGGGTATACGAATAGGTTAACGACAAGCGTGAATTATTTAATTGTTAGACGTGTGCGTGGGATACGAATATATTGCAGGTACGCCGATACGTTGCACCCACGGAGGCGCGTATTCGTACAAAAAAGTTACATATCGCGGTCAACGCACGAACGAAATCAGTTGGAAGAGAAAAATCAGCATCGCGCACGGAACCACCGCGACAATAAATTCGAACGCGACGAGCGGGCGAGTCTTTTATAATTCTATCGACGAACGTCGTCGAGTTTGTATGTACATAGTTACCGATTTGCGTCAACTAACAATTGCATCAGCTACAAACGATTTAAATCGTAACGCGTAGTTAAGCAACAGAGGTAAATATAACGCGCGCTTATATTTCCATTGTCGACGTTGGTGTAACAACTAGCGAGCAAATGAAATGCGACTAGCAAAACGAAACTAACGTATCGAGTCGAATGATCATTCGTCCTCGAGTATACGGGAACACCCCGTCATTTTTTTGCTAGACTTTGTAGCGCGATAGAGTTATACACGTGTCTGATTGCGGATGGTCCTCGCTGGATCTACTTCGATTAGGTCAACCGAATCTCGACATTTTTTTTATCTTCCCTTCTCCCTTTTTTTAACGTCACCAAATGTACGCACCGTTGCTCGGTGTTCTAGCGATTAAACTGCCTTTACGGTCGCAACGTCATTCCGAATCTCAGCACCAGGACAAGACGAGACACTCGAGACGATAATATCGTATAGATGTAACGACGTACCGAGAAAACTTTTCTTTCGTATGCCAATTCGTGTGCCAATTTGTCATCCTTCGGTCGATGCATCGACCGGCACTCGTTATATTTTTACCTTTGTATCTTTGTTATTATATACCCGAGGACATGCTTGTACCCCGTGCACTTGAGCGCGTGGTGTTTGCCAAATTGACGAAAAAGGAAAAAGAGAAAAAAAAAGACAAAGAATAGCTGTACCGTACCGTTCGCGTTATGTTTCCACGTAAGTTTATAAGTTATTGAAATATAACGCGTTGAACACTAAGCTTCTTTCGCTACATCCTACGTCCCTTTCTTACGTTCCCTAGTGCGCATTTTCTTCGATAGCAAACAAATCGTCCCATTGACTCCTTATTAGTCCCGATACTTGCCCTCTTCTACGCGCGATGTATATACATATTTGCGCGCGCGCGCGTCTGCGCGCGGCTGCAACCCGCTTCGATCTGTTCTTGCAAGTGCGCTAACGCAAAAAACAATGTGCATGTCGTACTTACCCATCACTTGTACTCGACAAATCGCGCAAGTATCACACTCCACGTCCCAGCTCCACATAGCTACAGCGTTCCATTTCTTCACGATAAATAGCTTGTCCGCTTTCAAATTTTCGTTATCACCACGATCCGTGGAATCTTGCTCCGAATCAGCCATGGTATAATTTTAGGTTAGAAACGACCCGAAGGAGCAAAACATTCCCGTTACGCTACAAACCCTTCTTCTAATTCGAAGGATCTCTTGCCTTCTCTATACACGCATATGAACGCGCGTACACAAACGCACGCGAGCCCGCAACACGTGTATTTCTCCGATAATTTATTGCAGTAGGCGAAGCCTGTTAACGGGCACAAGTACCAACAATTCTGTGTGTGTGCCGTAACTCTATCGAATGCAGACACGCGTTTGATGTTTGACTCGTAATTTCGATAACGTAGATAGAGCGCAATAGCTAAAGAGGCTAATAAAGCTGTCTCGACAGAAGAGTAATAGCTACCGCTAATAAAAATCCATTTCGGCAAGCTGTGTGCCACAGACGCGATATAAGAATAGAGACCAATCGTGTGATGTATCTTTTGTCCCACATTTCTAGGGTTCTGAGGATCCATTACCATCTTCATACCTCTCACGAAATTACCAATGTTACGATATCGCGCTAATATCTAGTAATATCGAATTACCTGGCGACAATAAAGTTGCAACTATCGATGGCGATAAATAACAGGAGCGAAATCCAATGTAGTCAGTCATTTCTATTGTGCGAATTTTATACTATTGTCTCCACTTATTTAGAAACGCATCGACCTACTAAGGTCATTAGCGACTAAAATGGGGTATGGAACGGCGAACGAACGTTATAAACCAATTCTGGACCTACAGTTTTATAGCGAATTTTACCGCGTGCTGTTTTAAATTAGAAATAGGTTGATTTGTGAGTCAAGAGCTTAAGACGTCGTTGAGTAAAATCCAGGTAGAAACCGAGATAATTCAATTTGTTTAAAGAAATAATAAACAAATGCGATTACTGCCACTTGCTGGCCAGATGCATCAATGACTAGACGACATAAATTAAAGCTGAGAGTGTCAGTTATCATCTCCAGCAGGTGCCAAGATTATGCCACTTGCGGTGCAATTGTTATTAACAATTAAACAAATGAAACTGGTATTACAGCGAGGTGCATACTGTTACAGCAACGTGGTATTTTTAATCGTGTACCGTATTGGTTTCCCTTTTTTTTGAGTCGGCGTCGAGTTAAATCGGCCCAGTAGAACGCGAGATAATAATTTTTATATATTTTGTCGGTAACATGTCGATAATCGTGTAAGTGGCGCCATCTCGCGTTTGCGGCCTTTTTCGCAGTTTTTCGCGGCTTCAAAACCGAATTCCTGGATTACATCGTTTATTTAAACAAATGCGTTTTTCTCGGCTTGTACTGCGTATATCTTATCGGGACTTGTTTTAAATTAAAGGTACGAAACATACCTATCTGCTCCAACAGTTGCAACAATATAGCATTGATGGTTCAAAAGTTATTAACAATTGAAATATCGGCGAAAATGCACTCCGGGTCATAGCAATTATCTCAGCCTCTGGACGCGCCAGATCGATGATCGAGTGCTCAAAATGAAGGTAAAGCATTCTGCTACACGACGATAAACGATTTACAATTGCTGCATAAGCAGGTTATTTTTTATAAACACATAAACTATTCGTTTGGGTATTGCACCGAAACTATACACGAGGGCCGATCGAATCTTGAATCAGATTGTCCGTTGAGCCAAGAGCCTCAATTTGAGACGTCGTTGAATAAAATCGGCACAGCAGCACGCGAGGTAATTGAATTTGTTTAAGGAAATTATAAACAAATGCCATTATTACGACTTGCAGGCGAGCTACAGCAATGACCAGCAGACATAAATTGAAGCTAGGAGGATCAGCTAACATTTCCAACCGGTGTGGATATTGTCCCATGTGTGGTTCATTTGTTATAAACAATTAAACAATTAAAATTGTTATTCCGGCCAACTGTTTATACTTACAGCATCGGGGTATTTTTTATCGTGTAGCGTGTTGGTTTCCCTTTCTTTTGAGACGTGGTTGATTAAAATCGGTCATGCAGTAGCCGAGATAATAATTTTTTAATATTTTGTCGGTAATAAGTCGGTAACAGTGCATGTGGCGCCATCTCGCGTTTGCGGCCTTTTTCGCAGTTTTTCGCGGCTTCAAAACCGAATTCCTGGATTACATCGTTTATTTAAACAAATGCGTTTTTCTCGGCTTGTACTGCGTATATCTTATCGGGACTTGTTTTAAATTAAAGGTACGAAACATACCTATCTGCTCCAACAGTTGCAACAATATAGCATTGTTGGTTCAAAAGTTATTAACAATTGAAATATCGGCGAAAATGCACTCCGGGTCAAAGCAATTATCTCAGCTTCTGGACGCGCTAGATCGATGATCGAGTGCTCAAAATGAAGGTAAAGCATTCTGCTACACGACGATAAACGATTTACAAATGCTGCATTAGCAGGTTATTTTTTATAAACACATAAACTATTCGTTTGGGTAATGCACCGAAACTATACACGAGGGCCGATCGAATCTTGAATCAGATTGTCCGTTGAGCCAAGAGCCTCAATTTGAGACGTCGTTGAATAAAATCGGCACAGTAGAACGCGTGGTCATTGAATTTGTTTAAGGAAATTATAAACAAATGCCATTATTACGACTTGCAGGCGAGCTACAGCAATGACCAGCAGACATAAATTGAAGCTAGGAGGATCAGCTAACATTTCCAACCGGTGTGGATATTGTCCCATGTGTGGTTCACTTGTTATAAACAATTAAACAATTGAAATTGTTATTCCGGCCAACTGTTTATACTTACAGCATCGGGGTATTTTTTATCGTGTAGCGTATTGGTTTCCCTTTCTTTTGAGACGTGGTTGATTAAAATCGGCCCAGCAGTAGCCGAGATAATAATTTTTTAATATTTTGTCGGTAATAAGTCGGTAACAGTGCATGTGGCGCCATCTCGCGTTTGCGGCCTTTTTCGCAGTTTTTCGCGGCTTCAAAACCGAATTCCTGGATTACATCGTTTATTTAAACAAATGCGTTTTTCTCGGCTTGTACTGCGTATATCTTATCGGGACTTGTTTTAAATTAAAGGTACGAAACATACCTATCTGCTCCAACAGTTGCAACAATATAGCATTGTTGGTTCAAAAGTTATTAACAATTGAAATATCGGCGAAAATGCACTCCGGGTCATAGCAATTATCTCAGCTTCTGGACGCGCTAGATCGATGATCGAGTGCTCAAAATGAAGGTAAAGCATTCTGCTACACGACGATAAACGATTTACAAATGCTGCATAAGCAGGTTATTTTTTATAAACACATAAACTATTCGTTTGGGTATTGCACCGAAACTATACACGAGGGCCGATCGAATCTTGAATCAGATTGTCCGTTGAGCCAAGAGCCTCAATTTGAGACGTCGTTGAATAAAATCGGCACAGTAGAACGCGTGGTCATTGAATTTGTTTAAGGAAATTATAAACAAATGCCATTATTACGACTTGCAGGCGAGCTACAGCAATGACCAGCAGACATAAATTGAAGCTAGGAGGATCAGCTAACATTTCCAACCGGTGTGGATATTGTCCCATGTGTGGTTCAATTGTTATAAACAATTAAACAATTGAAATTGTTATTCCGGCCAACTGTTTATACTTACAGCATCGGGGTATTTTTTATCGTGTAGCGTATTGGTTTCCCTTTCTTTTGAGACGTGGTTGATTAAAATCGGCCCAGCAGTAGCCGAGATAATAATTTTTTAATATTTTGTCGGTAATAAGTCGGTAACAGTGCATGTGGCGCCATCTCGCGTTTGCGGCCTTTTTCGCAGTTTTTCGCGGCTTCAAAACCGAATTCCTGGATTACATCGTTTATTTAAACAAATGCGTTTTTCTCGGCTTGTACTGCGTATATCTTATCGGGACGTGTTTTAAATTAAAGGTACGAAACATACCTATCTGCTCCAACAGTTGCAACAATATAGCATTGATGGTTCAAAAGTTATTAACAATTGAAATATCGGCGAAAATGCACTCCGGGTCATAGCAATTATCTCAGCTTCTGGACTCGCTAGATCGATGATCGAGTGCTCAAAATGAAGGTAAAGCATTCTGCTACACGACGATAAACGATTTACAATTGCTGCATAAGCAGGTTATTTTTTATAAACACATAAACTATTCGTTTGGGTATTGCACCGAAACTATACACGAGGGCCGATCGAATCTTGAATCAGATTGTCCGTTGAGCCAAGAGCCTCAATTTGAGACGTCGTTGAATAAAATCGGCACAGTAGCACGCGAGGTAATTGAATTTGTTTAAGGAAATTATAAACAAATACGATTACTGCCACTGGCTGGTCAGATACATCAGTGAAAAGAGGACATGTAATTGTTTATAAAAACTAAACAGCGCATGCAGCATTTGTATATCGTTTATCATCGGGTAGTAGCATCCTTTCCCTTCATTTTGAGCACTCGATCATCGATCTAGCGCGTCCAGAAGCTGAGATAATTGCTATGATCCGGAGTGCATTTTCGCCGATATTTCAATTGTTAATAACTTTTGAACCAACAATGCTATATTGTTGCAACTGTTGGAGCAGATAGGTATGTTTCGTACCTTTAATTTAAGACAAGTCCCGATAAGATATATTCAGTACAAGCCGAGAAAAACGCATTTGTTTAAATAAACGATGTAATCCAGGAATTCGGTTTTGAAGCCGCGAAAAACTGCGAAAAAGGCCGCAAACGCGAGATGGCGCCACATGCACTGTTACCGACTTATTACCGACAAAATATTAAAAAATTATTATCTCGGCTACTGCTGGGCCGATTTTAATCAACCACGTCTCAAAAGAAAGGGAAACCAATACGCTACACGATAAAAAATACCCCGATGCTGTAAGTATAAACAGTTGGCCGGAATAACAATTTCAATTGTTTAATTGTTTATAACAAATGAACCACACATGGGACAATATCCACACCGGTTGGAAATGTTAGCTGATCCTCCTAGCTTCAATTTATGTCTGCTGGTCATTGCTGTAGCTCGCCTGCAAGTCGTAATAATGGCATTTGTTTATAATTTCCTTAAACAAATTCAATTACCGCGCGTTCTACTGTGCCGATTTTAATCAACCACGTCTCAAAAGGAAGGGAAACCAATACGCTATACGATAAAAAATACCCCGATGCTGTAAGTATAAACAGTTGGCCGGAATAACAATTTTAATTGTTTAATTGTTTATAACAAATGAACCACACATGGGACAATATCCACACCGGTTGGAAATGTTAGCTGATCCTCCTAGCTTCAATTTATTTCTGCTGGTCATTGCTGTAGCTCGCCTGCAAGTCGTAATAATGGCATTTGTTTATAATTTCCTTAAACAAATTCAATTACCGCGCGTTCTACTGTGCCGATTTTAATCAACCACGTCTCAAAAGGAAGGGAAACCAATACGCTATACGATAAAAAATACCCCGATGCTGTAAGTATAAACAGTTGGCCGGAATAACAATTTTAATTGTTTAATTGTTTATAGCAAATGAACCACACATGGGACAATATCCACACCGGTTGGAAATGTTAGCTGATCCTGCTAGCTTCAATTTATGTCTGCTGGTCATTGCTGTAGCTCGCCTGCAAGTCGTAATAATGGCATTTGTTTATAATTTACTTAAACAAATTCAATTACCTCGCGTTCTCCTGAGCCGATTTTATTCAACGACGTCTCAAATTGAGGCTCTTGGCTCATCGGACAATCTGATTCAAGATTCGATCGGCCCTCGTGTATAGTTTCGGTGCAATACCCAAACGAATAGTTTATGTGTTTATAAAAAATAACCTGCTCATGCAGCATTTGTAAATCGTTTATCGTCGTGTAGCAGAATGCATTACCTTCATTTTGAGCACTCGATCATCGATCTAGCGCGCCCAGAAGCTGAGATAATTGCTATGACCCGGAGTGCATTTTCGCCGATATTTCAATTGTTAATAACTTTTGAACCAACAATGCTATATTGTTGCAACTGTTGGAGCAGATAGGTATGTTTCGTACCTTTAATTTAAGACAAGTCCCGATAAGATATATTCAGTACAAGCCGAGAAAAACGCATTTGTTTAAATAAACGATGTAATCCAGGAATTCGGTTTTGAAGCCGCGAAAAACTGCGAAAAAGGCCGCAAACGCGAGATGGCGCCACATGCACTGTTACCGACTTATTACCGACAAAATATTAAAAAATTATTATCTCGGCTACTGCTGGGCCGATTTTAATCAACCACGTCTCAAAAGAAAGGGAAACCAATACGCTACACGATAAAAAATACCCCGATGCTGTAAGTATAAACAGTTGGCCGGAATAACAATTTCAATTGTTTAATTGTTTATAACAAGTGAACCACACATGGGACAATATCCACACCGGTTGGAAATGTTAGCTGATCCTCCTAGCTTCAATTTATGTCTGCTGGTCATTGCTGTAGCTCGCCTGCAAGTCGTAATAATGGCATTTGTTTATAATTTACTTAAACAAACTCAATTACCGCGCGTTCTACTGTGCCGATTTTAATCAACCACGTCTCAAAAGGAAGGGAAACCAATACGCTATACGATAAAAAATACCCCGATGCTGTAAGTATAAACAGTTGGCCGGAATAACAATTTCAATTGTTTAATTGTTTATAGCAAATGAACCACACATGGGACAATATCCACACCGGTTGGAAATGTTAGCTGATCCTGCTAGCTTCAATTTATGTCTGCTGGTCATTGCTGTAGTTCGCCTGCAAGTCGTAATAATGGCATTTGTTTATAATTTCCTTAAACAAATTCAATTACCTCGCGTTCTCCTGAGCCGATTTTATTCAACGACGTCTCAAATTGAGGCTCTTGGCTCATCGGACAATCTGATTCAAGATTCGATCGGCCCTCGTGTATAGTTTCGGTGCAATACCCAAACGAATAGTTTATGTGTTTATAAAAAATAACCTGCTTATGCAGCATTTGTAAATCGTTTATCGTCGTGTAGCAGAATGCTTTACCTTCATTTTGAGCACTCGATCATCGATCTAGCGCGCCCAGAAGCTGAGATAATTGCTATGACCCGGAGTGCATTTTCGCCGATATTTAAATTGTTAATAACTTTTGAACCAACAATGCTATATTGTTGCAACTGTTGGAGCAGATAGGTATGTTTCGTACCTTTAATTTAAAACAAGTCCCGATAAGATATATTCAGTACAAGCCGAGAAAAACGCATTTGTTTAAATAAACGATGTAATCCAGGAATTCGGTTTTGAAGCCGCGAAAAACTGCGAAAAAGGCCGCAAACGCGAGATGGCGCCACATGCACTGTTACCGACTTATTACCGACAAAATATTAAAAAATTATTATCTCGGCTACTGCTGGGCCGATTTTAATCAACCACGTCTCAAAAGAAAGGGAAACCAATACGCTACACGATAAAAAATACCCCGATGCTGTAAGTATAAACAGTTGGCCGGAATAACAATTTTAATTGTTTAATTGTTTATAACAAATGAACCACACATGGGACAATATCCACACCGGTTGGAAATGTTAGCTGATCCTGCTAGCTTCAATTTATGTCTGCTGGTCATTGCTGTAGCTCGCCTGCAAGTCGTAATAATGGCATTTGTTTATAATTTCCTTAAACAAATTCAATTACCTCGCGTTCTCCTGAGCCGATTTTATTCAACGACGTCTCAAATTGAGGCTCTTGGCTCAACGGACAATCTGATTCAAGGTTCGATCGGCCCTCGTGTATAGTTTCGGTGCAATACCCAAACGAATAGTTTATGTGTTTATAAAAAATAACCTGCTCATGCAGCATTTGTAAATCGTTTATCGTCGTGTAGCAGAATGCATTACCTTCATTTTGAGCACTCGATCATCGATCTAGCGCGCCCAGAAGCTGAGATAATTGCTATGACCCGGAGTGCATTTTCGCCGATATTTCAATTGTTAATAACTTTTGAACCAACAATGCTATATTGTTGCAACTGTTGGAGCAGATAGGTATGTTTCGTACCTTTAATTTAAGACAAGTCCCGATAAGATATATTCAGTACAAGCCGAGAAAAACGCATTTGTTTAAATAAACGATGTAATCCAGGAATTCGGTTTTGAAGCCGCGAAAAACTGCGAAAAAGGCCGCAAACGCGAGATGGCGCCACATGCACTGTTACCGACTTATTACCGACAAAATATTAAAAAATTATTATCTCGGCTACTGCTGTGCCGATTTTAATCAACCACGTCTCAAAAGAAAGGGAAACCAATACGCTACACGATAAAAAATACCCCGATGCTGTAAGTATAAACAGTTGGCCGGAATAACAATTTCAATTGTTTAATTGTTTATAACAAGTGAACCACACATGGGACAATATCCACACCGGTTGGAAATGTTAGCTGATCCTCCTAGCTTCAATTTATGTCTGCTGGTCATTGCTGTAGCTCGCCTGCAAGTCGTAATAATGGCATTTGTTTATAATTTACTTAAACAAACTCAATTACCGCGCGTTCTACTGTGCCGATTTTAATCAACCACGTCTCAAAAGGAAGGGAAACCAATACGCTATACGATAAAAAATACCCCGATGCTGTAAGTATAAACAGTTGGCCGGAATAACAATTTCAATTGTTTAATTGTTTATAGCAAATGAACCACACATGGGACAATATCCACACCGGTTGGAAATGTTAGCTGATCCTGCTAGCTTCAATTTATGTCTGCTGGTCATTGCTGTAGCTCGCCTGCAAGTCGTAATAATGGCATTTGTTTATAATTTCCTTAAACAAATTCAATTACCTCGCGTTCTCCTGAGCCGATTTTATTCAACGACGTCTCAAATTGAGGCTCTTGGCTCATCGGACAATCTGATTCAAGATTCGATCGGCCCTCGTGTATAGTTTCGGTGCAATACCCAAACGAATAGTTTATGTGTTTATAAAAAATAACCTGCTTATGCAGCATTTGTAAATCGTTTATCGTCGTGTAGCAGAATGCTTTACCTTCATTTTGAGCACTCGATCATCGATCTAGCGCGCCCAGAAGCTGAGATAATTGCTATGACCCGGAGTGCATTTTCGCCGATATTTCAATTGTTAATAACTTTTGAACCAACAATGCTATATTGTTGCAACTGTTGGAGCAGATAGGTATGTTTCGTACCTTTAATTTAAAACAAGTCCCGATAAGATATATTCAGTACAAGCCGAGAAAAACGCATTTGTTTAAATAAACGATGTAATCCAGGAATTCGGTTTTGAAGCCGCGAAAAACTGCGAAAAAGGCCGCAAACGCGAGATGGCGCCACATGCACTGTTACCGACTTATTACCGACAAAATATTAAAAAATTATTATCTCGGCTACTGCTGGGCCGATTTTAATCAACCACGTCTCAAAAGAAAGGGAAACCAATACGCTACACGATAAAAAATACCCCGATGCTGTAAGTATAAACAGTTGGCCGGAATAACAATTTTAATTGTTTAATTGTTTATAACAAATGAACCACACATGGGACAATATCCACACCGGTTGGAAATGTTAGCTGATCCTGCTAGCTTCAATTTATGTCTGCTGGTCATTGCTGTAGCTCGCCTGCAAGTCGTAATAATGGCATTTGTTTATAATTTCCTTAAACAAATTCAATGACCTCGCGTTCTCCTGAGCCGATTTTATTCAACGACGTCTCAAATTGAGGCTCTTGGCTCAACGGACAATCTGATTCAAGGTTCGATCGGCCCTCGTGTATAGTTTCGGTGCAATACCCAAACGAATAGTTTATGTGTTTATAAAAAATAACCTGCTTATGCAGCATTTGTAAATCGTTTATCGTCGTGTAGCAGAATGCTTTACCTTCATTTTGAGCACTCGATCATCGATCTAGCGCGTCCAGAGGCTGAGATAATTGCTATGACCCGGAGTGCATTTTCGCCGATATTTCAATTGTTAATAACTTTTGAACCATCAATGCTATATTGTTGCAACTGTTGGAGCAGATAGGTATGTTTCGTACCTTTAATTTAAGACAAGTCCCGATAAGATATATTCAGTACAAGCCGAGAAAAACGCATTTGTTTGAATAAACGATGTAATCCAGGAATTCGGTTTTGAAGCCGCGAAAAACTGCAAAAAAGGCCGCAAACGCGAGATGGCGCCACATGCACTGTTACCGACTTATTACCGACAAAATATTAAAAAATTATTATCTCGGCTACTGCTGGGCCGATTTTAATCAACCACGTCTCAAAAGAAAGGGAAACCAATACGCTACACGATAAAAAATACCCCGATGCTGTAAGTATAAACAGTTGGCCGGAATAACAATTTTAATTGTTTAATTGTTTATAACAAATGAACCACACATGGGACAATATCCACACCGGTTGGAAATGTTAGCTGATCCTCCTAGCTTCAATTTATGTCTGCTGGTCATTGCTGTAGCTCGCCTGCAAGTCGTAATAATGGCATTTGTTTATAATTTCCTTAAACAAATTCAATGACCTCGCGTTCTCCTGAGCCGATTTTATTCAACGACGTCTCAAATTGAGGCTCTTGGCTCATCGGACAATCTGATTCAAGATTCGATCGGCCCTCGTGTATAGTTTCGGTGCAATACCCAAACGAATAGTTTATGTGTTTATAAAAAATAACCTGCTTATGCAGCATTTGTAAATCGTTTATCGTCGTGTAGCAGAATGCATTACCTTCATTTTGAGCACTCGATCATCGATCTAGCGCGCCCAGAAGCTGAGATAATTGCTATGACCCGGAGTGCATTTTCGCCGATATTTCAATTGTTAATAACTTTTGAACCAACAATGCTATATTGTTGCAACTGTTGGAGCAGATAGGTATGTTTCGTACCTTTAATTTAAGACAAGTCCCGATAAGATATATTCAGTACAAGCCGAGAACAACGCATTTGTTTAAATAAACGATGTAATCCAGGAATTCGGTTTTGAAGCCGCGAAAAACTGCGAAAAAGGCCGCAAACGCGAGATGGCGCCACATGCACTGTTACCGACTTATTACCGACAAAATATTAAAAAATTATTATCTCGGCTACTGCTGGGCCGATTTTAATCAACCACGTCTCAAAAGAAAGGGAAACCAATACGCTACACGATAAAAAATACCCCGATGCTGTAAGTATAAACAGTTGGCCGGAATAACAATTTCAATTGTTTAATTGTTTATAACAAATGAACCACACATGGGACAATATCCACACCGGTTGGAAATGTTAGCTGATCCTCCTAGCTTCAATTTATGTCTGCTGGTCATTGCTGTAGCTCGCCTGCAAGTCGTAATAATGGCATTTGTTTATAATTTACTTAAACAAACTCAATTACCGCGCGTTCTACTGTGCCGATTTTAATTAACCACGTCTCAAAAGGAAGGGAAACCAATACGCTATACGATAAAAAATACCCCGATGCTGTAAGTATAAACAGTTGGCCGGAATAACAATTTCAATTGTTTAATTGTTTATAGCAAATGAACCACACATGGGACAATATCCACAGCGGTTGGAAATGTTAGCTGATCCTGCTAGCTTCAATTTATGTCTGCTGGTCATTGCTGTAGCTCGCCTGCAAGTCGTAATAATGGCATTTGTTTATAATTTCCTTAAACAAATTCAATTACCTCGCGTTCTCCTGAGCCGATTTTATTCAACGACGTCTCAAATTGAGGCTCTTGGCTCAACGGACAATCTGATTCAAGATTCGATCGGCCCTCGTGTATAGTTTCGGTGCAATACCCAAACGAATAGTTTATGTGTTTATAGAAAATAACCTGCTTATGCAGCAATTGTAAATCGTTTATCGTCGTGTAGCAGAATGCTTTACCTTCATTTTGAGCACTCGATCATCGATCTAGCGCGTCCAGAGGCTGAGATAATTGCTATGACCCGGAGTGCATTTTCGCCGATATTTCAATTGTTAATAACTTTTGAACCAACAATGCTATATTGTTGCAACTGTTGGAGCAGATAGGTATGTTTCGTACCTTTAATTTAAGACAAGTCCCGATAAGATATATTCAGTACAAGCCGAGAAAAACGCATTTGTTTAAATAAACGATGTAATCCAGGAATTCGGTTTTGAAGCCGCGAAAAACTGCGAAAAAGGCCGCAAACGCGAGATGGCGCCACATGCACTGTTACCGACTTATTACCGACAAAATATTAAAAAATTATTATCTCGGCTGCTGCTGGGCCGATTTTAATCAACCACGTCTCAAAAGAAAGGGAAACCAATATGCTACACGATAAAAAATACCCCGATGCTGTAAGTATAAACAGTTGGCCGGAATAACAATTTCAATTGTTTAATTGTTTATAACAAATGAACCACACATGGGACAATATCCACACCGGTTGGAAATGTTAGCTGATCCTCCTAGCTTCAATTTATGTCTGCTGGTCATTGCTGTAGCTCGCCTGCAAGTCGTAATAATGGCATTTGTTTTTAATTTCGTTAAACAAATTCAATTACCGCGCGTTCTACTGTGCCGATTTTAATCAACCACGTCTCAAAAGGAAGGGAAACCAATACGCTATACGATAAAAAATACCCCGATGCTGTAAGTATAAAGAGTTGGCCGGAATAACAATTTCAATTGTTTAATTGTTTATAGCAAATGAACCAAACATGGGACAATATCCACACCGGTTGGAAATGTTAGCTGATCCTGCTAGCTTCAATTTATGTCTGCTGGTCATTGCTGTAGCTCGCCTGCAAGTCGTAATAATGGCATTTGTTTATAATTTCCTTAAACAAATTCAATTACCTCGCGTTCTCCTGAGCCGATTTTATTCAACGACGTCTCAAATTGAGGCTCTTGGCTCAACGGACAATCTGATTCAAGGTTCGATCGGCCCTCGTGTATAGTTTCGGTGCAATACCCAAACGAATAGTTTATGTGTTTATAAAAAATAACCTGCTTATGCAGCATTTGTAAATCGTTTATCGTCGTGTAGCAGAATGCTTTACCTTCATTTTGAGCACTCGATCATCGATCTAGCGCGTCCAGAGGCTGAGATAATTGCTATGACCCGGAGTGCATTTTCGCCGATATTTCAATTGTTAATAACTTTTGAACCATCAATGCTATATTGTTGCAACTGTTGGAGCAGATAGGTATGTTTCGTACCTTTAATTTAAGACAAGTCCCGATAAGATATATTCAGTACAAGCCGAGAAAAACGAATTTGTTTAAATAAACGATGTAATCCAGGAATTCGGTTTTGAAGCCGCGAAAAACTGCGAAAAAGGCCGCAAACGCGAGATGGCGCCACATGCACTGTTACCGACTTATTACCGACAAAATATTAAAAAATTATTATCTCGGCTGCTGCTGGGCCGATTTTAATCAACCACGTCTCAAAAGAAAGGGAAACCAATATGCTACACGATAAAAAATACCCCGATGCTGTAAGTATAAACAGTTGGCCGGAATAACAATTTCAATTGTTTAATTGTTTATAACAAATGAACCACACATGGGACAATATCCACACCGGTTGGAAATGTTAGCTGATCCTCCTAGCTTCAATTTATGTCTGCTGGTCATTGCTGTAGCTCGCCTGCAAGTCGTAATAATGGCATTTGTTTTTAATTTCGTTAAACAAATTCAATTACCGCGCGTTCTACTGTGCCGATTTTAATCAACCACGTCTCAAAAGGAAGGGAAACCAATACGCTATACGATAAAAAATACCCCGATGCTGTAAGTATAAAGAGTTGGCCGGAATAACAATTTCAATTGTTTAATTGTTTATAGCAAATGAACCAAACATGGGACAATATCCACACCGGTTGGAAATGTTAGCTGATCCTGCTAGCTTCAATTTATGTCTGCTGGTCATTGCTGTAGCTCGCCTGCAAGTCGTAATAATGGCATTTGTTTATAATTTCCTTAAACAAATTCAATTACCTCGCGTTCTCCTGAGCCGATTTTATTCAACGACGTCTCAAATTGAGGCTCTTGGCTCAACGGACAATCTGATTCAAGGTTCGATCGGCCCTCGTGTATAGTTTCGGTGCAATACCCAAACGAATAGTTTATGTGTTTATAAAAAATAACCTGCTTATGCAGCATTTGTAAATCGTTTATCGTCGTGTAGCAGAATGCTTTACCTTCATTTTGAGCACTCGATCATCGATCTAGCGCGTCCAGAGGCTGAGATAATTGCTATGACCCGGAGTGCATTTTCGCCGATATTTCAATTGTTAATAACTTTTGAACCATCAATGCTATATTGTTGCAACTGTTGGAGCAGATAGGTATGTTTCGTACCTTTAATTTAAGACAAGTCCCGATAAGATATATTCAGTACAAGCCGAGAAAAACGAATTTGTTTAAATAAACGATGTAATCCAGGAATTCGGTTTTGAAGCCGCGAAAAACTGCGAAAAAGGCCGCAAACGCGAGATGGCGCCACATGCACTGTTACCGACTTATTACCGACAAAATATTAAAAAATTATTATCTCGGCTGCTGCTGGGCCGATTTTAATCAACCACGTCTCAAAAGAAAGGGAAACCAATATGCTACACGATAAAAAATACCCCGATGCTGTAAGTATAAACAGTTGGCCGGAATAACAATTTCAATTGTTTAATTGTTTATAACAAATGAACCACACATGGGACAATATCCACACCGGTTGGAAATGTTAGCTGATCCTCCTAGCTTCAATTTATGTCTGCTGGTCATTGCTGTAGCTCGCCTGCAAGTCGTAATAATGGCATTTGTTTTTAATTTCGTTAAACAAATTCAATTACCGCGCGTTCTACTGTGCCGATTTTAATCAACCACGTCTCAAAAGGAAGGGAAACCAATACGCTATACGATAAAAAATACCCCGATGCTGTAAGTATAAAGAGTTGGCCGGAATAACAATTTCAATTGTTTAATTGTTTATAGCAAATGAACCAAACATGGGACAATATCCACACCGGTTGGAAATGTTAGCTGATCCTGCTAGCTTCAATTTATGTCTGCTGGTCATTGCTGTAGCTCGCCTGCAAGTCGTAATAATGGCATTTGTTTATAATTTCCTTAAACAAATTCAATTACCTCGCGTTCTCCTGAGCCGATTTTATTCAACGACGTCTCAAATTGAGGCTCTTGGCTCAACGGACAATCTGATTCAAGGTTCGATCGGCCCTCGTGTATAGTTTCGGTGCAATACCCAAACGAATAGTTTATGTGTTTATAAAAAATAACCTGCTTATGCAGCATTTGTAAATCGTTTATCGTCGTGTAGCAGAATGCTTTACCTTCATTTTGAGCACTCGATCATCGATCTAGCGCGTCCAGAGGCTGAGATAATTGCTATGACCCGGAGTGCATTTTCGCCGATATTTCAATTGTTAATAACTTTTGAACCATCAATGCTATATTGTTGCAACTGTTGGAGCAGATAGGTATGTTTCGTACCTTTAATTTAAGACAAGTCCCGATAAGATATATTCAGTACAAGCCGAGAAAAACGAATTTGTTTAAATAAACGATGTAATCCAGGAATTCGGTTTTGAAGCCGCGAAAAACTGCGAAAAAGGCCGCAAACGCGAGATGGCGCCACATGCACTGTTACCGACTTATTACCGACAAAATATTAAAAAATTATTATCTCGGCTACTGCTGTGCCGATTTTAATCAACCACGTCTCAAAAGAAAGGGAAACCAATACGCTACACGATAAAAAATACCCCGATGCTGTAAGTATAAACAGTTGGCCGGAATAACAGTTTCAATTGTTTAATTGATAATAACAATTGCAGCGTACGTGGCATAATGTTGGCACCTATTGGAGATGATAGCTTACACTCAAAGCTTTAATTCATGTCATGTTGTCATTATTGTATCTCGTCTAGAAGTCAATGTAATCTAAAGTCATTTCTATACCTTATTATTTTTATTTCGTTACATTTTATTAACAGGTGTTCTAGCATTTCAAAGTTTTGTCTGGACAGTTCACGTCTTTTTATTTATTAATATCGCCTAACAATCTTTCTCACTCCTGCAACATAAGCGTACTAATATATTTTTTGTGTGTGCAGGTCTCGCGGGCAAACAGTAAGGAGCTTGACCGACATTTCTCATTGGGCATAAATCAAGAAAGAAGAAAGAATAACCCTTGTCATAGTTCTACTGAATGCGCTAAATATAAAATGGAATAAATACTTCGGGCTTCACATGTGCACAAGTTACACAATTCTTGTAATTTATAATACCCTTCAGCAAATAAAGAACGTAAATTTTAGTATATGTTCTATCTGTAAGATATATTCTAAATTAACTTTTAAAGATAGTTCAGTAGTATTAGTTTGTAAATTTGAATTAGCGCATTTTTGTAACTTGTATCTTCATGAAATAATTTGAATAAATCTTAAATGAAAAGAATTCTACGCTTCTCTTTATTATAACACCCCTTAACTGTCCTTGGCAAGATCTAATTCCAATTCCTTAAACAAGTTCTACCGTGCAGGAACTGAAAAGACAAAGTTCACAAGCGGAGAACTTGTAAAAATAGACCTGTACAGTACTTAACACATTGGAACCATGTTGCAAAGAAATGCCTAGCGAAAATGAAATACAGTTGCAAACAACACCTCGTCAAAACGGAACAATCTTGTAACCAACGCCGCGGGAAAATATAAGATAGTTGCCAAGAACGCCTAAAAAAATGCAACAAGGTTGCAAACAACTCCTCATAAAACTGTAATTAAGCTGCAAACAAGCCATCGCGATGGTAAAGTTGCAAATTAAGCCCTAAGGACACGCAATAAAGAAGACAAAATTTTCGAGCACACTTTGCAAGAATGTTGCAAATCGAGCTCTAAGAAAATGCAACAAAGTTGCAAACAACGCCTCGCAAAAACGGAAAAAAGTTGAAAAAATTATCAAGAAAATTTTGCAACAATGTTGCGCCAAAATTATGCAACAATGTTGCAAAAATTTTCGAGAAAAATTTGCAACAATGTTGCAAAATTCTCCAGAAAAATTTGCAACAATGTTGCAAAAATTTTCGAGAAAAATTTGCAACAATGTTGCAAAATTCTCCAGAAAATTTGCAACAATGTTGCAAAAATTTTCGAGAAAAATTTGCAACAATGTTGCGCCAAAATTTTGCAACAAAGTTGCAAAATTTTTCGCGAGAATTTTTGCAACATTGTTGCAAATTTTCTGGAGAATTTTGCAACATTGTTGCAAATTTTTCTCGAAAATTTTTGCAACATTGTTGCAAATTTTTCTGGAGAATTTTGCAACCTTGTTGCGTTTTCGTGAGGCGATGTTTGCAACTTTGTTGCAATTTCTTTGAGCTCGCTTTGCATCTTTGTTGCATTTTCTTTGAGCTCGCTTTGCAACATTCTTGCAAATTTTTCTCGAGAATTTGTGCTACTTTGTTTCGTTTTCTTAGGGCTCAATGTTATTTGCAACCGTATTTACTTTTCGCTAGGCAATTTTTCACAGCCTGGTTGAATTTTAGTGAGGGTTTTTATGGATACCCGGTTGCAGTATTTAGATTAGTAATGTTGAGGAATATTTTTACAAGTTCTCCGCTTGTGAACTTTGCAATTATAGTTCCTGCACGGTAGAACTTGTTTAAGGAATAGGAATTAGGTCTTTTCAAGGATAGTTAAGGGGTATTAAAATAAAGAGAGGCGTAGAATTCTTTTCATTTAAGATTTATTCAAAATAATTAATGAAGATACAAGTTACCAAAATGCGCTAATTCAAATTTACAAACTAATACTTATGAACTATTCTTTAAAGTTAATTTACAATATATCTTACAGATATAACTTATACTAAAATTTACGTACTTTATTTGCTGATGCCTATTTTAAATTACAACAATTGTGTAACTTGTGCATTGTAAAGCCCAAAGAATTTATTGTACCTTGAATTTTACATTTAGGGCATTTAGTAGAACTTGTTGGAACAGTAATATTAAATTTGATACAAGATACTAGGTATACATAACAGTTAATTACACAATTGTACTAAATTAATCTTATGCGCTAATGGTTACAAACTATTCAAGGAAACTAATTTACTATAACTATAGTATATGGCAAGGTTTATTCTTTCTTCTTTCTTGGTTTATGCCAAATGAGAAATGTCGGTCAAGCTCCTTACTCTTTGCCCGAGAGACCTGCACACACAGAAAATATATTAGTGAGTATATGTAGCAGGAGAGATAAAGATTGTTAAGCGATATCGAAAGAAAAAAGAGAGAAGGGAAGACCAAACCAGATACGTAAAATAAAGAGAGGATTATTTAACAAGGAATGGATGGAGTCTCATAAGAATTAATTTGATGAGTGCAGAGGTCAAGGAATTGACGAAGAGCCACAAAAGAAGGGACTACGAAATGCAACGACTGGAATGAGGCAGAAAAATATGAAAAACTAAATATAATGAAACAGCAACACTCCTAAAGTTCTTCAGTAAGAATGATCGATAGCATAATCAGCAATTAATAATAGAGGTGACAGATACGAAAGCATTAAAGGATGAATAAATATTAGGAGCAGGAGAAGAATAAAAGACGTGATCATCTGCAGCAGGTGTGGATACTGTCCCATGTGCGGTTCATTTGTTATGAGCAATTAAACAATTGAAATTGTTATTCCGGCCAACTGTTTATACTTACAGCATCGGGGTACTTTTCACCGTGTATCTTATTCAATTCCCTTTCTTTTGACATGCGGTTGATTAAAATCGGCCCAGTAGAAGCCGAGATAATTAAATTTGTTTAAGGAAATAATAAACAAATGCCATTATTTGGACTTGGAGTTGAAAGCTAGAAGACTAAGCCACAATTTCTACAGGTGTTGAGAATATGCCATGGGCGGTTCATTTTTTAATTGACAATTTAATAGTTGATTTGAGAATTCCGCAGTAACTACACATGAGAGTTGGTTTAAAACAGGTAGGGCTTGTTCGAGCTCTTTAATTTAAGACGTTGTTGATTAAAATTGGCCCGGTAGATCGCAAGATAATTTATTTTGTTTAAATTATAACCAATGCGATTACTTCGCCTTGCCGGTGAGCTTCATAAATGATCAAAGGACATACATTAAAGCTAGAAATATTAGCTACCATTTCCAATTGGTGTGAACATTATACCATGTGAGGTTCATTAGTTATAAGCAATTGAAATTGTTATTTTAGCAACTATCGATTGCGTCGCTCTCGATACAAGATACTCGATCCTCGATATTCGAAACTCGATGCTCGATACTCGAAACTCGATCCTCGATACTCGATGCTCGATACTCGATGCTCGATACTCGATGCTCGATACTCGAAACTCGATCCTTGATACTCGGTGCAGATCTCACAGTTGCGCACACAGGTGATCGAAACGAACGTCAGGGTTAGATAATCGTAACGCGAACAGCGTATTTCGAGACAAAAATTTTTTATTCAGCATGTGAATCGGGAGTCAACGGTAATCATACTTTTTTTCTGTAAAGTTTTGTGTTACTCGGTTATTTTTGAACCAACGTGGATCAATCTTACACATTTCGAAATTGCTGTGAATTCATTCAGTGAAATATAACCTTCGCGATGTCACTTTCCTCTTTCACTTTCCAGATGTTTTACGTTAAACATGCGAGGAAAACTAATGCAACGACGTTATTCAATCTATTTTCAAGGTGTCACTACTCCCGACGTAGCGATAAAAGCACCAACTCGTATAAAGTTGTTCAGGCCAATGGTGAAAACTTGGATGGTAAATGAACGATACAGTAGACTCATCGTCTAAATCTCTTATAAATATCTTGTCCGATATTTATAAACTCGTTTGTAGATTTGGACGGCGCTGTTCTTGGTATCAATTCCAATTGGGAACTTTTAACACCAAGAGGATTTCGATTTTATTTACCTGGGAGCATCGGCCCCGGATGGTCAGACGTAACCACGACTGTTCAAGTAAGGACTCAATTACTCGATCTGTATGGGAACGATGCACAAGTTTCAATAGACGGTACGAAAGAAAGATCTATTCGTCGATCGAGTCGCACGAGATGCAGTGGTCAGCAATCGATGCTTCGTTGCGTCGCCCAAGATTGTCCTTTATTACTGAGAAAAGGTATAGAAGAGCTGTTTCCAGGATGTTTAGATGTTGGCTCTCCGCAGCTTACCATAATTACCGTCAGCCAGATGATTAACTCCAAAGTTATGAAATGGAACAAAGAAATGGAGACTGAGAAACTGGTTAAATATGTAAGTGTCTGCAATCACGATACAATGAAATTTAGGAATGCGCATAGTTGGCCGATGCTAGATCGACTAATGGTCGGTTGGATCTGTAAAAATACGTGTCTCTTTTTTTTTTTCTACCACCTATCCTTACTCCTACCCCTGCCCCACACCCGTCCGCTACAATCCTACAGTTCGTACTAGCAGCTTCGGATATATGCGGAAAATTGCGAAGGATGGGATATTGGGCAGACTTCATCAACCCATTCAGCGGACAACCTCACTTGAATTTACAAAAAAACAGTACCCTTTATAAAACGGACGAGAGATTTCGTTGTTTAGGATTTAAAATATTACATAGGAACAGTTGTAAGGTTATTTCGTATAATAACAATCTGAAAAACTTTCTCGGTAAGTAAGCGCAAGCGAAAACTATATATACATATTACTTGGATCGTTCCATGGTTCCGTCGAACGTTCGTCAGTTCCGGCTGGACGTACGTACGTTTCGACGACACGGTTACAATGCCTACCTCTGTACGTTACAGGAAATCTCTATACCACGGCGCCTGCGAGTACAGAGTTTTTGAAAGAAATTCTACGCGATTGCGAACTTGTAAATGTTAACGAGGATTAAACGTAATAATAACAATAAAGGAAAGAAAAACAGTGAAAAAGAGTGGCGGTGAGAGTAATATATAAAGTGGAAAGAAGGAGAAACGAGAGGGGAAAGATCGACAGGTGGAAAAACAATAAAATATCGTAGTAGTGTCAACATTTAAACGCGTGTGTTACATTGCGTTGTTTCGCTGCTGAAAATTATACGACTTCGATCATCGGCACGTGCATATTTAGTAGAAATTTTGGGTTAACGCTGTATCATAGGGTTGTAGAAAGAAACTTGTTTCGAAACAGTCGGGCGTTGAATGCTTTTCCATTACGCTACGCTCCACAGCGTCGAATGCCGTCGCGCGTTGCTAGAAACGTCGGGGATTCTGTGCTACATATTCGGTTCGGGCTTCAACCGATCTTCCCTTTGTCGCATCTTATTCTATGTTGTACGTAAATTGAAACGATCGTAGGTAACTAATACCACCGGCGTGCAAAATTCTGATATAGAGGTAAAAAATAAATATTTATCTGGCAGCACGATTATATATTCGAGTTCCTTCGAAAGTGGCCTAGGTCCGGTCCAACTCAGCGTAAGAAGGGGATGTTAATCGACTTCCAGTTTACGAAAAGATCCGGATATGCCGCTTAAGTTATCGTTCGAAGCCTGCTGACAATCCGCGGACGATGTCTCTATATACATGTCGTCGAGTTCCTTTATTCGATTCCTTTGTTCCCTCAAGGACTTCTTGAACGCGACTGAAACGGAAGAGAAGCTGAAAGTTGGACGCTTCGTTGCGAAACTTCGTAACACTGATACGTACCGATCATCTCTGCGAGCGGAACTTGGCCGCCGTATTCTTTCGGCAAAATTTTCCGGTCGACTGAATTTCCCAACTCTTCCAAAGTCTTGTGCACCTAGACCGAGAAACAAAGCTCGACATTCGATTCGACGATTGGCTCGAAGGTACGTAGGCAGCGAGTTTAAGAATACGTACCGAGATGCGACCTTTCAACTTGTCGTTAAGCAGGGAGATGCCAAACTCTATCACCTTGATGGCGCAACTCGGAATGTTAACAAAGTGCGTTTCCTTGTGCCTCATTGGTGTACTGTTTTGGATGCACCGCAGCATATTACGTATGTCTGTTAAAGACCAGGCACTAAGGTGACCCATCGTTAATCCAGATTCGTCGTTGATGTGCGAGTACCCGCGAACCTGGTTCTCCTCGTCGTCCATCAGAGATTCTACCACTAGACTGTGCGCGCGAGCCATTTGAGCGGATGTATATTTGTACGGATCGAAGCGTCCTAGAAGAAGACGGAAAGCATCGCGAAACTCGGTAAATGAAACGCCGAGAGAGGGGGACGGACGGAAGGCTGGGTGCAATAGAGAACTAGAAAATGGAATTATCGGTGAACCGCGATACTCACCGGCACAAGAAAGTATCACTCGGCGACCATGACGATCACGCTCTATCAACGGTACCAAGTAGCCAGCGTCTACGATAGATTCGATGTCCGGATCGGCGATGTCCAGATTTTGAAACCAATTTGGATACAGCTGTCTGATGGTTAGATAGCGCTCGAGCATTTCCTCCGCCATCGGTACACTGAACTTTTTGGTTCTGAGAAACCGGAGGAGGAAGGCCGCGTCCGTTCGGCATCGCTTGATGTTCGGATGCTTTCGAATCCAGTGCCTGAATTGATTCAAAGCTTCTATCCTGATGGCATCGTCTTCGCGAAGCTCAGCGCTGGCGACAGCTTTGGTAGACTCGGTCAACGCGCACCCGTAATCCTCTTCTCCCGACTTGGCCATCGTCGTGGCTCGAAAGAATTAGACGAATACCTACAGCTTTTCTTACACCTCCGTTCGCGCTCTCGCCCCTCCTCCTTTTTCTCTCCACTTCCTCTTTTACCTTCTCCTTCTCCTTCTCCTTCCCGTCCAGATGGGCCTTGCCCTCCTCCCCCTCGTAACGCTCCCGCTTGCTGGTCTTTCCTTTCTTCTTCTTGCCTTTCTCCCTCTTCGCTCCCGCGACCTAGTTTCCCTCGTTCGAATTTCAAGCAAGCCACCGACGATTACGATACTTTGCGAGTTCTTACGCCATTCGGTGGCTCGCCGTTGCGGAGAAAGTTTCACGTCAATCTGTTTGCGAGAGAACAAACGGCTGTCCTTGCGATCCTTCGCGGCGCTTTCTATCGTTCTTTTAGTTAATCGAGCGGACGCCGGGCGGTCACGATGCCCACCGAAATCGCGATTGAACACTCGCTGCACTTTGTCCGGTGTCGAATACGTGGCACGCGATTCATTCGAACGGTATCGCGGCGCGAATCGCGTCGGTCGAGAAACGTTGCTTCTCGACCGACTTGGACCGAAGTAACCCGCTCGCTGGCTCGCTCGATCAATTTAAGGCCAGATCGTGGTATACACGCGTCGCTCTTACCGCTCTTACCGCTCTTACCGCCGTTTCTTGCTTTCGTTAATGGTTCCCCTTTCCTTTTTCCTTTTCCGCCGCCGTAGCTGCCACCTCCGTACTCCGTCGTTTCTCTTCCGGTATCGGCTAGACTTATTCCGGTTTATTTTCCAAACGACCGTAGATCCTGGCAGAGAATCGCTGCGACCATAGGAATTTACAGGGAAGCGCGCGCGACACTAAACGCGATCCGTGGCCAAGTGCCCGACAGCGTCCACCCATGGATTCACTTTCTTCTCGTAATTGTACAGTTTACTTTCACCGCGGTTCCAGTTTCGGTCGGTCCATTGAACATCGAGGTCACGTTACACGATAAACTTGCGAGAGCTCGACGAATCTATGAGAGTTTGCGTCGGTCGTCGAAAGCAGAAATGTTATTTTTCATTCCACTATTCTTTCTGCTTTCGTTTTGGTCGGCCGTTTCCTCACCGACCAGAACCGATGCATTTTCACGGAACGGGACATATTCTTTCGAAACGGTTCGGACGAAACCCCCAGAAAGCCTGGAAAGCCCGGAAAGCCCGGAAAGGTGTACGATTGCTCGTCGCACGTGACTGGCGTTTCTTCCCGTTCGCTTGCGTAATCGATCGTCGTACCACAGCGTTTCTCGACACGGTGAAAGTCGCCCTCCAGGCTGCATTCGGTGTCGCGCCTTTCTACTCTTCTCCTTCTTGCGTGTATCGCGCGGCTGTTTATCCACGCTTTCTCGAATCGTTCGAGGCACGCGTGTACTCGGGAGAAAATGAAACGCGACAAAAGGAGCATCGACGCGAGCCGACCCTCCACCCGTTAGGGGAGTTGGTTGGTTCGCAACAGATTTCAAGAGATATTTCATAGCTATGCCGGAATGCTTTTTCGTTTTCTCATGGCACGACGAGGTGGGTGGGAGAAAACGAAGGTGTGAAAATAAGTGAATCCTTCTCCCGAAGAAAATGCACAGTATCGGCATGTATCGTACGCGTACACATTTATTATCTTCGATTTTGTTACATCGTCGTATCTAATAGTCGTTTAGCCAAGGGACGCAGATTTCTGTGATCGAACGGGCCTCGAAATTCGTCGAGCGGAAGCATTTTGGTATACGTAGCTCGCGACAAGAGATCGCTCGCACAGGCAACCCGCGTGATACGGTGAATTCTGCAGTCCTTATGCCCGCGTATAATTTGGACAGGGGGCGAGGTGGGCGAGGTGGGCGAGGTGGGCGAGGCGAACCTTGCCCCTAGCAGACGCTCGCGGAGGTTTGCGCGTCGAAGACAGTCATCTGAGGATAACGTTTTCGAACGTTAAGTCTCTACTGTCGCGCTGCGTCGCCGACTTTTTGAACGGATTCCACGGTAACTTCTTAGCTACGTGAGCAGTAGTAACGGAACCGGCGGGGCTCGGCTGACCGGAAGATATTCCGGAAGAGCTGCTCGCCGAAACGCTTCCCTTGTCCTGCTGATTTGGTTTGGCCGGCCTCTGGAATCGGCGGCAAGTCAGTGTGGTTAGAGGCTGTTTCTATGCTTCAACGAGACCTGCCGCGTGCGAGTTGTTTACCTTCAAGTAATTCCTGTCCATCGGAGTGACCAACTTTAAATTGATAAAATCTCCGGATTGCTTGATCAGTCGAACTACTTGCTCGTGCGATGCCCACTTTACATCTCTATCGCCGATCCCCACTATAAAATCGCCCTCCTTCATGCCGCCTAGCTAGATACGAAGAAAGAAAAGAAGGAAAAACGGTAGGGTCGCGTTCGAGCGTGTATATCAACGAAACAATCGGACGCTCGGCACCTACTGCACTTACGTCCGCTAGCGAGTTATGATCGACGGCAGCTATTATCACGGGAGCGTCGCCCCGGACGCTGAAACCGAACCCTTCGCCGTCCGGCCCTCGCTGGAGTTGGATTAATCGCGGGGCAGTCCAGTGCCTCTTCGCCGAAAATATAGCGACCGGGCCCAACGATCTGAAAAGGTCGTCCACTCCGTGCTGGCCAAAGTCCGGCTGAGTGATGCTCAGTTGAAACTTGGTGGACGCTGCGTGTTAGGAACGAGCGCGTCATTACCTTTCCTGCTTATCTTGAAACGTCTCGTAACGGCCACGCCTGTCTTACCAACGATATCCGGAGGGTCCAGCAGCCCCCGAAAGTCATCCTCGTCCCCGATCCCGTTGTAGCTGTCCACGCTCGATTCCTGCACTCTTTTCAGAACTTTCGCGAGAGCCTGTTTCGCTTTCAAGTCCCTGCACATTCTTTGTAGTCTCTGGCTCTCCTCGTGCAACACCAACGCTTCCCTGAGATGGGCCTTTCCTGAAACAAATGTTCGGTCGTTCGATCGTTCGGTCGATCAGCGAAGGGGACGGTGTCTTACGCACCCAGCAGTTTCCTTTCGTTCTCGTCGCGTGGAACGATCACGTCCAGCTGCGTCTTCCCGTCGCTCTTCTGCGCGTGCTCGAGTGCGAGCTTGGTCTCGATGCGGCATTCGGCGATCGGTCGATCCAGCAGCCCGAACGCGAGGTGCTTGTGCGCGAGCGCCAGGTGATGCTCGCGTTTCACCAGGATCAACGATATCCAAGTCTCAGGTACGTAGTCGCGCACCGGTTCGCGCGAGATCAGCCCGTGGACGTCGCTGTAGACGGCCGCAACCTATGCAATCGGCGATCGTTCGACGTTCGGTAAAAAGGTTCGCCCTATCTAGCCGTACTAGTGGCACGCGCGCCTAATATCATGACAGCCGCTACCTGTGACGCTTCCTGCGCGAGGTCCAGCGACACGTCGACGCTTCTGCCATCCTTCGACTGGAGCTCCAATTTTTCAAACAGGCATTCCCTTGCCTGAGCCTGAAAAGATAGCCATGGTCGCGCGTTACGCTTCTCTCTCTCTCTCTCTCTCTCTCTCTCCCCCCGTCACCCCTCCGTCATCGGTATACCACAGACCGCGCCAACTCGAGGAGGTCGCTTTGAAATGTCTACGAACGCAACGTTACCAGCATCAATTGGACGAGCATCTCGAGCATGTCCGGTCCAAGGTCCATACTCGGAGCGTTGGTAAAGTTTTCGTGTATGTAACGAAAGGTGCCAGCTGCTCGGAGGAACGCATCTATCGCCTGGTCCAGGCCTCGCGCGGACAAACGATCTTGCTTGGCCGCCAGTTGAGTGTAGAGAGCGGCCGCGTTGAAGAGGATCGAGGCTTTCTCGAACGCGACGGTCCGCTGACAACTGGGCACTCCGGTCAACGAGTCGAACCATTCGAAGTAGATGCCGAGGCTCCGATCCGGAGGAAAGAATCGTCGCTCGACAAAATAGAGCTGGTTGTAGTAGCGGAGCAGCAACGCGATACCCGCCGCGTCTCTCGTCGGTGTTCGCGTTGCCTGCGCAAAAGAAAACTATTTTTTCCTTCCGTTCGTTCCAGCACCCTTACGCTCGCTCCTTTGCCCCCTCTTTCTCACCTGCCTGGTTTCCATGAGATCCGCAATCGCCTCTTCGTAATTTCCGCCATCCTCGCTGTAGTGTTCCAGGATAAAATCCTAGGAGCAATATCCAGGGAGCTCGAGTTAAAAAGATCGCTTAAGAAGAAGAAGGAGAGTAGAGTAGAGTAGAGTAGAGCGCGTTAAATCGATAAGCGTTTCTTAGCGACATTAGGGAGACGCGAAAGCTCGCGGCCAGAGAGCCACGCAAAATGTCGAGGATCACGCTCGATCTGCTGCGAAAACGTTCGGAGCACAACGAGGGCGAGATATCGACGCTCGAGGAGATCGCGCTGCATCAAGAGAACATCGAGAAGATCGAACTGATCGATAAAACGTGCAGGCATCTGAAAATTCTGCTGTTGCAGCACAATCTCGTGTCGAAGATCGAAAATCTGAGCAAGCTGAAGAGGTTGGAGTATCTGAATCTGGCCCTGAACAACATAGAGGTTATCGAGAATTTGGAGGGGCTCGAAAGCTTGAAAAAGCTGGACCTGACGGTTAACTTTATCGGCGATCTCCGCGGGATCCAGCGGCTAAGGTAAGCTACGAACGGTGGAGCAACTTGGTCGATCGTTTCGCTGTTCCTCGATGCAGGTGCAACCAACGCTTGGAGCAGCTGTTCCTTATGGGAAACCCGTGCGCGGACTACGAAGGGTACAGGGATTACGCGATTGCGACGCTGACGCAGCTAAAGGAGTTGGACGGCCGCCCGACCGAGCGGTCCGAGCGCATAAAGGCGTTGCAAGGTTACGCCAGTATCGAGGGAGATATTGCGAGGAGCTGCGCGAGGTACAGGGTGACCAGGGAAGCGGAATTACTCGACGCTCGCGAGAGAGCACTCTCGACGTCGAATTACGTAAGCGGTATCGCGTCGAGACGCGTCGACGCGCGATACGTTTCTGCGGTCGGATGATAGCTTTACGCGCGTCTTCCCAGGAGATCGGCGATGCGAGTCTGCGCCAAGGTGACACGGCCCCGGAGAACCTCGACGACGAAACCTTTTGGAAAGGAACCAGCCGTCACACGCCAGAGGAGCGTACCGCGATCGCCGAACGGTTTCTGCGAAAGCAGGAACAACGAAACCGCGAAAGAGATCGAGAAGGAGGACAGGAACCGAACACCCGAGCAACCTACAAGCAAAAGCTGTTCAGCCCAGATGGAAAGCCGTGCAACGTGAATCAGCCGAAAGTATCGTTCAAACTGGACGACGAACTCTACAGGGATCGCATCGTCCTGGAAGTTTCCGTGCACAAGTACGCGGTCGCGATTCGAACGATTCAGAGAACCGTACTTGAATATCATCAGCTGGCGAACTTTTTCCTAGATACTTGGACACTTGCTACGTCGACGTGGACGTGCAGCCGTACTATGCGCGCGTAACGATCAAGGGGAAGGTGCTGCAGCTGACGCTTCCGGGCGAGGTATCGGTGAAGGATAGCACGGCCCGCAGAAACACGACGAACGGTACGCTCGTGGTGACGATGCCACGCTTGAATCCGCTACCAACTATCGCTCCCTGCGCTAACAGAGAACCAGCCGAGAGGAAGCGCTGTTGCCCGACGACGGGACGACGATCGGCAGCAAACGTGCGGGAGTATTTGGAAATCGGACCGGCAGCGGACGATTTGGATTTCTCGAGGATCGTTCGTCGGCCGACAGAGCCGGGGAAAACTCTCGAGGAAAAGAAGAAGGAACCGAGAGCCGCGGTAGATTCGGCCGACGACGATTCGATCCAAGTGCCTCCGCTCGAATGAGCCATCCGTTGCTCCAGTTCGGTAAGACGCTCACCTTAAACGGATCCCGAAAATCGATGTCTTTGGTTTCCTTCAGTCCCAACGGTATCATCGGCATCGCCGGTTCATCGCTGAAAAAAAAATTCACCCCTTTGCGTATATCTGCGTATATTGCGTAGTCAGCGATCCGATTCGCATAGAGGTCTAACGATTCTCGGTACAAACCTGTCGACATTCTGGTAGAGCTCGACCGAGCTGTTCAGCTCGGCGAGCTGCTCCTTCAGCAACTGCAGGTTCGAGTTGACGAAGCTCAATTCCAGCGCAACGGTTTCCCTAAGCTTTCTGTTCGTGGTCGCTCTGAAATGAAAATGAGCGTGAAAATCGGCAGGGCGAACCGATCGAAAGAAAATCGGGCAACGATCTTACTTGAAGAGGTTCTCCGCGCCTGCTCGCAATCGCAGCTCCTTGTTGATTTCCTGATTCAGTTTGCTCCGCTTGTTCTGCAGCTTTCCCCGGCAAGTGGCCACGCGAGGATCTGAGCCCTGTGCAAAGGAGAGCTCTAGTTAGCGTTTTTCTCGCGAATCGAAGCGGCGGGGGTGCGCGCGCGCCAGCGAATTTCTTTCTCGGTTAGAGGAGGGCGGCTGGATCCCGCGAAACCACGGAACCGCGAGGCGAAAACAAAGAGCGTCACTATCCTCACCCCGGGAATCTTTTTCGGCGACGATTCTCGCTCGCGTTCTAAATTCTTCGATCGATAGGGGGGAGATTTTCCTATTCGCGAATGCACCGACGACGCGATATCGCCACCCGTCTCCTCTTCACGCTCGTCCAACGACGCTGGTCGAGGGGTGCGATTCTTCGACGGAGCCGCGTAGCAAGTCCACTTCAACATAGTACGCGTTCCCGTAACCGCATCGTGCGCCTGAACGTTCGAGTGGACCGAATTCTGCGTGCCGCCACACGCGGCAGACGATGTAGCGCTCGCTCGCGGATCGCCGCCTCTTCGTCGCGCTGCTGCTCGCCCATCCCCGACACCTGCTTCGGACCTTCCAAAAGCCGTCCCTCTCCCGGCTCACCGCGATCGTTGCACGATAATCGTAAACGGATTCCGACGATCACTGAAACGAGAAATCGAGAAAGAGGGGAGGAGAGCGGTCCTCCAGGGAAAATTTGTCGCTTGCCACGCTCGGTACATCGTAGCCCGAGGCACCGCGTAGCTATGACTCCGCGCGGTCGCACCGATTCCCGGTGCCCGGTGCTCGGTGCTCGGTGCTCGGTGCTCGGTGAAAGGAGAGAACCTGTACGATTTATGGTGGAGAGGGATAACGATCGCTCGAATCTCGACGGGCGCGGCTCTGCTATACGTAGAACGATCATTTTAAGGTCGCCACGACTCGTGGTCGATCGGCAATGCCGCCCATGTTCGACGAGCGAGCCGATCGTGGTCCGGCTGTGCGCAACTCCCAATTCCTGTCCCTCTTCCGCGCGTCGCTGACCGGCCAGCTGTTACACGTCCATCGGTAACGCGAGAAATCGGAACGGAAGCCGGAATCGAGCCCGCGAGGAACGCGGTCGAAGACCTTGACGGCGCGGTGCCGCCTCCTACGATCTGGCGCGTTTCATCTGTTCAACCTAGAGACACCCGAGAGAACGAGTTTGACGAGCGATACGAAGATGCGGGACACTAACGGGATTCCATGTTTTCGAACGGATCTAGGGCCAGCGCGGATTCAATCGTATTCCCCTGCGATCCCGTTTACGACGTTGAAGCTACGACGTTGAAGAAGGGGACGCCGATCCGAGCAAAATCGAGCAAAATCGAGCAAAATCGAGCTTTCTCGTCCTGCGCTTTTGCTCGAGCTGTTACGGATTGCGTGTTACAGGTTACGCGTTCTATCGCATCGAGAGTTCAGCGGACCAGGCACGCTCTACCGGATCCGTGGCACGCGGTTTATGCTCGCGTTCAAACAGGAAACGCAGGCCAGTCCACAACTACGTCCACTATACCCGCTCTCTCGTGTCGGTGTCGGCCTCGACGCGTCGCCACAAATGAAGCATTTCCCGAAGCGAGCGAAACTTTACAGGAGAGACGAGAGGCAGCTGGATCCGACTTCCACATTCGGAACGACGAACGAGTTCGATTTACCTGCAACCTCAAGTCCGGAAGGATCAGCATGGTTCTGGCCGGTACCGAGGACGGTCTTTCCTGCCTCCCCTGTTTTGCTCTCTCCGGGGCGCACGCAATTTCACTTACAACGTGCGAGCTGCTGCCTGCTTTATGGAATTCCACTCGTCGAAAATACCGGCTCAGAGAGTTCGGCCGATCGCGACCGCGCGCACCTCGATCGACGATAGAACCATATTTATCAGCAACATAGCTGTCACCTCCTCGAGCACGCGGAGATCGATGGTGAACACTCCGGTTGCGCACACGCTTGCCTTCCTCTCGCGGCACTCGACGCCGAAAACCGTGAAAACTTGCGAACGAAACAAAGGTGCGCGCGTTCGATGTTTCTGCGATGCGTTTCTTTTCTACGGGAAAGCGGAATTCCCAGGGCCGACGAACGGTGTTGCGCTCGTGAAAAGGAGGGAGAAGGAGAGGTGGGATCACCACCGGCCGGAGGAACCCGAAGAGGAATCGAGGTATACGCGTAGATTGACGCGAGAGGAAGAGAGGAAGAGAGGAAGATTTACGGATCACCGTTGACTCGTGTCGAACGATACTCGACGCACGGAGTAGCGCGCAACACGGTGCACCGGTTGCTCACCTTCCACGGTATTCCAGTCACCGACCGATCGCTGCTGCACGCTCGGCACATTTCGCCCCGATTCGCCGCGGTTCGCTCGGCTTCGTTTCCCTTCGGACGCCACCGGCTGGATCGTTTCGTGATCCAACCCCAGGATCTACGAGTACCACGGCCACGCGACCCAGCCTCGCGTACTCGCGCGAACAGTGCTTGCCGACTCATTGCGATGGAGTGTCGCGAATATTCGACCTATCTTGTTTAATATTATCGACCAATTGCAATTCAATTGTACACCCCCTCGCAACTTGCTTCCCCGACTGTACCGTCCAGGTATACGTTTTATAGCACACGCGAATCCGCGTTCCTGTGCTCTACAAATGGGGAAAGCCGCGATTCGATCTCCCGCGCCTACTGGAACGGCTCTGATCGTCCTTCCTTTTCACTGCTACTTGTTTCTCGCGGATATTTCGAAGCTACCCTGATTATCTTTACGGTACCTAGACCTCGTCGTACCGAGCTCGCCCCCTCCGTTCGTTCTAGAAATAGAAAGGGGGTGGAAGATCGACAAGGAAATCTTAGGACCGCGGCACGATGCTCTTTGCATAAAACGCACGCGACGCATACGAGTTCGAGCCAAAGTAAGACCCCCCCGTTTTCACAATTGCTAAAGGAAAATCGATGAAATTGATAAGGTGCCAGCGATTGGACTACCCTGTCGTTCCCTCGGGTGTTATCCTTATCTCGGTGTAACAGACGACGAACGGATCAGGAATCGCGTTTCCAGAAGCGTCGCGACGCATCGCGCGATTAAATAGTATACGATACGAAACGGAATTGACTGAAAAAACGCTCGATCGAGGCGGGTTCCGCCTTTGCCTCGCCCTCGTCTCGTTACGGCTCGGTTAGTTCGTATGACAACAGGAACGCGTGTACCGCGGCACATCGCAGCGCGGCCGTGAAACGAAAGGCTGCAGACGATACTTACCCTAACGAAACGTGGCTTATGGATATCGTCTTCGACGATATCTCCCGACACAATGGGTACGTTCATTGTATCCTATTTTCATTCTATCTATCGCGCACGTTTCACCTCGGAAACGTGACTAGATATGACCAGCTTGCAGTCCAACGGTCGATCGAAGTACCTCCAATCCTTTCGCGACGGTTCCTCTTTTCCTTTTGGCTTTAACGTATTCGTAGAGTGTCTCGCTTAGCTCGAACGGTCGAACAGAGATGCGGATCGAGTCGTAGAAGCTGCTGCGCTGAGTAATTTTCCAAGCGATGTTCGACGGTTTTCAGCGCGCGATTGGACGTGGTTTCCTCCTCGGCAACTAGATTGAACAGTATCGCGGCGCGATCCATCGGTTAATAATATGTCGCTGTTTGAAACGTCGTCGGGCGGATGGGACTCGCGACAGTCACCTGCGCTCTCCAACGAACGAAACGTGAACAGCGGCGGAAGTCGAGGAGGAATGGCCGCGAATAGTAGTAGCAGTAGCAGTAGCAGCAGCAGCAACACAACAGCAGATGCGCCGTGAAACTCGTCACTCGCGCCTGTATCTGCCAGTTGGCCACGCACTCGTTGCACTCGGTAGACGCGTGTGCCGTGAGAGGTGTAGGGTATACTGTCGTCCCACGAATACGCACGACCACTGCTGCCAAACGTATTTACCGTTCTCCCACAGGTGTGCAAGCATAGTCACGCGCCTGTGCGTAAGCGTGTACGCGCGCGCGCCCGCGCGCTGTGCCCGACGCGACGCGACGCATCGGTGTAGCCGTTGCGGGACTTCCCGCGATCTTGTGCGAGCACCGAACCAAAGAATCGGGGAAACCTTTGGAGCCTTTCTCGACGTTCGACTCGCGCGAATCTCGTTTGTGCGGCTCGAAGCAATCGCGTCGATGCGAGATTGACGCGCATAGAACCCGTCACGGCACATTCCACGATTCCCCGCTACTATTTGAACGCGAAAACCAATTCCACTCCCGTAGTCGACGCCTCGTTTCAGGGTGCTTCGTATATCGTGAAATAAAAACACGCCACTCTCAATGGTATTGATCGCAATGTATTGATGCTATCTAAATTCACATATTCACAATATAGATACAAATTGTCTTAAGATCCGTCGTCGATACATACAAGTATAATCAGTTGCGGAGTTCAGCATTAGAAAAATAAATTTCTTGGTCTCTCGTGAACGTTAACGCGGCATTCGCGTCAACGACGTGCTAAATTCTATCGTCCGATCCGACGTCTCTGCTCGAAAAAAAGGAGAAGACATCCGCAGGTTGTAGCGCGGTCAACTATCGTGACCGTTCGTCGCCGGTTTAACACGGTTTTGAAGGGTTTCTCGAGGAAGGTAAAGATGATTCGAGATAATCGCGATCACCGTTCTCGTACCGTTCGTCCATAGACAAACGTTGAGGAAAAGAAGCCGTGCGTACCGTTTTCGCAGTCAATGTGTTGCAAAATGCGACTATGCATGGTATACGCGCGTCACCCGCTCTACGCGCATTTGTACCCATGCCTGCCTGCCTGCCTGCCTATCTATCTATCTATCTATCTATCTATCTATCTGTCTGTCTGTCTATCTATCTATAGATACTAAATACATATATTTACACGGTAATCGTATTTCGTAATTGCCAAGTACACGTTTCGAGTCGTTAATGTACAACGTCGTAGCGACGGAACGATTTTAAAAGTAAATGGAAATGTAATTGAACCATATTTCGAATCTACTGATCGATTGTCGCGTTCAAGCGTTCATCGTCGTGCCACATACGCATATGTATCGTATTTTCGAAGCAGACAATACAAGGGTTTTGGCCCAACGAAAGGAAGACTCTGTCGTATTAATTGAAACTCGCATACATTTCAGATAAATCGTCGACGCGCGACGAGAGGCCCGTAGTGTCTCGAAAATCGGTCGATCCTCTTTTTTCCTCTCTTTCGCCGATTTATCTTTTAGCAAGAAAACAATGATTCGACCCATCACAGTTTCGAGTTTAGGACGGAAACAGTCACTGTTCCTTGGATTATGCGGAGCTTAAAAGTTCTCTGCAACAATGATCGTGAGGCAAGGTGTTATTTCAAGAGTAGGGCAATTCTCCGCTGCATTCGTCTCCCATCTCTGATCTCGTTCTCGTTCGAGAACTCTTCTCGCAATCAGCGAGGGTGCATCGGCCGCGATACTCGGGACCGAGTATCGGGACGCGATACGCGAACGCGAATGGCCGCGAGAAGACCCGGACGTTGGACGCGATACGCTTACGTCGAAATACTTACGTCGAAAGTTCTCTTCCCAGTAAACCAGTTCCGACTAATCCTGTACGAGATCGACTCCTATTGAGTTGAGCTCTTCTCTCTGCTGTAAAAGAGAAACATTAACGTCGTTTGTATTCCTCGTCTTCCACGCGCGACAAGCACGCTCCCGCACACGCGCACGCACTCAACCGTTCTATGCATACAATATTTTCATTTGATCGCTTCGACGTTACGTTCGAAACCGGTGAAGACAGTCATCGGGACCGATCTGGTTGAAAATCATTCGCTGCGCGCGGAGACGCGAGAGTCAGCATTCCAACGAAATTACTTTGAATACTGATCGACAAGTGCAGAAAACTCTCTTTATTGAATCGAAAATTACGGTATTTACAACGAGTGCAATTACAAACGGTCGATACAGTGGTTTCGCGCACACGTTTTCACGTTTGTCTCCGAATAGAGAACACTCGGCCTAAGACGGCCTAAAAATTCTTTCGAAAATGTAACGCAAAACGGTTCTGTTTCTCCTGTCTATAAAGGGGGGAAATAGAATAAAATAAGTCACGCGGAAAAGGCAAGCTCGCGTTTCGGGGGCGATAGACTGGCTGGAGTTAAAAAAATAGCGACGTCAGTCTTGTCATTGTATAAATAAATTGCGAGTACCTATACATATATACGATTATCACAGCGCGGAGCGGTCCAGTCTTTGCATAAACAAATGCAGAAAAGAAAATATGATTATCACAGCGCGGGGCAGGCAGTCGCGTCGTGGCTCGGTCGCATCGCGAAAATTTCATAGCGGCCGCCTACCAAAATTTCCAAATTTTTCTTCGATACTTTTTCCTCGAAACGAGTCGTCCGCTATCAGCGGCGATCAGCAGCGCGTCGTTGGACTCTCGTTTCGCCGTCGCTGTCGCCGTTGACATTGACGGCAGCGACGTCGGATCGGTCGCTAATCTCGATTCGTGGAAAATATCGGACTCGTTGCTCGTCTCAATCGTTGCGGATCCAATCGAAATCGTTCTCGGCGATCGAACGGAACGCCTCGGCGTGAAAAGCCGTACCTTCGAACACCGTACGGACGACAAATCGTTTTGATTTTCGTCCCTCCAGTTGAGCGTATCGTCGAAATTGATTCTAGTGCGGATTAATCGCAACGGCGAGGAAATAGTTTTGCCGATTCTCGTCGCGAGATTGTCCACGGATTTCGAGGATTTCGAGGACCACGCGGATCTCGATGATCTGCCGCGGGCGGCATCGGTGACGCGTGAAACGGCGCGGTTGCGAAGCGACGAGGCAGGCAAAGAGACGCTGTCACTCGGCGGACTACCCAAATAGCCAAACGTTTTTCGCGCCTTCCCGCCATGGCTCAACCTCGAGTGTTTGGATCTACGATCCCGGATGGCACGTCGGACGATACTGTTCCTTTTCTGCTTCTTGCTAACTATAACACGACTCCGTTTCACCGGGTCAAGTCTCATCGCTTCCCCGACCAGGATCGTCTTGTAGATGGAAGGCGGGCACGCGTTGGTCGCTCGATGCTGGCCGACGGTTTGCGCGAGTCGCTTCAGTTCGTCCACCACGGATCCGTAAGACGCGACCGAAAAAACGCACCGAACAGAATCATTCGGGGACCTCCAGCTATCGTCCAGGTTCATTCGTCCCATTTGCGGAGTGTCTTCGATCGTCGATCGATCGAAGCGGATCTTTTTACTCGCGATTTCGCTTTGCATCTTTCTCTTGAACGAGCTGACCCTGGACAGAAATTTCTCCTGCTTGGGTGTTCTCGTCGCGCGATCGAGCAACCAACGTGTAACCATCTCCGGATTCTCCTCCGGCGTCGTGTACCGAGCGAGATCGAAATTAACCGGTGCATCGTTAGGAGGACGCGGCTCTTTACGCCGATTTCGTTTGGCCGCACGACCCACGGTTTCGGCCGTTTCGTACAGCTTAGCGAGCAACAGTTTCTCCTTCTTCGTCGATTTCTTCGAAGCATACCCAGTCCTATAGAACTTACCACCAGCGGCGCGCGTTTGTCGCTTGCGTCGTTGATCCGGCCGACTGAACGCGGAACCAGTTTGAAGGGCCTCCATCAAGCTGTCCATAACGCCTTCCTGAGTTTCGTGCGCGTTCATGTCGACGAGTGCGCGCTTGCGCGCTGCTCGCGCCGCTTTCTCCGCCTCGGCTTTTTCCCGCGCCTCCCTCGCTCTTCGCTGCTTCTCTTCGCCCTCTCTCAGCTTGACGATTTCCTTCTGAGCTTGCTACGAAAAGAAATGCGAAAAGGAATACCAAAGGACGTGCAAAAGGAAAGAGAAACGAAAGCAGACGCTATGCACCGACCGGCATCTCCTACCGGCCAGCGGCAACGTCCCTTACCACGAAATCGTCCTTGAACGTTTTTATATCGCCGAAGAACTCTTCGATCGTGTACTTTTGTTTATCGAAGGCGAAAAATTCCGATATTTCCGTATACAAGCCGTCCATGTTCTTGAACATGTTCTGCAGAACTTCGCAAGATTCGCGGGCCTTCTTCGCGAACGGCTGTGAGAAGAGAGAACTCGACTATTAAGGAAAACCGTCGGCAGTCGCGGGGACCCGATCGCCGAGATCGAGGCTGCCTTCGAAGACGAAAACGAACAGAAAAAAAGGATACACCCATGACATCGGCGAAAAAATCTTCGTCGGACTGCGGAATCTTTGCGTTCGACAAATCTTGCTCGAGATTTCGCGTGTTCGCATCCATTTGCCGCAACGTTCGTTGAACATTTTCCAGGGAAACGCGGCTCGCCCTGTCCACGTGCGCCAATTCTTCCGAATAGTTCAAACACTCTGGAAACTTTCGCTCTATCGTATCCACCAAATAGTGCATCAGCGTCTGCTTGTTGTCGATGTCCTTCGTGCTAGTCAACTGGAAACAGGAGAAGAGAAACATTTGACTACTCGGCCATCTCGCAGAAAGTCGCGAACGTTGGACGAACCTTGGTGAGGAAACTAATCTCGAATCCAAAGGCCTGGCCGTTCCGCGAGCCGGAATTCATGTAGTTGCCCAAAAGCAAGATCAATTCGAGAATCTTGGCAAACTTTTTGCTACCCTTTACTTCTTCGCATGCTGCCGTGCCCGCCACTATGTCCGGCTTCACGTCTTGCACCAATTCTTCGTAGTGTAACATAAAGCTTAACGACCTCAACCTCGGGAGCAACCTCTTGATCGTTGATATCTGCCGAGACAAAAATATCCTTCCGAAAACCGTCTCCCCCGCAGCATCGATGAGTACTCACGGTAATGCAAAACTGCTCGGCTTCCGTCAAATCGTCGTACTGGTCCTTGTACAGTTGCAACTTTGACAACTGATCGGGTGGCGGCAAGTATTGGATCAGTCCTTGAAGTATATTGTCCGACACGACCGGACCGTTGCATTTGAGCAAACAAGATTTCACCTCCTCGTACGACACGTGCTTCAGCGTACCGTTCAAAAGTATCAGAATGTTTTGTGCAGCTTTGCCGTCCAGAACTTTCAGGTCTTTCACCTTCTTCGAAGGAGCAGACCTGCGCGCAAACAGAACACGGTTTCAATCGGAACGAAACAACACGTATTGCCTGGCTATGCCACCGCATCGCGAAACCCATGCGGTCATTACCTGTCGACGACGTCGTCTATCTTCTTGCCCGTTGGTTTCGACGCAAACTTTTGGGCCAGTCCGTCCAGGATTTCGGGACTCGCCAATTTGTCCTCTTGCACTTTTGTCCAGAATGATTTTTCCGTAAGCTTGTGCGGCATTATCTACGACACGGGTCGCGTTACCATACCTGCCAACGAGAAGCTAGGAGAGAGAAGGAACAAAAAGATACTCACAGCCTTCCAGTTTGCTCTCTTCAACGGCGCATCGACTTGCCACTTTTTCTTCGGCTTCAATCCGTATGGAAGCGATTGAACGTTCGGCGCGTTCGCGGCCGAAACGGTCCCGAAGGGCATCATCGGGGGTGGTGCCGGGCCCGAGCCGGGCATCGGAGGTGGAAGGGGTCCGCGCTGCATGCCCGGTAGCGGCGGCGGCGGCGGCGGTCCCGTTAATCCGGGCAGAGGCGGGGCTGGTGGACACGACCCGCCGAAACCAGGCAGCGGGGGCGGCGGTGGCGGTGGCGCACCACCAAACCCGGATCCACCCCCGTTCGGCAGGGGTGGCGGCGGAGGTGGCGGAGGACCAACCATCGATCCCGTCGGAACCGTTCCAGATTTCTACGCGCATACCGGTACAATTATAGTCCTGCGAAATCCCACGAGAACCGCCAGACGAGAACAATGGAACGGCGATAGAGGGACAAAGAGAGACCTACCATACCACCGACACCGCTCGATTTGGCTCCCCCTTGCTCCAGCTCCCTGATCTTATTTTCCGCGTGCTGAAGCTTCGCCTCGGCTTCCTGCTTGCTGGCTATGGCCTCCTCCAACTTTTGCGATACCTCGACCAGCTGCCTCTCTTCCTCCACTCGTGACTTCTCGACTAACGTGTCTATTAATGGTTGCACGTCGATCTGAAAGCGCTTGGTCGCGCTAAAATCCGGATCACAGCCTGAACGGTGCAGCACTATTTGCGACACGCACTCCTCGATCAATTTATAGTAGGCCGGTCTGCCGGGGAAAAAAATGTAGGATCAGTAACGCGAAAATGGTCTCTCTCTGTCTCCCTCCCTCCCACCCTGCTTCTCCACTTTCTCTATTTATTCGGGCATCCAAGCGATTTTTCCTACCTCACTAAAGCGTCGTCCCTGACGAATAAAAGATGCTGAAGTATCGATAAAAAATACGGCTCCGCGGACGTTTCCATCACCATATTCTTAATCACCTCGAAGCAGTCGTTCACGTCGTCCAATTCTAGTCGGACATGATCGAATCTTTGTACAAACTCTTCGTAATCCTCCTCTTTGTGGTCGTTGAAGATCTTTAAATGTCTGGCTAAATCCTCGGATTCGTCTCGCTCCAGCGTCTCCAAAATATCGGCCAGGCCGACCCGCATGATTTCGTTCCGCAGATGCAATCGAAAATCTAACTCTTCGGCCGAGGAGATGATAGAATTGATCAATTGAAGGCACTCCACCTGTCGCAGCAGCGCGTAATAATGCGCGTTTTATTTGAGGCGAACAGCATAACAGGGTAGGCGTCGGAATGAGGGCTGGGGCGAGGACGAGGATGAGGCGAACGGGGCCAGGACGTACCCTTAGGTTCTCGTTCTTCTTGTTCATCAGGCCCTGTACTATCGGCAGAAATCTCTCCCGTCCCTTAAATTCTCCGTTCATCGTGATCGCGTCCAAAACTTTCTTGTGACTGTCGCTCGAGATGAGGCAGACGGCGCCAAGGAGTTTCACAGCCTCGGACATGACGGACGGTTTGGTCGGCTCCAACGATCTAGCTACGATCGTGAGCGCCTCGTGATGGGCCAGCATCTCCTTTATGCCAACGGTGTTATTCATTATGGCCTTCAAACATCGGATGCATTCGTACTGTATACGCTCGTATCGGTTGTCACTGTTATAGGATGAAAGAGGGTTGATTTAGCTGCGACGAACTCGCAACGCGCGGTGCAAAAATTAAAACTAACGAATAAATATTGAATTGAATAAAGAAAGAAAGGTAATATACGTAGCTCGGTTAAGCTGCCAATCTACTCGAAAAGAAACGCGTCGAATCGACAAATGAACTCGAACTCGCGCCATCCGATCGCTCTAGAGCGGCTCCTAATTTTCGACTAGCAGCGAACCGACATTATAGCGCTGAGCATCGACATGCAATTAACGAGCAAGTAGATGGCACGAAGGTCAATGCCAAGTATCGGCAAGTCTGCGAAACGAGACTGCGAACGATAATAATGATACACCGAAACGAATCGATCTCAGTGGTAAAGTCATCTTCGAATATTCAGTTTCGGGAGTATCGTCTACCAACGTAACACGCGTATGTTTGTACATGCTTCTACGATCTCGCGTCCATCCCCGTCCATCCGCGTCCTCCGCGCGCCTTTGCATCCGAGGGGACACGCGCGCTACGTGAGCTGCCGTATCGATATTGACTGAACGAAAAACAGAAACGGTGCAGAAAATGCTAGCCCGCTAATAAAAGTCAAGCAAATATGTAATATTTTTACGTAAATTACCTATCGTAATATATGAAGGCACTGGAATAGAACAACACGAGCGTTAGAAATTGTTAGTCTAACGATATCGAGGAACAGCGATGCTATGACGCGACGCAACCATCTTCTTCGTCGAAAGTACTTACTTTCGATAACATTCGTTGAGGGTGGCTAAAACCTGTTTCAATCCCTTCGTCCCGAACTCTTGGACCCAGCTTAGGGGATTGTTGGTCAACGCGATTCTTAACGATTCGATACAGTTGTAGATCTTGTTCACGCTCAAATCCGGCTGCGCCAAATACTGTATGTAATCCGCTGGTTTGTCAAACTTTGACCTGTTCTCCTGTATGCTACCCTTGTAATGTAGCACCAGCATTTCCTTCTTCTTTGACTCCGACTGTTGGCGCAGCGGTTCCTTCTTCTCCTCGGTCAAGTTCATGTTGGCCTGTTAAGGCAACAACTCGATCTTATCTCGCTCGATCGATATCGACCCTATCTGTCTACTTACCAGCATCTCCTCGAACTTGTCGTTCACCGTTTCCTTGTCCATTCTCTCGATGATACAACGCTGCTGTTCGATTTCATTGAAATCATCGCCCGAATTCGGCCGGGGTATCGTGTTGTTTCCCGAGCCACTTCTGACCCCACCTCCACGCCCGGATTTTTTTGGTCGACCAAACCATGTGTCCAGCTGGAAATAAGTGATAATTAGGAGAGCACCTGTGAGAGCGAGATATGCCGGATCTGTTTTATCGAATGCTCGGTACGCGGAAGCTTACCCAGTCCGCGATCATTGGTAGAGAGAGCCAAATCAACAACGGTCGACGATGCGCCTACCTTCTGATTCGTAACGGTAACGACGACGCGGTACGGTCGCGCGATTCATCGAGGCAGCTTTCCCCGGAAAAGTTTCTACGATGCCTTCCCCGCGCCAACTGTGATGAATTTCCGCGGCGCACCTCGACCTTACACTCCCCACCCTTAAACGTCATCCGAACAAGTCGCGGGCCTTATCGCTTTCGCGTCGCAAAGCGAAAATTTCACGACCACCGGTTGAATCAGCAAGCGGGACCGAAGTAACGGCATCGCCGTCGGCATCGTACGGGACCCGATAGAAGGGAAGATCGGAATCGCGTTGGCTAGACGAGTAGCGGCGAACGCGCCTGCGTACCCATAGCTTCTCTGCCCACGTTCGCTCGCGTATCGCCAACGCGATTTTTTCAACTGACCGGAGAACTGTTTCTCGTTAACTAGACCATCGACTCCTCTTCAGAATTTCCCATTTCCATTCTTCTTCCTTTTATTCCCGATCTATTCGCCGAACTTCCGACTCCTGACTACCTCCAAGGGATACCTGCTTGTCCCGCGAGTTTCCTTTGCTCTTAAGAAGCGGGACGCGAACGATTGCAGCGCGAACCACGTCGTCCGTCGACGATCGGCAACCCTCGGTAGAATCGCGGTGACTCGCGTTCCGCATTTCGTACGTCACGGTCCTCGTTTGAACGTGCTCGTCACGGCCGTGAATAGCTCAAGGTTTCGACAAATTTCTACGAAAACATTGTCTCTGTTCATTCGGTTCGCCAATATCAAATGCGAGCACGGTACGAGAGTTTTGTTTCATGGTTTCGCCTCCTTCGAGTACAGGGGGGATCGCTACTGTTACGAGAGAAGTCATCGAACGAAGCATGATGGTACCGTCGTCAAAACGAGGAATTGCGTTGCACGGATGAGATCAGTTGGGCGAATCGCCGATGATGTAATTACACGTCGGCCAACAGTCGCGCGCCTTCGTTACGTATTTTTTTCTCTTCGTAGTATCGTAGTTCCCACGTTCAACCGTTCAACGTCCAAGTATTTGCCGTCGAAAGTATTTACAAATACTCCGAAACTTCGGAGGCCCGTTGCAAAAGAGAAGGGGCGCAACGACGTTAAGGACCAAAAGCAAGAGAAAATGGGAAAAGAAAAACAAAAAGAAAGAAACAGCAAAATAATGTCAAGGTGCAACGAGCCACGCTGTCGTGTGTCCGATTGCGCGTTACCTTGTCCTAATATTTTATACGGTGTGCATTACATTTTCGAGAATACAGTCGTCTCCGTCCATATGTGAAATAAATTACCTTGAACGATTCACCGTGACTCATATAGGACAGCATTTTATTTTCGAACTCAACGTATGTATGTATATACAGGAAATCTCATAATTTTTGCTCGATCTATTTTATTCCCGCAATATGCAGTCTACGGTGTTTCCTGCCAATCACTTTGTACACCATTAGATAGTTGCGTCGAGAAGTTGAAACCCATTTAGACCAATGTTTTCTCCCGTTATCGCGTTACCCCCCCCCCCCCCTCCCCACCACCCGAAAGGAACCGATAACTATACGACAGGAAACGTAACATACGTGTATATAAACGGTATTGCTGGCAGTAAAACTGACGTTTAATGCGCTTCCACTTAGCGCTACGTGTTTACGTGTTTACGTATTTACGTATTTTTACGTATTCACGTATTTACATATATGTATATAATGGAATTCTATGTGGGCCACTTTATCGATCCATGGATTACAATTACAACTCGTTCGGATCGTTCGAACCAGAGTCGCGGACTCGCATTCGTTATGACACTTATTACCATAGGCTAGCTCATCGTTACGTCAACTGACCCTCGCAATCGGAAGCATTAAATTTATTGTAATTTATCTGCTCGACGGCGAATACTGTCCGCATTTATCAACAAAATGGAAAATGTGAAATTGTATAAACCGAGCAAAATCGAAAACATACCGACACTTACATTGGGCATTGTAACATTTAAAAATACTTACAAAACCTGCAGACGATCTGTCTTTTCTATTGGCCATATTTTAATCTTCTCCAAACGTTACCTTCCGCTGTACATTTTTCTCCCCTGTAAACAGTACAGAATACATTGTATAATAACGCGCAACCATGCAACTCAATTTTCCTTAAACTTTTAATAGTAGCCTATGTACTCCGTCTCCAAAAATCTAGGATACCTTACACCCTTTACAATAAAGTTTCTCTTTTAGTCCAAATGTATTCCAAATAGCGATTCGTCTTGAAACTTTAAACAGAAGACTGTGGCAACATTCATAGGTTTGGTCTCACTATTGATACGTAATACGTAGGCATTGCAATACTTTGTCCTTCTATTATCGGTTCGTATGAAATACGTCGACACGATGGAAGACAAAAGTAGTCTATGATTTTACATGGAACCAGTGGAACGTGAATTTGAGCCTTGTGAAATTCAATTCGACTATACCGTGTTGCAATAATAATGTAGCAAACTATTCGGCCCGAGCGAAAAGCATCGCTGTACGCGATATTGGATATCAGCAGAAAAGAACAAGGCCAACAAAGGGTGCAAGAAGCTCCGACTAATTCTTTTCTCACGCGAATACAAACGATTTCATATTTCACCAATCTCTTACTTACTTGGTTTCGATTGAAATTTTATTTACCAAGACGCCCTTCCGATAACCGTTGTATTAACACTATCCGTATTCATTCGTGAGTTGTGTACTAAATTGATCGGACCCACGCAGCTCAACAGTTTGTCATAGGCCAAGCAAAGAGTTCTTGTGATTCCTCGAGCGACGTGAAATGACCTTTCCAAAGAAAAATATTCATTTCATCCGTTATGACAATGAAACACCTGCCAGAACGAAACAACCTCCTAAGAACAAGAATTACCAAGTTGAATTGAGTCGAGTTATTTACATTTCAACACCGACAAATAATTGTTTAGAAAACGCTAATACCGTATGATTATTCAAGATAGGAAACCGTCGCATCGAATAATATTCGTTGAACGAATATCTATAATGTAACACAACGGCTGGCACGCGAGAAACGTTGCGGGAACAACAGCGCCAACCTGAAACGAACTTAACGTGTGTGGCACCAGTCACCGCGAATAACTGCGTCGGTATTGCAGATATTTTTATAAAGCTATGTACCGCTGCCCTATATGGGACCGTTCCATGTTTAGCTACGATTACCATCATTCGTCGGACTTGTTGCGATGCTCTTCACGTGCGACGGAATGTATTACCCATAAGTGTCCGCACACTAACGAAATCTAAAATAGCATTAAGTAACCAGGTGTGCACAATGCAAGACATTTATTGGAGCACTTGTTTCGAATAATTTTATATAGATTCCGTATACAATTATTAATAATGGATAAATAAACGGTTTCATCGAGCTCCGTATATTAGCCTACCGCTATGTACAAAATCATACGAAACTATCAACAAATTCTATTGCGAATTTTTTCCCTCTTGAAAGAATGATTTTCATTATGAATTTACGTTTACGTTTACAATTATTGTGTGCCAGAACAAACGCAACGACTGCCAAGTTACTAGACAAATATATACATACATATACACTGTATATGTGTAACAAAATATGTATAAAGGGCCCACGATCCAATTTATTCGGCTATATAGTACATGTATGTATTATTTTCGTGTTGCACCTGCGCAATTACCCACCTCCTCACGTACACGTGAAGTACATGAAAATCTTATCGAAAAAGCAAAAAAGACCTATTATGTATGTACAAAAACTTTCTTCCGTAGTCGAGTTTTGGAAAAGGACAACTCACGTACCTATCTGTATGGATGTATGTACAACATGAAATAACATTTATTTTTTTATCTTTATACACCCTTTTTTTCGCAAAATATATGCAAAGCTAGTAGCACGGCAATTTTGTGCCGTTCAATTACCTATTCGATACTTTTTGTGAAATATTCTGGGCAAAAAGAACAGAAAGATTCATAATTTACGACATTATATGCAAAGGATAATGCGAGACTTAAACTTTATCATACAGTTTACTTTCAAAGATTAAAAAATTTGTACAGTCTCAACAGATATCTTTTTACCCGAGCGTAAGCTGTCGAAAAGTTTTTACTTTAACTCGGTTATCTATTGTTCGATTGTTATTTTACAAGTGTACTTAGTTTCTTATGAAATTTCAGCTAGCTTAGGTTCGCAACGTAAACGGCAAGTCTTGTGTTTAACGCTACACACCTGTGTCACACCGTATTACAATGGCGAATACAAAAATGAAAGATTTCAAGAAAAGTCTATTGAAAATTATAGAGGCTTGTAAAATTGAAAGACGATTCGCTTAGATACGATAAAACATATTTTATAATACGAAACAAGAAGCTCTTCAAACTAGAAATTACGGCTTTACGTTATAAAAGGAGAGAGTGTTAACGTTGAACAGAGGTATAACACGATGTCACAGCGTTGTCAATGTTCTATACGAAATACGCCAACTGTATCTTTCATCTGACGAATTAATTCGCCGCTTTCGCAATCACAATGGCTATTCAAAAATAACTCATTTCATATTCTTTATCATTTTTCCTCCTCCTTCCCTCCTTTTTTCCCTTTTCCTTTTTTATCACCTAGTTTCTCTGTATTTATTTGCTTCCCTTCCTTCAAAAAATCACGCACTCTTATGCAAAAGAAGTGAAACATTTCTTTTCTTTCGTATCGGATCGCAAAATATATAAAAACATTCGTTCGTTCATCAGTTGCCCTATGTACAAGCTAAAAGTATATAGAATGTTTTCAATGTGCATTGCGATAAAAAGTAAGTAAAAGGCCATATAGTCGTAGATATTGTTAACTGCTTTCCACGCTTCCGTTGCTAATCGACACAATTATCTTCGCTACTATTTTCTGTTATTACGGGAAGAAGACAGGTACGTAAAATTGTACTTGACGTTTTTACAGATTATTCATAAAATCACGAACCAAACAGTCGTCAATAGTTTACGTATAGACAACAGACACGATCAAATCGCGTATCTCTGTAACGTTTAGCACGCTACTCGCTACATAAAAACGTTGCAACATTTTTGGCCCTGATATGAAAGCTTATACAATTTCTACGCCTTTCATCGGCCTTTTCGAACACGTAACGCCAACGGATGAAGGATAATATATTTCACGTGTGTTTTTCGTGCGTTTACATTAAGTATTACTTTATGTAAATAATACGATCTGCCGAACAACTGACTTTATAAAACAAACAAACAAAAAGACACTTTTCATTCTTCGAAGACTTAAACAAGATTAACAGTTTGCATTTCTTTTTCGACGATCCCTATTTTTTAACGTATTTATCGATACACTCTCCAGACAATTTGATAGAGTATCGCGAGAGCAAAGCATAACCAGAATGCTTGGTCTTCCTCCCTCTCTCTCCTTCCACCCATGAAAAATAATGTACGTATGTACGTACATATATATATATATATATATATATATATATGTATGTACGGATGTACATAAAAGATGACGAGGAAAGAAAGGAAAACAGTGAAGCAAAAAAAATACAAAAAAGGGGTAAATGTTTCGAGTACAAAGAAATGGATATGCATTTGCAAATGTTTGTTTACATCTCTATTCCAATAAGGATGCAATAGATTTGACTAACGATCAGTGTCAATAATATAAAGTCCAAGCAGAGTCCAATCAGTATAATACATACCTTCGAGATCGCAAGACATTATATTATAACTGGCGACAGAAATGATATTACCTTGGTTGGTTTTTAGTGATATACTTGTAATCACGCTGCAATATCATTTGGGTGAAACTAAAAATGTATGGTACAAAAACAAAGGAGTAGACGGGTAAACCTACAAACAAAGGGCATAAGGAGAATGGTGTATGCATTAAACATGATCGATACATGCTTTACATAGTCAACTTACTATGATGATGATGATAATAATAATAATAATAGTAGTAATAATAATAATAGTAATAATAATAATGAAGAATTAATATTAATAATGAAGATATTTGTTGTAAACATTGTATACGATGTCAAGCATAACGTGTTATTTTCGACACGATAAGTCGGACATAGTGTATAATCGACGTACTACCGTTATGTTTAAGCTAAGAGTAAAAGGCGTAGGTTCACTATGTCAAACACGGATATCGATCGCATTAAAATATAGTCATATGCAGGAAACGTTTGATCTTCCTTAACGATGTAACAGTATTAAAATATCTGCGATTCTCCTTGAGCATAATTTGTCGTTCTTTAGACGTAATAAAAAGCAATTTTCAACGAAATGCCAGAAAATGTTTAGTAGCGTTCGACTATCGCGATGGGTTGGTTTAAACATCAGTCAGTAGAAGTTCCAGAGCTGTATACCTCCCGCACTTCAAAGGAGATAGTCGATTTAAATGCTGATTGAGCGTATTCGCAGCAATCGGTCGGCAAGGTGCAACACAAGGTGGATTTTCGCCAATTATTTCGACGATGTTTGCAATGAAAGATGACCATTCCGAAGATAAAGAATCATCCACAGGATATAACTGTTCTGCTTGTTCAAGCATCGAGGCTATTACTGATACACCAAACTAAACAGAAAAGTGTTCAAATGTAGAAACCGGTGTAAAAGTAAAAGCGAAAAATGAAATGATTGAACAGATAAGTTGTTGCTGATAATGAAAGTAGTAACATCATTATTAACAACAACAGCAACAACGGCGGCGACGGCAGCAACAACAACAACCACAATCACAACAAGACTGAGAATAATATTGACAACGACGTAATGATTAGAAAAATAATACTGAACAAACCTCGTTTGTGAGAGCAAAAGCTAAACTGTTGTTCTTGATTGGCTGGCTAGTGGAATCGGACAGAGACCGGGCCAGTCGAAGTACTGTATCGAAGTCATGTGCGATGTTGAACCAACGTAGAAATTCTGTATGCAGACTTATTAACAGCTGCGAATCTCTGCGACCTATTATAGCCAGTCCACGAAATATCGCGTTCCACAATTCTTCTAATTGATTACGATGATCCGTCACATTCAAGTAAGGCAAGAACCTCAACAACAGCGTCTGTTATGCAGACAATGGTTCAACGATCGAGATATAGTTTCTTCGCTTCTTTTACTTCTAGTCTAGCATTTTTAAGCGGAGTTGATTCAGTTCACTTACCTTTCCCTTTCGGATGCTTAGCATACTTGCTAATTTGTCGTCTTGTATAGATTGAAGAAAACCCGTCAACATTGTACTTATTAAATCTGGGCTAGTTTTCTTAAGGCTATTGACCTCATTATCACATTCTTGACTCTGCTGCTGTTCGCTAAGCAAAGCCAAAGGATTGTGTAGATCTTCGAGTTTCAGTTGGATTATATACAACTGAAAATAATATTTTCCTAATGAGACAAACGAAACACTTGTGTCCACTGTTCTATCAATTCAAAGAAACAAATAGGAGACAATAATACCCGCTCGATTTCAAGCAACAACTGCCTCGTTCGTTTCGTATCTTTCTGCTGCATTTGCGTAGCTGATTGAGGGTCGCTGTTTGGTACAACATCCATATCGATAACCTTGCGCGGTGCGATTACACTAGCGAATTGTAGCTTTCCTAAAGAATTTTCAAACTGTGTCGGTATATACCTTGGCCTCGAAAGAACTTGATGCGATTGATCCCGATCTCTGAAAAAGGAAGAAAGTAGCAGTAAAGAGAGCAGCAAACAAAATGTTATAAAAAAAAGAAAGATTTGAAGAAAAATAAACGCGATAGCAGAGGAGGGTATTCACCTGGAATCTCTATGATAGCTGTTATTATTGTTACTGTTGTGCTGTTTCTTGTCCTTTTGCTCCTGACTTATGCTCTGTTTGTTTCTTCTATCGCAGAAAACTGTATAGTAATAATCGTCAACGTATGGCTCGTTTGTGTTCAATTGCAGTAACTGGATATTAATTAACCATTGCTTCTCCCGACTGCTCATGAGTCCGGCGTATTCGTCATACTCTCCCAAATTTGTTATCCCATTTATTCCGTGAGAGTGATGATGATGCTGATAATTATTATAGTGCCGCTGATTATTTCGATCATGGTTACGATGGTGCTGATTGTTTTTGAAGAACGGTTGATGATTCCCTTGCTGCTCTCCATGATAGAAAGGCCTGTTTTGGTTCCATTGAGTTCCCGAATGAGAAAAAGGATGCTGTTGTTGCTGCTGCTGCTGTTGTTGTTGTTGTTGCTGCTGGTGGTGGTGGTGATGATTTGCCTGATTGCTAGCGAAAGGGGGCATCATCGCGCTGTGGTCCGCTCGCAAAAACGGAGGTGGACATATATTCGAATGCGGTGGTTGCTACAAAAACATGATTGTTCCGAATAGCGCGTAAATTTAAATCTAAGTGTAGAAGCGGACCAACTTTCTTGGTAGAGAACATTGCAAAACTTACGGGAAAATTATTGCAGAATGATCCGTGAATTGGTTGTCTTTGCGTAGTATGCGGCAGCATTAGGTGTGCAGCTACAGGATATCTTAGAACGTTCCCGGTTTGATCTGGAAGAATAATTGGTTTACCGTCGTGAAAAAAACGCTTGCACACGTGTACCCGCACATGCCCTGTATCAATATACATATTATAACGACACGGTGAACGTAAAGTGAATGTACGTACTATGTAACAGTCGAGGGTGTTGTAGAAATTGGGGGTGTGGAAATCTCATATTTGGCGGTAAAACAACGGGATGTGGAGGCGGAATGACCAAACCCGGCGGAAATCGCGGCGGACCGGAGAGAGACTCGAATAAAAGCGAGCCATCGGGTTTCTGCTGTTGCGGTGGTTGCACCTGAACAGGTCTAGTCAATCCCGGCGGTGGCCTGTTCGCGATTAAACCTTTTTCTAATTCCTCGACAGTGCATACGTTCGTTAATGCAGACGGCAGAGCTAACGATGGTCGTGGTTTAGAGGGTGACAAGTTGGAAGGGCTATCCCACACTCCGGGACGTGGTACGATACCTTCCTTGTCATCCAGCACCAAGTGGGATAAATTATCCTCGATATCTGCGTTAATTCCATTCTGCAATAATTGTCCTTATTAAGTAAACATAATTGTTCATTACAGGAGAAATCAAAATAATTTCTATTAGAATATTGCTTGAACGTGATGTCAATAATAATTAAGCACACTTTTTTGCTCAAAACATTTTGATGATGGGGGCGTGTGGATTCTGTAATCTCTGCAAGTTTCTCATGATCTTTTTCCCAATCCCCGATAGTGGCTTCGGAGCCAAAAGTTTCATCGTTCAGGGCATCGTATTCTTCCTCCTCTACGATATCATCTTCCTCGAAGGGGCAATCCAGACCATCCTCTAAATTGCTATTCTGTATAAATAACAAGAAACACAATAAATAAGGAAGAAGTATGAGAGGAACAACAACTTACTATTACTAAACAGTTGCAGAAGCTAAAGATATTTTTCGTACGGGAAGCAGAAAAGTTTGGGTATGATAGGGGAACGCGAATAGCAGGAAACTATTCGACTATGGTTCGATTGGCTAATTCTGATGATACAACACGCACGTGAATCGGCCACCTTAAAACTAAAACGGAACAAAATGAAAGGAGGAATTAAGAGTGGCGACGTTGATGACAATTTCAATAGAAGTAATAATAATAATGATAATAATAATAATAACAACAACAACAACAACCACAATAATAATCATAATAGTAATAATGACAATTATTATATTATCAATAATAATAACAATAACAACCGCGAGGGTAGCCGCCGTAATAATGACCTTTGAAGGGAGAAGCATCGGAGAGGTTATGCGACGTACCTCCATAACGACCCGAGGAACTAACGGTACGTACTGCGTATTTTAAAAACAATATACGCATTGGGGAAGCGCGAGTGAATGCGAAGTAACAACAATTGTCCCGATAATCTTCACGATTCGTATGGCGTGAATAGTTATACGTTATCGCGAGATCATGCGAGCGCTTTTTAATTCTTTCCACTCGGAACAACCCACGACGCGGCTGGTGGTCTAAATCGCGTACAAACTTGCACCACTTTTGTCGTGCTGTTTTCCATCTTCTTGAAGCGAAGTTGAAAATCAAATCTATCATACGCGATAGGAATAAGCTTACTTACTGCAATCGCCGTATCAAAACCGAAAAAGAAGTCTGCCATTTGTTGAAATTAAATGTACAAAATGACATGTTCCGACTAAACGTCAAGCGATACAGAAAGCATTAGCTGTCATGGCGGTTATACCGTGTGAATTCAGAATCGTATTCTAGATGTCGCGGATGTTTTAAGGAAAAGTAAATGTATAAGATGCCTCTTACTCGCGCACCGCGAAGCTCCGAACTCGTTTCTATTTGAACGCATATCCTGTTAAAATGTTTCTCCTTTAGATGTCCGAGAAATTAGTTCCAAGTTTCGTGCAAGCTCAAACGAGGTATAGAATAGACCTATGAACCAATGTAATTTTATGTCTCCTTCTTCGCGATGCTCTAGAGTCCGATTTCAATTTCCGTCTCAAACACAACTTTACCAAGAGATTATAGAAAACGATGTTGACGTTCTCTATCATAGACATTGAAATTAATTAATTTTTGAGATATGCTTTTCTTCTTTGCCGCAACGATAGGCATGAACTGGCCTCCTAGAGAACATCAAAAGCTCCGCTCCATATACATATACGTGTATATCGATCCCGTAGTGACCGTGTTAATAAAAAGAAAAAAAATTACAACAAGTGTTCTTATTACGGCCAACCGGATATAGTTCCAGCAATGGGATATTTTTTACCGAGTAGCTTATTTTTTGCACTTGCATTTGAGACCCCATAAATTCAAAGCCAATCACCAGGAGCACAGACGACATATAGGAATAGACAAGTCATCTTATGGACTTTTGTGGCCCAACGTAACTGACATACCGGCTCAGAAATCCAACACTGATATCAGCGTCCTCTGCTCATAAACAGTGTTCAATTGTAGAACTATTATTTACTGAAGAAGGGGGGGGGGTACTCATGCGACTGTGTGAATATATGTGAAATGTTTAGAATTAGGAATTAGGAAAGCTATTTCTCGGTCAACGTTTCGGTAGAAAAATTGAGCTACGGTGCCTGGTCGCGAGATGCACTTCTGTTTGCCTCGAGTTGAGTCGAAATCACATCGGGGCGATGAATTGCGTGTGTCGCGTATAGCGCACTTTTTTAAAATATTTATTTTCTAGTCCAAAAATCAGTTGCTTTAAACATCTTGAATATGCTACATTTCAAATAAGGTGTTTCAGATACCCTGCTTAACATTAACACACCTGTAAATGTATTTAATTGTAGTATATGTTTTGTAATGTATTGTATTTTTATTCTAAATCGTAATATTTTAATTCAATGCAATGTACTTTTACAGAATGAAATAGATTTTTTTATAAAAGTGAATATGTAACACTTTGCTCACAAAATAAAAATTTGAGGGTCTTTCTTCAGTTTCTTATTTTCCTTTTTTTCTCAGTTGGAAATAATCACGATAGTTGACTTCCACCTAGGTGAACACCAAACCTGCGAATAAGTAGCTATGAGTATTATTAACATAAAAGGAAAGAAATTATAAATATAATAATATTATATTATTATTATTAACTACACACTTTCTATTAGTAGTTCACCGAGAGATGAAAAACTGAGCGACCGAATTCAACGACCCAACCGACAATGCGCGACTAAACTCGACGACTACAATGTTGTCAATATCGCGGAGACCTTGGAACATCATGGATGACGAATGCATTCTTATGTTTATGAAGATACAGTAAAATCTCGAGTAGTGCACTTCGCTCGGAACCGAATGCAAACAATAATCGTTTGCAGACACGTTTATCGCAGGAATTGCCTTATATTAGTGAATGAGTTACTTCGTTTTTTTTTTTTAATTAAAGTTTAAGGTGGCATCGACACCAGGGTCATTAGCACTTCGTTATTGTTATTAGTTGAATATAAATAAGAAATTGTGTCTTTCATTAACGATAAAATTGCTCCAAGGAAAAAGATAAGTAAAGAATTTGTCTAGTAACTATACAATTAACAATTGTAGTATACAATTATCGCCACTATCTTTTTCATTGTGGCAACTTTAGTGTTTGAGTGTTAAAAAAATATACGTTTCTTAGCCCAATTTTTTTTTGTCTTTTGTCAGAAAATCATGTAGAGTATAACTTTACAAATTTTTCATTTATTGATAGTACAATTGAAATAAGAAAATTTGTTGTCATGTGTTTCTTTAATTAACAGATTTTTAATTAACATTAAATGTTTCAAATCCTCTGTTGCCTTTCATTACGGCAAAGAACAAAAGAATTCTGTGAAATTATTAAATTTTCGCATCGTTTTCTATAATCTGTGGGTAACGTTGCGAGTGACACGGAAATGGTAATGGGTCCCCGGGACCCAGAAATCGTGGCCGAAAAAATACATTGAATGAGTTGTCTATTCCTATATCTCGTCAGTGCCAGGAGCCACGAAATACATTTTCTAATTCATGTCAGTTTTAATACCGACAAAAAGACATGTGGCGCCATCTGGCGTTTGCGGCTTTTCCAGCAGTTTACCGTTCCTTCAAACCAAATCTCTGGATTACATCGTTAATTTAAACAATTTAAGCCTCCTCTGCTCATGGAGAGTGATCACTTCAAGAACTATTATTTATTGAAGTAGTGTTGGGGACAGGATCCATGTGATTGTATGAATATATATGAATGCAATGGGGGAATCAAGGAAGCAATTTCCACAAACGAGACATATGAACTCTTACATCTCGCCGCTGTCTGTGTCAAAAGCACCGACGAGATATAGCAATAGACGAATCGGCCAATGTCTTTTTTCGGCCTGAATTCCCGCGCCACCGACAAATTAGCCGATTTGTCTATTCCTAAAATCGCAGCCTATTCGCTCGACGCTCTGATCATGCGTTTAACAATTGTATCGCAAAAGAATAAGTGATAGAATTGGTAAATGTATGACGAATAACATCGATTGCCCAGGTCTCACCACGAGGAGGTTGCTGCGAATGGAGACCCGCGCGGCCCTAGCCGCGCCCCATCCTCCATCTGTTTACAAATTTTATCATTTACAACTTTACGAAGGAAGTATTAAGATACATGAATTTAATTAAAGCTGAACATGAAAATTCTATTAAACCTGGACGAACGAGAAAATCAAGATTATAATATAAATTAGAATATACATTGATTAAGTAAGTAAAATGTTTTAAGATAAATAATTGGAACGAAAGCTGAAAATAAAAATTCTGTTGCACCTTTTGAAGTAAAAGATAAAGATTATAATGCACATTAACTCATAGTTAGTTTAAGTAAACAGGATGTATTAAAATACTAAACTTGGTTATGGCGAACGCTGGAAATAAAAATTCTGTTAGACCTGACTTAAACTAAAGAATACAGTCTATAATATAAATTAGCATAGTCGTAGTTCGAACGAATGACCATATACTTAAGGCAAATTAAATCTTAACTTGAAACATCCTACCTGACTGAAAAGCTAATTTTATATGGGAATTGATTTAATTTAGATATACGATTAATCTTCAAGTTCTTTGGAGAAAGTTCTGATCATACACCTGAAACACACGAAAACATCAGCCTGACGAAAAATTTATCTTAACTTAAACACTGCCTGCCTAATCGAAAAGATAATTTAATCGAAGAAACGTTTGCCTGCCTGAAAACCTAAAGGGATATAGAGAAAGGGGAAAGATATATTTTGTAATGAATCTTCTTTCACTAAAATCGTGATCCTGCGACCTGAAACACATCAAAGTTTATGAGAATGTAGTGATATTTGTTAGGTACGATAGCCCGATTGTTTCTACCATTTCCTTTGAATCATATGATTTCTTTCGATTTAGTTGATCCACACAGCACCCCTTGTGAGCCTCTGATTACTTACGTATTGCAATTTACTTGAGGTAGTATTCTATTATATTGACATCTTCTTTACCTTAATAATTCTGTAACAAACTAATTTACGACATTAGTAATTGTGAAGAAATGGTACAGTAGTAGAGAGGGAGCATGTTCTTCCAAAATACAAATATGCCGAATAATAATTATGAATTACAAATAGTAACATTTACTTGGATACTAAAATGAAACAACTCGTTTTTAGTGTTAATAAAAAGGTGAGAAGCAAAAGAGATTAAGAGATCAATTATCGTCCACTTGTTATTAGCCCGATTGAAAACCGTAAGTATATAATCTCTTTTTCTCGCAACACTAATTTACTGCATTACTTGCAAAGTCAATCGGGTATGGTGCGTCGTTATCTTTAATCTAGTATTTCGTATATATTAACGAAAAATAATAATTCACTGCACCCATAATTTTTAATTCGCAACACTAATAACGGATATGTCATGGTAGTCGCATCCAAGACTACCATCGAAGCAATCACCTTCTGCGACTTTAATAGGTGGCTTCGGTGACTCAGGAACCTATTTGGGCATTTCATTGTGGTCGCAGCGCTACTTCAAAATCGCGATCGTTTATCATCGGAACGCTACCCGGAAATCCAAGAAAAATATTCGCGATTTAAAAATATTGCAGCACTGTAACATTAAAATGCTAATTAAAACCTGTCGAGAAAAGGGACGCGAAAATTACTGTCGCAACGCTAAAAGAAAGTACTTGTCGCAAGTATAATTTAATATAAAAGCAACACTAACTCGAACCGCAATCTGTGTTAATTCGCAACTCTAATGCAAACCGTATTCAGTCGTACGCGACGCTCATAATAATCGCGATTTGCCCAATACGATGACGGTGGGCCAGACAATAGCGCTGGCCAAACGATAAGCTACAACTACGGTATACAACAGCGAGCATAGTGACAAAATAGTAACAAAGAATGGCTCTCCATCCAAAGGATGCAGAGCCATTGGTAGTTGCCCTCTTGAGAGACAGTTTGTCGGGCCTCTTCGGCGTTTAGCTTCTTCTTTTCTTCGAGCGCAATGCCCGCTGAAACTTAGTCTAGGCTCGAGACTCTATCCGCAAGAAAAAATAAAATCAAATAAAAATCTAACCCGCGTAGCTAAATGGAACACACGCGGACGAATCACGACCAAATACAATCGTAAAAATTTGCGATTATGGAAAATCGTAAAGATCACGATTAAAATTGTAATCGATCTTCGCCTACACGTGCAGCCTCGAGCATAACGTAACACGTTCGTTTCGAAGCCAAATCGCGACCACGACCGCGAAGGATTCGAGAAATCGATAGGCAAAGCCAGAGGCGATCGCATTTTCGTTCGCGCCACAGCTTCACCGTCGACTTTTCAAATCAAATTTCCTGAAACAGGTTGAACACGCGAAGTAGTGCCTACCCGATCAGAGACTGTGTCAACCTGCCCGGCCCTACCTACTTATATCTATCAGGCACACCAGAAGGTACACTACCTATCCTGCCTAGACCTATATTTAAAAAATGGCAAAGCATTCACACAAACACACGTCATTCCACGTTTCTCAATGAAACACTCGGGTGCAAGAGCCTACACTAGAGAGACGCCCCGGGACGCCCCCGACACCCGAGCTTGGCATACAATCATTCACACTCTAAGGATACGTACCAATTCCTGAAATCGGCTGACAAAGGCTAGCGACCATTGCGTAAACGTATATGCTTCTGCATTACTTTCGTATCAAACACGGATTGTAAAATATACTGTACATTTTCTTCCAACTAAGTACATTCGGTTCGTATGGCACTCTATTCGTTGCTATATTTACGTAAATCGTTATGATATTCAATGTGCATTTGCAATTGTGAAACACATTGCTGTTCGTGAAATCGTTTAGTATTGGAATAAATACGTTTATTATTTTTTATGAAATCCCCGAGCCGACGCAATTCCACAGCCTAACCACACGCACACGCAAACGCAATGTGGAAAGTACGTCGTGCACGATACGCTGGCAAGTGTCAGCCGCCAAACATTGTCATAAATATAAAACCATATGATCGTCGTGCCCATTGCCTTTCACTCACCCAAGTAGCACCTGGGCACGTGAGTGAGTTCCTGCCAATGAACACGGAAGGGGTTAAACCTGAAAATCCTGATCTAAAAAGATGATTAGTACACGTAAAATTGCAATGGCTAGCAGCATATTTTATTTTCAATCTTTTTAAAAATGACTCGACTTTGTAATTTATGAAATGTCAACAAAAACTTGAAAATGTTTAGGAAATAATGTATTTATTAAGAGAAATGACTGTTATTGAAACTGAATTTACTATAATAAGTAATGCAATTACATGTTTACTTGAAAAATACAGAAAATATTAAATAAGCCTTAGGTGATTTCTTAATCGAAGTAAAGTGTTCAAGATAGCTACTCCGATTTAAAAATCCATCCGTATACAAAGTGCCTTCTTGTACCTGATATGCAATAAATTTCATATGGAAATTAATATTAAATTCTGATTTTAATATACGTATCGTTATATTAATTTGTTTCAATACACGGTTACTATAATCATGAAGCACTTGCAGTAACGAAATCGGAGGGTATCCGACTTCTGCACTGCTCAACAGTGAAAACAAATTTCAATTTATTATAAATGCAATTATAAATTTAGTACAGAAGGTCCTCAATATTTATGTATACATTTGTTCAATGTCTTTATTAATGTCATAATCATAGATTTTTATCGAAATAGAAGAACAGTGCTTATTTGATGAAATACTTTTTGTGTAAGACATATTTCTATGGTTCATGATTATGTTATATTGAAAGACGCGGAATACAAGAAGGCAGATCTAATCTGACATAACAAATAATACACAAGAAAATAATAAATCACTATGCTCGCAAAACTACTAGAAAATACAACCAGTCACCCGTGCCGATTTAGACCAATCGTCCTACGGCATGATTGGGGACCGGAGGAACTGAAACGCATGCGACTCACTACTTCGTTGATTGCGGATACCGGGGAAACACTCGTGGAAGGCATCAGGACCGTCGCAGAGGCATCCCAATTTTACTCAATCGACAGCAAGTATGCAAACTGTAACTAAGCGGGAAAGCGAAGAACATTAAAATCTACCGATAAATCTACAGAGTTTAATTCTTCGCGGAAAACTGAGAATTGTTTAAAAGATACTTACGTTTCTCATTTCATCAGTGCCGCATAAAACATCCCCTTCAGTGATGCACTGAATCTACTTCCGATAACGACTACAAGAAAAAAATAAAAATAAAAGACTATGTACGCGACCGCGAAGTATATCGGCGAACAAATTGAGATGCTACTTTCGCGATTCGAATAATTGAAAAGGAGCACCGGTGCTCTGATAATAGTACAAATAACTAGTGCGTGAAAAACACTGATTTTACAATCGCGTGTAGCTAAAGTGTATAAAAAAAAATTTAAGCAGAGCCAGTTGCTCTGAAAAAGCTAGGTAACTTCGAAGCAGATATTGACTCTACCGACCGCATTGCGCGCGGTCACAAAATATTCTGAAATAAAACACATTCATCCTATCTAGTGTTTGTTAACATTGATATTTATGAAAAATAAGTATGCATGATAAATTAGTAAATATCCATTAGAAATATGTAAACGTACATTGGAAATATGTAAACATGCATTAAAAATATTCAAATATACGTTAGAAATATGTAAATATGCAAGTGTGTCTTAAAAATATTCAAATATACATTAAAAATATGTAAATATTCATTGAATATGTGCAAGCGTGGATTAAAAATATTCAAATATACATTGGAAATATATAAATATGCATTGAAAATGTGCAAGTGTGCATTAAAAATATGCAGACATGCAAGGAAAATGTACACGATTAACAATGCAATAACAAATGCAACAAGTTATTGCACATGTTTTTAAATATAAAACATAAAAACATATGCATTATGCAAAATAGTTGTGCCTATTCCAATTGCAATTACTTAATTGTTAATTGGTATAGAAAATCTAATTGTTTTTGTAAGTATTTCAACTGTTGTTGTTTCATCTTAGTGTCACTCACACATCCATATCAAACCAATATAAAAGTATAATTAAAGTGCTCACATACCCAGGCCTTGGCTGCATTCAATTATTTGGCATCATTTTATCTATTGACTTACTCCTTCCTCTATTCCAAATAATTAGCTCTCTCCATACTCCTGTAGCAAAGAATAACAAAGATATTAAACAAGTGCACAAAAATGATGAAGTTTTGTAATATACTGAAGCAATAATTCAACTCGAATTCTGTAGAAAATGTAAATATTCGATTTGCAAATGTATAGGCACACAATGTTAAGAAAAGATTTAATATGGAAGCAATTGATCTCGAATATTCTTTAATCTACTCGTAATTTAGTAATATTATGCGAAGGTGTAATTAGAATCGTATTAAATAAGCAGCAGCTGTAATAGAGTACAAATAATTGTCGTATAGCTATTATGAACTCACTTCACTGAGATGTCGTCCACATGTTTTGTCCGCACGGCGTCAAGTGGTAGAATGAGAACCCGTTCCCTTCCATCGATTATGAGAACCATCATCCGTTGCCGTTTGGTTATGTTCGACATCTGATTAAGGACAATGACCATTTTTGTCTGCGATCGTTTGTGTTTCCTATAAATGTTTCAGCATATACATTACTCGATATCTTTATGTTTCGCGATAAATTAACGAGATTTCCAAGAAAAAGACAAGTTTCTTGAGCACATGCAAAAACAATAAAGAAATAGACGCAAACAATTGCTTGCATTATGTTACTACATGTCTACAACACGACTGTATATCATACAAGCATTATACGTGGTATGAATTATAATTCAATAGAGATTAATTGCTAGAATTCGACTTATTTCAACAAGAAATTTGAAGAATGCTTACCTGTCAGCGAGAAGTTGATTTAACAATATGGCGCCGTGTCACTCTGCTTCTGCGCATTCTCGTTCGAAAAATGTCCCGTTCGCGCCATTTCTGATTCAAGGCAAGCAAAATTGGCCGCCATGGAACAGAATCCAACTGAAATTAGACATAAATGTATTAAGAATCGCCAATATTACGGTAATATTGCTAGAAACTGCAGAATATGCTGCCAGATAATGGAATTCTGAGATGAGATACATATACGCATACGTAACAGATAATACGTATATGCATGCTCGAGTCGATTTGAAAATGCACGCGACGCGGTGTGATTCCGTTCACTGCACAATATTTTCCTCATTTCTTGCAAAATGTACATTGGTATTAACAAAGACACTACAGAAAGCTTGGAAGACAGGGAAATGAAAACAATGTGTACATCATTTCCTGTTTTCCGGAATATATTAGGCTATGTGACATACCTTAATTCGACGGACACTCTGAACACGTCTATTCGCTACGAGATCCTTTGCGCGAAAGAGGCAGATTTTTGAAATAGATTGCGCTGATTGGCTGGTAACTGTCTGGTTGTTGAAGGGCGCTGGGGGACTGTTCATTCTTTAAGGCGGGTGCTTTTGAATATCGTATCGAACTGCATACTTTCTGTTACAAGTATTACAGAATGGATATTAGTCGAATGGTGGGCTATAAATATATTTATTAGTAATATTAAACACGTCTGTGAAATAAGATGTTTGTAACGTTTGTTACACTATAGAATAAGTGAACTATTTTCCATTGCCTTAACTTGATTGAAATTACAATTCCTATCTTAGTGGGCGTCCAGTACGTTTCTACTAGAATCTTTCGACGCCGACGAGCCTCGAACATCGAAGGGCTAAGAACAAAAGGATTCTTTAAAACTCTTTATTTTTCGGATCGATTTCTATAATGTGCTGGTAACGTTGCGAGTGACATGGAAATGGTAATGTGACCCGGGATCCCAGTAATGCTGGCCGAAAAAATACATCGAATGTCTTGTCTATTCCTATATCTCCGGTTTTGACCCCACTGCCATTTCCGTGTCACTCAGAACATTACCAGTGGCAAAGAACAAGATCATAATTTAATTTCAATTGCTATGAAAGCGAGCGGTAACATCGTTTTCTGTAATCTGTTGGTAAGGTTGTGAGTGTACGGAAATGTTGTGGGCTTCTCGGATCGGGAAAATCGGGCCGAGGAATATGTAGATTGGCTGGTTTGTCGACTCATATACATACGTCTTCGGTGATCAAACATAATTTTAATTATCAGTCTTTGTTAAAAGTACTTATTTCAACAGGTGCATCCTATTTACTGAATCTAAGTACAAGCTAATTTATATTAAAATCTTTATCTTTTGTTGATGTTTAGGACAACGGAATCCTTAATTTCGGTTTTCGTTAAAATTATTTATTTCAACAGGTACATCCTATTTACTGAATCTAAGTATAAGCTAATTTATATTGTAATCTTTGTTTCTTAGTTTTCGTGTGAAGCGTGCTGCAAATATACAGCAGAAGGAAGTAGCGCGTATTTGGGAAATCACTATTTTTGTATGCGGTACGCCTCACCTCCTCGTGGCGAGGCCTGAGCAATGCCTTTATCGTGTTATTTATCATACATTTATCAACTTGATCACTTACACTCTTGCGATGCAATTGTTAATTGGATGGTGAAAAATTAGAAATGTCGGGAAAACAGGGTGGGATTTTGAAAAATTCTTCTACTCGTAACGTTGGATTCATTCGATTCATTCGATTGTTCTTGGGCGCATAATACCTAAATACGTTGTTCCACAATGGATATCTGTGGATGAACGGGGGACGGTGAATACAGTGGGAACGTTTCATGTCGGTGTGGCTATCGAATGTGAAGCAGAAAAGTTCATAAAGCGATAGGTCCACCCCAGGCAGATAAGTCCATAAGGTGACCGGACTATTCTATGTTTGGTCTGTGGTGCTTGTTCGTTGGGAAGCACGATCGAATCGATCGCGCGCGGCGATACGGGGTCGGCAAGGGGCGGCAAAGTGTGCGGTATTTTGAAACGAGTGGTCGGCGTCGGCCGAGGGTTTTTAGGCTGGATTATCGAGAAGAGGGGGAAGACGATTGAAGGAGACAAGCGAGTCGAATGTGCACTTTTATTGCCATTAAGTCTCGTCGAATGGTGCTAGTATTGTTTAAATTTGTTCGGTCTAACTTAATGATTAAACGATCAATGTTCCACGCGTAACGGAACGTTAAATTGGCAGGAGCGTGCGAGCTCGGTGCCGCGCATACATGTATCACGTACAATACATATAAGCGGCGACACGAGACGCTCGTGGGAGCAAGTAGATTTGGCGCATAACGATGACGACCGCGCGACCGGGCGACCGGGCGACCGGTCGAGGGTAGAAAGGCGATCGACCGCAGCAACGCGGCCGAAAACGAGAAATCGTTGAATCGGACCGTCTGGAAGTTTATACGCTACTCGTAACGTGACAGTCGTCCAGCGCTGCTAGACTGCTGGCTCTCAACGACGCCAGACTCAAGGAACTGTGATTGAGAGTACTCATGCCGTGAGGGTCTTCGCAATGCAGATACAATCGAGAACTAACGGACTTGTGACAGTCGGGGCACAGGCGTTTCTTCTTTTTATCACGTCTGTTGAGTATGTCGTACGCGCACCTGTAAACCACGAGTGCACCGTAAATCGTAAATCTAGGCAACGGCCGGTCCGTTTACGACTCCGATTTTCTCTTCACCTGGCATGCAATATGTGGGAGCAGGGCAGCGCTTCCAAGGAATCAGCCTCGAGGCCGAATGGCTCGTTGCAGCCACCGCATCGCAACTCCAAATCCTCTTCCATAGCCGCGGCTAATCTCTCGTGGTGAGCCTTCTGTTCCTCGTCTCCGAGAGATCCGTAAATTCGCGAGAGCCTCGATCTGACAGTTCGTACCAGGAACTAGGTGCCAGAGGAGGAGAGGGTGAGATGGGGAGATGGTGAGAGGGGCTGGCATGCCTTACCTTAGCACCGACCGATCCGGCTACCTCGAGTAGCCTGGTGTTGAATTCGAGGGGTCGACAGTTGCATATTTTATGCTGGAGTCGCAGCGCCTCGAGACACCTCGCCGCACCATCCATTGCCTCCATTTGACAGAGACGATCTCCGGTCGCTGCCGCGGAACCCAAAGCGCTCTCGTACTGTCGAAACGCTTTCTACGGTCGATCCGGTATGTAACGCAGGCTGCCCAGCTTCCGCCATTCACCGGCTACGAGCGCATACTTACGTTTATGTCGGACTTTTTTCTATATATGTCTCCCATTATTCGTATACTTCTGGCGTAACTGGCCTGGTCTCCGGAAACGAGAGACAATCGCGTCGCCTCCTGCAGCGCGGCGGCGGTTCGACGAACAGACGAAACTTTAATAGGCGGCACGAATTTCCCATGGGCTGCAGGAAGGATAATTAGCAATTACGGCTTACCGAACAGTAATCGTGCGCGTCACCCAGCTCTCCTTTCTTCCGGAGTGCCGCAGCCATCTGAAGAAGCGCCGCTCTGTGATGGCGAGAGTTCAAGTCGCCCAGCTGCAAGCTTCTCGAAAGGTCGTACGCTCTGGCCGCGTACCTTGCGCTCTTATCGGCGTCGCGCAATCTGCAGAACAACTCCGACAAGCCTACGTACACCTGCGAATCGAACAACGAGACACGCGTACTTCTAGACAGACGGCGGTTGGCCAACCAACCTGCAATTCCAACGAAGGGTCCTGAATGGAGTGAGCAATTTTGTGGGCCCGCTGAAAAGCTTCGAGAGCTTTGCAAAATCCTGCCAGCTCCAAATGAACTCTTCCTACGGTCAGGTGGACCAGGCCAGCTGTCGCGCACTGGTCGCACTCGTTGTACAAGCTGCGAGGAAACGAAAGAGACATCGATTCGGGCTTAAACGGCATCTCGGCGAAGGGATACCTGTGTCTCGCGTAGTCCAACGCTCTGTCCAGGGCACCCAACCTCTCGTGCGCCCTTGCTAAATTCAGGTAGGCTTCTGCTCGCATGTTCGGCGAATCTAGCTCCTCGGAAATGCACAACTGTTTGTGCCCGAAGTCGATGCTGTCCCTGAAAATGCAGGGCGATGCAACTTCTCCGAGTTTCCGTTTACCGTGGAAATTCGAGAAGAGTAACGGCCCGTTGGCATCGGTGGTCGAACGTTGGAGATTACCTGTACTTTCCCCAATCCATGTACGCTTGGTACAGATAACCGAGAAGGGCGAACTTGTCCTCCCGCTGTCTGATGTTCTTCAACGCCCCCCTCCATTTGCGAACGGCGGCCTGCTGTTTGTGGGCGCGATACAGCTTCAAGCCTTGCTCCACCTGTGGCAAACGGGTTTAACGTTGCGCGGTTCACGAAGCACGGACGCACGGTGACGGAAATGGTTCGCGTCACGAGTCGTTCCCTGGTTCAAGCCGCGCGGGCGTATCGCTGAACTAAAGGTAGGACGGAGAAGGTCGTATCGATTCGGCCTTGAACTTCCGTCCACCGATGCTCAAAGATCCGACGCGGCGCGACGCGGCGCGACTCGGCGTCTCGCGCAACGCAAATAGCGCGATACGACCTCGACGATACGGATGGAAGCGTGCAGCGATGCGCGGCACGCGTAAACGCCCGTTGGATACGAGCTCCGTCTTTCAGCCGAGTTTTTCCGATCAAACGGTAACAACCGTTCTTCTCACTCGGTGGCACCGTTTGTCACCCGAGCGCGTATCGATCCCGTGTACGCAGGAGAATACGCGCGTTACAAAGGTGTATTACCCGTCTTCGTGCCATATGCTGGTCCAAACGACGCCTACACCCAATCAGGCATTCCCATAGACCAGTGCCGGACCTGCCGTTCTGGTAGTGACCGTTTCCATTGGAATTCTGATGGCGATAGTCCTCCTCGGCGAATTCGCACACGTCCAGCGGATGTCGCGATCCATCCGGGCTGCCCAGCAGAGCGGTGGCGGACAACTGATGACTGGCCGGTCCCCTGTAAATTTCCAGCAACGATCAGCCGAACGATTGGCACGAGAGATCTCCGCGCTGCTATCCGACCGCGATGCGTCTATCCTTTGCTGCCAGGAATCGGATAGCAGGTAGCGCGAGTGTACAGGTAAACGTGGCTTGTGCAGCAGAATCGCGGCAATTCAACATAGGAATCCCGTTTGGTAGCTCGAGGTCGAACGACCTGTGCCCCAGTCACCGTGGGCGAGGCACCTGTGACCCCTTTACCTGACCTATATACCGAGATGCCGAGTGTGCCACCGCGGCACACGGATTACCCCTCCCGTTCTCCGTTTCCTTCCGCGTTTCGATTCTCCCGAGCCATTTCGAACAGACGAGCGGAGCCAAACCTCCAAGGAATAACTCTCTCCGCCGTACTTACCCAAGGTAATCTCTCGAAGAGATGGATTCCCAAGACATGGCTGCGCTCACTCGTCTTCGTTACCTTAGTCCTCGGGAATGCGCGCTTCGATAGCTTCGCGATAAGGGCATTTCGATTCCGACTCGGCTCGATCTCAACTTCCCTCGTCGGCAGCGGCATTACCTCTGCGAAGCTCGCGGGACATTGCCACGAGACGCGACGTCGTTCTTCCTTTCTCTCAAACGTGGGGCGGTGTACCGCCACCGCGCGTCATTTCGATCACTTCGAATTCCAGCGCAGCCGGTGAATTCGCAAACGCGTTCCGGACGAAAAAGCCGTGGCGATAGAAAAAGGGAGGAGGAGGTTGACGATAAAAAAGAAAGCAGGGAAACGGTCGAGGTAGGTTCTTTAAGCGGGCGTTTGTCGCCGCGTCGTCGCGTCGCCGCGTCGCAGGGACGCGTCGATTTAAGTTGGCGCTTGGACAGAGTTTCTCTTACCGTTGACGGAGTCAGCAGTGCTGGCGAAATTCGGAGAAAAATTTTTAATGCTCTCGCGAATCTTTGTACTTGCGTTTTATTGAGCACCAAGGGAACGAGTCGATTTCCTTTGGAAAAAATGTGGCGCAACGCGAACAGCGGCGAAGAGTGGGGAAGCGAGACGGAGAGGATGCGGTTCGGTAAGTGGGTAGAGCCGCGCGATCAAATCCGCGGCAACTTATCGCCGATTCGGCTGCGCCGGGCGCAGCTTGTTCCTCTCGGTTCGACCGATGTACCCCGGATGGTTCAGGCTCCCATACTTCGGAACACCTTTCACCGCTAGACTTTCTTCCGCTTCATTCGTACGTCGCTCCCCAATTTTCGTTACCGCTACTTATCGATAAATGCAACAACATTCTATAATCTGTGACGCTATAACGATTCGTATAGACATTTCACTGCTGCGCTTCCAGCAGTAACGGACGTGCGAGTGCACAATATATATATATATATATATATATGTATATATATGTATGTGTGTCTCTCTCCCTCTCTCCCTCTTCGTGTATGTTTACGTCCGCGTTATAAATATATATTATCTATTTATACACACAAGTATTATATGCATGTATAGGTATATAGCAGCAGCTATTTCATATCGAACACAGCGGTACTACAGGTAAAATCTGAACTGGCAAAGTCATTCGATCGTAAGGCGGCGCATCGTTGATTCTCGCGTCACATCGCTCCAGGATGCTGCGTCGCCCGTTCGATCCAGATCGACGATGGGTGTGCGTTGCACGCAGCGTCAGCTGCGCGGAGCCGTGGCGACTCTACAGCGTCCGCTTTCTTTCGCCACCCTCCGTGGCTGTACTTTCGATTATCGATTCCCTCTTTTCCGTCCGTTTCGTTTTCCAAGCTATACTCGTCATCCCGTCGTTTGCTCGACGGCGATCAGAAAGCACCACTCGAAATACAGAAACGGTCCAGCATTTCCGCCAGTACGAGGATCGATCGCGCCCCTTCGATTGCGAGCGGGTCGCGGCTGAAGAGAATCGGGGAAAAGGAATGAAATCGTCGACGACCGATCTTATCCCGGCGCGAGATTAAATCGCCGATGCGAGGGACGCGAGCGACGCGATACGACGTAGTCGAAAAAGTTGGCGCGGTCTGGTAGCGCGAGCCGAGATCGACGGACGAAACGTTGCCGTTGGCTGCTTCCCCGAGGTGAACGGGAGGGGAGGGGGTTGACTTCCGAAATTGCTGGCAACTCCAAACCGACGATCGAGAACGCGAAGGATTCGAGCCCGCGTTACGACGGTTCGCGTGCGTGAACGAAGCTGCACCAACGATATCGCTCGGCTCGAGACATTTCCACATGCCGCAGCCCGATGTCTCTCCCTTTCCCACGTCCCTCCTCCTCGTGCCACTTTTCTCCTTCGCGTCTACTCTCTTGGACTCGGCTCGAATTGAGAAGCTTCGAGATGTCCTCTCGAAGATCGAAAACGTCGCGATCTCGTCGCACCAAACAACTACGGACGCGAATGCACGGCCAAAGTGTTCGCGGGTTGCGAGCGTTTCCCTGCGTTCGAAGAGTTGATCTTCTTCTCAGGCGCGACGGCTCGCGAAAATCAGCCGGCAATGGTCGGGGTAGAACTGTCGCGCCCGAGCCGCAGCAGCCCGCAACACACGACCCGACCGATTCTCTCCTCCTTCCTGTGCAGCTCCCTCCTCGAGCCCCCCTATTCGCCCTCTTCGCCCCTCTTCTACCCTCCTCGACCCTATACGCCCGTCAAGCCCCGCTCGGCCCCTCGACGTTCTCCTACAACACCCTTCGCTGCCATCATCCCCGTTTCGGCTCGCCCAACTGCCACCTCCGCCCTCGTTCTCTTCTCCTGCCTTTCCCCCTTTCTCCCGTACTCCTTCACCCCCGTCCCATGTTCCGCTGCGCTTTGCCCCGACTGCCTCTCCTTTCCACCGATCATTGCCATTCTCCCCAACCCCTTCTCTATTGTGGCCCGTTTCTGCTCCGATGTGCGGGCACACGTACGACCCGCGCGCGCAGCGAGCCCTCGGTCGAGCGCGGCCGCGAGCGGATCTCTTCCGCATCCGGTGACAATCTCCTCCTCCTCGTCCCATCCTGTCCGAGTTGTCGACGGTTACCTCCCGCGGATCGGCCGCTCTGCTTTTTCTGCGGGGGCTAAAACACGAGGGAGAAATACGGCGGTAGGTCGAGGCATTGCCCTTTCGCGAACTTTCAGCTTTGGCGGCCGAGCTGTCCCAGCAGCCAGCCGAATCCTGAAAGGAGACGAGAGTGACCCGTTTTTCGTCTTGCTCCTCCGATCCGGACCGTTCGCTCTCTCCGTTTACGCCACGATCGCGACCGAGTATTTCCGACGTATCGCGAGGATCGTGTCGCTTGCGGGGGTGCGATACGCCACCACCCTTGCTACGCGCCAAAGTTTCTCCCTGCGCATTCGCGCACGCACACGTAGGATCCGAGCCGCTTCCGGTTCCGCTTCCGGTTCCGGTTCCGGTTCCGGTTCCGGTGCCGAAGCGACCGTCGCTGGAACGTTGCTAGAACCTGTCGGCCGTCTCTCCTTTGATCGATATTGTTTCTCTATGTAGGTAAGCGGGTTATCGGTTCAAGGTCGATCTTACCTATTCGACTAAACTCGCCAGAATGTTTGCTCATCGCATTTTTTCCCCCTCGATCTCATCCCTTAGCGCCAAGGATCTCGCTTCGTTCGGCGGCGCAAGTAAAAGCTGATCGCGGCAGCTGCGTGGAAGAGCCGATATCGCGGAACTTTCCGCCCGCGTGGCTTCACGGCTACGAGCAAGCGGCGAAAATGTTGCCGCGAAAGCAGGTCCGCGTCGACGGAGCCATCTCGGATGAGCGCTCGCGAAAAGTACGCGAAGCCCGCGAGATACGGTGTATCGGCGATTAAACCACACCCCGTGGGGCGATTGCGGCGATTGCGGCGATTGCGGCGATTGCGGCGATTGCGGCGACTGGGTGTACCTGGCGCTGGAAAGAGAAGAGGCGGTAAGGAGAATTTCCCGAGTCTCTAATTGGTCGGCCCCTCGTCGAAAATAATCCATCTGGGTGTAACCAGCAGCTAAACGCGTCTCGGAAAGTATCCGACCGGTGTTGGCTAGGCGGGCGTTTCGCCTTCGCCTTGCGAGGAACGTGCTCGCAAGCGCGAGGGCGAACGCAAACCCCGGCAAAGCCAGCAGCGCGTGCAGCCTGAGAAGCAGGCTACGATCGGCTACGAAAGTCGACGAGCGCTTACGAGAGCTTGCGACTCGCACTCTCGCGCGCACGTTTCAGGGCCACGCGCCGGCTGCCGGAAAGCCCGTCGCTTCAATCTTCCTCGGGACTCCGCTCCGATCTCTGCCACCACGTTCGGCCCCGTCGTTCGATTCGATCTCGTCGCGGACCTCGATCTCCCTCCGGATACCGATTTATCTCCGATCGCACCGCCACCCCTGCTGGCTCTCCGCCTCAGCGATTGCCGACGATAGTTGCCTACCGCGCGTTCGATCTGTTCGATCCGTTCGATCCGTTCGATCCGTTCGATCCGTTCGATCCGTTAGAGCCGTTCGCGATGACTGCGACGATCCGTAGTTCGTGCACTCGCGGCGCGTGGTGTTCGGCATGACCGGCATCAGCCGACCGAATCGCGGACCAAGGCAAACTCGGCAAAGTGGGCAAAGTGGGCAAAGTGGGCAAAGTGGGCAAAGTGGGCAAAGTGGGCGCAGTGGCCGGAAAAGAAGAAGGAGAAAAGGAGAAAAGGAGAAAAGGAGGAAGAAAAAGGAAGAGAGGAGTGCGAAAGTAAAAGTTACCCGCTTGTGGAATATCCGGAGAAGGATGACTCTAGTTACGGACACGATATCTTACGCGTGTCAATCGGCCGACAGGCCGTCCTACGACGCTTACCGACATCATCCTCGTCACGCCCGTTACCATCATCACCATCGCTATCACATTCACCACTCTCGATATCATCATTCCTACTATCATCATCACTATCATCATCATCGTCATCATCGACGGCGAAGCGGCGCGCTCCCGTCCACCGATTATTCGCCGATCGCCGGTTACCCGGGGGGATACAACTCGGAGAGGATCGCGATCGAGGGAACGAGAAGCGCCAGGGACGAGGCCAGCGGAAACGTTGCCGCGTTGGCATCGATGAACTCGCTGTGCTACCGGTACGACTTTTCGCGTTTTCTTCTGTCGGTTTGCCTGCTCGCGCGCGCGACAGATCCGAATCGAAATCGAAATCGAAATCGAAATCGTAATCGCTTGGCCGACCGTTTAATCGGGGGGCAATTTTCAAGAAGGAAACGCGTCGATGGATTTATCGCGCGTTAAACCATTTTCAGGCCGTATTTCGCGTACCGCTTAACCGCCTTTACCGTCTTCAATCTCTCGTCGCACCGATCAAGCAACACGAGTCCGCGTTGTCAACCGCCTGGAACGATTCCAATCGGGAAACGCGCCTTACTCGGGGCGCGTCGCGCGCCGGGCGCGACTCTCCTCCTCCGCGGAGAAAAATTCGGGGAAGCGTAACGCGACCGGGCCGGCCAGGGCGACGAGGCAAACCGACATGTCGCGACACCGAAGAAACAAAGGATAAACAGTTCCGAGGAAGTAAAAGTTTCCTTTTCGTCGATAGGTCTAGGTACGCGGTGGATTCGGACGACGCGTCGTCGATCGTTTCGGTCGACGACGCGGCCGACGATGCGGCCGACGATGCGGCCGACCTCGAGTCGGGCTCCGTCGAGGCCGAGGAGAGCAACGAAGGTAACGAGTCAAACGAGCCCAACGAACCGAACGAAACAAGTATCGAGTCGAACGAGAGCGAATCGAACGAGCACGTACCTCATCCTCACGCGGCTCTGGAGAACGCCACCTCGGCGCACGGCCCTCGCAGATGCTTGCTCTGGGCTTGCAAAGCTTGCAAAAAGAAAACCGTCACCGTCGATAGAAGAAAAGCGGCCACTTTGCGGGAAAGAAGGCGCTTGAGAAAGGTTAGTCCGCGTCGCGTCGCCTCGCGTCGCCTCGCGTCGCCTCGCGTCGCCTCGCGTCGCTGTCGTTTCTTCGACTAGTCTCGTAATCGCGACTAAACTTTCACCAGCTCCGTTTCCCAAAGAAACCTTTCTTCTCCCTGCGCCAGGTGAACGAGGCGTTCGAGGTTTTGAAGAGGAGGACTAGCAGCAATCCCAATCAACGGTTGCCGAAAGTGGAGATCTTGCGCAACGCCATTGAGTACATCGAAGGCCTCGAGACGTTGCTGCAGAGCAACAGATCCTCGACGATCCGAGATCACGGTTCGATCGAAAACATGGTACGTACGTTAGAACGGCGAACGATTGTTCACCCGTTCGCCGAAAACATCCATACGCCGTAATGCACATGGTCGACACGTGTTTGTGCATGCGCCGCGACCAACGCCGTTTTCGCGCTCGATCGCTTTTTCCAGGCAAAGCGCGACGCCTAGCCGCGCCTGTGCGTCCGCGAAACAGTTCTTATACCTCCGTATTCCACTGCGCTGCACGTGTTCGCGATTGCACAGAGCAGAGCAGTTGCAAGAAGGGCAACAAACGGAGATCCGTGAACATACGGACGTAGAAAATAGGTGTGCAGAAGGTAGCGCAGGAAGAAACTCGAACGTGGAATGCGCTCCGCTGCGGTGGAAGCTTGCGAACTAGCGTAGCTTCTCGCGTGGAATTGGAGAGACCCAACGAGCCTGCTACTTCGGGAAGAGTCCCGAAGGGATTATACAATGAAATATATTTCCCTGGTGTTTTCTGGCGAAGCAGCCGGATCGTGTTCTCGCTAAATATAAGCTCGATGCTGAACGTCGATTCGTGCCGCGTTAGCGCGCACTTTTCTTCCTTTTCGATAGAATACTCGATAGTTTTTATCCTGTTCGCAACGTTCGCAGCGTTCGCAACGCGCACCGCAGATCACGTGTACCGTAATTCTATATATGTATAATATATATTATTGTACGGATGGAGATGTACGCGGATAGCGAGGCCACATTTTCCAGAGAAAAGCTTTCGCGCTGAAAAGATCCACGGCGAGGAAAGAAAAGATTGACAATCTCCGGCACGTCTGGACGTTCGACGGGCGACGGGCGACGGGCGACCGGCGACCGGCGACCGGCGACCGGCGACCGGCGACAGAGAGATAAACTCGACGTTTTATATGCTCGAAAGATTCTACGCTAAAAGAAGAGTACTTGTATCGACCTCCGGCATCGGGGACGCGAGGCTATCTTCCAGCGCAAACATCCCGCTTATTTAAAGCAGCCGTTTCAGTCGCGAGCACGAGGCAGTTAACGTATCCTACTTTACGATAAAAGCTCCTTGATTTTGCGCCCCATCCAATTCCACTGTTCGTCCCCTGCTTTCATTGTCCATGCCTAGCTCGATCATCGAATTCACTCGAGACTCGAAACTCAAAACTCGAAACTCGAAAGTCGAAGGTCTCCGCCGGATACCGAATCAATTTTTTCCTGGATGTCGCTCGACTCCACGATAGAATGAAAGCAGTTTCTCGTAACAAGTTGCAAATGCACGTGGATACACGCTCGCGCGCATCCACGCACGCACGATACCAGGCGGTGGACAGCACGGGGAGGAACTGCTTTTACTCCCAGAATAGTTGGCCGCGACGCCGCATATAGATGCGTCGAAACAAATAAAGGAATCCGAGACGAATAAAATGTGTGCACTGGGTGTTTAGCGGTCGATCGAGTGGAAGAATGTACGGAGGAAGGAAAGAAAGAAAGAAAGGGATCGGTCGTCGAGCCCGGATTTTGATCGATCGCTGCCCCATCGGTAGCTTCCCGACTCGACGGCTCGAGTGCATCGGTCGATATCGGATCCGTGAAGTAATCCTCGACATGTCGGATGTCGGCTGTCCGACGGTGAACGCCTATCGACGATAATCGCAAGGGCATCGTATATCTACTTTGCAGGGCGCAGCTTCTCCGCGATACGTGACGGAACGACTGAGGCAGTTCTCGGATCCTTTGGCAAGGTTTCAACCCATCAACGGTGAGTGATATTCTATCCGCGAAACGGTCATTTTCGTTCGCGTTACCACGCTGAAGCGCGTGGAAAAGCAGGATGCGTCTATTAGGGAACGCGCGATCCATCGACCGGCTTCGCTGCTCGGCTCGACGCTTCCAAAACTGTAGATCGCTCGCGATACTGATATTTTTAAGTAGATTAATGCTTGACACGAGACGGGGCATTAAGCAGATCGGTATTAATGAGTTTTGTCACCCTTGAGTGACACTCGCTTTCTATTCGGTTACACTCGTTGCTATAGATAGCCCACCCGTGAGCTTCCAACGATGCAACGTCCTCCCGATACAGTCGGCCGCTCGCGACTCGCGACTCGCCACTCGCTACTCGCTACTCGCCACTCGCCACTCGCCACTCGCCACTCGCCACTCGCCACTCGCCACTCGCCACTCCCGAGGACCTACGTGCCACGCGCCACGCGTCACGATGCACGACGCGTCGTCGCGACGCGATTCTTACCGCTCTACTCTTCCCTTCAACGTCGATCAAACTTGCTCGCTCAAAGCCGCGCTTCTCTTTCCCGGATGGCACATTTCGAGACGCTATCTAGCTATTTTCGCGTCCGATATTCGACGAGCTTTCGCCGTTTTTCCGACCGAATTTATCTACCGAATACGCGGCGGAATTAATTGGCCTACATTCTGAAAATAGACGAGCCGTCTCGTGTCCGTTTTCGCGCGAACCTGCGCTACGAAAATTTTCACGGCTCCGTAACGAATGGTTCCGGACACGATCGTTCGGAATGGAAACCGGGGGATGTTCGCCATGCTCGCGACAACGACGATCCGATGGTGACGACGCGACGGCAACGGAAGCAACGGAAGCAACAGAAGCAACAGCAACGCCTCGACGAGCCAAAAGCCGCGCGCCTTTTCGGTATGTCGATCGTTAAAATAACTCGGTATTAATTAGCGTTAATGAATACCTGACTATTGGCGAGCGTGAAGCATAATTCAACGCAACGCTGAGGAGAGGAGAGGAGATGAGCTATCGTTTGTCATAGTTGTTTTGCGGGGCAATCGCGATATTGCGAAAACGGCAAGAGAAGCAGAAGGAGGCGAAGGAAGAGAGAGGCAGCCAATAATTGGCGATCACCTCGCGAGGCTTCCGCTCGACACGATCATTAGAAGATAGGGAGATACGGAGACGCGGAGGCCACTGCTCGAGGAAAGAGAGCGATGCGAACGATCGCGACAGCCAATTATATTTATTAACGTCCCTGTACCCTCGGTGCAACCAGTTTTCGTTTAGACGCGAAATGCCAATCGTTCTGCTCATTCCCTTCCGGTCGATTGATCCGGTCCGCGTACTCTCCGGTTCGAGCTTCGTCGACGAATTTCACCGGGTCGTCGAAGAATGAGAAAACTCTAGTCGAGCCAAAGTGCCATATATTGCCACGGTACATTAGTATGACGCATCGTTGCCGGACCATCCTTTCGCCAACGGGCCGTTCGTTTAAACGCAGCGGAAACCGAGTCCAAAATACACGCATTGCCGCATTGCCGCATTGCCGCATTGCCGCATCCAGAATTTGTAAACGCTTCGCAGAGCTTTCGTTTCCTCCATCTTGTCCTTTTAACGACACTCGCCGTCGTTCCTCGAGTGCCATCTCGTGAAATACGAATTCTTCGAACTTTCGTGTCGCGTTCCGTAATAGAAGCGCGTTCGATTTCGGCCCGACGCGACGTCGCATCGGGGATCTGAGGCATCGCGAGCGTATACAAAGAGCGGTTTTGTCGAGAGAAGTGCAATGCTCGTTGGAAGCTTTCTACGTCGCTGTTGCGTTTTTCCCTAATGAGGTCGAGTCAAGAGTCCCTTGTGTTCGCCGTCGAGACCGCACTCGGTAAGAGCGAATCGGTGCGCTCTTTGGGCACCAGCAGATGCAATTAAGTCGTCCCGATGCGCTCGAGGCGAACGACACGAGCCGTGCTCTTCCACGCACATCTTTCCTCGATTCCACCCTAAGCTTGCAGCGCGCATTCGCGTTCCCCCGTTGAACCCCCGATTCACCTGCACCCGCGCAAGCTTCGCGCATTCGATGATTCAACGATCGTTCGCGTTTGTTAGCGGCAGGTTTCGACGCAACGATGGAGGCCCAGTCGTCTCAGACCAGTGGGAGCAGCTTGGATCGACTTAACATGATCGTCCAGAGTATCAACGATCAAGCACGTGGGAGCGGCGATCCTCGTCGGTACTCTTCGAATCAGTAACGCCGCGACGAATGGGGCTTCTCCGCAGGATCGAAGCATCGTTCTCCGCTGTTCCTGAGATGCCACCGATGAACCTGATGTATCACCGGGTGGATAGCAAGTTCCTAAAACGCTGAACGCGCACAATCGACGGGCGACACGCACCTCGGTTGTTACCACGCCCGTCGAGAGAAGAGGGCAGAAACAATTTATTCGTATGTTCGATACGCGCGGCAGTACGCAACTCGACAACGATCCGTTATATCGATTGTTTGGACGTGCGCGTATATGTACGTACAAAGGTACGCACGCGACTAATTATAAATTCGATCCATCGTACAGCAAGTATAAATAAAGAGAAAGAAATATGGCAATTAGCTTTACGAAACGAACCGTTACCGTCGACCCGACCTATTTGCTCGAAGGAGGAGCAGATGCTGCGACCCCTGGATCCCACCGTCTGCTCAGCACTGCGCAGGCAAATTCGTGCTCGCGACCCTCCTTAGTCCCTTGTCTTCGGACTAACGACCCAACGAAATGCGACGCGACGCGACGCGACGCGACGGAGACAGCTGGAGGCCCTCTCGATTTATGGACGCATCTTCGAAAACGTTCGTTAGCTCGGCACGACCAAAGTAACCAGAACCGGAAACCAGGGTGCTCCCTTGAGCCGGTAAATCGGAAAGCTTGAAAACTTTTCAGCTACGTTATACACGGACGACTTTGTTCGTGGCAATATCGGCACGTACTCAAAACATCCTGTAAAGCGCGTCTCCCGAGGGACGCGTGACCGCGCATCTGTTCTCATCTAACGATCCACAATTCTCGTTTCGAGACGGCTACGGCTCGCACCGGGCCCGGAACGCACTCGACTCGCCCTAGCGAAATACGATGGTCCGTTGAAACGTTTCGCCCTGCGACTTGCACGACCCTCCGGAATCGATGCAATTAGGAGGAAAGCGAGAAAACGTGTACCGGAGTTGCTCAACATTAGCCAAAAATATCCATGCCGCGGGAGTAAGAATAGTTGGGTACGATGTAAATATTTTTCGACTTTCGAACGAACGCTTGTTTCCTCGATGCGATTCCGGTCCTCTCTCGCTGTCTCCACAGAGTTCCACCTCGTCCGCCGAGAGAGCACAGATAACGCTCGCTCACGAATCGGAAAGAAACCACCAAATCCCGATGTAAAATTTCAAACGGCCCGAAACTCGATTCTCGATTCTCGATTCTCGATATTCGATACTCGCTACTCGATACTCGATACTCGATACTCGGTAGGGAGGACTTTGCCACACTTACCGCGATCGACAGAAGCTGTCTCCTTGTCGAAAAATTCAGCTCTCCGGCGTAGGTCTTCGAAAGGATCGGATGGTGCGTACCTACTTAACGAATCGATAACAAGTACGTAAACACTAGCCATTCTCTACCGTTGCCATACATCTACGGTGTATGCCTGTGCTCGTCGCTATCCCTTCGATACCCCTATCGTTACGCCATCTGACGTTTCGCCAAGCTAAAGAGTTGCAACGTTCGCGCACCTTTTCCCTTTGCTCTTCTCCTCTGTCGATCGAGCTGATCGCTTATCGCTTATCGCTGTCCGACCGTCGACCGTCAACGAGAAACCGCATCGTTCGCAAACTTTCCCGGCGGCGCGGCAGGAGGAGAAAAAACATTTTTACCCGCAGATTCTGCCGAGGGTATACTTTGTTCGCTGTTACGCCACGTCGCGTCCGTCGAACGGATGCTCCGAGCGCGCATCTAAAGAAAAGACCGCGAAACCTTCTTTCGCGCGGTAACCGAGGCACTCGACGGAACCGATTCCAACCGATTCCAACCGGTTCCGGTAAACGGTGAGGGACGACGTCGGGAAAAAGGAAAACTATTTCAGCCGGGTCGGATACGAAAGAATTGCGGCAGAAGCTTCGGTTCGGCAACCTATGAGAAAGTGGCGGACGTAGGGGTAAATTTATTTTTAACGACAACGCAGCTTTTCGATCTGGTATCCAAGTATCGATCTCGGTCAGAGCTTAGACGCGCGGAAGCTTTGAACGATGAACGACGAAACAGAGACGGGAAAGCGTTGCTTCCAGAGAATAGCAACCGGCAACAGCAATCGGAGAGTAAACTCGGCCGGAAAGTTTGGGAGGTGGGTACTCTTTCCGGCACTCTTTGGACACTTGCAATTTCCGGCGATACATACCGTGTTATTTAGACTGTAAAAACGTTCCGACTCGCGTTTGTTCTTCGTGTAAATGATTTCGCTGGGCGATCGATTATTCACGCTCCTGATGTCGCTCGACGAAAGTCTCATAGAGGTCTTTCCGTCCGCGCAAGTACCGTTTATTCTGATACGTTCTACGGCGACTATGTTCGCACTGGCGTTCGAGAAAACGCAGTTCTCGACGAGAACCCGATCACCTTCGATCAACACGTAACCCGGTTTCTGCAACTGAAACTTGGACCGAACGATTTCTATGTTCGAGAAGTAGGCGAAATTCAGAGAGCCGGTAACGTTTCGCAGTTCGCTATCCTTGATGCGCAGGTTACCCCCCTTTGCCGAGAAATTCAACTCGTCGACGCGTTCGATCGTCACGTTCACCATCGTCAGATTCGTAATCGTTATGTCGCCGAATCTTTCCTGGAACTCGCCGATACGCGTGTCTTCGATGCGAAGGGTTTCGATGCTTCTCAAGTTGAGGAACGTGTCGCGCGTGATCAATGGTATCCGACGAATTCTCGACAGCTTCAGCCGCTTCATTCTCTTCGATGTTAAATACGGCTCGAAGATCAAACGTTCGCTTATATTTTGAACGATTATTTCCGAAATCCGACTCGCCTCGGTAAAACTGGAGAAATGGAGATTCGCGAAGCTGCAGGACGTGATGCGCAAACTCGTTACGTTCTCGTAGTTGTATCCCTCCGGCATCGAAAATTCCTGCAACAGATAAAAGACAGTCTCTCTTTTTGCACTCCGGTTTGCACCGCGACACCTCGTTGCCCAACGTTTACCTCGTTTCCAGTGCAATGGCAGCTAATCGTCGTCGCCTCCTGAGTTCTGCATTGTTCGCTGATATTGCCCGCGGCCGTTAAGCGTAGCAGCGCGTAGACGATCACCACCGATATCGTTTTCATTTCCTCCGATCCTCCGTTGCGTTTCCTGTTCGGGACGGATCGAGTCGACGGAGCTGACTTCACCGATTCGAGCAGGAGCAAAATGCCTCGTCGATCGCCGACGAATCACCAAAAATTCTCGACTCGACGGGAGGAGTGCGGTTCACGCGACGACAAAGAAAAGAGTGCAGCTCGTAGGGCGAGCAGCAAATAAAAATCGGTTGGACGTTCGTTCGGACGTTGGAATTAAGATTGACGGCTGTACCGCGCCGCGGATGCGTGCATGCACGGTACGCGGCGCACACTCGTATCTTGGAACTCGGTATCGTACCCACGCATATTAGGGCGTGCAACGTGTACGCGCACACGTGTACACAGCCGAGAGGACAACGAATTGATATCTCTGTCGCGGGTCTCCTTTGCCGTCCAATCGAAGGGACACGCGGCACCTACGTGCCACCTCCGTTTCATGGCGGTTGATCCAGCAACAAGCACGACCAAATCGTAATCATGATGGTGAACGCGGTCGTAGGAAGGAGAGGAAACGTTTTATTTCATACCTTAGGCGTGTATTTTTTTGTTCTCGGTCTCGGGTAGCATTATCTCGTCCCGACGCAGCTTACTCTAATATGAATTCCATCCGCTTCGTTGTCGCGGCGACGAAACGACCAAACGAATCGTTGAAGGGACCGCGGGAGCGACGCTTCCGCTCCTTGCAGGATACTCTCCGTCTTCTGCGAATCGCTCTCGTCGCTATCGCGATCTCCTGTAAAAGATCTTCCTGACGACGTCTTTCCTCTCCGAGGAGACAAGGGCCAACGGAGTTTTCCCCTGCCGATTAAGCACGTTCGTTTGACCTCCGGCGTGAACGAGCAGCCAGCAGACTTCTCTTAGCCTTTCCAGGGGAACGGTGTTTGCCGCAACTGCGACCGTGTGCAGCGGCGTGTCGTGATTGTAGTTGGCCGTGTTCACCAAAACGAAACTCGAAGCATCCAGTAATACCTGTCGAGCGATTTGGCACGTGCGAACAGGACGGATGAGAACCGATGGGGATCGATAGGGATCGATAGGAACCGATAACTATTTCGTCTGCAACAAGCAAACTCGTACCTTCACCAGAGCAGGTTCGCATTTCGACGATACTGCCATGTGTAACGCGGTATCGCCGCATTTCGTTTCCTTCATTCGAGGATCCGCCCCGTATTTTAAAAGCAGCTTCACCGTTCCCACCGAAACGACACCTCCCGCTGACGACTCGTGCGACTCTATAGCAACGTGCAGGGCTGTTCTTCCTGTAGGGAAATCGACGGGAGGGTTAGTATACGGATTGCCGTTTTCAAAATGCTGCGCCAACTAACCGTCGTAGTTGCGTTTCGACAAATCGAACACGGCGTTCCGTTGAATCGTCGTTAAAGCCAGCAGCTCGGCCAGAGTCTCCGCGTGCGTGTCCCCGCGAGCCGCGATCGAATGTATCAGGGTGTCGCCCTGCGAACACAAGTTTTCGATGTCTTGCGATGGCATTGAACGGAGAGACACTCGAGACAGACGTACCCTGGTGTGATACAATCGTTGACTAACGTCGATCCCTTTCTCGATCATCGTCGCGGCCAAATAGCCCGCAACGTACGGGAATTGCGGAGAGTTCAGAGCAGCGAGATACAGCGCATCTTCGCCCCGGTCGTTCGTAACCGTTAGAGCACCAGTGACGGCGCTCAAACGTTCCACCAGCGGTACCAAGTAGGCCATCTTTCCCACGAGTTCATCCGGATTGCCAACCAGGCACATCAGCATTCTACGAACGAATTGATTATTAAGTATGCGGCTACATCGAAATTTCGGGCTAGTCGCGGCGATTAACCTCGCGTTAATCGAGGTGCCTCTTACGTGTCTCCATCCTTGTCCTGTTTCGCGAGTTCCTCTGCCGGTCGCTTAAGCAAATCGATCATGGCCTTCTCGACTTCTTTCGGGTTCAATTTTTCCTTCAATCTCTCGCTCGCCTTTACCGATGGCAGATTCAACGAGGGCCAAGGGATTATGCTTCGATCGGAATTACTGAAAGCGCGTTACAGAGAACGTGAGCATCGCCGACGCAAGCACGGATACAGCAGCTACGGCAGCGAGTCCCGCGAGACGATTTACCAATGGACATTGGAAGGGACACTTACCATCGTCGTCGAGGCCGAGACTCGAACGAGGCGACCATTTTTGGTATCTCAAAGTCGTCTCGCGTACGCGTTATCGACCGTTCAGCTTTGAAATTGTCGACGTCGGGGCTGCTTGTCGCGAGATCGTCCGTGGATGGCGAGCCGTTTCCCAGCGAACGAACCAACGAGGAAAAGTCATCGCTGTATGTCGAGGACCTCGGTAAAGGGTCCGCGTTCGCCACGCGACCGTCCAGCCCCGAATTGCTCGGTCCGATGCTGCGGACTTGGCTGGCAAAAATGTTTCTCTGCGTCGCGTGCGTTGCGATCGACCAAGGCAAAAGGGATCCCGCGATCTCCTCCTCCTCCTCCTCCTCCTCCTCCTCCTGTGTGCCGTCGCGGCCGTCTCGGCCGTCGCTCCGATTCGGGCAGCCGCTCTTGCTCGGCTCGTTCAAACGTACCGCCCCGTTCTGCTCGACGATCCAGTTCCTCGAATCGGATCTGTGAAACTCGTTCGGATCACCGCACCTTTCCTCCTTGGCCCCCTCCTCCTCTATTCCGTTCACGAGCTCCTCGACCACCCTTGACCACAAATCGTCATCGTCGATGTTATTCCTAGGAAGTTCTCCGTCCTGCTCCCAGGGCAACAAGTTCTCGCGATCCTCGCCGAATTGTGGCTCGATTCGCGGTGCCAAAATCGTCCGATACGAACTGTTCGGACTGGGCGTGTCGGCGTACGATTGGTTCGAAGACGAAGACGAGGAACTAGAGGAGTACGGCAGGATTTGCGCCGGCCTGTACATCGACTTGGCGGGGATCTGGAAATTCGAGCGTCGACGAACCGTGAGAAAAGTCGGACGCGCCGTCGACAACGAAAGCTTCCTATTTACCCGAGGCGAATCGACCGAACTGCAGCCAAAGGTTTCTCGGCTCGGCCGCGGCGACTTTGTACGGGCGACCGCTGCGGGCGATTCGCGAGCCTCGACCTCGGACGCGCGACCACCTGCGTCGGGTTCGCCGAGCAGAGGATCGAAACAACCTTTCTGCCGTTCCGGCGAGGGAAGATAGCTGTCCTTCGTTACGCGTTGGGCCTCCTGAAAAGTGCCGCACAGCACATTTTCCAGCAGCAAGGTATCGTCGCTCGAATAGTCCTCGGGAATTATGGATGCTAAAGGCAACTGCAACGAGACGCGATATATCATTAGAAATTGTCAAACGAGCTACGTGCGTATCTTGCGGAAGAAACAGGATACTGTACTTACGTCTCTCGTTAAATTCTTCACCGGACACGGGTTTGCCACTTTAACTCCGCTGTAGTAAGCCCAATTTGCTTTCTCGAAATCTTCCAGCTGATCGAGACAGGCATTCAGCTTTTCACCGTACTCTTTGTCCCGCAAAATTTGCTCGACCGTCTTTTCGTAATCGATCATAAAAGTTTCGTTCGATTCAAAATGCCGAGGCTGTTCGACGTTTGACCAGTAAGGCTGATCCCGTGTCGGGGAACAAAGCTGTGATTTTATTGGCCCTCGTTCGATTAAAATGTCTTGCTCCTGCTCTTGCTCTTGCTCTCGCTCTCGCTCTCGCTCTCGCTCTCGCTCTCGCTCTCGCTCTCGCTCCTGTTCTCGAGTTTTCGGGTAGTGGCTGCCGTTTGTCGTATCGAAATCTTTTCTCCTGCCGATTTCATCAACGCTGAAACATTGCTTATACCCTCGATGGTCCCATACCAGTCGAAGGCATTCAATTTTTTCAATCACATCTTCGATGTCGCTCGACAAGCCAATGTCGTTGGCACGCGACTCGATACTTTGACTTTTAGGTGTCGATACATCGCTAATGTTCGTCATCCTTGATGCAAATGAAATCACTGTGGTCCAAGAATGCCGCTTACCTGCAAGCAAACTTAAAACGCTAACGATTCGCAGCATTGGAAGGCGCGAAATCGGGGCTATAGAAAACTATATCGAATAGAAAGTACATAGATGATGAAATGGTCCGACGATGAAAGTGCAGCTAATATATTATTCGTAGAATTTCTTGTCCAGCCTCGATTCGTTCCAACTAGACGCACTAGCAGCTATCGTTTAGGAAAATCACTGGCAGCCGCAACTCGGAACACGTATCGTTTCGAGGTGCTTTAGCGCGCCCACGTATTTGCGCACTAACGAACGTGTCGGCCGTTCCGCAATCGGTCCAGAGCGTCTCGTTCGTTCGCCGTTCGCCGTTCGCCGTTCGCGTCATGAATACATTAGCGATGGTGCAACGAAAAGTTGGAAAACGATCGACTGATCGAGTCCGTCGATCCAGCTGTTGCCAATTGTTGCCCGTGAAATGGCTGAATCGAAAAGGCACTGCTCGTTGTTCGCTTGCGTTTCACAGAAATAACGTTGGACGCGGAGGAGGCGGAGGAGGCGGAGGAGGCGGAGGAGGCGGAGGAGGCGAAGGAGGCGGCTGGAACGGTCCAGCAACTGCGCGAGCGAATTTCAACTGTTTCGGAGATATTTCTTAGCGTTTCTCGGCTCATCGCGACGCATCGACTCGAAAGCAGCCACCACAGTTCACCGACCTACCTAGAGACGACGCCGTCCGCCCGTCTATTTCGGTCCGTGTTGCTCCGGATCGTTGCGTTTAGAAGCAGGTGCGCCGCTCGTCAGCGATTTCTTTTCGCGAAATCGTTAGCTACAGCAGTTGATCGTGCGAGAAATCGAGACGCGGTAAACCAGTTGGCCGACCCGCCGACTGATCACGCTTCTGTCTGAATAGCGATAGCGTCCACGCATGCGCACCTACCGATGACGTCGTTTCAACTTCCATTTCCATACGGATGCGTATGCAGTATGCACGTTGCTTCACGCAAAACTTATCCAGCTGGTCATGGTTATATATTATGTAGATCAGCCGACACGAAATTTGGCAGCAGGAACCCGTTTCGTTGTTTGGACAGAAATGGATAGCTCGAGCGCCGCGGTAGGTGGCGAGGGTACGCTAACGGTCTACGCTGCAGTTTCGAGGCCCATCGATGCGTCGAACCGGCACCGTTATCACTGCGATTAAAAACCAAACAGCAATCAGAGCGCTCACTTGCTCGGATAGTTGCACGAGTCGGTCTCTTCTTGGTCCCACGCGCGTATCTTGTTTCCTCTGGTACTCGCACATGTGCCGTGCTGCGTAGCTGACCGAGCGCGAAGGAAAACAAGATCGGAGTAGCTGTGGTAGCGGTAGCAGCGACGAAGAAACGTAAGAAACGGAGGAATCGATGCGCAGAGCTGGCGAAATCGCGTCGGTCGAAGAGAAGGGGCATCGAAACTGAAAGAAGCGGCGACGGTAGACGGTAAGTGGGTGGTGTTTGCGTTGGTGTTGGTAATGGCAAGTTTCTCGTTTCCGCACACTCGGAAAACTGCACTCCGTGCGTCGCGGCGTCGCGACGTCGCGGCGTCGCGGCGTCGATGCATTTTAGGCCACTCTCGTGTCGAATCGTTTCGGTCGCTGCTACCGAGTTGACCTCGCTCTTGGAGAGGAAAGGAAGGAAAATTCGCGTGGCGACTGTGGCGAGTAAAGACGACGCCCCCGTATACGTCTTCCTTCTTTCGTTTTATTGACGAGAAGAGCAACAACAATATAATCAGCTTGCCTCCGATCTCATCGAACTTGCCTTTCTTTCTTATATTCCGCTTGTTACACCGACATGGTCAACAAGCCTCGAAGCAATTCTCGCGACCGCAGTACAGTTGTTGCTCGGCGAAGAGCAACAGTCAATCAACGAGCCAACGAAAAGAGTTGAAAATGTTGACAAAAATGCCAGCCTTTGCAGCGATCCATATTAATAGCCCAATCGCGCAAACGTTGAATATCTGATCGATCCGCTTCATCCTAAAAAGCAAAATATATATATATATATATATATATGTATATATGTATCCATTTGTTCCCCTATTCCTCGCGCATCGGACTTGACCAATCAAGGGAATACAGTTAGAGGATGCGGGGTGGAATCATCCAAGCGGGTTTAGCGTGATCGAACGTTGCGCGCCGCCACGGCAACCACGGCGCCGTTGCGTCGCGCGTCCTCGAGGTCGCGAGCTTCTTCCGCGTCGCAGTGCTCGTGATCAGCACGGATCGGGAACGGAGAACGGAGAACGGAGAACGGAGGACGGAGGACAAAAGAAGAATTCGCCTGGGAGTTTGGAAGTCGGTTATCTCGAGGTGAGAGGAAAAAACTGTTTCCGATTAGCAAATGTGAAATACGGGTAAACACTAGCCATCGGTAGCTACGAGAGGACGGAAAATGCAGAACGTTACCTATCGTAATGTCGTTTAACGCTCTCCAATTGAGACGGGCCCCGCTCGTTCAATAGGTAACGCTTCGCTCCTATCAAACAGTTCCTGGTCGGAGGAAAGTTGCATACATTAGAAAAAGATGTCGCGACAGACATACGCTTTCGTTACTTACCGGAAATAATCCTCGACCGAGAAATTCTTATAATCGTAGCCGAAGATATCGCGCTCCTCCGGTGGAACCTCGGTCTCCAAAATAGAGCGCGCTTTAGAGTTCTGGAACGTCCATTCGTTGTGCACAAAGTACCTCAGTTGCACCATACTGCAGTAAACCTTTCTTTGAAGATTCAGCAGCCTGCGCGAGTCGGAGGAAAATAGAGGTTTGAAAGAAGCGGTAGAGAAGATTGAGAGAAAAAGCAAAAAGGACGATAGAATTCGTCGGGCCTACATCGGCGGACGTCCCGACAAGCGTAGGGCAGTGTCGATGACGAGAGCTGGTAGGAAATGGAGAATCATCGTCAGGACGTAATGGAGTAGACCGCTGTTCGTTACCATCGTTCGAGGATACCAGATAATTCCTTCGAGCGGCATCTCGGCGTTCGCCTTAAAGCCCAGAGCGACCAGCTCCTTCATACTGATCCGAGTAATGCCATCGGAGGTTCCGTTGTACACGTGAACACTGGGATCCTTGGTGACGCTGAAAGCATTCGAAACGCGCGGGGTGAAGCCGATCGAATTATATGCGCTCCAGCCGTCGCGTTTCTGTACTCTACGTTTTCAATCCTCTCTTCCGCGTAGCCGTCAGCATGATTTTAATGGCTAGGTCGACGGGAAGAAAATTTCCGGCCACGTCCGCTTCTACGCGAGCCACTCTCAGTATTCCTTTTCCACCACCGACCAGCAATCCCACCGGCCCGTTGAAGTTGTCCAACCATCCGGGCACCGGATCCTGCAACGTCGATATCACTACGGCAGGGGTAACAACGTTCCTTTTATTCCTCGTTTCCTCGGGCTACCGCGCGCTTCTGTCCCGCATTAAATACCACCGTACCTATCGAGGGACGAAATATTACGCAGGGCAAATCTTTCGCGTAATCGTTTATCACCTGCTCCGCCAGTCGCTTGCTGAAAGTGTACGTGTTCGGCATGGAGCCCAAGTACCTGCGATACAAAAGACGAGCCGAATTTTTCACACGATCGGATGATAAGACTGCGAAAGACTCACTTGGAGGAAAAAGTTTGCACGATGGCTTCGTCCAACGACTCCACCATTCGAATGGTATTTCTCCAGTCGGTCAACGCAGGGTACATGCTCTCTTCTATCATCGGTTTATCAGCGTGCGCGTACGCTGTGCTGACGTGCATCAATGCCTGAACGGGAATCGCGACGGTGAATTAGTGCGAAGAAATTGTCGATCGAATAGCTTCGGAAAAATATTTGCGAGCGAGTGCCTGTACTTGCCACCAAGTTTTTCATGCTCCCGGCAAGGATACAAATGTCTCTGGTGGAGCGAGTGTTGGAAAAGATGTCCTTTTTCAGATTCTCGTTGAAGCGGACGTTCGCTGCCACGTGGAAAATGACCGACACCCGCTCGATGATTACCCTTCGCTCGACCGAGGGTATGTTCAGGCCATCGACGCTCGTGTCGCCGTGGACGGGGATCAGTTTCTCGAAGCTCGATGGATTCGCCTCTCGTAATTTATCGAACAGCTGTGAACGCGAAAGCGAACGCGAAAGCGAACGCGAAAGCGAACGCGAAAGCGAACGCGAAAGCGAACGCGAAAGCGAACGCGAAAGCGAACGCGAAAAAATACATCAACGCTCTCTTATCTGTGATTAAGTATTGTCACGCTTGTACAGTATGACGAAAATGCTTACCGGCAGTTGAAGCATTTTTCTCAACCTATCGTCGATCGACAGACCGCCCTTTGCTCGCATCAGCAAGAATATCTCTCGAACGTCCGGGCACGATCGCAGTAGCTTCTCGAGCAACACTTTCCCCAGGAAACCGGTGCCACCGGTCACAAGAATGCTGCGTCCAGCGTAGAACGCGGCTATCGAAGAACATTCTTCGGAACTCCTCTTTTCCACGGACATCTGAAACGAAACAGAATTTCTTCATTTAAGAAATTTACTTTCCGTCAGAGCGTCCCGACAAGGGTGCGCGAACGGAGCTTACGCACATCGTACAATCGGTTTCTCCCCGACGCGACGCGACGCACGTTGCCTGCTGAGTTCCTCGTATGGTTCACCGTCCGCTCCTCGCACCAACTGAAACGCGAATGAATTTCCAAAACCTCGGCTCCGCTACATTGTAACGTAGCAGGAAATGACGCCATAATTTACCATACGGTAATATGCCATTCTATTCAGTTCACGCCGGGTCATAGGGTGAAACGTTGCATATGCATCCGTTCATTATTCACCATACTAATCCATACGTACCTATGTATTTCTCCTTTTCGTTTAGTTTTCTTTCCCTCGCAAGCATTGGCTTTTATTTCAACACCCGATGCACGCACTTGCGCAACGTATACAAATGCTCCCCATTTGTTTCGTCGATCGTCGCCGTCGTCGTCGTCGTCGTATGACGTTTTCTCAGTCGAGCGTTTTGTTGCCGCGTGTCACGAGACACCGGAAACGGTGCTCCTTGGGGTCGCAATGAGCGAGACGTCGATGTCCCCATCGTCCACGGTGACTTCCGCGGACACCGGGCCACGCGAACGAAACGAGACGACATCTTTATCTGGCTCGCACAGGTTTCGAACGGGCGATAAACGACTAAATGGACGGATGGATAGACGAATAGACGAATAGACGAATAGACGAATAGAGAGAGTAGAATTTTCATTGATTTTGCAGAGAATCGAGCGAGGAAAATTTAGCGGAACGCATCTTCGATAACACCGGGGGCAAATCGCGGGTTTCGTACGAAGAATACGAAGAAGAAGTGGAGAAGGCAGCCGTGGGAAAGCAGCGAAGAAGATTCGGCGATTCGTCGCGACGGGTTTTATCCTTGGTAGAGAGACGCGTTTTCCTTCCTCTCGTCATCTACGATCCCTACGATCGGTAACGCGTCCCTTTCATCAATACCAGGTGGAAAGATGGCAGGAGTGGCAGGTTATTTCGCTCTCCAGTTTACCGATATTAAGAGGAATCGCGCGAATCGCCTCGACGTCCACGGTGGCGCGAACCTTCCGCTGCCCTATAGAGTTGCGAGCTCGATCATTTGAAACTGCACGGGACAGGGAACGCGACCGTGGCCGTGTCTTCTCCGTGCGAATCGTTCTCGATCCTATTTGGTGTCGTCGATCGATCTAGAAGGCGGCTGCGGCCGCAACCGCCGTAGCGTTCAGAGACATGCCGCGAAAAGGGCAAAAGGGAGCAAAGGGGCGGAAAGTTTCACCGAAGGACAAGTCCGAGGAGCAGTCCAAGGAGCAAGCCGCCGTCGAGGACGGTACTTCCGATGCTGACGTTAGCATTATTGGAGTGAGCGATCTGAGGTATCCCAAGCTTCGGGTGCACGAGCAATGCTCAATTCTCTCGCCCTCTTCTTCGGTACGATTGCAGGGAGCGAATGATACGAGACATGCAAGAGGAGATCCGGTTCGAGCAGCAGTGCGAAAAGCGTAGAGAAGAATCGGAAGCGGAGGAAGCGGCGACGCGGCAGCGACAGCTACGGCGAACGGAAGCCGTTCTCCTACGGTGCCGGTCGGCTTTCGCCGAGTACGCGCTAAGCAATCAGCAGGATGAAAACGTTTGTTTCTTTCGTTCGTCCTTCTCTCCCTCTCACACCCTCACACCCTCACACCCTCTCTCCACACATTGCCCTCGATGAATTTCAGTGGGCTCGATACATGACATGCGAAGGTCTGCCGGATCCAGGTACGCTGTCCGATATGAATACATTTTTGTTTCTCTGGTCGATGAAAGACGAGGAGGCGAGCATGGACACCGTGGAGAAACAGTGCCGCGTGATCACGAACGTAGGTAACCGTTGCGCCGCACTTTCGATCGCGATGCGTAGCAATCCTTCTCGTTTCAGCTGCTGCGCAAGATCGATGAGATCGTTCGCTTCTCCATCGGTATCACGAAGGAGTACGCAGCCGAGTGCGAGCTGGTGAGTACGTCTGGACGCTCTCGTCGTAGCAATTTCCTCGTTCGATTCGCCGACAGATCAGCGCGGAACTTCGGCTCATGCTCCAGCGGTGGATAGATCTCGCGTGCTACCGATTGCTGCGCAACATAGAAGCCAATATGGTACGGGAGGACACGAAGACGGCCAGGTACGTTTCCGTTACGGAGAAGGCGGTGTGCTGCATCTGGGTACCGATCGCGCTACCCGTGGGACTCGCGCGAATCGGAACGGACAAAGACCGACTGTCCGTCAGCGTGCAACGGTAGGCCACCTGCTCGATGGACTCGCGACGCGCAGCCGGACCACCGAGTAACGATTTCCGTCCTTCGACAGAAAGTCGATCGAGGTGGAGTTCGAGGACATAGATCTGACGATTAGAATGCCGTTCGACGTGGATTGTCATCGCGCGGCCATCAGATGCCTTTGGCTAGCGTACGATCATTATTCGATCGACGCGGACTCGTATCGAATGCCTCGTCTGCCGCAGCATTTGCTCGGCCTGTGGGATCCCTCCCTCGGTGCGTCGTCGGTGATTTACCCGCGGTCCTTCGATAAATCGTTCGCTGAAGAGATCGCTGAAAAGTTCGCTAAATCGTCCCACGGTTGAACGCGAGCATTTCTTCCAGAGCTTCTCGAATTTAACAAACGAGAGCACGAGGAGAAGCTTCGGATACGCAGCGAACAAGCAGAGGAACGACGCTTGCGCCTCGAGGAAAAGAAAGCGATGCTGGAGAGGATAGAGAATCCGCCGGCTTCGCCAAGAAGCGACAAGAAGAAGAAGAAGAAGACGAAGAAGCGCGGCAGGAAACAGAAAGGGCAGCTCGCGGCGCAGGGTAAGCAGTCGGAATTCGACGCAATGATGGAATCGATACTGCCTTCCAAGTCTGACTTGCTACCCTATTTGCCCACGCCGAGCGAGATCGTGATTCGGAATGAAGGTAATAGCATCAATCTCGCGATCACCTACGGTAGACGAGAAACTCTCACCGCTTCTGTCCGCAGAGGAGGCTCGGCTGGAGGCCAGAAAGCTATTGTTCGCTAGGTGCGAAAAGACGGAGATCAATTTGCGAAAGTATCGTATTCTGGGCGGAGTGTTTCGCATAGACCTTCTCTATCAACCGCCGCAGCCGAAGGACCTCGGGAGAGAGACTAGCCTGACTACACGTGAGTTTTCGTTCGTATCGTTCGTATCGTTCGTATCGTTCGCGCGTCGTTCCTTCGATCGAGAGAAAAGATTCGTTCTCGTCGTCTCGTCACGGTTGCAGTTCAATTACCGAAGGAGCCTAGATTCGTGCCGTTCTTTCGTCCGTACGAACCGCCCCAACCAGCGCCGGATTCCGAAAGAACACCCGAGATTATCGAAGCCGAAATGAAAGCCCTGGAAACGGCGATGGAAGCGCTCGTTCTGGTCACTCTGAAGTTCGTTTTTCACCTCGATTTTAATTTGCAAGCAAAAACCTCCCCCTCTCTATCGGCCTACCGGCAGGTTGCCCGAGTCGGTCCTCTGGTTCGAGCCACCGTTAATCGCCCACTGGATACCCGAGAAGAATATCTGGTCCACCGGGGATGTGCACGACGTGAAATTCAACGAAGAGAAACAAACGATCGCGTTCAGAAGCGGCCGTTTGGGCGTTCACGGCCTGGCCGCGTACAAGTACGCGAACCTTCCCTTTCAGAGCTGGGAACTGAAGCCAGAAGTGGGTAAGGGCGGTAGCGATCGCGGGGGAGCCGTTCTCACCGTTACAGCGGCCATCGTTCAAGCAGAGTTCGTTGTCAGGGTGCGTATCCTAAACTGCGATACCGCAGCGACAGTATCGGCAGGATTGCAAAAATGATTTAATCGCGCAGGACGATCTAGTTTCTTTGAACTCGCTTACCGGTGCCGCTACCGCGCCGCTCAAAGGAATCCTTGGAAAGTACACCAAATTCGAAACTCTGATCGAGGTAACTTCTCTGTCTCCCTCTCTCTGCCTCCTATTTTGTTCCCACTATGCGTTCCTCGCTCGCTCGCAAAGTAATCCGTTCACTGTTCGCAGCAGCTGCAACAGGTTGGCTGCGACCTCTTCCCGGATAGGGACGCCGCCAGCTATCTCAAGGGGCTCTCGGTGAAACATCCGATCGTGGAGAAACATTTGAGGGAGTGTATGGCCCTGCTGTCCACTTCCTACGCTTTCTCTTGGTCGCGATGGAACGTGACGCGTGACTTTCGGGACATAGTTTTGCAGTTGAAAGAGATGCATGGCTGCGTCGCGAGGCAGGTAAAATCTTTAACGCTGGGCGTACAATTCTAACTCTCATTCATGTTATCGCCAATTTATCGCCAATTTATCGCCAATTTATCGCCAATTTATCGCCAATTTATCGTTCAGCGCACGAGCTTAACGCTCTTGGTTACACCTATGCGAACTATGCGAGTACGTTGTACCGAGGTTAGCCCCGAGTTTTCCGATTTGCCTTTCGAAGACGAAGATACCGAGGTAAACCGTAAATCGTAAACCACCGCGCCCGTTGCTCCTCCTTCGAGATCATTTATCGCTTTCTTTCCTACTCGATTTACAGTTCTACGCCGACCTGTACCAATTGGCGTTGAACACCGCTGGAATCAAGAGCCGGCTGCTAATGGAACGAGTGCCGCAAAAATTGGTATCAACGGTTTCGCAGCTCCTCGAGCGCACCAATGTTATCAACATGTCCCTTTGATCCGTGCACTCGTAGCGCAGCGCAGCTGGGTGGTAGTAGCTTCAACGACACGGGCATTTCCCAAACAAAAGTCTCTTTATTCGGATATACAATGTACGTCGAGCATCAAGCGATATTCGGAAAACAATAAACGCCTCTGTTCAACCTGTTTGTCCTCGTAAAACGATATTTCGAAGGAAACACCCAGCGATATCGAGCTTATGGCTAAGCGGCAAGGAGTTAATCGATGCGTCGCGTTCTTGGATCGGGGGATGGTCGTGAAGTTGAGGATGAAACGTGTCATTCGGCGGGGTCTGTTCTCGGGGCAGGTCGGGATGGAATCGAGCGGGGTTGGCGCAGAGAGCCGACAGCCTCGGGGCTTTGCCCTGCGCAAGCAAGGGAGTCGTACGGAAATATGTGCCGCAACACGGAAACGATACGAGGATGAATCTGTGATAGTAGTCATTGCTTTTCGTTCAACGGTTGCGAACAACCATCTCCCCCCCCCCTCTCTCTCCCTCTCACCCTCTCACCCCCTCCACCACCCTCTACTAATTCAACTCGAACGGTCCGACGATACGATGCTAAGAAATATACATCAGTTTATGCACCGCGGGAGCCAGTGACTTTGTTACGAGACCTGCTCCTCCACCGCCAACCTCCTACCCACCGCATCGATCCGTCTAGACCCAAACCTAATCGAACCTTTCCTCCCAAAAATGTGGGGGATGAAAACGACCATGGAGACCGATTATCGGCACCAAACACGAAAACACGATAACAGGAAAACACAAAATTTCGCTAGCTTGCGAGAAACTCTCTCTATCCCCCCGTTTCGATATTCAGCTAAAATCTCTAGTGCGGCTCCACCGCGTATCCAGTAAGCAAAGACCCTTTTACGCGTGCTCGCTACATTCTGCATCTAGGTATTCCACCTACGTTTCCTACGTGTTCGGTTCACTCTGATTCTCGATACTTGGACACGCGTTACTATCTCCCTCGTTTCTTCTCTCCTTTGATTTTTCCGTTCGAGCAGAGGCCGCGCCTATTCCACGTGGGATTCCTTCGACGCGAAACATTCGGTGGAACGTGGGAACTTTCAATCGGAAAGCAAACACGCGTTAATTTCGCAGCTCCAACTGCCGATCGAATGGAACAGGAAGAAAGAAGAATACGAGAATGAATTCAATTGTTTAGCGTGTCAATTCGCTCTTCGTTCACCGACTCGTCGTCGGGTCGCCGGCGTCGAGTCGAGCCCAGTGCAGGGTTGTAATAAATAGGCAATATAACACCGATCAGCTGAATCCGAATTTCGGACTTGAAAAACAGTACGTCCGTCATTCTCGTAAAAGTCGAGGGGCGTCCTCGCGCGTTCAATTGAATATCTTATTAACGCTGGTAATCGTAATCGTAATCGTTAATCGTTAATCGTTAATCGTTATCGTTATCGTTATCGTTATCGTTATCGTTATCGTTATCGTTATCGCAAACTCGTACTTGACTCGCAAGCTGCTTACGATTGAGGTAATCCATGGTATAAGGCCCAATTTGCATCCAGTTCGAACTAACGCGTACTTAGCTGTATACACTATGTATGGATGTTACCGATTCGTTTGACTCTAGATTAAGTTTTAGAATTAACACGCGTTCCATCTGCAGGACGGAACGCGTCGAACGTCGCATGTACATTTCGAACCGTTTGCTCTCTCGCAACGAATCCTCGTCTACGATACCGGGATACCAGGTATATGACCAGTATACCGGAATAGAGAAACTGTTTCCGCGAGTCGGCTTTATTCGTCGGGTTCCGTGGCATGGATCGTCGATCGTTTCACGAGATTCGCCAAAGCTCCTTTGCCTCATCACGATCCGTAAACTTGCGGCGTCGAGCAAAGTAAAGGATCGGAAAGGAACACAGAGAAGAAGAACAAGAAGAACAAGAAGAACAAGAAGAACAAGAAGAACAAGACCAAGAACAAGAACAGGAGGAGGAGGAAGGGGGTGAAGTAGAAGAAGAAGAAGAAGAAGAAGAAGAAGAAGAAGAAGAAGAAGAAAAAGAAAAAGAAATATAGAGAACTTTTGGCACATAACAGGCGATCGTGGACTAATTCTTCTATGGGAATCGCGTAATCGCGGGAAAACCAACTACACCGCGATCGACCAATGTTTCGATAGTCGCCTTCGTATAGCCGCCAATAACTACGGATCTGATGTAATGTAATACTCGATGCTGACGCTCGCGCGAAACGTTCATCTCGCACCGAATCGAACGTTTTCTTATTCACGCGTTCCTTTACAATTTTTTTTCTATTTTCCCCATTTTTTTCCATTTTTTCCATTTTTTTCCTTTTCATTTAGTCTTCTCTAGCAGTTAACATGGCAAATCGGACTCGTATCGAGTTGCAGTTTGCGTTTCGCGTGTAACGGTATAATACACAGTCTACAATATACAAACGTTAGTCTAACTGGTTTCTATACTACCCGATAATCGCGTGCATACGCGTACGTTATGCGTGTACGTCCACGTATTATCGTCAACTCTATAAGCTGACACACGCGACATGTGCCTGCATGTGTGCGTGTGTCCGCGACTGCGCGAGTACGCGCGTTACGTGGTTAGGCGTTACGCGAGAGCAAACGTGTGTAGAAATTAATCCAGCGATTAACCCTTTCGCTGTAGAAAGAGCGTCCCCATTCGCGTGACTAATGGAAAAATATTCGCCCACTGCGATATATAGATAAAACGTGCCTTCGTGCCAACCTCGTAATACACGCTTGCAAGTTTTGATACGCACGCGAAGGTCTGACCACGCCCGATACACACTTGCGCAGAGCGATACACCTTGCACGGTGGACACACGGATGCACGTGAACGCAAATAGGAACGTACCTGCCCAATCGCGTAAATGCACGCACAGTTTACGAGCACGCAATATATACATGTATGTACGTACGCATACACGCTCATACGTATCTATATGCGTAAGCGTATGCATATTCGTGCGTGCGTGCGTGCGTGCGTACATAAACGTACATAAACGCACGCACGCACGCACCCACAGGCCACGCACACAAACACGCGCACACATATTATTCATTTATTTACGTACGTATGTATGCAAAAATCTGCAAATCATCACCTGAATTTAAACTCGGGAGTCTGTCTACCTGTTATCGTCAACAACAGCAAACTATTGGATATAACGCTTAAGATTAATTTAAGGTGTAACACCGATCACAATATTTCATTGTTTTCAAAAGATCTCCGACTATGTCGATAGAAAAACTCGATCAAAAATATCGCTGCTTTATCGATTTCTACTTACAAGAATTTAACATCACGTTCCGGTGTCCTGTTCCGCCCGTAAAAAAAAAGTCATCGGTGATACGGGTAAAGCGAATCGATTGGATAGAAAGAAGGAACGGAAGGATGCGCGCAAAGTCGACGAGAATCCTGGCCGAACGACGAAACGCGGCACAGTTCTCGCAGATCGGTTAGCCTGCGATGCTCGCCCTTGCTCCTGTAGCTTATGGCGCGGCAAACCAAAGACACCGTGTACATGGGGGGACGTAGAGGGACGAAGGGGGACGAAGGGGGACGATGGGGGACGATGGGGGTAAATGGGTCACCGGGTTTCAAACGACTAACGTACCAACGTACAACGCTACGTACTCGGTACGTATTTACGCGCATGCAAAACACTCGTAAAAAATAACATTCGATGTTAAATGTGAAAGCAATTGCAAAAGTAATATCGATCGGTCGCTCGAACAATATGTACACGTCGCGTAGCGTAATGCGATGTGAAACGGTCGGTCGAGCTGCGCGATTGCGAATTTCGCGATCGAGATGTGTCGTTGCGTTGTGCGCCGAGTGAAAGAAAGAGCAAGAAGCAACGAGAAGGAGATATTCTCGAAGAGCAACGGAATCATCGAAGAAGCCTTCATTTTCCCGTTTCTTCGAATGCGTCGAAAGATAAACCCACTAACACGGAAATGAAAATACAATTTGCAAACGAAGTGAGAATAGGTATTCAGAGCGCATTGCGCGAAAGGAATGTTTCGTCACGGAAAGTGCAGCCATGCAATCGAGGAAGAGCTATCCAAGTAAAAGGTGAAAGGTAAGCGCGAAACAGAGGATACGCAGCTGTCAACGGGTATCGACGGGTATCGACGGGTATCGACGACACGAGAAGCACTCTGAATAGAAGAGGCTGAGCTTCGATCGACGATTTCCGATGTGTTTGCGCCAGGCAGTAGCCACGAGTACATATGCATATAGATATACATAGGCATATACGTGTACGTGTACGTGTACGTATATGTATAGGCATAGGTATTTAAATGTCTACTCTGGTTTCAATCGGTGCCACTGGACAATCGTTTGCCGCGGCTTCGTGATCATGTCTTGCCAATGCTTCGTTTCGCTTGCTCCGCTTCCGTTCTTGCCTGAAACGTAGCGAGTCGTTAGAACATCGACGACCGTTCCTTCTGCCTGGTACAGTAGGCGATGCTTTCGAAAGCAGACTGTCCCACCTGCTAATTGTATGCGACCGATTAGTTCGTTTCGGCCAATGTTGTCGAAATCCATTACCATTACGTCCAACGAGCACTCTCGAATCTTCTCCCATGGCACGTTGAAGGAGAACGCTTCGTTGAACACCGGGTTTAATGTGCATTTGAATATGGGGGTCTTTCGTTTCTCGATTCTCTTGTCGCCGAATTGCAGCCAGACTTTTACGTACGGATCTAGACGCGTTACGAACGAGAAAGAGAGAAGGAGAGAAGGAGGGAATCAGAGAATCACGCAACCCTGTCGCCTTCGCGCGGTGCATCGGCAAGGCCCTCTCGAAGAGCAGCTTACCCGATTTCCCGTTGATATCCTTCGCCTTCAGATTTCTCGCTTTCAGCAGCGTCAAAGTCAGCACGGAATTGCTCGGCTGATAACACAACGAACACAACAGTTCTCCGCACTTGTCCTTGGCAGGCGGTTTCAAGGCTTTCCAAAACGAGGGTTTCTCCGAGAAGTCAACCTTTCGTTACCGTAACAGGATTATCAGTGGCGCCGTTAAACCTGAGACGCGGACGGGCAAGAAACGGAAATTACCTGACAAAGCGGTAGAAACATTTCTCCGATGGAGTCGTCCCTCGAGAAGCGGTCGTAGTCGAATACGTGTAAGTGTAGCACCCTGCTTTGAAGCTTTTGAATGGGAAATCCTGTGCGACGGAAGGAAGATTAAAGATTATAGTCGCGGGCAAACCGAGGTTCGAGAAGGCACTCACCTTCGAAGTAAAAGGTTTCGTTCCACCGTGGATTCAGCGTGCGCCTCTTTATCTTCGTCTCGAGTCGGTGTTTCTTATCCGGCAGAAGGGTCACGCGAACGTAAGGATCGGACGTTCCGGACAAGTCCTTTGCCGGCAACTCTTTACCCTGCAACGAATCGACGCCGGTTCAGTAACCCCTCTCTCGCCTAGCTGCGAATGCCAAGCCAACCTGTATAATACGCAGGATGAGCGTAGTGTTTTGGAAGTCGTATTCCAAGCTGAAATGAATTTGCCCAACGTTCTCGCTGGGCTCCGAATTGTCGATGTACATGTCGACCAGCGACATCGATCTGCTCTGCAGGAACGCTTTCTGAAACGGAGCGAATATCGAGCGAATATCAGCTACCGAATCGAAGGGAGGAAAGGAGCAGCGCGGACGTACCGACGGATGATCCCCCTTGACATTCTGCAGCTGCTTGTTCTGCGCCCCAGCGGTCGGAGTGCGCGGCTCGCCGGCCGCGGCGGACGCGCCGGTTCCACCGCTCGCGGAAACCGCGCTCGCTCCTGCACCGAGTCCGCTCGTGCCTGGGTTCGGATTACCGATACCACACGCGGACCCACCTGCCGATCCGGAACCGCTCCCGCTTCCGATCCCGCTCCCGCTTCCGCTTCCGCTTCCGCTCGCGACGGCGCCGCTCGCCGCCGAACTGCTCGCCCCGGCGCCAACGCCGCCCGCTCCGAGTTGCCCGCTACCTCCAGCCGAGGGTGCCGGTTTGTTCGCGGGACTGCCGGTCGTCCTACGACAAAACCAATCGTTCTTCAAACACCGAAACCGTCGCGGCCACGATCGTGCTTCCGATTCATCTCTTCGCCTTTATCCTGATCTTGATCGCGCGACGTTTCTCTACCGTTCGACTCGAACGCTTCGCCGATCGCCTTTCTCCTCTCGATCGCCGCGCGTCCCACCCTCGTTTTCCCAAAGCAAGGCCAACCGCGGCGAGATCGTGCCGTTGAAAGCGTAATCGATTACAGCGAACGCCACTAAACGCCGCGACGACTCTGCCCACTATTGTTGCAAGTATCTAGGCACGCAACTACTGTGCAATGGACGTCTACAGCCAGTATACAAGGTGTATGTATCTGTCGATCTACCGTCTAGGCATTCAAGTTCAATGGCATGAAAGTGCTCGCGCGCGGTGTCCAAGACCGCGGCGATGCGGACCTTCCGAAAATAATAATCGAACCTCTACGGAGAAGCTTTCCACCCTTTTCACTGCCTCAGCTCGCCCCGAATTCATCATGCCCCCGCCATCTTTCTCTCGCTCTCGCTCTCGCTCTCGCTCTCGCGCTCTCCCACGCTCGTCTCTCTAATAAAAAAATGTGTAGCAGCAAAAGTTTCGAAGCGTACAGCTAGTGCAAACATGTAACGAAGCTAGTGCGATCAGGCAAATTCGTGCATGAGCTCTAGCTCGCAATACGATAGAGGATAGAGGATAGAGGATAGAGAGGACGCGCGTGTTATGGGAAAGGTGACGCGCTACTGTTCTTTCGGTGCAGCTTCCGTTCAGCAAAAGTGGGGATCTACATCGGAATCGTAGGTTCAATTCGATAGAGCTACTTACGCAGATCAAGCAGCGTCCACCCGCGATACGGACATTTCCGTTCGGAAGGAAAGTTGAAAGAGAAGATAGAAGTATCAAGTGAAGCAGTACAAGAGAAAGTAAGTTAAAAATGTTTGCTAATCGTCAACTCGTAGGATACTTACTCCAATTGCGCTCTGGTTTCCAATTCGTAACGCCGAAGAGATGCATGAAACAAAAGAAATCAGAAAAAGAGTCGATGAGTGTTGGGTCTGGACCTCGAATTCGTGAAAACGATCAAACGAACGATAAGAGCGATCCCGTTTCGGTCCGATGAATTCTGTGCTGTTTTATTGCGACATCTTCTTAATCGTCAGCGTCGTAACCTTCATCTTCGGCGAGAATTCGAAAGTAAAAATGTTTCTCCAGTCGAGTGCTCTGAAAAAGCTCACTCGACAACTGCGATGGCGCAGTGGCAACGACAGCAACAAATTTGGAAACAGAGAGACACGGAATAAAAGTATCCAAGTACGAGATATATACATACATACACACATAGAGCGGGCAGATTTCGAGAAGGAGTGAGAGAGCGATCGAGGAAGTGCGCGAGAGAGAAAATTGAAGAAAGAGAGCTAGCGAGCGAGCGAGAGGGAGAGAGCTAGAGAGCTAGAGAGCCAGAGAGCCAGAGAGAGAGAGAGAGAGAGAGAGAGAGAGAGAGAGCCGAGGGGGGAGAAAATTGACCTATATCGCGAGCCATCGTCCAGACAAATTCACTCGATCACGCTTTGCTTTGACAAACCGTTTCGGAATTCGGGGGGGCGCGTTAGCTTGCCAACTTTAATCGTACGTTACGCCCCCGAATTAAGAGAAATTTCTTACCTGGTAGTGTAATACTCGAAGAAAGCAACCAGTATTTCCAAAGACCTCGTGACTGCAGACCACATGATTTTATCGTTCCGGAAGAACCTTGCTTACGATCGAGTCGAAAATGTCTTCACAATCCCATCACCGGCTTTACGAGATACTCGAACGAGAAGAAAAACAACTCGAGAAACGTCCTCCTCCTATTTACGTTTGCAACATTTTCTTTCACCAAGCCTTTCCACGTTTTCTCTGTTTCTTCCCCTGTTTAAAGACAAAAGTGTCACTCGCGTGCGCATCGTACGAACACCGAGGCTCGATGCGAAATAGGATACGAAGTACGCGCACCATACCGAAGGACGTCATTTTTTCGGCCAGCCCCGTTACCCGAGGGATTCGCTTACACGGAGCTTCCGATGCTTGCAAATGAACCGAAAACATATTCTATAGCTCTGAACGATGGCGAACGAATCGTGTACCGAATAAGACGGAAATATTTTCTAGTTTGGCCGGTCCGGTCGGTCGGTCGAAAGTAGGGGGTTGGATCGATTCCAACTATACTCGCCGGTACCACCGCCACCGTTCACCCCATTTACTACGTCACCACCACCGCCTCTATCACCGCCTCCATGACCACCGATACCGCCAACGGTGACCCCGTCCTTTAGTCGTCGTCTCTACAATTTCAATGAGAATTATCGATGTCGTTTCCGAGAGTCCTGAGCAGGAGCACCCGGTCCGCCAACAGTTATCCTACGCCTGTATGTTATTGCTCGCCCGCTATCGATTCGTCCACGATTCTAAAGCAAGTCCGCGTCGTTGTCGATATTTCAGAAACGAACGACCGTTTCAGGACACGAATATACGTATATCCATTAGGTCGCACACGTGGCAATGGCGTTCGCGAAGGTCGATAGGTACGGCGCGCGCATCGTGCCAGCATACGTTTTCGTTGAAACAGAATTCGATCGAATCTACCGGCACAGAATTTCTCGACATTTAACGGTAGACCGTTAACGAAAGGAAGCGAATAGATTTCAGGGGAGCGTTCAACTTACTCGCGTCAACCGTCGACTCATATTAGATACTCAACAGGATCTACCGTGCGTCGGTCTAAATACCTACAACTACCCCTGTTCTCTGCGACCTCTGCGACCTCTGCGACCTCTGCGACACCGATGAAACATCCACTCTCCTATCGTTTTCGTTTCAGCCAGAAGCTAGACAGAAGCGAAACGACTCGGACCACGAAGGAAAATTACGGGCACCGCGATCGATTGAAACGCACGCGCACAACAGGGGTAAGAGTTCCTGGCCGTGATGCGGCTCGGTCAATGCCGAAGAACGTTCGAGCAACAGGTTCCGAGTTGACACAGGGGACGCGGATCCTGCATTTTACGCGACAAGCAAAATTACCAAATATTCATCGAGATCGTTTCGCGGCACGGATCATTCCTCTGGACAGAGCGCACAGTTCTCACGAATCGTACGAGCGACCAGACCCCTTCGGAACGTTACCACATTTTACCAACAACTGACCAAAGATCGCCCGCTACCATTTATTCCTATATACCTACATCCGAAGAACGTTGCCCATGCTTTCGTCGATAAAGTATCGGTGCTAACGGCAGCTACAAAGATTCGTACACGGGCGGGATCCGAACATCCGCATCCAAAAGTTGCAAACTGTTCGACCAATTGCAAAAGGGAGATACTTGAAAGCGGGCGACTGGCTTCGATCGAGAAAAAAGCGGTCCCTGTTGGAATTGAGTAATCGCGTAATTCGTTAACCACCTGTTACACCGTTCACGCGTCCCCTGAACGGGGCGAGCCGACGACCGAGGACAGAGAACGGTAACGATCGTTGAGCACCGCGACGAGCAGTTGTCGCGTTTCCTTCTACACCTATCTTTGCTATTTCGCGATCACATTTCCGTAACGCGCTAACGGGCAAAACTCTCTCGTCTTCTTCTTGGCCAACTCGACACCCGCTTTAGAACTCCCACAGAAATCCAACAGGATTCGGCAAATGTTCATCGCAAATGTTGACACAGAAGCGCAACGAGTTCGAACGCGGCGGCAATCACCTACGAACAATTGTTAGCAGCGAAACCCGTCAATTGTCGAGAATTGTAAACGCGTGAAACGACGCCACCGTCTCTCCAATCGCAACCGCGTCGCATAACCAACTGAGCTTTTCCTCCTGCGTGAAGCAGACCCAGTTGCATGTACGTACACGTCGATGCTTGCAAGCTACATTGGCGATACATTGGCGCCACCTTGGTGCTCGCTAAAGGAACATTCCGGACACCCCATAGGAAACTTCTCCTACGCACCAAGGGACGCACGCTCGTCTCCCTCCTCGTCCTTCGATCTGCTGCTCGATCTACCCTTCCTTCCCCACCTTCCCTTTTAGCCCAGAACTGCCCACCATCCCTTCCCGTAACAACCCCTCTACAAATCGCGTGTCCTTCCTCGCTACCCGCCACCGACACTTCCACCACCACCACCGCCGCCACCGCCGCCACCGCCGCCACCGCCGCCACCGCCACCACCACCCCAACACCACCTCCACCACCACCATCGGCATCGTTACCGCTACCCTTGCGCAAACCAACCGTTACTTCCCCTCGATTCCTTTGGCTACACTATATTCCACTGGTCCTCCCGTTTGCCCCCTTGACGTTCATCTTCGATCCACTACCGCTTTCCATAAAATCGTTCCTCTATTGCGAACCGAGCTTTCCATCGAGTTCGTTCCGATTCGTTGTCGAAGCCGGCGAATGATGCCTTGCCACCCGACGATCTTGCGCGATCGTTCGACATGCAAATTTTCGCGCTCCTATGTACCGTCCTTCGAACTACATAATCCCTGCCCTGGTTCGGAAAACGGAAGGACGAGGCACAACAATTGGTGCTCGCGGTACAAAGACTTCCCCTTTGCTAGAACACGCCAAGTAGAGGCGCGCGGCTCGTCGAAACGGCGACTTCTATCGAGGATTGTTCACGTGTTTCTTCTTTACGTAGAAATAGCCCGAGGCATCGTGAAACAAAGTGGGCCAGCTCCGGTGTCCTTTCAATTACTCGTATCTTCGTTGTCGGGGAAAAAAATTCAGATGGAACGTAAAGGTAGCAGCGAAAATGGGTTGAAGGGGCGCGCGCAAGCGCGTCCTCGTGTCGTTCAGTTGACCGAGCGACGAGAAAACGAACGAAGAACGACGGCCAGATGACTGGCGTAGGTGTCGCAGTTGGAAAATTTATCGCCGCGAGCGATACGAGTACTGATTATAGAAATGTTCTAGAATCTAGATTTTAGCCAGCCGTTGGAAATTTTCGGCGCCTGCTTCGAAACCGAAACGTCGTGCTAGTATTATTTTTCTCACCAGAGATCGCATTGGACTTTCGCTTTACAAAAATTGCTATTGGACCCCGGGAAAATGCTATTCCTGTGCCCTCTCTTCATCTCTTCTTCCCATCCCATCCACCTCCAACCCTTTCTAATTCTTTTCACTCTTTCACTCTCTCTCTCTCTCTCTCTCTCTCTCTCTCTCTCTCTCTCTTCCCCACCAACCAATCCCTCACCCGCCCCCTCGCACCCTCTACCTCACCAATCTGCCCGTTTATCATTTGGCCGAATCATTCTTTCTTCCCTTCCTTAATCTTTTCCGTAACTTTCAGTTTCCGCTTGTCGCCAACCTTTCGTTTCGGCGACGGGCCGTTCCGCTTTTCTACACGGTCGATACTTCAAATACGCGAAACATACGCAGAACCGTCCCGACGGTGGCTATTTCCTTGACGGTAGGTATCGGAGTGTTCGTAGTCGAGTCAGGAACGCGAATATCCTTTTCGAATTTTCTTTTCCGTACGCCTAGGGAAGAGCCACACTGCTTTCATCGGGGACCGGTTATGCGCGTCTGCAAAAGCGCACGCGAGGAAAAGGACGAAGCAAAGCCATCGATAATAAGATGGCCGTAGACGCGTGAACTCGTGTTCGCGTGGCTGCGGGAGCGGAAGCGCGGGCAATTTGATCGCGTGAAAAATCAACTTCTAGACACAGTGGCAAAAAAATGCTGACGGTAGACGATGCTGGCGAATCGAGAAGGCGCATGGTATGAATCTAATTGCCTAAGTGCCAATGAGACGGGACAGAAGCTTAAAAAAAGCCAGGCAATCAATTGGTGCGCGCACTACGTGCCGATGCTTTTTAACATCCTGGTTACTCGTACCACGTCGAATCGATTACGTGCTCCACGAACGGCCGAGTTAATTTACTCACAGACTCTGCGACAAGAACCGCGACAGTGCCAACTTGCCGATTCGATTATTTTTCAGCCCATCCAACATTGCAGAGGCTGCGATTTCCATATTCGATCGTTCCCCGAGCCAAACTAGTAACGAAACAAGTATTTCTCCTGCTCGCCCTTGGCCGATTCCAGTCGACGGCGCCTAGCCCTCCGTTCCTCGGGCGAGCCCGCCGTGGCCGTTCACTGCGATCCCGTATCGCCGATACACGGCTGACGACTAGCTTCGTCGGAATTGTGTCGTATCGTGTATCGATCGGTCGATGCTTCCGTTCTCTTGAAATCCGCCGTCTCGATACCCGATCACTATTCGGAGATGATTCGCGGACGAAACCCGTGCAGCATACAGATGTCCGATCGAAGAGCGTTACAAGTCCTCCGGACTGATGGAACAATTTACTCTACCCCTCTTCGTTACGTCGATTCGTCGGACCTTGAACGGCTTCTTCGACGAATCGTATCGCATGATTCGATCGTGTGACTGACCCTCTCATCAAATTTTTTTCCTTTTCCTCTCCTTTTCCCTCCTTTCCTCCCCCTTTCTCTTCTCCTCGGTGCCTACTTCGTTTCGGACCCTTCCCGCGACACCCGAACGCGATCGGCCGATATCACTTTCCCCTCTTCTTTCTTCACTCTTCTGTAAGTCGTTTCCCCGGCCACCCTTGTTGCGGCGAGCCCTTTCTAAAACATCGATTCTTCGATCGTATCTACGATAAGTCGGTATCGGTGCGAGTTCATTTTCACACCTCCTTCGAACGAAACAATATGTATTTGGCGGTCCTCCTTACACCTTGCCGTGCATATTTCCCTTACCGTCGACGTCGTTCAAACTTTCCTCCAAGAAGGAAGAGGGAGAACGGAGAATCGATTTCGCGACAATTCACCGAGCGGCCGCGGGCTTCGAACGAGAGAGCCCGAGATAGGAAATTAGTACTGCTCGAACTGTCTGGCCCGAAAATTACAAGGCTCCTCCTATATCTCTGACAAGTCCTGGCGATATGTCGTCAGCAGCTCATCGATATTCCTCCAGTATAAAATGTGACGACGCGCTGTTAAAAATATTCGCCCCAATCCTCTCCGATCCTCTCCGATCCTCTCCGATCCTCTCCGATCCTCTCCGATCCGATCCGATCAGATCCGATCCGATCCGATCCAATTCGAGTGGATTCGTTTCGATCCGGACTTTGCGAGACGATCAATTGCCGAGCTTTAACGACCAATGAACAACAAGATAAGATTAACGTATAAAGATGCAACAACAAACAAATAACGATCAACGACAACAATTTTTTCGTTATTCAACAACGGCTTAGACTCGGCTCGATACAGCCGTTTCCTTGGTCGCAGTTAAGAGCACAAGCAATGTTTATTCGTAACGACACAAACTTCTCGATTTCTCTGCTTCCCTTCTTCCTTCTTCCTCCGTTCTCCACCACCCTTACCTCTTTCTTCTTTCTTCTTCCTCCTATGTTTGTCCCCGCCTTCGGCCGATTCCCAATCACCTCGCTCTCTGCTTTCTCGTTCGCCTTCTAAAGGTGACAGTGCGTTCCACTTGCTTTTAAAAAGTTACGAAGCTTACCACCATGCCACGTATACATTATAATTTCTCCCGTTCGCTTTCTACACTATTATTCGATGGTCATCCGACACCAATTTCGATCCGGCCACGTCACGTCGCGATTCAATTCGCGTCTATCCGATCGATGGGTTGGCGCGAGCTGTACGATCCAAAGATTGCCTCTTTCGATGCAACTGTTACGTAGTAAAAACTGTATTGCTTCTCGACGAATCCACCGGATGGGGCAGTAGTGTGTCGGAGGGTGTATAAATGATGGGAATTCTCGCCTCGGCCTGAGCGTCTTCTTTTCGAGAGGGAAAAGGAGCGACTCGCGTCGCAACTCTCGCGTAAACGCCGATTCTTCAACTCTTTACGCGGCAAAGATGTTCAGCCATTACTCTTCTCGCTGCGAGCATCCACTTCCCTGGTTTCACGACTATTGTCTCCGAGGAACAAGGGAATCGAAGTCGAAGGCGAAAGCGAAGGCAAAGGCGAAGGCGGAGCTGGCGAAGAAGGCGAAGACGAAGACGAAGACGACGAAGACGAAGACGAAGACGAAGACGAAGACGAAGACGAAGACGACGACGACGATGATGACGACGTGGACACCGATTACAATAATAAACGTCACCAGCAGGAAAAAACCGAAACGTGCCGACTCGAGGCAAGGCTGGGCAAGAGAAACCGAGTCAAGATCGAGGGCGAGATGTATTTGAGTAGATTTACGAGTAAAGAATAACCAGGGCCGGTCCAACGACTATTGTACGTTTCGGCCAACCAAACGGACGAGCCGTTTGCTACACGCGAACTACCTCTCTCCTCTGTGGTATGACCTACCCGTACACTGCTCTCATCTGCTTTCAACCCCCGGAATCCTACCGCTACCCCTATGGTCAACCCCCACCATCTCCCATTGCCTCTGCTCCTCCCTCTCCTACCCATCCTTCTCCTACTGCCACCTTTCGTTCACCTATTTCTACCTCGCCGTGTTTCTCTCCCACCACCACCCCCACCCTTGTACCTTCCCAAGCCCCCCAGCCCTTGCCAGGATCAGGTATATATTCGTTATCTCTCTACCACCCCCTCTGCTGCCTTCTGCTGCCTTCCGCTGCCTTCCGCTGCCTTCTACTGCCTTCTACTGCCTTCTACTGCCTTCCGCTGCCTTCCGCTGCCTTCTGCTGCCTTCGCCACTACGCGACGCCACGCTGAAAACCTCTCATCCTGCCCCTCAATCGTTTTATCAACCGACCACCCCTTACCGACCGATCGCGCTTCGTCTATTATTTTCCTATGCCATATCCGATCTCTCCACCTTCGAAATCTAGCCTTTCGATCCTCTTCTTCGACAATCCTTCCCGGTCTCCGTTGGCGTTTCGACTTGCGCTTTCGTTTTCTTTTCAACCTTCCGCGAACTGCCGTCCCGCGTGTCTATGGCATACGGCATACGTTGTCGCGATATCAGTAGTCGATGATGGACGCGCATCCCAGCGGTGACCCACGATTTACCTCGCTTCGCTCATCGACGCGTTGCTGCTGCTCGCGTCACAAATCGCCATCGGAATAGTTTGCAAAGCTGCTACAGAAGCAACGATATCAATTCGATCAGACGATTCTCAATTTTCTCCATCGCTATCCAGGTAGTCGATGGAACAACGTCGATAGACACTCGACGAACGTTCAACCGCGCCTGACCGGCAGACGACATTTCTTTAATACCGATAATCCTTTTTTAATCGGAGCAACGATATCCAGTTAGAATGAAAGGAAACGGCCGCGTAGTGTGCAACGTAACAAGTGGCATATCTGTTGCATTTCACCGATTTAAGTGCTTCGAAACACCAAACTACTTGGCAGCTTGCCAATTGGCACCTTCACGGCTGTTGCGGAATTTATAGCGCGCTACTTCTTCAGCTTCGCGTCGCTTACGACTTTTTCCCCAGTTTGCCGGACGATCGGGTACACCCATTTCGATTGCTATTATTCCCTGCGCAATCAATCACCACCTACGACGTACATACACATACGCAACGCGTGCAAGTCCTCGTCTATACGAGGTAGGAAACTCGCACGTACATCCCTGGTGCGCGCAACTCGACTTTCTACGCCGGATTAATTCGTTCTCCAGCCGTTCCAACGAACATCCCCAGGCTTATCGGGAAACGGTGTCCGCGACTTGATCGCGATCCACGAACCCTCGTGTACCAGCGGCGCGGCACCCGACTACCTGACTAGCACAGCTTTCCAACAGCGATAGGATCGAGCTTCCATACAGAGGCAAACGTTGAACGTCGCTTACCAAAAACACACTAGCTTACCAACGTTACTACTGGCTGGCTGATTCGCGTCGGATTCGCGTCGGATTCGCGTCGGATTCGCGTCGGATTCGCGTCGGATTCGCGTCGGATTCGCGTCGGATTCGCGTCGGATTCGCGTCGGATTCGCGTCGGATTCGCGTCGGTCGGCAAAAGGCATCCATAGATAACTCATTGTTCGCTATACCGATCAGTGTATTATAATTACATACTAGCATAGTAGCATAGTGGCAGTAGTTTAGAATTGATACTTACCCAAAAGATTTCGTACTAACGAGGGGTGTCTTCAAGCCTAAGACGCCGTTTCTCTTGGTCGATTTGCTACTTCGATCGTCGCTAAAGCTACCCTTAAGCTCGTTGCGTTCTCCGAGGTGACCGTCCCGTTCTTTCGCCTTCCTCGCCCGCAAATATAACCAAGCAGCCAAACCGAGAACCACCAAAACCGCCAGGCCCCCGATCGTTCCGAAAACTGCCATTAAAATGATGTCCCTCCGCTCCATGCCAAGCCACCTTCGAAAAAAAAAGAACCGTTCGTGTAATCGATCTCGTTCAACGTACACCCACTTGGGTTCGATCGTGTGCAATAAATGTCAACGATAAAAAAAGAACGAAAGAAGGGGAAAGGAAAAGAAAGAAAAAGCAGAAAAAAGGTATACCGAGCTGAGGTAGGCTGACCTGCATGAAAAGTTGAAAATATAACATCTTTGCGCCTGTCGCGTTTTCCGCCGTTCCCACTTTCTACGCGCACGGGAGTCGACGAGCGCGGTAATTGACAAGGACAAAGCAGGAATAAATAACACGGCGGTCGATTTCTTTCCGATCGCTCTCTCGGCCCCGACATTGTCCCGACATTGTCCCGACATTGTCCCGACATTGTCCCCCTCGCTGAGAAGTGCTGCGCGCACTGCGGCGCCACTAATTGCATCTAATCACGCGTTCGCCTCTACTCCCAGGCCGGTCCTCGCACGAATCGGCCAACACCACCGATCACCTACGTATTTCCACCGTTCCTGACAATTCGCTCTACTCTCAGCTCTCTAGTAGCCGTTTCGCGTCGCACGTGCCGCGTTTAATCTATCTTTCCAACTAAATGTGCGCCCTTCGCGGTTACACGCCTTCCCCCCACGCAAATATATATATATATATATATATATATATATATATATATACGCGGACGAGCAATCTCGACCCCTGGGGCGCAACGTAGCCCGCTACCCCATCGGACATGCGAACGACCATTTACGCGTGTTCATTACTCTTCACGCGTCGACCTAAATATTCAAACCCCTTGGCTATTCGGCTCTTCCTCGCGGTACAACAGTCTTGGCTCGAGAAACTCATCCATAGCTTCTCCGTGCTCCCCTATCTGCCCTTCTTTTGTCCTTCCTTATTCGCGGTGCATACACTTGTAGGCTGCGCTTCCGGCGATCCGTCCAATCAATGTCCATTCCTCAGAGACGCACTTCCTCTCTATACGTTACTCTCACGCATCTCGAGACCATGCTCAAAGTTTAACCAAGCACGTATAAACTCGTTGTCGGTGATCCGGTTAATAATCGATTGCCATATCGTAACAATAACAATCTACCGCAGATGTACGCACCGTGTACCAGGATAGCGATTTATTTTACGACGATCGAGTGGATTTGCGAGAGGTAGCATCCGCTATTGGTAAGCCGACAACAGAGAAACGACCAATCGTTTTAGCAGAAAAGCAATCCCGTCGTTCCTTGAAAACAAAATCTTTCTTACTTCTGCTACATACATACGCGTATGTGCACGTGCATACCGTATCCGTGTAGGTGAACTGCTGAAACGTCCAAGGCTCTACAAACAGCAATGCCGAGGAAATGTTGTACCATCATTGCACAAATGTCCTCGAAATTTTAGTCGTTGACACATGCTCTCGATACGTGCCGAACAAAGTAGACTAAACAGGCTGACGCTAACGTTTATCTAGCATTTATAATTAATAGCTTATCAAACTCTTAAAAGCTGTTTGAAACGAGGTCGAGCTGCGACGAGCCGATAGGAGCCGAGCGAGAGCGCAACAGCATAATCGAATCGCAACTCTGTTCGCCGACAGGGATCTCTTCGGATCTCCGTAAAGGTACGGAGGTGTCCGTATAGGCATGCTGAAACGTCCGAGACTCTACAGACAGCAATGCCGAGCAAATGGTGTTCGATCATCGCACGGATGCCCTCGAAATTTTAGTCGTTGACACATGCTGTCGACACGTGCCGAACAAAGTAGACTAAACAGGCTGGCGTTAAGCTTTATCTAGCACTTATAATTGATCCCCTATCAAACTCTCAAAAGCCTTTTAAAACGAGGTCGAGCTGCGCCGAGCCCATACGAGCCGAGCGTGAGCGCAACATCACAGTCGAATCGCAACCCTTTGTTCGCCGACACGGATCTCTTCGGATCTCCTCGGATTTTCGTCAAGGTACATCGCAGACTTTTTCTTTCTTCCGACTCTTTTCCCCTGCGTACAGGAAAAATCCTTCGCCACATTCTTCTCAACCTCTCTTCACCGCAAAATTATTCTCCGCCGAATTATTCGCCAATAAGACGCGCTATTCTAATTATTCTACCGCTTTACCGGTCGCACCTTTCCTACCACCATTTCGCCTCGCTACTGTAATCTATTCGCATCGCAGCCAATTTGCCAACCAAGTTCGTCCAACCCTCTCAACATTCTCCCTTCGCCGTTATCGTTATCGTTTTCGTCATCTGGTCATAGCGGTAAAGCGTAGAAAAACGCAAAGTATGATACGCTCCAAAGTATTATTTGGAGGTTGAATATTGGCAATGGTGAACCTGCGGTGTACGGTGTACAAAGCGTCTCGGATGTCCCATCAATATCGAACAACTTTTCACAAGAATAAGATAGAAAGAGCATCGGGTTAGGGTTGTAATACACATTTCAAGTCTAGCCTAGTCCAGATCTGGTCCTCGTTTCGGCGTGACATTATTTAAGGGCCGTTGAAGAAGGAGCGTCCATCATGCGCGAAAAACGCTGCCTCATCCTCCAATTTCTACTATTAACCATCTTGGGAGTTTCGCATCAGGTAAACTCGACTTTTCGATGAATCACGATAAAACGATGAAATGTCGTCTTTGGATTACTACACCGCATCAGTAGTGGAATTTTCACAGAGTTTTTCCCCTCAACCGTATACCGTATGCATCATTGGAAGCAGAAACACGTATACGCGCGGAAGGAAAAGGAAATGAAAGACTCTGTGGGCCGGCGCGTCATCCGCAAACAGCGCTAACGTTTCAAGTTTCGACAAACACGCAGCTCGCTGTAGATGATCGATGGTAATGCAAACGGGCCCACAGTAATCGCGAAAACGAAGATTATTCGAAGCATACAAGCGTCGCACATACTCGTCCTTGGAGAAACGAATGGCGGCTCAGGTGCTTTCTTCGATACCGTTCGCTAGCATGTTGTACCATCCTGCAACACTCGGTGCATCGACTAGAGACTCAATTTCTTCAGGCAAAGATGAAAAGGCTTCAAAGGTTATTCATAGCGAACAACCGAGCTCGTTCCGACCCCACGGCCGACAGTAAACGATAACCTTGACCGATGCTCGATATGCGTAACGAAAGTGAGACGTTGCCACCTACAGGCAGGCATGCCACTAATATCCTTTTTACTCTACAGATTCGCTTTGCAGCGACATTTCTCGTTGCTCTATGGTAAAACGTTTACCGTTTACCATTATTATATTACCGCCCCTTTGCCTAACAGCAGACCCTAAGAATCTTGCGTCTAATTATCAGCGGCGAGCCTCGGAAACTACCGTGCACAGAGTTGCACGCGACAGACACGTCCGCGTCGCTTTCTTCCCTTGCTTCGCAGGGACCCCCCGGCCTCCGTATACTCCGGTATTGTATTTGCGACTGTATTCTACAGGCAAATATGTTTTTGCCTATACGCGCGCACTCTGCCTATTCAAAATATTCGAGCTATTCGAGCGTTACGAAATACATAGGTCTGCACCTACTATCTTCTTTTTCTTTCCATGCCTGAATATTTCCGCGACGGACCAGGTCGGACGGCAACTGTAGAAATACAAACTGTACCAGCATGCGTCTTACTCCGCGGCTGTCGCGAAACTTTGTATCGACCATCGAAGTCGCTTTCGACGCCTTCCCGCGTCCAACGACCGTCTACGAATCGTTTCCATCTCACAAACTTCCACGAAAAGAGCGTGCATCTGCAAAAACGGAAATGCGAAATGCGAGGGACGAAGGGAAGCAACGGAGCGTGCTCGCTCTGAACGAGAAAAGGGTAGAGGAGGGTAAGCAAGTATAGTATCATAGAGCAGCCGTGAAGAAGAGGTGTGCAAAAGAGACGCTGCGACGAGATAGGAACGGGATAAAAAATACTCACCAGAACAGAGGATGTATCTTGTACTTTAAACACACGCCAAAGAAATAGATTTATCGTTAAACGACATTTATCCGATAGAATTTCACCGTGTACCGCGTTCACTGGAACCACCTTTCGTACGGAGGTACATTTCGAAGTTTCTACTTTCGGAACGGTCAACGCAACGCAATCAGCGATCGCTCCGTACAAATTTCTTAATTCGTGGGTGCGCGAGTACAGAGTATATGTGTATAGCATACGTTCAGTACGGTATACGCGTTTGCGAACTCACGAAGGAGGGCACGAAAACACGCGAACACGAGAACACGAGTTCGCGGAAGTGAAGAAGTGAGAAGGAATCCTCGTTGGTCATACTTGTTCGACGAGATTCGAATCGGTCGAGCTCGAAACGCAGTCGAAACCGAACGAAAACGATACCGATACCAACGGGAGAAACGAAGAAAGACGATAATGCGGCGCTTTCAACCGAAAGAATAAAAAGAACGGACAGAAAACGTGTCAGAGTAGCAAAATGGCATAGAGGGCCGTCGAGTGAGAAGGTGAGGAGGGAGCAGGATAAAGGCAGAATAGAGACAGGATGAAACAGGATAGGGTGCAGAGCGCGCAGACCGTAGGAGTAGAAGAGTAGAGGAAGCGATACCGACGAACGAAGGGAGAGAGGGAAAGATGAAAATTGCAGGCGACGGTCGCTTAATGAGGTAGGAAGAAATGTTTAAGGGCGAGAAGGAGATTGAAATAGAAGAGAAGCAGCAACCGCGTGGCAAGCAGCGTCGCGACGCACTGCTGCTTCGCGGCTTACAACCCCCACCGCCTCAACCCCGCCAGTTTTCCGACCGTGCATGGAGCTCGCGCCCTTGCTCGCGAAACCCACCCCACCCCACCTTTTCGACTGCGGCACACCTTGCGCCCATCGCGTTACCGTCCACACCTGATTCTTTCCAACGAAACTTTATCTCCACTTCTTCCCCTCGCGACCCTATCCGTTGCGCTTGTGCGCTCCTCGCCTCGGTGCTGCTGCTTCGGTGGCACGCACGAACGAACCATCGTACTTGGCGGATTTTACACCGCGAGTGACCTTCGGCCCTGTCGATGCCTCTATCGAACGTCTTTGCCCAAGTTTGCTGTGAACGCTCGCGAATCAAGGGTAGGCTCGGTCGGTGCGGCCATTTGCCCTGCACGCTCGAGTGCCTCGGGTGATCCGCACGTGGGTCGACTTTATCGCGATGTAATATAGATGTATCATCGTCGCGTTACCTTCCTCTCCGCAATCGTTCGACAGCAGTTGTACGCGAAACGCGTGTAAGCGTGCAAGTACCTAGACGATCGAGCTGCTCCAGTTCGAAATCGAGAGGCGAGATCAGATCGAGACAGAGTTGATACCTTTTAATTTAGAACGTCGACGCGTATGCTAGATAAATTTTGGATAACGCGACTATCTTGATTTTGACGCGACGCGTCAGGTTGTCGGGTCCTAACGATCGAGCAATCTTGCTTGCCTAATGTGCATACATACATGTGCGTGTGCGTAATATTTGTACGATACGTCAACGTACAGTACCCGTGCGTTGTGCAGCATCGGTTTTCCGCAAAACCACAGCAATATCATTACGATCACCGCCAATGTGCACACGCGTCTGCGAAGCAAGCTACGTAACTTTGTGAAATCAACAATGGGATGAAATCTTTTCGCATCTTTTCGCTCTTAGTTGCGACAATTTACACGGCTACCTAATACCTACCCAACAGCTACCTAATAGCTACCTAATAGCTACCTAATAGCTACCTAATAGCTACCTAATGGCTACCTAATAGATACAATAGATAAAATATAATAGATTATTACGAACGATTGGCCGATACGTGTCCATTCGCGACGCGCGAATCATATTGTCGATCTTACAATAATTGCTAACTAAGTATGACTAGTAAGAATCACAGTTGAAAGATATCCCGCTTCTTATAAAAGGGGGCGGAGTGGTCAAAAATAGGAGCTACTTCCACCGCGAGCCACGTGATCCGATGTAGCGACAATAGCACGATGAATACTCTGGTTGAGATTACCAATCATGTTGTTGCGAGTATACACCTAACAATAAGTAGGGAATCTCGAGGAAAACCGAACAATTCTCGGTTATATCCGCCGCGACGAGACGCGACACGGCGCGACCGACGCGACGCGGATCAACTTCTTTCGAACGTTCGTTATCGAACTTCGAGCGCAAGAGCACAGTCGAATCGCAACGCTTCGCCGATACGCATCTCTTCGGATCTCCTCGAATCTCCTCGAATCTCCTCGCATTTTCGTCAAGGTACATCGCAGACCTTTTCTTTCTTTCGACTCTTTTCCCCTGCGTACAGGAAAAATCCTTCGCCACATTCTTCTCAACCTCTCTTCACCGCCAAATTATTCTCCGCCGAATTATTCGCCAATAAGACGCGCTATTCTAATTATTCTACCGCTTTGCCGTTCGCATCTTTCCTACCGCCATTTCGCCTCGCTACTGTAATCTATTCGCAGCGCAGTCAATTCGCCAAACAACTTCGTCCAATCCTCTCTACATTCTCCCTTCGCCGTTATCGTTATCGTTATCGTTATCGTTATCGTTATCGTTATCGTTATCGTTATCGTTATCGTTATCGTTATCGTTATCTGGTCATAGCGCTAAAGCGTAGAAAAACGCAATGTATGATACGCTCCAAAGTATTATTTGGATGTTGAATATTGGCAATGGTGAACCTGCGGTGTACGGTGTACAAAGCGTCTCCGATGTCCCATCAATATCGAACAACTTTTCACAAGAATCAGACAGATAGAGCATCGGGTTGTAATATACATTTCAAGTCTAGCCTAGTCCAGATCTGGTCCTCGTTTCAGCGTGACATTATTTAAGAGCCGTTGAAGAAGGAGCGTCTAAGATGCGTGAAAAACGCTGCCTCGTCCTCGAATTTCTACTATTAACCATCGTGGGAGTTTCGCATCAGGTAAACTCGACTTTTCGATGAATCGCGATAGAACGATCAAGTGTCGTCGTTGGCTTGACAAAATATCTAGGTGACAGCGGAAGGCCCGTCTTTGGATTACTACACCGCAGCAGTAGTGGAATTTTCCCCGACTTACGATCGGAACGGTAGCTTAACTTTACGAGAGAACACCGATACGTATATCGAATACATAGAAAAAGCGAGCAAACAGGTGAGTGACGATCAAGTTTCCCGTTGCCGCGATTGGATTCTCAAAATCCCCAATTCTACAGAATGCAGATATCATCGTGTTCCCGGAGGATGGATTGACATCCCTGCACATGCCCAAGAGATCTCAGATGGAACCTTGGGCAACGGTGGTGCCTCCCGCTGACGACGAATACGTTCCTTGCGTAGAAAAAGGTGTCATCGTTAGCGAGGTAAGCCCTATACATACTCGTATATTATATTTATTCGCATTCATTATATTCATTCTCCGTTTATCGTTCGTAGACGCTGAAACGATTGTCGTGCGCGGCGAGGCAAAATCGCATTTACGTCGTGGTAAACATCGCCGAGAAACAACTCTGCGACCGCGATGACGGATGCAGTCGAAACGGCACGCGGTATCACAACACCAATGTCGCGTTCGATCGAACGGGAAAAATCATCGCCAGGTAATCGCGCTCCCCCGCGTACCGTTCGATCGCATACTTGGAGGCATACTCCTGCCAATCATTCGATACCACTCGTCAACAGGTACCGGAAGGTGAATCTATATATGGAAGCCCAGTTCGATGCGCCCGATACACCGGACAGCGTCACCTTTGACACCGACTTCGGAGTGACATTTGGCACCTTCACCTGCTTCGATATACTATTCCCGGTACCAGCGTTGACCTTGACCCGCAAGCAAGCCATCTCGAATATTATATTCACAACTGCCTGGTTCTCGGAAGTGCCATTTTTGACAGGCAAGCGGACCCACTCTATGTATACTATACGCTGTATACTAAATAGTACATTACGTTGCACCGCGGAATGCAACGAATCATTGCGGTAACTGCAACGGTACGTTAAACCTTCCCTTCCAGCCATACAAACGCAGTTCGGATGGTCCTACTCCCAGAACGTCAATCTACTCGCGGCTGGCTACCACGATCCAAAAATTGGAAGCGCGGGGAGCGGCATTTACTTGGGTAACTATAGGCCTCCTTGCACTAGATCCCTCTATACACTAGTACGCACACGAGCTACATCTATGCATATTTCGAATCGTCGGCCCACCGGCTATCGTGGACCACTATCGTTGCAGGTCGTAACGGAATAGCCAACGTGACAATGACTCGAGACCCTCGAGACCGCCTCTTGGTATCTCGCGTTCCTAAAACGACCACCGCCGCGAACAGAAGGACGGCGGAACGAGATTCCAGAAGGGAGAAAAACAAGCGGCAGCTGATAAATCACTCTTGGGACAAGAAGCACACCTCGAAACGAAATCAGAAGAGACAGCCCACGGTCGTCGATTGGATACGTTTGATGCAGGACAACGTCGCCTCGTTCCACTCCGTACCGCTCAACGTTTCAATGACAGAAACTCTTTGCCAGCACAACTTTTGCTGCGATTTTCATGTTCGTACAAGGCCGAGCTACGCTAACCGTTCATCTTCGATCAATTATCGCGCCGTAGTTTACAACGGCGTTCGTCTCTACGGCACCGAAGTAGAAGCCGGAGTTCGCCTCTGCGGCCTGATACAGTGCTCCGACGACACCATTCGTTCTTGCGGTTACGCCGGCGAGAACGACGGCGTAACCTTTACCGCGGTGAACGTCACGGCAAAGTTCCACGATTACCCCGAGCTTCTGGTGATGCCGAGCGTCCTCGATGCCTCGCTCACTCCCTTCGAGCAATGGACGTACACGGAATCTCCGACCGCCAACCAGACGGTCTTGTCCCTCGTATTGACAAAGCCAAAGAGAGATCTCGTCACTTTCAGCATATACGCCAGAGACTTCAGCAAGGATAAATGGAACAAATCGATCTAACGGAAAATTCTCTCCACTCGTATACGCTCTACTTTTATCAGGTTAACATATCCACCGCTCTATCCTTTATGTATGTATGCACGTGCGGTCAAGGACGCGACGCGACGCAAAGCAAAGAGTAACCGAATAAGAAAATAGTACGATTCGTTCGACAATGGCATTTGACGGTCCACTCTCGCTCGATTGTTCGCAAAACAATTGCAAATCGTAACCAAAGAAATTTCTATTCTGCCCGAGAGGATTGCGAGGAAATGTCGTGCACCTTCCTGTCGATACGGATGTTGAGAAACTGTTCGATCGCGAATCCAATCAGCTTCGCCACGAAATATCGACGCGCCCACTCGGATTTACCGAAGGCAAGTTTCAAAGAACATCGTCGAGAAGCATTACAAAATTCAAATGTATCTGCCACGCGAAGCATCGACGAACGAAGAACGGCAAGTTCCGTAATGTCTTTCGGTACGTTTCGCGCAATGATATACAGTCGGGTACGCGAGACAAATTAAGACAAAGACCACCGATTAAATTCACCGCGCTATTTCGAGCCGACTCCCGGGAAAGATAACTGATTTTTTACGCAGTGGCTTCTGTCGCAATGCTGTATGGCATCAAGTCTCACTCGCTGCATTACGTACAATTTCTTGCTGCGTCGCGGGAAATTTTAGCAGACGCGCAGGCCGAAGTTAGTTTGCAAGATACACCAGTGGGAAAAGTACTTGCGTTCAAGTGGCGTGGAAAGCCAATCTTTATTTATCACCGGTGAGACGCGGTGTCCTTCGTACACCGTTCGTACACCCTCATCCCGATAGAAAGAAAAACTCGCGCTGGCCAACTCATCAGCCTTGAAACATGTTTCAGACCTCAGTCAATTATAGAGCAAGAAAGATCAGTCAACGTTACAGGATTAAGAGATCCGGAACGCGACGACGACAGAACTAAACGGCCAGAATGGTTGATCGTAATCGGAATTTGCACGCATCTAGGTTGCGTACCAGTACCCAATGCTGGTGCCATACCTGGTGGTTTCTATTGCCCGTGTCATGGATCTCATTTCGATGGAGCAGGACGCATTCGTAGGGGGCCAGCGCCTACCAACCTGGAAATACCAGAGTACAAATTTCTCAACGACAATACAATTATCCTTGGATAAACAGTTCAACAGTTCGCGTGCATTCTGCTATTTAACATTAATTATCCCTATTAACTGTCTTTTCTTCCGTATCATTTCTTATAATGATATATAAACAAATAAAGGTGATTATATAAATAAAAATTAATTATAAATATTCTATTGTTGGCGGCATTACCCTTCTCCGTATAATATAATATTTCTAGAATAAGAAGAAAACTCACGTTGTACCGTTTTCATGCAAATCCATACATAATATACAAATTATATGTATTCCAATTTAAATTAGCTGCACCGGACTACTTCGACCATTCTCGACCCGGTTCGGTCAACTTCGACCGGTTGCTTCGAATTTCGGGGGCCGCGCTGCCGCTGCCGTTGCCGTCGTCGTCGTCGCTGCCACTGCTGCTGCGCACGCGACTGATCTACGTGCACGCTGCATCGCGTGTCGTCTCCTATGGAAGATTCGATTAGTTTACATATTTTCGTCGCGCTACAAACGTGCGCTTTCTCGCGTTTACTCGCTTTCAGTCGCTTGCAGTCGCTTGCAGTCGGACGAAACGCGAGATCGATCGATTGTGCTACGCCGCGTTCCTAAAATTCATTCGCAATGACGCCACCGATGGAAAGAATACAGATATTGGAAACGATCGAGAAAGACGTCATCGTGTGTCTACAAAGTGCAGGTGATAAATAATCCTCCGTTGATCTGAAACACAGCCCGGACTAGCGGGATGATTTTCGTATCATTCGGAACGAGAAAATTCTGTTTCCATTTCATTTCATTTCATTTCACAGGACAAGCTTTCGTGGAACTTAGCAAAGAAAAATCCAGTTTGAAACAAGCTGAAGCACAAACCCAGCAATTTCTGAAAACACTCGGTCACGTAGAGTCCAAACTGAGCGAACAAATTAACTATCTCACTCAAGTTTCTACAGGTAAACGACCGCTTAAATATAAGCGCAAACCTAACCGCCACAAGATACACCAGATATATACGTAACCTCTTCTCTCAGGACAACCGCACGAAGGCTCTGGATACGCTAGTCAAAAGGTGCTTCAAATGGCATGGCACAGGTTAGAACACGCGCGGAGCAGAGTCAACGAATTGGAACGTATTAAAAACAAGCCAAGATGAGCGAGCAACAAATTCCCCTTCGACTAACGAATCGTATTCAGGATTGCAATTACAATATCTCGCGCCATCTGTCGTCACTTCTTCACAAATATTTTTTCTATCAACAAAAGATCCAACGACCACTGGGCCTTCCGACTACCGACAACGTAATCTATTGGGGATTCGAGCAACTAAATTTCGAATCATTTTTCTCCTACCTATTTATTAACTATTTTTCTTAACGTGTTTATTATAATTCAATGGCACAATCGGACACTCGCGAGGAAATATGACTGTTACGAAACACAGACTGAATCGTGTTCAAGGATACAAATATAATCGAAGGATCGAGAAATACTTAAGCAGAATTCTATATTCTTCATCAATGGAAACATTCAAGGCACCGAACCATCCGCAACGCCCATGCTACGTTTTACCGTAGCAGCTAAAGAGAGCCTCGATCTTCTCTCTTCGTCCAGTTGCTTCGTCAGTAGCGACATTTGCGATTGTAAATCTGTCATTTGACATTTTAATGTTTTTACCGTTTCTGAGAGTACCCTGTATGGATGGAATGTGCAAATAAATATTCTACTTTGAAAGTGCATAAAAAGAGAAGTGGCCAGCGATTCTTTACCTATTGCTACAAAAATCCCAATTTCCCCGGGTACACGTCAAAGACGTTCTGTCCCGTATTTTATTGGAATCGCATTCCAACATAGCTGAAACGTAAATACAATTTACGATAGAATTAGCGTTATCCCGCTGAAAATGATCGCATCGCTAAAACCAATTATGTAATCAACGACCTACAAGTCGATTCTCCAGAATGTACAGTGAACCTAGCATTGACAGACAGGCAGTACGCTTCGATCACCTTCAATATGATTGCATCCTCTTCGAACTGCCTTTCGTCTGCAATCAAATTTACATTGTTTTATCCTCATCGTCGATGATGAATTAAAGAGATACAAGTTGCAGTGTATGAATTCGTACTGCAGGGTCGTGGCGGACGGGAGAAATCCAAACTGCCGTCAGTTTTACCAAATGCTCGGAGGGTATACGAAGGCGGTGCTGGTCGTAATGAAGCAACGCTCCAAGGTGTTTTAATTCCTAGATAGGTACAATGTTCCACGAGCGACCTTTGTTGCTGTTGCTGTTGCTGCTGCTGCTGCTGCTGCTGCTGCTGCTGCTGCTGCTGCTGCTGCTGCTGCTGTTGTTGTTGCTGGTGGTGCTGGTGCTGGTGCTGGTGCTGGTGCTGCAGTTGTTGTTGTTTCCCATTTTGTTGGCTGAAAATCTGCTGAACCAAAGAAGGAATAAATTGAAAGTTGCAAACGCAGCGTTTAATTAAACTTTAAACGGTCAAGCGATACTACTATACTGTAAGTAGTATAAAAATGATAAGAACTTTGAAACATGCTGAAATAGACAAATCGGCTACTTTTCGCTTTCAACTGTTCAATTGCCGATTCACGTTAGCAAAGCGAAAGCTTACTTCACACAACATGGCTGTGAATCGAAAGCTACGCTTGTTATGCATATACGTAAGTGCGTATGTGCATTCGTATATGTATTTGTGTGTGCGTGTATAATAAGGAACAATTAGTGGCACAAAGGGGTGGAAACGTTATCTGAAGAAGAGTGGAATGAAACAGCCATGCCATGGAAGCTTGCCTTGATTCGAATATCCAGAAAGTGGTATAGATTTCTTCAACCACCAATGAGCGTACAGTCCTGAAGTATAGATTGGTTTCGTTCCACCGTAATCATTTTCCGCGGCATGGTGGTCTCGCTGCATCGTTTTCCTTCCACCTTTTCGTATTATGGTTTGATGCGCATACGGCATCGGTTGCGTAAACCTTCGCTGCGTTGAATTTTCTAGCGAGCCTGTTTCATTCCGAGGTGAACGGATATCCGTACCGCGGATGGAAGGAACCAAAATACTGTCTGCGTGTTTCGATGTGTCGGCGCTATCTCGGGGTGTAGAGTCGAATGGCGAGGTGCAAACGCATTGATGCTCAAAACTATTCTCATCGTCCTCGCTTGCGTCGGAAGAACGTTTCACGGCGTTCTCGTTGTAGTGCCGATTACCAACGCTCGTATACCATTTACAAGAAGACCTGATTTCCGAAGAATTCAGTCGATAACTTTCAACCATTCCAGAATCGGCCGAACCAACGCTAGCTGCATTCGCGTCAAAATCAAAGTCAATCTCTTCTCGTATACTCGTATGGAATTGAACATCGATAACGTTCGTGGTGCACACATCAGCATTCGGATTGTCCACTGAATCTGCAAGAGCTTGTTGCTCGCGAACGAATCCAATATTTTTCCAGCGATTGAATGAAACCGGTGTGCCTAGTTGGTCCATTCTGCGGCATAATCTACCGTGGCTAATACCAACTGGGCTCGGAAGCTCGGTGAAACGTAATCGACAAATAGACGGCCCGGTAGCAACACTAACATCATTTACGTTACTATTATCGATAAAGGAAGCAACATCATTTGCATCGTACAGGGCTGGCAAGCTTTTGCTAATCTCGTGTCTACCGTTTTCGGTTGATACAGCTTCCGACAAGGACGAATCTCTCGCCAAACCTACAGTACTGAGGTCGATATCTCCTACTGCATACTTTACTTGGAGAGTTAACGTTGATTTACGTCGCGTTGTCGTCGTCGCAGTCGTCGTCGTTCTCTCGTCCATCGGCTGTTCCGTCTCAACGAAGCTCGTTACGTGTTGCTCGTTCGAACAACAGGTCCGACTATTTTTACTTTCAATCGGATAGAGGGCATATGCCGTCACATTAGTCCTTCGCATTTTCACATTACTCATGTCCGGCATTAAAACATATTGCAAATAAAGCAATTTCTTCAAAAGCTCCGAACGGATAATTTTTTTCATCACCAATCTCGCAAAATATCTCGAAAGACGAGCATATGGCGGTAGATTGTAACTCACGCGCGACGTCGTTGGTGATTTCACAAGACTGTTGGTTGCTTGTTCCTGAACCAGAAGCTCGATCCACCGCTGTTGATCCTCCTTATTTGTGCAGAATACGAGTATGCTCTCGATCATAGGCCCTGCGGTTAAACAGAAAGAAAAGAAAGGAGTAGAGAAGCTCATTTCGATAACCGGAGAAGCTTTGCCACTTGCCCAAGCGGTATACGAATAAACGGACTCTTGCCTGTAATTGCAAACGCGTTTCTTATTTCATCGGTATCTTGGGTCTGAGTGATGGTGATGCCCGTCAGCGGAAGTTTTCCCTACGAACGAAAAAAGAAAGAAAAAGGTGAACGTATAGATTCACGTATGGATAACGTATAGAAACACAGATATTCATTATACTTCATAGACGAAAGAACTCATCCTCGGACTGGCACTGAGAACCAAAAGGGTCGTTGGAAAAAGAACAAAGTATCTGTCCCGACGATCCTGCCCGGCCGTACCAGTTGCCAGAGCGACCGGTCCGACGTAAAGAAGTTCCCCGAGTGAACTCAGTTCCTCTCCCTCCCATCCTTTAATACCGCTAGTTAACACCTGAAGAGCCAACTCGCGTTGCTTTCGAATGGACGCGCATCGATCCTATGTGGTAACGAGACAACGAAAACAGACGAGCGTTCGCAAAAGAAGAAAGACGAGAAAAAACGATATTTCTTTTGATTCGAATGAACGAAATTGAAAAACTCACCGCTATTTCTCTGTATACAGCTACACTGCGTTGCGTATCACCTCTGTCAGGATGATTCTTTTCCGTATATCTTTCCAATTCTTGAAGCATAGCTGAATACTTATCTAGTCTTCGAAACGGTTTGCTTAATCCAGTGGTTAACACCAATATACCGGGGGATATTGCCCCGCTATGTTCCATGAACTCATTTAATTCGTCTCTAGAACGAAATAGCTAATTCTGGGAATTCTTGTCATGCGTATACGTTAGGGTTGGCGCCAGTGTATTCATTAAATCGTACCTGTACCGATCTAAAATGCACACAGCCCGAGGATGATTTCCACAGTATGTTGTATGGATGGTTTTCAACTTTGCAGCGAGTGTTAAAAAAAGATTTCCGATCCTGCCACCGCCACCTTGCGTTATTGCAGATTCCAGGCTCGATAACAATCGTTGATGCAGCTCCTCAATTTCTTGTACATTCCCCAACAGTTGCTTATACTCCTCCTTGCTTAATCTAAACTCAAAATTTTCAAGGAGTTTCATATTTTAGATCACAGATACCCTACCAGCAATACGTACTTACATATTGGCAGATTCTAGCGGATGCAAGAAACTATTTATCAAGCCCTGCAGCTCTGCCACGTTTACCCTTTCCGAGTCCACTATATCTTTCAACACGATATCGCGATTAAGCTTCTGATGAACGGGCGATTCTTGCATAGCTTTCTCGGTGGATGGTTTAACAGTTGAAACGTTGCTTTCTTCGATCGAATCAAAATTGTGTTTAATGAAATCAGTACCTACGATTCATACTATTTTCACATTCTCCATACCTGGAGGTCTGTATTCCTTCACGTAATTGGATGGAAACCATCCTGTCTTGTCGTGCAATGTCCCTTCCCACCAACCTTCTTCATCCATTTGCGTTATAGTTATTGTGTCTCCTTTTTTGAAGCAAAGCTGCAGTAAATGTGTATCAACGCTTAATACCAACAATAAATTTTCAAAAGTGGATCGCAAAGGACATAGATGCGATAAGAAATTACACTTACTTCGTCGTTATTCTTGCCTTTAAAGGAAAACATAGCAGTTACACACTTTGGCGTATCGTTCTTCGACATGGTCGTTACTGCGGATGGAAATAATAACGGAAAGAGCTCTAATGCCAATTCCACTCAAATATGTGCCTGATCCACTCGACTCTACTCGATTCAAGACTCAAGCCAAACCAAAGCAATTCGATTGAGTACAGTGAAACTACTAGCACAGTTTCATTCTAAAAGAAAATCGTTTTCCGTTTCCTTTCAATTTTTCGATTATGGACACAATTTTACTAGCACTATAAGAAAGAAACAGTACCGCAGAAACCGTACGTGTTTGTCACAGATCCGTTTCGATTGCATCGTATTTCTATCCTTGAGCACTCTGTGACATTTCAGATGTTACACGTCCTATTCACTCTTTGTTGCTGTTTCACACTCCGCACAATATTTATCGCCAATTCTACCTAATCCTTTTGAACGGTGTCCAATGAATATGGAAATATAAAATTGCTTAAGAACATTGAGCATCTATCGCCTGAGAAACGAATAAGTTAACCTTGTATACAGATGCCCGTGATATGTCAGCAACTATTAATACTCCATACGTGTATGAATATAAGCACTAGCCTATCGTCTAACGAATTTTTTCTCTAACCTGTATCCCGAGGCCCCAGAGTCACAGTACCATTTGTCATTTCCATGCCGTCGTTGTGTCTACCCTCAATTTGCTGTACTTCCATCTATTGATCGTTTTATGAACTAACATGCGCGGAATTCAAACTGCAATGCTATGAAGTCAAAGTAATGCGGATGGACTTTGTTTAATTAATTAGCTGCCATTAATTTCACTGCTACGGCGTTAAACACTCGTTATTTATTGATTAGATGTCAATCTTAAAATGTTAGCCAACAGGATTTGTTTTAATCAATTTGTGAAACTAATGTTAATTTTAATTGGCGACAAACAAAGTCGTGAAATGATTTAATGTTAAGTGTTCATAGAGACCTTTTTGACTTTCACGTCTATCGCCAGCTACGAAAAAAGTTATAAGGTTTCCTAAAGTTTCTTAAGTTCTTGTTAATCAGTTATTACTAGTTGATTTCTATTTAAATTGTTATTCATTTATTTCCAACATTTCGGCATGGCTTGACGCCATTTGCAACTGCGCATCCGCGCCTGTCAAATTCTCGAAGCAAGCGAAAGGGACGCCATAGAACAAAATCCAACTGAAATTAGAGACAGGTGTATTAAGAACCACCAATAATATAATAATATTGTTCGAAACTGCAGAATATATTGCAAGAGAATGAAATATAAAGCTGAAATACTCGATATACATACTGGAGTCGCTAAATATATGAATACTCGAGTTGTTTCGAAAATGCACCCGGACGGTGTCGCTCCGTTCACTGCACAATATTATCTTAATTTCTTGCAGTATATTCATGAATATCCACACAGAAACTACAGAAAACTTGAAAGACAGAGAAATGCTAACAATGCGTCTATCATATCCTACTTTCGAGAATATATTAGGCTGTGTGACATACCTTAATGCTACGAACACTCTGAGCACATCAAATCACTACGAGATCCGTTGGATGAAAGAGGCACATTTTTAAAATAGTTTGCGCTAATTGGCTGAGAGCAAGATCGTCGACATGGAAAGGGGCGTGGGGTAGGGGCGTCTTTCAATTAGGCGGGTATTCTTTGAATATCCTGCCCAACTGAATACTTTGTATTACATGTGTTACAGTATGGATGTCAGTCGAATAGCTGGATACAAATAAATTTATTAGTAATAATAAACACATATGTGGAATAAATGTTTGTAATGTGTGGTATGCTATAGAATAAGTAAACTATTTCCATGAAACTAAAATGTGCACAGACCAGTTATATGATCGATTCCTGTATCACAGGCGAGTAGTTTTTCGGCGAGCATTTCTGAGATCCCGGGTTACATTACCATTTCAGTATCACTCGCAACGTTACCAGCAGATTATAGAAAACGATTCGAAAAATAAAGAATTTTAAGGAATTCTTTTCTCCTTAGCCCTTCGATGATCGAGGCTAGTCGGTGTCGAAAGATTCTAGCCAACGATGTGAACCCTCACTAACATAAGAATTGTAATTTCAATCAAGTTAAGGCAATGGAAAATAGTTCACTTATTCTATAGTGTAACAAACGTTCCAAACATCTTATTTCACAGACGTGTTTAATATTACTAATAAATATATTTATAGCCCACCATTCGACTAATATCCATTCTGTAATACTTGTAACAGAAAGTATGCAATTCGATACGATATTCAAAAGCACCCGCCATAAAGAAAGAACAGTCAACCCTCAACCTAACACAACCAGACGGTTGCCAGCCAATCAGCGCAATCTATTTCAAAAATCTGCCTCTTTCGCGCAAAGGATCTCGTAGCGAATAGACGTGTTCAGAGTGTCCGTCGAATTAAGGTATGTCACATAGCCAAATATATTCCAGAAAACAGGAAATGATGAACACATTGTTTTAATTTCCCTGTCTTCCAAGCTTTCTGTAGTGTCTTTGTTAATACCAATGTACATTTTGCAAGAAATGAGGAAAATATTGTGCAGTGAACGGAATCACACCGCGTCGCGTGCATTTTCAAATCGACTCGAGCATGCATATACGTATTATCTGTTACGTATGCGTATATGTATCTCATCTCAGAATTCCATTATCTGGCAGCATATTCTGCAGTTTCTAGCAATATTACCGTAATATTGGCGATTCTTAATACATTTATGTCTAATTTCAGTTGGATTCTGTTCCATGGCGGCCAATTTTGCTTGCCTTGAATCAGAAATGGCGCGAACGGGACATTTTTCGAACGAGAATGCGCAGAAGCAGAGTGACACGGCGCCATATTGTTAAATCAACTTCTCGCTGACAGGTAAGCATTCTTCAAATTTCTTGTTGAAATAAGTCGAATTCTAGCAATTAATCTCTATTGAATTATAATTCATACCACGTATAATGCTTGTATGATATACAGTCGTGTTGTAGACATGTAATAACATAATGCAAGCAATTGTTTGCGTCTATTTCTTTATTGTTTTTGCATGTGCTCAAGAAACTTGTCTTTTTCTTGGAAATCTCGTTAATTTATCGCGAAACATAAAGATATCGAGTAATGTATATGCTGAAACATTTATAGGAAACACAAACGATCGCAGACAAAAATGGTCATTGTCCTTAATCAGATGTCGAACATAACCAAACGGCAACGGATGATGGTTCTCATAATCGATGGAACGGAACGGGTTCTCATTCTACCACTTGACGCCGTGCGGACAAAACATGTGGACGACATCTCAGTGAAGTGAGTTCATAATAGCTATACGACAATTATTTGTACTCTATTACAGCTGCTGCTTATTTAATACGATTCTAATTACACCTTCGCATAATATTACTAAATTACGAGTAGATTAAAGAATATTCGAGATCAATTGCTTCCATATTAAATCTTTTCTTAACATTGTGTGCCTATACATTTGCAAATCGAATATTTACATTTTCTACAGAATTCGAGTTGAATTATTGCTTCAGTATATTACAAAACTTCATCATTTTTGTGCACTTGTTTAATATCTTTGTTATTCTTTGCTACAGGAGTATGGAGAGAGCTAATTATTTGGAATAGAGGAAGGAGTAAGTTAATAGATAAAATGATGCCAAATAATTGAATGCAGCCAAGGCCTGGGTATGTGAGCACTTTAATTATATTTTCATATTGGTTTGATATGGATGTGTGAGTGACACTAAGATGAAACAACAACAGTTGAAATACTTACAAAAACAATTAGATTTTCTATACCAATTAACAATTAAGTAATTGCAATTGGAATAGGCACAACTATTTTGCATAATGCATATGTTTTTATGTTTTATATTTAAAAACATGTGCAATAACTTGGTGCATTTGTTATTGCATTGTTAATCGTGTACATTTTCCTTGCATGTCTGCATATTTTTAATGCACACTTGCACATTTTCAATGCATATTTATATATTTCCAATGTATATTTGAATATTTTTAATCCACGCTTGCACATATTCAATGAATATTTACATATTTTTAATGTATATTTGAATATTTTTAAGACACAATTGCATATTTACATATTCCTAACGTATATTTGAATATTTTTAATGCATGTTTACATATTTTCAATGTACGTCTACATATTTCTAATGGATATTTACTAATTTATCATGCATACTTATTTTTCATAAATATCAATGTTAACAAACACTAGATAGGATGAATGTGTTTTATTTCAGAATATTTTGTGACCGCGCGCAATGCGGTCGGTAGAGTCAATATCTGCCTCGAAGTTACCTAGCTTTTTCAGAGCAACTGGCTCTGCTTAAATTTTTTTTTTACACTTTAGCTACACGCGATTGTAAAATCAGTGTTTTTCACGCACTAGTTATTTGTACTATTATCAGAGCACCGGTGCTCCTTTTCAATTATTCGAATCGCGAAAGTAGCATCTTAATTTGTTCGCCGATATACTTTGCGGTCGCGTGCATAGTCTTTTATTTAAATTTTTTCCTTATAGTCGCTATCGGAAGTAGAGTCAGTGCATCACTGAATTGGATGTTTTATGCGACACTGATGAAATGAGAAATGTAAGTATCATGTAGAGACGCCATTTTGAATTCTTTTGTTCTTTGCCGCAATGAAAGGCGGCAAAGGATATCAAACAATTAATGTTTATTAAAAATCTGTTAACCCTTTCGTTCCGTGCTCTATTCGACTAATATCCATTCTGTAATACTTGTAACAGAAAATATGCAGTTCGACACGATGTTCAAAAACACCCGCCTTAAAGTAAGAGCGTCATACCCCCCCCCTGCCATCACACCAGTTACCAGCCAATTAGCGCAATCCGTTTAAAAAATCTGCGTCTTTCGTCCCACGAATCTCGTAGTGAATAGACGTGCTCAGAGTGTCCGTCGAATTAAGGTATGTCACATAGTCCAATATATTCTCGAAAACAGGAAATGAAGTACGCATTGTTTTCATTTCCTTGTCTTCCAAGTTTTCCGTAGTGTCTGTGTTAATATTAATGAATATTTCGAAAGAAATGAAGAAAATATTGTACAATGAACGGAATCACATCGCGCGGCGTGCATTTTCAAATCTACTCGAGTATGCATGTACGTATTATCTTTTACGTATGCGTATATGTATCTCAGCTCAGATTTCCATTATCTTGCATCATATTCTGCAGTTTCTAGCAATATGACTATAATATTGGCGATTCTTAATACACTTATCTTTAATTTCAGTTCGATTCTGTTCCATGGCGTCCATTTCGCTTGCTTCGAATCAGAATTGGCGGAACGCGTTCGAACTTGTCGCGGACAGGCGGGAATGCGCAGGACCGAACTGACGACGCGCCATATTGTCAAATCAACTTCTCGCTGACTGGTAAGCGTTTTTCAAATTTCTTGTTGGAATAAGTAGAATTCTAGCGCTACATCTCTATTGAATTATAATTCATACCACGTATAATGCTTGTATGATATACAGTCGTGTTGTAGACATGTAGTAACATAATGCAAGCAATTGTTTGCGTCTATTTCTTTATTGTTTTTGCATGTGCTCAAGAAACTTGTCTTTTTCTTGGAAATCTCGTTAATTTATCGCGAAACATAAAGATATCGAGTAATGTATATGCTGAAACATTTATAGGAAACACAAACTATCGGAGACAAAAATGGTCATTGTCCCTAATCGGATGTCGAACATAACCAAACGGCAACGGATGATGGTTCTCATAATCGATGGAACGGAACGGGTTCTCATTCTACCACTTGACGCCGTGCGGACAAAACATGTGGACGACATCTCAGTGAAGTGAGTTCATAATAGCTATACGACAATTATTTGTACTCTATTACAGCTGCTGCTTATTTAATACGATTCTAATTACACCTTCGCATAATATTACTAAATTACGAGTAGATTAAAGAATATTCGAGATCAATTGCTTCCATATTAAATCTTTTCTTAACATTGTGTGCCTATACATTTGCAAATCGAATATTTACATTTTCTACAGAATTCGAGTTGAATTATTGCTTCAGTATATTACAAAACTTCATCATTTTTGTGCACTTGTTTAATATCTTTGTTATTCTTTGCTACAGGAGTATGGAGAGAGCTAATTATTTGGAATAGAGGAAGGAGTAAGTTAATAGATAAAATGATGCCAAATAATTGAATGCAGCCACGGCCTGGGTATGTGAGCACTTTAATTATATTTTCATATTGGTTTGATATGGATGTGTGAGTGACACTAAGATGAAACAACAACAGTTGAAATACTTACAAAAACAATTAGATTTTCTATACCAATTAACAATTAAGTAATTGCAATTGGAATAGGCACAACTATTTTGCATAATGCATATGTTTTTATGTTTTATATTTAAAAACATGTGCAATAACTTGGTGCATTTGTTATTGCATTGTTAATCGTGTACATTTTCCTTGCATGTCTGCATATTTTTAATGCACACTTGCACATTTTCAATGCATATTTATATATTTCCAATGTATATTTGAATATTTTTAATCCACGCTTGCACATATTCAATGAATATTTACATATTTTTAATGTATATTTGAATATTTTTAAGACACAATTGCATATTTACATATTCCTAACGTATATTTGAATATTTTTAATGCATGTTTACATATTTCCAATGTACGTCTACATATTTCTAATGGATATTTACTAATTTATCATGCATACTTATTTTTCATAAATATCAATGTTAACAAACACTAGATAGGATGAATGTGTTTTATTTCAGAATATTTTGTGACCGCGCGCAATGCGGTCGGTAGAGTCAATATCTGCCTCGAAGTTACCTAGCTTTTTCAGAGCAACTGGCTCTGCTTAAATTTTTTTTTATACACTTTAGCTACACGCGATTGTAAAATCAGTGTTTTTCACGCACTAGTTATTTGTACTATTATCAGAGCATCGGTGCTCCTTTTCAATTATTCGAATCGCGAAAGTAGCATCTCAATTTGTTCGCCGATATACTTCGCGGTCGCGTACATAGTCTTTTATTTTTATTTTTTTTTTGTAGTCGCTATCGGAAGTAGATTCAGTGCATCACTGAAGGGGATGTTTTATGCGGCACTGATAAAATGAGAAACGTAAGTATCTTTTAAACAATTCTCAGTTTTCCGCGAAGAATTAAACTCTGTAGATTTATCGGTAGATTTTAATGTTCTTCGCTTTCCCGCTTAGTTACAGTTTGCATACTTGCTGTCGATTGAGTAAAATTGGGATGCCTCTGCGACGGTCCTGATGCCTTCCACGAGTGTTTCCCCGGTATCCGCAATCAACGAAGTAGTGAGTCGCATGCGTTTCAGTTCCTCCGGTCCCCAATCATGCCGTAGGACGATTGGTCTAAATCGGCACGGGTGACTGGTTGTATTTTCTAGTAGTTTTGCGAGCATAGTGATTTATTATTTTCTTGTGTATTATTTGTTATGTCAGATTAGATCTGCCTTCTTGTATTCCGCGTCTTTCAATATAACATAATCATGAACCATAGAAATATGTCTTACACAAAAAGTATTTCATCAAATAAGCACTGTTCTTCTATTTCGATAAAAATCTATGATTATGACATTAATAAAGACATTGAACAAATGTATACATAAATATTGAGGACCTTCTGTACTAAATTTATAATTGCATTTATAATAAATTGAAATTTGTTTTCACTGTTGAGCAGTGCAGAAGTCGGATACCCTCCGATTTCGTTACTGCAAGTGCTTCATGATTATAGTAACCGTGTATTAAAACAAATTAATATAACGATACGTATATTAAAATCAGAATTTAATATTAATTTCCATATGAAATTTATTGCATATCAGGTACAAGAAGGCACTTTGTATACGGATGGATTTTTAAATCGGAGTAGCTATCTTGAACACTTTACTTCGATTAAGAAATCACCTAAGGCTTATTTAATATTTTCCGTATTTTTCAAGTAAACATGTAATTGCATTACTTATTATAGTAAATTCAGTTTCAATAACAGTCATTTCTCTTAATAAATACATTATTTCCTAAACATTTTCAAGTTTTTGTTGACATTTCATAAATTACAAAGTCGAGTCATTTTTAAAAAGATTGAAAATAAAATATGCTGCTAGCCATTGCAATTTTACGTGTACTAATCATCTTTTTAGATCAGGATTTTCAGGTTTAACCCCTTCCGTGTTCATTGGCAGGAACTCACTCACGTGCCCAGGTGCTACTTGGGTGAGTGAAAGGCAATGGGCACGACGATCATATGGTTTTATATTTATGACAATGTTTGGCGGCTGACACTTGCCAGCGTATCGTGCACGACGTACTTTCCACATTGCGTTTGCGTGTGCGTGTGGTTAGGCTGTGGAATGCGTCGGCTCGGGGATTTCATAAAAAATAATAAACGTATTTATTCCAAGACTAAACGATTTCACGAACAGCAATGTGTTTCACAATTGCAAATGCACATTGAATATCATAACGATTTACGTAAATATAGCAACGAATAGAGTGCCATACGAACCGAATGTACTTAGTTGGAAGAAAATGTACAGTATATTTTACAATCCGGGTTTGATACGAAAGTAATGCAGAAGCATATACGTTTACGCAATGGTCGCTAGCCTTTGTCAGCCGATTTCAGGAATTGGTACGTATCCTTAGAGTGTGAATGATTGTATGCCAAGCTCGGGTGTCGGGGGCGTCCCGGGGCGTCTCTCTAGTGTAGGCTCTTGCACCCGAGTGTTTGATTGAGAAACGTGGAATGACGTGTGTTTGCGTGAATGCTTTGCCATTTTTTAAATATAGGTCTAGGCAGGATAGGTAGTGTACCTTCTGGTGTGCCTGATAGATATAAGTAGGTAGGGCCGGGCAGGTTGACACAGTCTCTGATCGGGTAGGCACTACTTCGCGTGTTCAACCTGTTTCAGGAAATTTGATTTGAAAAGTCGACGGTGAAGCTGTGGCGCGAACGAAAATGCGATCGCCTCTGGCTTTGCCTATCGATTTCTCGAATCCTTCGCGGTCGTGGTCGCGATTTGGCTTCGAAACGAACGTGTTACGTTATGCTCGAGGCTGCACGTGTAGGCGAAGATCGATTACAATTTTAATCGTGATCTTTACGATTTTCCATAATCGCAAATTTTTACGATTGTATTTGGTCGTGATTCGTCCGCGTGTGTTTCATTTAGCTACGCGGGTTAGATTTTTATTTGATTTTATTTTTTCTTGCGGATAGAGTCTCGAGCCTAGACTAAGTTTCAGCGGGCATTGCGCTCGAAGAAAAGAAGAAGCTAAACGCCGAAGAGGCCCGACAAACTGTCTCTCAAGAGGGCAACTACCAATGGCTCTGCATCCTTTGGATGGAGAGCCATTCTTTGTTACTATTTTGTCACTATGCTCGCTGTTGTATACCGTAGTTGTAGCTTATCGTTTGGCCAGCGCTATTGTCTGGCCCACCGTCATCGTATTGGGCAAATCGCGATTATTATGAGCGTCGCGTACGACTGAATACGGTTTGCATTAGAGTTGCGAATTAACACAGATTGCGGTTCGAGTTAGTGTTGCTTTTATATTAAATTATACTTGCGACAAGTACTTTCTTTTAGCGTTGCGACAGTAATTTTCGCGTCCCTTTTCTCGACAGGTTTTAATTAGCATTTTAATGTTACAGTGCTGCAATATTTTTAAATCGCGAATATTTTTCTTGGATTTCCGGGTAGCGTTCCGATGATAAACGATCGCGATTTTGAAGTAGCGCTGCGACCACAATGAAATGCCCAAATAGGTTCCTGAGTCACCGAAGCCACCTATTAAAGTCGCAGAAGGTGATTGCTTCGATGGTAGTCTTGGATGCGACTACCATGACATATCCGTTATTAGTGTTGCGAATTAAAAATTATGGGTGCAGTGAATTATTATTTTTCGTTAATATATACGAAATACTAGATTAAAGATAACGACGCACCATACCCGATTGACTTTGCAAGTAATGCAGTAAATTAGTGTTTCGAGAAAAAGAGATTATATACTTACGGTTTTCAATCGGGCTAATAACAAGTGGACGATAATTGATCTCTTAATCTCTTTTGCTTCTCACCTTTTTATTAACACTAAAAACGAGTTGTTTCATTTTAGTATCCAAGTAAATGTTACTATTTGTAATTCATAATTATTATTCGGCATATTTGTATTTTGGAAGAACATGCTCCCTCTCTACTACTGTACCATTTCTTCACAATTACTAATGTCGTAAATTAGTTTGTTACAGAATTATTAAGGTAAAGAAGATGTCAATATAATAGAACACTACACTCAAGTAAATTGCAATACGTAAGTAATCAGAGGCTCACAAGGGGTGCTGTGTGGATCAACTAAATCGAAAGAAATCATATGATTCAAAGGAAATGGTAGAAACAATCGGGCTATCGTACCTAACAAATATCACTACATTCTCATAAACTTTGATGTGTTTCAGGTCGCAGGATCACGATTTTAGTGAAAGAAGATTCATTACAAAATATATCTTTCCCCTTTCTCTATATCCCTTTAGGTTTTCAGGCAGGCAAACGTTTCTTCGATTAAATTATCTTTTCGATTAGGCAGGCAGTGTTTAAGTTAAGATAAATTTTTCGTCAGGCTGATGTTTTCGTGTGTTTCAGGTGTATGATCAGAACTTTCTCCAAAGAACTTGAAGATTAATCGTATATCTAAATTAAATCAATTCCCATATAAAATTAGCTTTTCAGTCAGGTAGGATGTTTCAAGTTAAGATTTAATTTGCCTTAAGTATATGGTCATTCGTTCGAACTACGACTATGCTAATTTATATTATAGACTGTATTCTTTAGTTTAAGTCAGGTCTAACAGAATTTTTATTTCCAGCGTTCGCCATAACCAAGTTTAGTATTTTAATACATCCTGTTTACTTAAACTAACTATGAGTTAATGTGCATTATAATCTTTATCTTTTACTTCAAAAGGTGCAACAGAATTTTTATTTTCAGCTTTCGTTCCAATTATTTATCTTAAAACATTTTACTTACTTAATCAATGTATATTCTAATTTATATTATAATCTTGATTTTCTCGTTCGTCCAGGTTTAATAGAATTTTCATGTTCAGCTTTAATTATATTCATGTATCTTAATACTTCCTTCGTAAAGTTGTAAATGATAAAATTTGTAAACAGATGGAGGATGGGGCGCGGCTAGGGCCGCGCGGGTCTCCATTCGCAGCAACCTCCTCGTGGTGAGACCTGGGCAATCGATGTTATTCGTCATACATTTACCAATTCTATCACTTATTCTTTTGCGATACAATTGTTAAACGCATGATCAGAGCGTCGAGCGAATAGGCTGCGATTTTAGGAATAGACAAATCGGCTAATTTGTCGGTGGCGCGGGAATTCAGGCCGAAAAAAGACATTGGCCGATTCGTCTATTGCTATATCTCGTCGGTGCTTTTGACACAGACAGCGGCGAGATGTAAGAGTTCATATGTCTCGTTTGTGGAAATTGCTTCCTTGATTCCCCCATAGCATTTACATACATTCACACAATTGCATGACTCCTGTCCCCAACAGTTCTTAATAAATATTAGCGCTTCAACTTATCACTGGATAAAATGAATAAAAGTAACTGCACCCGTGTTCAAATCAACATTGAATACACATAGCCAATGATAGCATTTAATATTTATTTTCATATGATATAGCCAGAAAAACTATAAAAAGTGTGATTTCATGGGTAGCAATATGTCTTCGAATCGCAAATAAATATGGAACTCTCGAGGTTCCACGTGTAAGCGAACATCGATTATAGTTTTAGTCGCAATCTGTACGATTTTCCATAGTCGCAAATTTTACGATTATATTCAGTCGTGATTCGCCCACGTGTGTTAGATTTTTATTTTATTCTTCTTATTTTTCATTGCGAGTAGAGTTTCGAACCTGGACTAATCGTAAGTCTCGGCGGGCACTGCGCTCGAAGAAAACAGGAGGCGAAAAGCCGCACACACGCACTGTAATACTTGGAATAAAAGAAATACAGTTCTATATGAAATTGAAAAGACTTTGGCCTTAACGGAAGATCCGCACCCCTAACGTCAACCCAGTTTCCCGTTAATTTAGAACCACGTATTTAGAATATCTCCCTCCTTCGCCCCCTGTTACTAGTCTGGTTAACATGTTTGTTGATTTTAGAATTATTAACACGTTGAATGCCACGCTAATTTTACATGGGTTGCTTGTGGCGCCAACATGAATTTTTTATTGTGATAGTGATACATATTATGTTGAAATATAATATTATCTACAATAGATAATTTGAGGTGTATAATCGGGTTTAATGGAATTTATTTTTCTGGGGATCACAATTGAGTGCCGGTCACCGGTGACCCCCATGGCAGTCAACGTGTTAATAGAATGATTAAGTAATAGAATATTGCCTATCCAAATATGGAAACAATCAGAAGCTCGAAAGTGAAGTTTCATGGATAGAACAAATGGAAGGAAATGATACGATTCAAACGAAATGCGACACATTACTGTTGAACGCATGCGCTGACTCTTTGACTCTCCTTTTTTTCCATAATCACGAAATGAGTATTTTGCTAAATGCATTTGCCAGATGCATCAATTCATGGGTATAATTGTTCGAAGGGTAAAGGGCAAGCGAGGTGAAAGGTTGGTAGAAAAATTTGCTCGTGTGAATGAGAAAATGGTGTCTTTATTTTACCAATTTACATGCAGCTCGTGTCATCTCATTCGTAAAACAATGGCTTACTATCGGAATCGGCGTACAATTCCGATTACACGACATTTCGGAATGTATTGCCCATGATATCTTTGTTAACATTATGACGACCTGTAATGTTATGAAAAAGGGAAACACAGACATTGGATTACGATGATGATGCGTTAACATCATTCGGTGAACACAATTTGCTCGGATAGTTTGAAAAAAAAAAGACAAATACGCGCATGTATGTACATGTATATGGATATATGTATATGTATAATGTAATCCTAATGAAACAATACCTAGCTTTCAGGTATATGTTCAGGTATAGAAATACAAGTGGAAAAGAATAGAAGAAAGAACGAACCGTTAATAATGGTGCGATCGCGGTCAACGAATTGCCGTCATGGTAATAATTGTCATCGCTAAGCATCGGTGCCATGATCTTCCAAAATAAAAATCATCGACCCCTCTTGCTAGTAACGAACAGTATGCAAACAACGATTTTTTTATATACGTAGATAATAATAACAAGTAAATAAGACACAATAAAATCGGTGCGGTTTGACTGCGCACACAGGTACACGGAGATAATAACATCGATCGAAGAAATTGCCTAGTCGGTAGGCTCTGGTCCGCAAAATATGGATATACCTCTGTACATGCATATATCTGATCGCAAACGCGTTCACATCGAACGAGACTCTGACGAAAAATGCATATGTATTCGTCACCTTGCGCCCTTGTCATTTTCCGTAACTCGGGAGCGGTACGCGTGGTCTACGCGAACTTATTCATATGTACGTCGTCGATGAAGGGATACGGTGTTCGGCTCCTTCGAGGAAAGCTCGTTGGCATCGGATTGAGCTTTTCAATCAAATGGAAACTATCGGTCACGAAGGATTGTTCAAGGTTTTATGTATTTAGATGGACGGATAATCATCGCCGAACATCGTACTCTCTCTCTTTCTCTCTTTCTCCCCCTCATACTCGCATTCTCCCCTCGAAACGGGAATATGTAACCCATTCTTTTTGTCACCTCTTCCAGTTCCTCCCTTTCTACCCTTTGTCGAACTGGTCCTTACGTTTGCAGTCGGCCCTTCCGTTTTCATACTCTTTCGAAAGAAAGGAGAAACACGTGCGCCCGTGCTCCTGTCGTTTAACGTCGCTGCTCTCGTCGGCAATACGGCCGCGGGGAAAGCAGAGGACGGTTTCGTCGAAATAGACAAAAAGGAAAGGAGCGCGATGAAGGAGTCTCCGTTCTTTGCTTCCTCGCGCTCCTTCGAACGCGCAGCTCCTTCTTTCGCCACATCCTATTCGCCAACCCGCTTCAAGATTGATCGCGTACGAATCGAAAGATTATAATTTGCTTGCCACTAAAAAGTAAACGCAACATTTCGCAGGCACGAGCAACGCGCTTTTTAATCAATAATAAGTAAAAGGTATTAAGTTCGCTTCGTAAATTGTAATCCGAGATTAGACGCTGAGTGAAGCGCGGTAACGACGCTACCGGTAACGATTGTTTCCTTTCAAATTCCACTCAATGGACGGGAGGTTGTAATTCTGTTGTGGCTGCAAGATAGCAATACAGGCATAGGCAAAAATGAACTTGCAGAACAGTCTATTGGAATGCGTTATATCCGGACCGCCGGAACGTTCAGTATACGAGCAAGCACCGATTCACTTTCTGATACGCAGTTTCTGCTTTCTGCTGGAAAATCAGAAAGAATCTATCTAGGAATTTCATCGATGAACTCTAAGAAACGACGAAATACTTTTTTCATACCATCTTGCAAAATAAATAATAATCACTCTCTTGCTCTCTATCCTCTCTACCGCCTATTGTTGTATGGATCGCTCGAACGATGTACGGAGTAAGGCGTCAAACTTTTGTACTGTTTGTTCTCGATGGTATTCGAATCGTCGAACGTCGAGGCAACATTTCCTACGATCTAACCGCAGAACTGACATTGAAAAAATGCAAATTGACGTAACTCGAACAAGTATACTCTGGCGTGTGGTTTTTATATATATAGGTCTGTGACACACACTCGATTCCCACGTTTCTCGTAATGTGGGAGTAAATGTGTCAGTAGCCACTACATGTACCAGTTCCTTGAATATATCGCGTATGCGTATACGGATATGTAGCACCAATAAGGGAAAGAAGGGAGGACTGTAAAGCTAGATCGAGGGTAAGCGAAGGATTGGTCTGCACCGTAACGATCACCACGAGCGAACAAACTTAAGGCATTTATCGAGTCACCTTACGGCCAGATTTCTTAACTCCTTGCGGATTAAATTTAACAAGGCGGCATTTCTCGAATGCAGAGTTTAACAGATAAAATGAACCGCAAATACTCGATCGAAAAATCAGCTGGTGCCTGCGTGAGTCACGGGGGCACATATGCTATGCGAAACGGCGAGGGAGTGGTATTTAAATACAATATACATAATACGTATAAACCTGTAGCCTGTTGTACGCGTAACCAATCGAGCGTTCGACCACAATTTACACGCCTTTATAATTGTACAAATGTTCGCTTTAAAATTGATCCATTTCGTTGGTCCATTTTTTTCTTTCCTCATCGTGGTACGTTTCGATTCTTCACTACAGTTTGTAATAACTGTAGGCAATTTAGAAGTAGTTTCCTTACTCTCAGATGGGGGTTGCTATATAGCTAGCTAGCTAGCTAGCTAGATAAATTGATAGATAGATAGATAGATAGATAGATAGATAGATAGATAGATAGAAAGACAGACAGTCAGACAAATAGATAGATAAACAGATAGATAGATAGATAGATAGATAGATAGATAGATAGATAGATAGATAGATAGATAGATAGACAGATACATAGATATTTAGATAGATAGAGAAATGTATGGTATGAGAGGGAGAGAGAGAGAAAGAGAGAAATATTAAAATAATAATCTTGTTAAGCAGCAGGAAACATAAGAAATAGAAGTATACGAGGACGAAAGAAGCAGATTTTAGGCCTCGATAAATTGTGGATGCAATGTAAAATCCTAAGAAGTAATATACCTAAATGCGAACGAATGTTACTGCAAAGTGTGAGGTATATTGGAAAGAAATATTGGAAATATTGCGCGTGGATGGGAGAGAGAGAGAGAGAGAGAGAGAGAGAGAGAGAGAGAGAGAGAGAGAGAGCTAAGGAAGCAGGAAGCAACTTGTTGTTTTAATTAAAAAAGGTATTAAACCGCGATGAGCGTTCAATTGAAACGGTTAGAGAACGTGCAAATTTTCGCAACTTTTAGACTTGCTATCTCTCGCCCATACTTTACCTAACAAATTTCGTACTTTGAGACTAGTACTTGTGCGACTACCCCGATATTTTTTCGGTGAATTGTTTTCGGAGCAAGAGCCTAAGGGTGATTTACTACGATTTTTCCGCGACCTCTTTCTGAACAGGTCTCTGGTTCTTTCGGGATTTTCAAGTTTCAGACGAATCTGCGTGAGTAACCCAACAAGAAGTTCGTCAACGTTATGATTGATCCCGACAGATGTTTCGATAAATTTGCAATCGTACGATGTAGCCATAGACTTTCCTTCTGTAACAAAAAATTTGAACGAGTTACTCGTACACTCCCCGAGTGTACAGTTGCAGCGTGCAGCGTGTTTGTATGATAATTTGATATACAGAACGACATGGCACGGAGCGAAGGGAGGCATGCGAGAGAGGAAACGAAAGAACGAGATAAAACGAGAAAAACGATTTCGGACGGATATTCTTCTCTTACAAGTGTTTTCATCTAATGGAAGATTAAGTAAATGCTTGGACGCGTTCAAGTTATCGGACGAAATTAATGAAGGCAGCATTAGAGGGTGGATGCCGAGGCAGCCTGGGTATCTGTTGGGCTGCTCTTACCTTCGGTCGAAACCAATCGACTGCGAACGAGGTCGGCTTTGTTTCCAACAAGGATCACCGCTCGAGCCGATACGTAATCGCTCCGCCAAAGTGTTTGCAAAACTTGTTCGGCCACGCGCACCGAAGCACGGTCGGTCATGGAGTAGACGACGCAGTACGCGTGCGGTTCGTACGTGGTTATACATGTTTCCGGCTGCAAAAAGAATCCAATCGCAGAATCGCAGTGGTTCCTATCGACCGAAATCGACAACGAGTATTTATACGTGTACCACTGATAGGAGCACTTTGATCAATCGTTCTTGGCCGAACGCTTCGTTCTTCTTCGTTCATCTATCGGGACCGGAACCGGCATTTTCCTCTTTTCTCCATTCTATTTTCTTTTATCGCTTTTCTCTTTTCTCTTTTAGCCTGATTTTCGTTTCGCTTCGACACGGCGAGCACAACGGGATCGTATACGTCGTACGGCGACTCGAGGTAGCAGTGGTTCGCAGGCTAGTGCACGCGACGTAGATGCATGCACGGGTGTAGGTAGATATACGCGGTTCGATCAATCGCTGGAGCATTTTACGGTCGACCGATAGTTACGGTTCGATGATCGTCAATCGGTGCGCGGGATAAAAGCTCTGCTAACCAGCTTGCCGCCAGCGTCGCGCGCGATCCCATCGCGCTTTCCCTCTGGCACGCACACCTCCGTAGCGTCTATGTATATCGACACATTGTAATATTATCCAGAGTATTTTATTTAAACGAAAGCTTTGCCGAGCGCGTTAGGCAGAATAATGATGAAAGACAAGAAGACAACGATCGATTCCTATCAATGTTTCGCACGCATCGTTCACTATCGTTAGTCGACACTCCGTTTTAATAGCATTTTAATCTCGTCCGAGTGCGTAATTTCCAACGTACCGTCATGTCGGCGCCCGAATGGTCGATAAAAGTCAGCTCGGATTCTTCTCCAGCTAAAAGAACGCTCACAGTTTTCTCTCCAGATTCGTCGTCTGAAAGAGAATAAGGAAGGGTAATTGGAGCGGCGCAAGGCACGCGTCGCAATTTCACTTACCGATCGATGTGTCGTAAGCGTGGAGATATTCCGATGTCATGAACTGAGAAACCAGCGAGCTTTTTCCTACGGCTGGTGCGCCCAACATCAGAACGCGATACGGCGTTGGTCCCTGAGACGCGCTGCTCTCCCGAGAACTCGCCAAGGAGCCCGCCGCGGAATTCCTTGCCGAGCCAGGATAGGAGGCTGTCAAATGTTCCGTGCTGCACCGCCGTTTGTAGCCACGTCACGAAAGAGAGCGATAACAGGATGAAAGAGAACAAAGAAAGAAAGAAAGGAGTAGGTAACCGTTACTTGCGTGTACTAATGACAAGCAAACGACAAGCTCGTAGCAAGCCCGTAGCAAGCTCGTAGCAAGCTCGTAGCAAGCTCGTAGCAAGCTCGTAGCAAGCTCGTAGCAAGCTCGTAGCAAGCTCGTAGCAAGCTCGTAGCAAGCTCGTAGCAAACTCGCAAACGACACGGCTCAATCGCGGCGTTCGTAATCCGTTCTACTCTCGTCAACTTGACTAGTCTAGCGCAGCCCGTGCTGTTTTATCGCTGCTGTTGCGTAGCACGTAGATCCTACTCTAAGGTCCAACACGTGTGTCTACGTCGCTTATACGCTCGGTGCTACACGTAAACTCACGTGTTCGATTTAGAGTAAAATCATCATCGACCCTTCTTCCAGCCTTCCTCGACCGCCGCGGCTCCTTCTCGTTCGGCTAGCCTTCCCTCGTTTCGATAGCTTTCGTTAGCTATTCGTTAACGGAGTCGCCGCGTTTCATCGCGAATTCGCGTTCCTGTGTGTGTGAGAAAGGACGAGAAAGCAGGTGGATGGCCGAAAGCACAGAAATCTCACCTCGAGTTGCTCGAAGCGACGCTATTGTTGGATCGCGATCTTCGACTCTTCAACGAATCCCCTCGGTTCACCACTCCTTTCACGGTTATGCTGAAATGCCTGAGCCTATAATATTCCTCCTCGACGCCGGTATTTGGCATGCTCGCAACCCTCGACCTCTGTTGCGGAAGACACAGGTAATTTGGCCTGCCCGAGGACCGACTTCCGGGGGCCTTAACCGATTGAGATCGACTGTGATGCGGGCTCCCGTACCTGGAATAATCGAGGGCCACCGTTGCGTTTACGCTCGCGCTATCCAACAATAGTTTCGGGACAAACCTCATCTCGAAGTCGTGTATCTCCTGCAACGTCAACGTATTCGCGACGTCTAGCAGTTGCCTCATATTTTCTTCTCGACGCCTAACGTCCAACTCCGGATGAAGCAATATCGTCGCTGCTCCCGCGGAGCCGTCCAACGAGAGAGACGGCTGTTGCACCACGATCGTTGCCGCTTGCGTCGACCTTTTGTTTCCGCTCGCATTGCCTCCTTGCCGGTATTAGAAAGGAAACATTCGTTATCTTCCTTCTCCAATGCCGCCCGCTATCGCTATCCCGATTTCCAAAAAGATCTCCGAGCACCTAACGTATCGTGCATTCTCTCGTGCTTTACTTGTCATTGTTAATCGCGAACTCTGTCCACGGTCCCTATCTTGATCCTGCGAACTTTGCTCCATCTACTTCTCGCCTCTTACCATCTTTGCTACGCGATCCCCACGGTTCCCGTTCCCCGATCGTCGGCCCTCGCGACGCCCTTCAATTTTCGATCGTGTCTACTGTGTACGTCTACGTACGACTACGCGCGTCTACGTACGACTACGTACGGCTACGTACGACTACGTACGACTACGTACGACTAAGTGAGACTAAGTGAGACTAAGTGAGACTAAGTGAGACTAAGTGAGACTACGTACACGCTGCAAACACGATACATGGATCGGAACGTTCGTCGAACCGAGCGAGAATCGAGAAAAATGCGATGCCGGGAGAGCCTTTTTCGTTGCGCTCGTATATATAATAATAATTAAGCATGGGACACGTACATATGCGTGCGTCTGTTCAAGCAGAATTGCCGCCCGTTACGGCGGAGCATCTCGCTGGAACGAAGGTTTGAAAGGAAGCAGAAGGAGGTTCGTTTATCCGCAAATGCGCCTTCCTTCTGTTTCTTTTGTCTTTGCCCGCATTTTGCGATGCTCGGTTAGGTCCCGGATAGGTACATATCGATTACCCGATTGCGTAAAATCGCACGCACGCACACCCGCGCGCGTATCCCGCTGGACGACGGGGAAAAGGTTAAAACGGAACCAGATGAAACACTGGAACGCAATGAAGAATGAAGAAGAAACGTCGCAAGAGATGCGGGGTAACGGAGGAACGTAGACTACCGCTACCGTAGACGCAAGCGAGAGACGTGAAACGCGAATGGACGCGAGATTAACGCGCAAAATGCATCGACCGAAGGAAGACGATTTTTTCCACTAAGGCTAAGGTAGTTTGTCACCATCGAAGAATACTCGCGAGGCGAATGGGCGGCAATTCGACGAAACTTGCATTGGCAATGGAGGCGCTATCGTCTACGTATGTTACTCGAGCTAAACGGTGAAAATGAGAAAACATGCGCTCTCAGAAATTGCAACACGCTATCTCCTCGCTATCTCCTCGAGTTCCGAGAGAGTGGAGAGATGCATTTGTTTCACCCGTTGACGCGTAGGATCGGTTAAGCCTCTCGAACGAAGAAAAGCGTGTCGCGAATCGATGCGAGGCAGTAGAAAGCGAAGTATAACACCTTTGCGATTCGCACATCCTACGATTGAATAGTTTGTCGGTAAAACGGAAGCAAAAGTTGTTCCTCGTTTCAGTTCCGAGGAGGACGGGATGGAGGGATGGATGGATCCCGATATTCGGCAACAAGTGTCTACGAATAATGGGATAGGGAAGTGGGAAATATCGATGAGCGACGAATGAGCGGAAAGAAGGATAGACGGCTGGAACCTTGGTGGGACGCATACATGGCAGAAATGGTAGAAACGGTAGAAATGGTAGAAATGGCAGAAATGGCAGAAATGGTAGAAATGCGGCAAATGTGTAATACGGCAGAGAGCGGAGACCGAGGTAATGGGCAAGTGCATCTCGCGACAAGACCTGCGCGTATCGAGAGACCACCGAGGTAATACTCGGGCTTCTAGTGCTCGCGGCGATATTTTACTTCCATCTCGAGCCATTGAACGCGGATTCTGTGACCTCTCGGTTACGGGGTAAAGGTCTCGAAGCGCAACTCGAGCACAATCAACTTTATACCTATTGCGCAAAACGGGAAAAAGAGCCTGACCCATGAATGAATGGTTGAAACGAGGGGATGCGATTCTGAAAGAAAACAACACAATTGATATTCTTAACGATAGTACATAGTGTTGGAACCGGACACTACAACGCCCGCACTTTCGCGGCCTAGCTATTTTTACTGCCGATTTCGATTTCTCTGCTCGCGAGCCGCGTCTCGCAATCGCTATTCACTGGTCGACGAAGGATATTGAGAGTGGCACGTGGGGCGTCGCTACTACCTACTCTACGTATGTATAATGTATAATATTGGAAATTCCGCAAGCTCGATCCTTTCCACTTACCAGCCATTTTTCCTCGAGGCTTGCCGCCATTCGTTCTACCGGGAACATCGGTGAACCGATCGGCGGACTGATCGGCCGAGTGATCGGCCGAGTGATCGGCCGACTGATCGTCCCTCGCATCGTCTCCTATCAACGATACGTCCAACGGGTTCGTCGTTACGTTCACGCTCGGTTTTCTGTGTCCGTGCTTGCTTTCGCTAGCTGTGGCGCTGCTCGGCTGCTCGTTCGAACCGCCGACCACGCCGTTCCCCTCGTCGTACCCTCTGCCAAGTGTCAACGCGAGCATCGGGCTCGAACGGGCCGCGTCCGGTTGGCCAGCGTCCACGGAACCTCTGACAGGTGTGCTGTGGCGGAAGAAAGTGTCCTTTCGGATGAAGCACTACCAAGGAGGCCACGATCTTCGTCGCGACAAACGAACCTGAAAAACTCGCTCGCCCGAAGGTCCGGAAGAGGAGGCGTTCGCCCAGAGACGGACCGCCTGAGGGACGCTGACTCGCTGCCGGTATCGTGCATCGCTGCGACCGTCTCCAAATCGACCGGGGGAGTGTACGTTTCGTCGAGGAGGTTCGCGACACTGGACGACCGAGCGTCGAGGCAGGCAACAGGGACCTCCGACCTCGACGACAACGTCGCGCTCGGTCTCTGTCCCTTCTCGTTCGAGTTCGAGTACTCGATCGACGAGGAGGACGAGGATGGCAGCCGGGGAACCGGTGGAGACGACGGCGAAGAAATCGCCTCGGACGACGGAGAAGCGGTCGAGGCCGCAGCGGGCGGTGACATCTCCGTAGAAATATCCATCAGATCGAAACTGTCGTCGGGTTGTTCTCCGTCAGTAGTCGTCACCTACGACCAGACTCTCTCGTTCGCTTAACATTTTACATTTCGGATCGACGCTCGATAGCCTTACCATCGTGAGCATCGTGTTCGCGCTATCCGTGCTGGTGTTGATCGTAGCTTCGGAGGTGGTGCTCGAACCCATGACGACCACCTTTGGAACGGAACGGCAACTTCGACTGCCACCGGCGGATTTAAAGTGCAATCTTCGAAGGGCGGAGGCAGCGTGAGACAACAAATCGTTTTCGCGCGGATTATCCGGTCCATTGTGGCGATGCGCGGTGTTTGATACACGCGATGATTGCGACTGCGACTGCGACTGCGACTGCGACTGCGACTGGGGTTGCGGTTGCGACACCGACTGCGGCTGCGGCTGCGGCTGCGGCTGCGGCTGCGACTTGGATCTTGCCGAATCGCTCCCATTGCCCCGTGATTTTCCCTCGCGTCTACGGCTCGATTCACGACCCTCCACTGAACATTCCTGTTTCTAACGTATCGACGACAAATTACTTCTCCTCTATCTATACCTCGCACCCCCATTCTCTCGAGCGTATCTACTCACGTGCTTTCTATGCTCCGGGCTGGAAGACGGATTCGGTGTGTTTGGCAGAGAACCCCCTGAGGGGGTGCAATGCCGCAGTCGCGCCAGGGCCGTACGAAGCCCCTCCGTCACGAGGCTCTTTTATTTTGTCCCAGGGAACTTACCGACTCTCTTCTCTTCTCCCTGTAGGATGCGCGTCGACTTTCTTGCGTTGCCTTTCGCACATTTCCCTTCCCATCCACTCCCACCTTCCTTCCTCTATTCTCCTCTCCTCTCCTCTTCCTTCTACTGCATGCCGAACAAACAAACAAACAAGCAACAACAACGGTAGATACGTAACAGGATTAGAGCCTCGCTGTACCCGAATTTCGCAAACTCGCAACCCGCAACGCGCAACGCGCACGCAACTTTCCTTTCATCGTTTCTCAATTTCTCCATTTAACCATATCCTCGTACCCAGCGCCGATCGAGACACACCTAGGCAAATGCCCACCAACGACCTAATCGCCCGAACGATTCAATCCGACACCTCCAAGTTCGATGCAATCGTCTTCTTTTCAGTGCTGTTCGAACTTGCCGATTCCAATTGAAACGAAAATAGACGAGGGTACGCTCGCAAGCATGCCGGCGTGCCTAACCGGTTGCCGAATCGAACGCCAATCTTCTCTTCACAAATAATACGTATACGCATATGTACTTGCACTTCTGTGTACCGGTTGAACGTCGAACGTCGCTGTGGCTCGATAATTGATTAAAAATATTCATTATCTCGGCTTTTCCTAACCGATACGCGCACGATACGCGAAACAGGCCGGGCGAAATATTATGGAACGATCAGAAAAGAGATTAAGACGTTAAGGGTATAGTTTGCCACTGTCTCCCAATCACCAGTCACTGGCGAGAAGAGAAGCATAGAAGAGAATCGAGAATTATAGGAAATGTAGAAAAGCCGCAGGAAGAGTAAGCAAGTGCGCGGCAATTTATCGAAAGTTCGGTCCCTACCGCTGTCGTTCACGGAAACGATCGTCACCGATCAGTTTGTTTCATCTCGACGCGAGTGGCGTGTTAAACGAATGCATTTGCGCGGAATATTTACGAAAAACATGCACGAGGGAGTGAATGGTTCGACACTCGTCGGGGCCAGTATAAAGATTTAACATTTGGAAGTGCACCAACGTAATCACCGCGACGTTTACATGGACATGTATATTGACGATGAATGGTGAACTACGAAACGGGGTCGCCGCACAATAATCAACCGCAGGTTACCAGAAACGCTCAACACCAACGACATAGTGCGAATGAACGTGCGCCAGGGAAGAAAGGAGAAATGGATAAATGCCTTGCGGAGACTCAATGGCGATCTGTACGTGACAAAGGGTACGGCATAGGGAGCAACCTTATCTATTCTTTCTCCATAATTCGCGACATCGAGGTTAATGAAAGGGGTTCGCACTAGATACCTGCTGTGTCCTTTCGGAAAAGTAACCACCTTCTACTTTCGCATTCCACGGATTACTGGCGTGGAGTACGAGCTTCGGGAAAGGACTCAGCGCTTGCGCGCTTACACTAGGGGCTGAACGCTACCAAACTAGCAGCACCATCGCAACCGATCGCTGCCCTCCCTCATTCTCTCTCTCTCTCTCTCTCTCTCTCTCTCTCTCTCTCTCTCTCTCTCTCTCTCTCTCTCTCTCTCTCTCTCTCTTTCCCACCCCCGTTTCTTCTTCGCTCGCCTCTTCCATTCTGTTAATATTCTGCTAACATTCAACCTTCTTTGCATCCTTTTCTCCTTTCCCTTTCCCGTCCCCGTCCCCGTCACCGTCCCCGTCCCAGTCCCCTTCTCCTCCGCCGCCTTCTTCAGCTTCCGCTTCTGCTTCTGCTTTTGCTTCTGCTTCTGCTTCTGCTTCTGCTTCTGCTTCTGCTTCTGCTTCTACATCTACATCTTCGTCCTCCGTCCTGCCTCCTTCGATAACACTCTGTTATGCTTTCGTTCGTCCAATTCTAGTTTCACCTCCTTTCGTTAGAAAGCAGAAATACTTTTCTCCTCTGCGTAGCAATACTAAATGGATCAGTCCAATATAAACTACTTGGAACGAATTATTTTCATCCGCCTAGGAATTCATGCTTTCTGGAATTCTGGAAAAGTAAAAAAATGAAAATAAGATTCACCCGAGTCGAATGGAATTCCCTTTGCGTGTTCGATTTTCGATTCATCGATCGAGCATACCGTTCCTATCTAAAGACCTATCTAAAGAAGATTACCGAAAAGAGGTACGGGCTACGTAGATACAATTACCCATTCCTACAGTATTTCATTTTATCGAATTGTCGATGATTCGACAGCACGTTCAAAAATTTATAGAAATATGTCAATGCGATCGCGCAACCTTGTGGAACACAAATTATTGAACCTCATAAATCTATAGGACATCTGCGCAGATGCGCAACCATTTCATGACACATTATCAGCTGGTGCCGTTCACCTCGCTCACCTTTGCCCTACATTTTATCTCTCACCGTTCTAATTTTCAACCTTAAATCATGGGCGTCCCCAAATACTCGAATAATTCGTCGGCGACATCGAACATTCTTTTTCCTGAAAGTTGTACGGAAGATGGCGCGAGACGGGTACGGGCTCAAGGAGTACAGGTAAGGGCGCAACGGCACTTACCTGTACGTTCTGTAGCTGAACGTTTTTACGCGACCCCCACCCTCGGGTTGACCCGGAGCGTACGCAAGTTGATCGACCGCTTTGTCAAAACACCGAGAACACCTATCGATCCGACCGTCCACCACGTGCGTTCCTGCGTGTGCGCGTGCTGTTCGCCGTTCGCCGTTCGTCTTTCGCCGTTCGCGATCGCACTAGCTGCTCCACGACCCCATGCCCCTACGTGACATGTACTTTCTACGTTTACATAGATATGTATATTATTATTATGCGAATATACTTTGGCGAGTAGGAGGAAATAAGTGGGCATCCCGCTGAGTGTATTCTGTACGTGTATTTCATCATATTCAAAATATAATAATAAACGTTATACATAGTATAGCTTTTTAGTTGTGGATCCGAGTTTTGTTTAGCAAGTGTTGCTGAACAAGAGCAATCGACCTTTCCGCTTCGACATTGCGCGTACATTTTCTCGAACAGTAGTACCGCAATACAAATTGTACCAGTTTCTCGACCGAAGAAACGATAGTTTCCACGCACGTAAGCCGTTTCGCACTACATATTTTCAATACTCGACTCGACGTTCAGTTTCGCTATCGACTTCTTTTCTTCCTTAAGAAAGAAACAATCAACGATAGGGAACGCCCTAAACGAAATTGAATATCTCTCGAATGATACTGTAATTCTGCTCGTACTTCTTTTCTTCTCTTCTCTTCCCTTTTCTTTTCTTTTCTACTCTATCCTTTCTTTCACGATATCGTAAACCCATATGGATAACGCAGTCGATACATTTTTGTTCATTAGAACACGCTCGATCCTTAAAACCAGCAACGCACGGGTCCTCTTAAATTTTACTATAGCTTTACCTTCGAATACTATTATCGCCACCATTGTCGTTGTCCTAATCATCCTCGCTCTCGCCTTCGTCCTCGACCTCGTCCTCGTCATTGTCATCGTTGTTGCGGTGAAGTCGCAGTACACACAGAGAGAGAGAGAGAGAGAGAGAGAGAGAGCGCGCGCGAAAGAGAGCATATAAATGTCCTACAGTGGGGGGCACATACACTTGGCTTCTTTTTTTCCGCCAATGTACAAACATGCCTCGAGTTGCACATACATTCGCCAGAATAGATGGAGTAGTACTCTGTCAAGTACACTCTAGGCACTCCCAATGTGTCACTGTATGATCTAGTATTCGAAACTGCATTAGTGTAGTAAGAGCTTGAGTCCGATATCCAATCTGTACGATATCTACCGATACAATTTTGCTGCAAAACATCGGTTCGCACGCGACAACAACAACAATAACAACAACAACAACAACAATAACAACAACAGCACTAGTAATTCTCTTTTGTCCAATATTACCAAGGGTTACAAGTATCTAATAAGAGGGACACTTGATCCAATAAGAATGATCGCTAGGACGAGTTTATAGAACAAATCGAACAAATCAGATTCAGCACGAATAAACGCCCGTTACCGTCTAATCGATATAAAACTTATCAGGCACTAGGCCTGGGGACTAGGGGGGGGGGGGGGGGGTCGAATCGAAAAGTGGTGGTGCGAACGAGGCTCGAGCTGAGAATGATAGTTGTATGCGTATAAAAATAAGAATTTATCTCGATATTAATAATTTGCCTATCTTACGGATTCGAACCAACGCATCGTGTCGTACACATCCATTCGAATTGTATAAATTCCGGAACAATTATGTATAAAATTATTTATACATGTATATATGTATATATAAAACGTATTTATATCTAAATGCATTTCGCGCACAAACGTGCGTACATACGCGCGTTCCAGTGTAATTGCGGTGTTTCGCAAGTACGAGTGTAATCAGTCATTCCAAACTCCAAAGTAGTAAGAAAGATCGACAGAAATCATATCATTTTTAACACGCAACGCCGTGGCGCTTTTAGGAGAAAGCGACTCCATGCCTACTGGCCATTCTTTCGCGTATCAACCTTTACTAAATTTAACGTCGCTCGACAACTTGAATTTTTCTCTTCCACCGATTAAATGTCTCGTATAATTCACGGAAACGAAAGAAAGGTAGTACATCATCATTTTGGGGATGGCGCTCGACGAGCAAAACGCGATTGTAAATGGAAAACTTTATACCTTTTAAAAACAGTCTTTATACAGTGCTTAAATTATTATATACAAGATGTATAGCTCATTAAGAGGTAAAAAGTATTCTATTACTGTAATTGTTACGCGTTAAAATAATCAAATTCGCAGTTTTACGATTATATCAATTTTACTCGCGATTATTCGTACGTGGTCTTTGCTCGATATACCCTGCCTATATTTACAAAAAAAGCTGCGGCTGCACGATAACGTCTGTTGATCGTCTGTTGATAAAACATATTGCGCACTTCGCTATCTCATGTTTCGCAGATACAATCGAGATATCGTCGTTCTCTTACGCTGCAATCGAATCTAATACCCGCACGATTTCTGGGTACGTGCGCGGACACTTTGCTTGCTCTCGAGCGCATGCTACCGTATAAAAAAATACACGTGCAAATGTATAAATTCACAGGATGCAGATAGATATTATTGGACAAGAATCTCGACCATTGTATGAAACGGACGGGCGTAAGACCTAAAAGCTAAAATCTAAGTACATCCTTAAATACGACAGATTCTATAAAATCGTAAGAAAACCGGAAAAAGGGAACTTCTGTGGCAAGAACGACACGCGTATGGTGAGAGCTATACGAGTATGAGTGTAATCGAGTTGAGGGAGAGTACCTCTTAAAGATGTGGTAAATGAGGAATGAGTAGGAGGTGGAGGAGGAGGAGGAGGAGGAGACGAGAGAGAGAGAGAGAGAGAGAGAGAGAGAGAGAGAGAGAGAGAGGTTGAAAGAAAGAAGAGACGGAAAATACACAGTCTACCGATTAAACGCGACAAAAAACTAAACGAAAATTAATCATAGTCCGAGCGCACAGACGATAACAAATCGGCTGGCACGAGTCGCCTACTCTTTGTTCGACACCTTCGAAACCCGATTCCCTACTATTCTTTACCTCTTCCGTTATTTCTTTCGCTCCACCTTTTCTTCTGCTCGTATCGCACTGGTGTTCAAAATATTAAGCACACGACGAGCGTATTCGCAGGAACTCTTTCACATAAGATTGGCATATCATCTTACCAAAAGTATGCGTGCTATACTATTTCCAACCGATGTGATAAATAAAATTCCAGATAAAGGAAGAAGTGGCGCTAAATTGGAAGCGGCCTTTGTCGTGTCTTCGCAAACACCTAAAATAATAAAAATGCTGGATTACACGATTCGTACAACATCTTGAGTATGTACCACTTTTCACTGAACCTACGGGGAACCGGAGACCCATAGCTCAGTCATTGGAAAACCGGTGCGCGTACGATTAAAGGACAAGTTTAGAGTGAAAATACCTAGATTGATAAGCGTGTAGGGCACTTGGTCCTCCTCGTGCTCCCGCCGACATACACGATCTAACGTAAATCGATGTTCCTGCTCGGAATGCTTCGTTCTAGTAGTCTTCCCGATACTAGATGGCTTTAGTGGATTTTCGGCGACACGCATAGAAAAGCAATACGTCTGGCCAAAACTTGGAGGAGTTTCGTCATTTTTCAACGACAGTATCGTGTACCAAGCACCTTTCTCTTGCCAACTGCCGTGACAATGGTACGCTAGAAAAGATATCGATTGGAAATATTTATTATGTTTACCGCTCGTGCAAAGCACCGCTGGAGAAAAATTTCGTTCGCCAGTAATATCTCACTCGTAAACAGCACTGCTGTGAATCAACTATACGTACAGAGAGATATGATTATAATAAAAAGATGCATACTTGTTTCCATTCCCCTATCGCACGTCTTTCCAATGACAATTTCACTCTGATTCGACGAGGCACAGCCAATTTCAACACTGCTACTTTTACATTCGTCCCCGTGTTCTTCCCCTTCGTGTTGACGGTGATGATGATGGTGATGATGTTGTTGTTGTTGTTGTTGTTGTTGTTGTTGTTGTTGTTGTTGTTGCTGCTGCTGCTGCTGCTGCTGCTGCTGCTGCTCGTACGACTCTTCTTTCGCGACATCCTCGTGCCAGGTCCGTCTTTTAGTAATTCTTGAGAGACGCTTATCGCTACGGCGTTGACGACGGACCGATGTGGCGGGTAAATGGAACGGGGAAAATCCAAGATTCAAGTACCTTCCGGGATTGGGGCACTTCCTCTGACGCAACGACGAACCTGATTCATTCGGCAATCAGCATTGAAAAGTGGGAAATCGAGGTGTTGCGAATCGACTTACGATAAAACGCTATAAAACTCACTTATTAGGGTAGTATACGGCATGGTAGATGTTTCCGAAAGGGAGCACGCCTCGTCCGGCATGATAGCCTTCTGATCTATAAATAAGGATTAGCCAAGGGGATAAACGAAGATGTGCAGGATATTCGAGGGAGGATGCACCGAGGATCGTACTCACCGGACTGCTGCAACTCTATTACGTGCTGGTCCCTTTTGTGAAATATCATACAAACGTAGCCTATATCGCTGCAACGGCAAACAATGATCACAATAGTCGATCCACCGAGGTTTCCTATCTGTTTCGTATTGACGCGGTACAATTGCTACTTACCAACCACTAGTAACGTGAGCGATCAACTTTACTTTGTATCCTTGCGCATTTTCCGACGGGTGCGTCTTGTCTAAATTGTGGCAAACAATCTTCTCCTCGTGAAACGTCTCACCCTCGGCGTCTTGCACTCGAACTTTGAGCGTTGCATTTTTGTTCGTGAAATGGTAAACCTTAGTACCGTCCAACGAATGCCAGTCGTGATGTTCGGTGATCCACGATGGATACTTGCATTTATTGTGCTCCTTGTCAACTGCGAATACCCGATATATCGAATTTCTCTACGCGTAGTAAAAAAAGGAATACGTTTGCCGATAGCTACCGTACCTTTCGTAAGCTTAATAGTCCGCGAACCCTCGGAAACTGCGGTTAGGCCATTGCAAGTCGGCTCGTCGGATTGAGCAAGCATGTATACCACCCTCCCCTGATGATGAGTCTTCTCTTCGTACAGGAAGCATCTGCTCGAAAGGAGAAGATAGAAAGGAAAAACGGGAAAATGGACAAACTTGCAAAAAGATCTGTGAAGAGTATATCAGTATTCGACCGCAGAGAAAACGCGCGTACCTATACAGTTTTTCAGCCCCTGAGACGCTCCGTCCTTTCAATGTTCCAACGAGATACTTGTTACGACCATCGTTCCACACAGCTAAACACTGCAATTCTTCGGCTAAAATGGGAAAAGTGGCGCATTTACAGCGTGAAACCGATGATCAGAGATGATCGCTTTTCTCCGGTAAGTGGATCGATAACTACGATCGATCGGACTTACTATTGCTCTCGCTTCGTGCGTTATCCGGACAGGCTTGATACTTGAGAAGCAATCTACTTTCATCGGTACATTTCTCCGCTAGGCTAATAGGCATTGCGCACTCGCCGACTCCCTTGTCGTACGTAAACGTAAACGATGGCCCACCAAAAGGGCAGGGTATCGGTTTGGAGTTTACGCGAAACATGGAATACAAGGTATCATCGGATTTGATTATGGAGCACATATCCTCCAAAGTTGTTTTCTCCGGAGAGCACCAGCCTAACGAGGGGAAACGGAGAAGTACAGTAGCTAGAATCTATACAATCTGTACAATATGTACAATCTATAGAATACTGAATACCGATTCTGCATACATCCAAATATGCAAAAGTTGACTAACCTTCGCGGAACTGGATCACATTCTCGTGTCGATCGTTAACGATTATACACTGATAGCAATTCTCGCTGCTGAAAAGTTGCATCAACAATCGATTAATATACGAATCCTGCCTTTTCTGCCCCTCGCGTATTTCCAAATACTTACTAAAGGATGTAAGACTGCTCCAATCGTTCGACGCACGTTCTTTCGCCAAGGATAGTTGCATTCACGGTGATGATCGACACTAACTTTCCATACTGGTACCATTCTCCGGTCCAGGTAGCTGGAAATTCGCAGGAGCCTGTAACGATATTATTCTCGAGCGTTACCATCGTTTAGCTCCTTAAAGGAATGCCCATTCGAAGTATGGAGGAAAACATTTGAACACTTGCCGTTTACCAAGAGGATATCACCCACGGATAAAAGCAAGAACGTTAGCATTGTAGCGAAGCGGCAGGAACGTCGTTTTCTGCATAAAAATGTAGGTCCCAGCATTCTGAAATGCGCAAAATTAATTAGCCGAGTGATATTACAATAATGCCGATCGGACACACTACACGTGCGTGTTTGTTGCGTGCATGCGTGCGTACGTGCGTGCTCACGCATTGCAATTACGCATCGCACAAATTACTCGTAGCTCGATACTCAGGTGTATCCGTCAAAAGCGTTCTTGCTCGCGCGATTAATTGCATCCGATTCGTTCGATCCACGGGACTAGGTCGATTCGTTGTCGCGCGGATCGGAGAAATTTATTCCGAAGCCCGGTGGCGACCTTTCCATTTTCGTGTACACGTATTTGCCAAATTTTCGCAAGAGCTACCAATGGTTTATCGGTAGACGAGTTCGAGCGTTAAAGTTCGGCTACCCTCAATAGGAACAGCGATTCGAATGAAAGCATTAATTACGTTTGTCGATGGGAAGGACGCCGACGAACCGAATCAACCGATATCTTTTATGCCACTGCGAAATACGCTCGCTAAGGGAGCCTCCGTGAGAGATGCATTATTTAACCAAGTACACGTGTCCCGACCTGCTTCGTTCAACGTGTTCTCCCTTTACCGCGAACCTTCGGGTTCGGTCGTTCGGCCGTACGAGCGATGCGCACCGATACCCACGTTGCTGAATCTGCGCAACGTAGATATCCGAAATGTCAACTACGTATCTGACATACGCGACGGGTGAATTTTTCCCCTTGCCTGCCTAACCCGATTAACCAACCGGTGAATCGTCGATTCGTACCTATTTCATTTTTTCTAATTCATTCGCCACCACTCCCGAACGAAACGCTGCTCTTTCGCACAGAGGAGACGTTTCACTGTCAGCGACACGATACATATCGCCTTCCCCAGTCTCGGGATACACGATTAAATCGGACACGCGAGACACAAGGGGGCAAGCACAGCTTTTTACGACCGTTCAGAGCGATTCTCACGCGAGTCATTCAGACCACTAACCTTTGTGCGTCGAGGATCCCAAACGTGAAGCCGTTGGAAACTATCGCATAACGTTCCGCTATCGAAAAGGAAAATTGTAGCGTAGAGAGGAGAGGATGACAGGAAGAAATGGTCGAAAGTGACGAAACTATTCGCTCGAATGTTTCCAATGCTTCGTATGCCAGCGATGATCGAATATAGTTGCAATAAATTGATTACCGGGAACAAACTTTTATCACCACGTAAACAACAATTTCTACAGAGAAACAAGGGAAAGGAAATGACTACTATCAAGGGGCTGGTTAAGATTAATCGGGTTAAGGGAAAGATCAATTTAGTCGAGAATCAGAGGAACGTGTTAAACGGAGCCGCTGTTTCTGCCAACAGATCGTTCGTCGTGGACTCGGGCACAGAACAAGAACACACCAGTGTTTTTATTACTACGGCGGCCACCATTGCAACCACCATCGTTATTACAGGAGGAGCAACTGCATCACACCGTCGAACACTCGGAACTAAACACTGAATGGGTCGCACCAAACTGAAAAAGCCCTTTCGTCAATTTCTTTTTCACTTGATATTTATGCGAGTAGGCGCGGAACTGAGTAAATTGTCAAACATCGAACACATGTTTCATCGTTCACGCGATAGAAATAACGGGCACGAAAATTTACGTACATCACTTTGCGTCCCTTTGTAGCCTTTCTGTCTCTTTGTACGTTTATTCACTCGTTTGCTCGTGCGGACAATGGCGGCGGCAGACGAACGCCGAGCGGAACGCCGCGCCAACTATTCTTACGGTACGATCTTATACTACAGCGTGCTATTAAACCAGCATGCGCCGCTACATGCGTCGAAACTACGCGTCCATCTATCGCAAATTGGTGTGCAGTGTGCACGGTACGAAATATTTTAGTGTCTTTCACTATTGTACTCTGTGACCCGTTCCCTTACCCAACCCACTCCCCCGTTTCAGACACCGATACCCCACCCCTGACCACTTTCCCTGCACTCTATCGCTCTGTCACTCTATACTCTATGTGGTTTTCTCTTCAACGATATTCTAACAATAAGTGGTCAAATCTACGAGATGATTTTCCTATGGAGTTTGATACGAGATATTCATGGAGTTGCCTTTTATCAGTATTTCATACAAGCTTTTATTGCATTCGAAGAAACCGAGAAAGGAATAAAAAAAACCATCAACGTTCAATGTGTCCGCACCTCTCTTTATTATACATTATACAAAATATGTACATATCTCTTAGTAGCACGAGGGCAGCGTTGAACATTTCGAACTCTTAGGTATAAATCTAAAAGTACCAGGATCCAGTAAAAGAGATGTACAGCGCGCGCCACTAGGCTAGGGACTTTTCTCGCTTAGCAATGGAGGCGGGATTACGAGAGAGAGTAACGAGTGCGCGCGAGAGAAATATTCGATGAAGCAAATTTATAATGCACGTACATATTATGTACTACGTTTGCATATGGCACGTCAAGCATGCCCCTTGCAAGTTGACTTAAGTGCATGAACCGTTCCGTCGGTTCAACGCGGTCGTAGTCAGTGTGTCTTCGATTTTCTTTGACTATCGCCTATGTTCGGTTCGCTCTGCCGCAAACGGGCCGCCTGTGTCGGAGTGTGAAAAGCCATCGGTAAAATTGGCGATAGAATTTCATGCGGGCTTTCGTCTCTCTAACAAGCTTCTAAGGGAAAAAACGTCGGTGAATACATACATACATATTTTGATGAAACGTAAATTTGAATTCAACAGTTTTTTCCTTGCTTAATGTTTCATTTAAGTTTTGACATTAACATTTCTCCTATTTCTATATAATTTCACTACCATTACAACGTTTCGGGGCGCGATCTTGCTGATCTTGCGAAATAAATTGCTCTTGCGGAATTAGCACTATCCTCTGTGCTTAACACAAACACACCCCCCCCCCCCATTTTTACCTACGGTCACGAGCTTTTGCCTAAAAGCCAGACGACCGGAAAGGAAGACAGAACCTGCATCGCGGTGTATCTAGATGGAACTGTAGGTCATGATACAAAACAGTCAAACATTCTATGTATTTGTATATATATATATATAATATATAATTTTGGGCTTTTTTATACACATATGTATATGTATTTCAGTAGGCATGATCGTATGTGTGTGTGTATGCATGTATGTAGGTCACATAAACCTCTTAGGCGCAAGCCCGTCGGGAAACAAACACAGCTTTTCGATCGACGCTAGTCTCTTTGCAAAATACGGACGTCGGTTGACAGGTCGACGGACGCAACGACTAGACGTAGCACATGTGTATACATATACACAATATTATAGAAGACAGTTCTTCCTCGTGGTACGTTTCTGTCCAATACTTTCGTCTCTATACATATTTCTGCTGGAGATCTCGCGGAGAGCGTTCCAGTCAAATTTTTCTTCAAGTCGATATCATTATCATCGTTAAAGCGGTGTCTCTGATAATCCCGTTTCGTATTTTTCTGACTTCCATATTCCGACCCACACGCCGACTTACGAAATATCGAGTAAGCATTCTTTGAGAAACTTGACAGCACGTGAAAAATACAGACGCAGGTGTGTTGATCAATCGGACTGTGTACTAACGATTTCATCTTGAGAATCGTATGGGAAGAGGGTCAGAAAAAATTGATCGATGAACGTACGTCGAGGGGGTGTGCGGTGTGCGGTGTGCGGTAAATGGGCGATGGATGATTTTGCATATTTCCGCGATTACGATACGCTTCGAAACTTTATAAGATAGCCTCGAGAATTCAGGTGGCTCGTTGCGAAATCATGGTTACCGCTGTACACTATTTATACATAGATTATGTATTTCCGACTATTTGAAGTATTCGAAGTGAAAGGTTTTTCTGAAATTTTAGTAAATGCAACGGAATGTCATTTTTCGCTTGGAAAGGGAGCAATCGTTCCGATAGTACGGAACACGCCGGACACAATTTACAAGACGGTCTCTTCCAAATAGCGTCTCAAGCCTGTCATATTTTAGTCCAAGTAAGTTGGCAAGCGACATCCACTATTATGAAAAGATTGATCTCCCGGTTCTCTCTCATAGCATGGCAAAAGTTAAAATTCTATACTATGGAATGTACACGCATCCGTTCTTTCCTCCTAATATCTTTACCGTTTTACATACTGTACGTATATGCATGCGCCCTTTCCCAAATCCAAGTTACTTCGCCGTCCTCGCACTGGAAATTCTTGATAAAAAATGGAAGAAAATTATGTTTCGTCGAAAAGGTGAACAACACGCACAATGTCTCTTACGGCGGAAACAACAGCGTAAGAAATATCGCGTACTCGAAATGTTCTGGCAAAGACGAGGACGCGACAAGTCTCCCAACTTGTTCCGTAAGCAAAGGAACAAATTCCACGGTCAAGTCTTATACAAAGTATATGAAAGATCGAGACAAAGATCAGGACGTGATAGTTTTATTGCCGCATCGTAAGAGGAAACCGCCGTTTGTCAAGCATAAATTATCCGTACGTATCATCTCTTTCTACGTAAAGGACCACTGTCCATTCGTCTCGTTAGCTTCGACGATTAAAACATGAAAGAAGGAAAGAACATGATTTCGATTGTCGCAGACCGTCTCCGAGAATGCGCGATTCGAAGGTAATCCATCGAAATGGGGTGGCAGCGGTGATGGTGGTTCTGCCGTTGGGTCAAACAGCAGTAACACCGTGCCGGATGACGATTACGACGTATGGGATCATTCCGGTTTTATGCTGAAAAGCGAAACAGACGGTACAACGATAAACGGCAAGTTAGTGTTTTTTCGCGGCCAACTTGCCGGCCGATCAAAAGCCAAAGAGAATGGTAGAGAATCGTGGCGAATCGTGGCGAATCGTAGCGAATCGTAGCGAATCGTAGCGAATCGTAACGAATCGTAACGAATCGTAGAAAAACACGAGTAATTAATTAGTCGGTTTGATTCTGTGTTGATTGAATAGATGGGGTGGTACGCAAGGATGGTGCAGGCCAAGCTGTATTCCAATTACCGTCATATTGATTCTGATAGTGTTGGTTGTTTTATTGCCGTTGCTGGATCACACAGCGGATAAATCTTCGTTGAACGGCACGAACCTGGGCTTCGATTCGAGTTGTATGAACGTCTGCAATTTATCCTTCGTGGAGACGATTCCGATCGGTATGGATTACACGGACAGTAGCGCTCCTCCCCTCGACACCACTTATGACTCCTGGATCAAATTGATCTCATTGGCACGGGAGAAGATAGAGATAGCATCGTTTTACTGGACCATGAGGAGAGAGGAAGTATATCCAGATGATAGCGCGAAACAGGTGACGCACAACGAACCAAAACGAACCAAACCGCCCAAAGAATCTTGGGCCACGTTTCGTAATCGTTTCGTTCGACTGTTTCAGGGTGAACAGGTTTTTCGCATGCTTCTCCAAGCAGGTAAGGATCGGAATATACAGCTGAAAATAGCGCAAAACATGCCGTCGCAGATTAGCCCGAACATCGACACGGAAATCCTGAGCAAAAAGGCAAACGCTAAGGTAACGTTGCTTTGATAGGGGAACGAGGAGAAGGCGGTATGCTTTTTTCTTTCGATAAGACGATAAGAAGGTTGTTGAACATTGTACGTTGTACGTGTGGTCAGGTTAAAAGTCTAAACTTTGCGGCATTGCTCGGCGGAGGTGTGCTTCACACGAAACTGTGGCTCGTCGATAGGACGCACGTGTACGTCGGCTCCGCCAATATGGATTGGCGATCCCTTACGCAGGTCAAAGAACTCGGTCTTCTCGCCCTAAACTGCACTTGCCTCGCGAACGATTACGCCAAGATCTTCGATGTAAGTCGATCGTTTCGTCGTCACGTTATACGCCACGCAAACGTAAACGCTGTTAGGCGGTAACTGCCTCAGGCCAATCGTTCGTTTCGATTGCTTCGTAGGTTTATTGGACAGTAGGCGACACCGGCAAAATACCATTTGTTTGGCCAGATTCTCTTAGCACGAGAATCAACTTGAAAAACCCGATGAATTTCACATTTCAGAGTAACAAGTATAGTACATTCATAGCGGTGAGTCTGATATCCTTACCACGCGCAATGCAAAATGCCCTACTCGAATAGAATATAGGATATACATACATATGTACTATGTATTTCAGAGTTCACCCCCCCCTTTTTCGCCAAAGGGAAGGACCAACGACGTGGATGCGATTCTTTATTGTATCGAAAAGGCAGAGAAATTTATTTATATCGCGCTAATGGATTACTTTCCTCTGACCGTGTACACAGCTAAAATCACGTACGTATTTAGCTAGATGCGTTCCATTTTCCTTTCCTCCTAGGCTTTGCACCATTTTACGCGCATGTACAGCAGGTATATGCAGGCGCAACGCGTGTTCATTTTTTCATTTTTTTTTTTTTTTCATTTCAATCCGAGACTGTACGCATGACAATCGACGAGATGATTTTAACGCGCGATTTAGGTATTGGCCGATAATAGACGACGCATTAAGGACCGCAGCCATCGAGCGTAAGATACACGTACGGCTACTGATATCTTCGTGGAAGCACTCGAAGAAATCGGAGGCCTTCTTCTTGAAATCGCTCACGGATTTGACAGATAGTTACGCAGGCGTGAAAATCGAAGTGGTCAGTCGTCACGCGTAATTACCTTCGTGTGTAGACGAACGTTTCGTCGATCACACGTGTACCTACTATATACATATGTCGATATATCTGTGCAGTGAAGATTTACGAGATCGTTTCTTTTCAGAGAAGATTCGTCGTTCCCACCGAACCAGATTTCGACAAAATACCATTTTCCAGAGTAAATCACAACAAGTACATGGTGACTGAGGCTGCTGCGTACATAGGGACGAGCAACTGGTCCGGCGATTACTTCATAAATACCGCAGGCAATTCTTCTTCTCTTCTTGTCGTTTCTCTTCCTCGTCGTTTTCGTCCGTTCCATCTCTTTTATCCGTTCTATCCTTTCTATCTGGCCAGTTAAACGATTCTATGGGTAAACGAACGAATAATATTTCCCGTTGATTCGTCAGGTGTAGGCACGGTATTCGAGGCTATCGGTGATGAAACTTCGGGGAACCTCAGGCAACAATTGGAAGACATTTTTCATCGTGACTGGAACTCGAAATACTCTTGCGCATTAAATGGAAGTTCGGCATGTGTCGCGCGACCATCAAATCCCATCAACGATGATTACTCATTGCGATCGTCGCGTTAAATATTAGCGTGACAGCGACTCCATTACGGTTCCACGTATCCGGCCAGAAAAATGGAAATCACACTCTGCACGTTTATTAACGCTCTTAAATGTCACGTCTCTCGTCATCTGCAGAGCTAAGATTGGTTTTTTTCTTTCCTTTTCTGCGAACCGTATGCTTGTGATCGTTCGCAATCATAGCTGACGTTTTATTTGTTCCGTGTACGCTACATACGCACTTCTTCTGTTGATCTTCCCCATCTCGTTCCGCGCGGTGGAACCGCCCTCCTCCACCCCGTTCCCCTCCCGACCGGCCTTCCTTTGACGCAACTCGTGCGTCTATACACTGACACGTGCACGAAACACGAGAGACGTACAGAACGCACATACGCATATACGCACTATACATGCGTATAATTCATATACGTTTGACAAAAATCAAATCTTGAATCTGTAGAAACGATTCAACGTAGCGGAGATTTGTGTGCCTTGCTTCAAATGTTGTTGCCAATATTTTCTACGAAGGATCGTTCCTAGTCGAGAACTCGTCGCATCGCGTCGCATTGCGTACTTCCGTCCATTGTAATTATGAAAGGGAAAAAAATTGGAGACCTGACGCAGGTTACTTGTTACTATTAAAATAGCTATAACGCTTCCTCCGCGTCTCTGTGCATTTTTTATCCTTTGCTTTTCAAAGACTGTACCGACTCGTGTCGTTTATCTCGCTAATTGTAATGCGATCAAGATGGAGACGTTGCGGGCATATCAATAATTATGTGTATCCGATTATTTTTTGTACGATGTGTATCGCAGTGTGAATCGGAAATGTTGGAACAGGCGTATGTATATCGTTGTAAAAAAAGCTGCCTCTGACGTTCTTGGAATACCCGAGGAGTGTCCGTTTTCGCGTGCAAGCATATGCTGTTCCCTGGGAGCAACACTATATCGCTGACAAACAGCAACATTTTATTTCACATCTATGCGTTTGAATTGGCGTAACTGATCTTACGCTTCAAGTGCCCTCAATTTTTCCTGCCCATCGCATTGCTGCATCGCGTCAATCTTGTGCAGCGTATTAATGAATTGCTAGTTTATTAGGGATCGCGGTGCGTTTCAAGCGTACAGGTGCGCATACGCTTAACAGGCATACATAAGTACGTATAGGCATGTACGTGCACGGGACGAAGTAGCGTGATTCTGGATGGAAGCCTTCCGATTATCCTTTCCGTCTTAGTCCTTCTCCCTCTTCTTCTTCCTCCCCCTTAGCCACCTCCTCACCACCCTCTCTCTAAGTTATCCGTTCCCACTACTTTTTTTGTCTTCTTTTTCGTTATGCCTATCGTCGACCTTTTCCATCCCATTATCCATTATGTAATCGTTCCCAATCAGACTCCGCGTCTTTCAAAAATATCTTTGCTCTATACTTTTTTGCGTATGCGCGTGTGTGCGAGCAACGATTATCCGCAAGTTAGCATCCAAGTTTATTGTAGCAGCGTACAGCGCGTGCAGTTACGATTAACTCGCGGGCGCAACGATATCGCGTTGCGATTTACCGCTAATCATCGCGACCATCTAATTTCGTACTTTGTTCAAAATGGACGTTAAACGGGATAGGCGTGATAATCGTTAGGAGGCGGTATCGTAACCGATGCTGCCGAGCGTTCCATTGCCAATAAAAATTTGTCAAGAGTTGAAACAACGGACAGAATTCTTGTTTGGCGAGGCAGCAGTATTTTTCCTTATTTTTCTTCAAAATTGCACGATCGAATTCCACTCAGGAACGAAAGCTACGTGAGCAAATTCGAAAGATTCACGGAAGAGTGGGTATACGCATGCATATTAATGAAACATCCACACTCGTTGGATACGCGTCCCTTATTCCTACGTAGATCTGGCACAATTGCATTAGACTTTTATTCGAGACCGCACATGCGTGTATAATCGTTGGCCTTGAATAATCCATACGCGATCTATCCGAAATTTCAGGTATAGTTGTTGAAAATAGTCGTGGGGAATTTCGCGAAACTGTGTTCCTCGCAATGAGGATCGATCGGAGCAAACTTGACGAATAGTGTCATAGAGGCGTTTTCATTATAGGAGTAGATATCGAATGCCGGGAGAAGTTGATGTTGAAGTTGAAGTTGAAGAAGAAGAAGAAGAAGAAGAAGAAGAAGAAGAAGAAGAAGAAGAAGAAGAAGAAGAAGAAGAAAAAGACGATGAAGAGAAAGAAGAAGAGGAAGCAGCAAACGATACAGTACGGCGGAAGAAACGTGGTCGACTGGGGGTCGCGAGCGTGATCGAGCGATTAAGGAAGGAGAAGGAGAGCCAAAGGGTAAAGAGGAGGGCCAGATGGAGAAGCAGAGTAGAAGGAGAAGAAAGGAAAAGCAAGAGCGGCAACGGCACGGGTGACAATTCTCAGGTGTATTGCTCGCAGAGTCGAGGTGTCATAAGAGGAGGATCGGTAGATTCGTGCGAGGCGAAAGTTCTCAAGGTACACGCAGATTGTTCGTTTTTCCGCTCGTTCGCGTTGCCCGCAACATAGCACGCGTCGGGTGCTTCGTCCTTTGTGGCCGGTAATTCGTTGATCCGTTTAATCGTTCGTCCGAGCGTCCCGTGGTTCGTTCGGCTTTTCGTTTCTTTCGTTTGCTTGTCCGTTCCTCTAACGCTCGATCGATCAACGATAGGTGTTCGATAGTTGGTTTCTCCAACATGGCAGGATCGATGCTACGATTCGACGAAAGATTGGACGAGGGCGCAGTGAAACGGTCCAAGGGTCTTTGGACGACAACGAAACGGTCCTCGTTCTACGGCTATTTGTACCCCTGCGGTAACGAAACGTGTCTGCATCGGATGTAATATTTGGTGCGTCTCGAATGAAAAAAGGTGTAAAAGGGGGGAAACGAAACATGTGGTAACAGCGCGTGTGTTCCCTTTTCTTTCAAACGTTTCGTACCGGTGATACATCTACATGTTTCGTTTTACTAGGCAGTTAGAGAGAATATCGAATCTGGCATATATTTCGAACGCGATGTAAATGCCGTTTTTCAAGTATAACGGGAATGGGAATGGGAAAAGTGTGGACTTAAGATAGGAGAGATTGCAGGTGGTAGGTGCCGTACGCTTCCCGGTGGAGCAGGATCAACGGGAATAGGAAGTGCTGTGGAATTCTTCGTGTCGGCCGGAATATTTCGCGGTGAATACCGTTATCCGCAAAGCGTGCTCGTGCAGCATCCGCACCGTTACGTATTTCGTAGCGTACTTTCGGTGTATCGTTACTACGTAGTTTCATCGCGGTGCTCCACTTCGTACACTCCAAGTTCGTCGAATATATACGAACGAAGGAATGATAGACAGCAGTCGGCGAAACGGTAATCACGCTTTCTTCGTCCACGGCACACGCGCAGTTTATTCGAAGCGCACGCCATTTAGTATCGTCCGAATGTAACGTCTTCTACCTTCCACCAGTGACAAATTCGTGTCGGTATCGCGAGCGTTGTTGCCCCAAGCGGGCAATGGGTCTAGCCGGGTAAGAATGGACGAGTGGCCCCCATGGCAATTGTTCTCGTTATTTCCACCCCTATATCACTACCGCTCCGATGCTCCGACACGAGAGTAACAGGCTCGAGTAGAATATATTAGAACGAGCTAGAGGGAACCTTCGATTAGGTATTCGAATTAGAAACTCAACGTCTCCAGTATTTCGTGTCTGTCGTTAAAATACCTGCTGTTTCACTCTTCTCGTTAGCCCTGAAAGGATACGTGACGAGGAGGCGCGGTCAAGAAATGCGTATCGTCTATCGAGCATCGCGCGTGCACGACACGATGAGATGACACTAATAACTATAGTATGTATTTCCGTTTGAAAGACTCGAAAGACTAGAGAGACACGAGCAAGTTCACGATCAACTTTCACTCGACGACGGAAAGTGCGCGTTTCTCTTTGACTAGTCATCGCGAGGGTACGCTCGGCGGAACGAGCAGCAACTTTCGGATCGACGTACGCCTGTGTAGCGCTTCGCACCGTTTCATTTCTCCCTTCTCTGCTTACTTTTCTTCAGTTGATATCGCCACTTGCGAGAGGACAAGTGACAATCGCGGCGCATACGCTGAACGCGATGGTGGAAGTTTTGTTGGAACCATGTGGCCAAGGTGTGGCTGTGTCGGAGAACGGTTGTACCTTGAACGAAAACCTGACGAATCCTCGTTTGCATCATGGCAACCCTTGCGATGCCACTTTGGAAGAGACTAATCTCAGCCCGATTCAGCGTTTTTACAATGGGCAGAGCATCTTCGTCACGGGGGGTACCGGATTCGTGGGCAAGCTCTTGATAGAGAAACTCCTCCGAGCGTGTCCCGGCATCTCGTTCATCTATTTACTGGTACGCCCGAAGAAAGGGAAGGACGTGCATCAACGCATCGAGGAGCTGTTTGACGATCCGGTAAGGGTATCGACGCTCACCCTGACCCCCTACATTCCGCAACTTTTCATTTCTCACCCTGCCATCGGTTCTCCTAATCGGCAATCGCTCCACGATCTGTACCGCTTTACTTTCAGCCGTAAAACAGATTTTGCTTTCCCTTGCGGCCACCGAGGATACGCAGACACCAAACGCGAAATCTCGCGGACAATCGTTTTCCCGTTCGTGCTTGCTTTCTCCGCCTATCGTTCTACTTTCCGCTACTATTCTACTATTCTACTATTCTACTATTCTACTTACGTACCTCGTACTTGTTTGCACGCATCGTATACCGAATAAGCGGAAAACTCGTTAGGTTTACGACTACGACACGATCGTTTATACATGCACCTATAATATAACGCCTTGTGCCCTTAGCTGTTCAGAAAATTGAAAGAGATGCAACCAAAGTTTCGGCATCAAATCGTTGCTATAGCCGGGGACTGCGGCCTGCCGGGACTCGGGATGTCCCCAATCGACCGGCAAACGGTGGCACGGGAGGTCTCGATCGTCTTTCACGTCGCCGCCACGGTCAGATTCGACGAAAAGATGAAACTCGCCGTGCCGATAAATGTTCGCAGCCCCAAAGACATGACAGAACTTTGCAAAGAAATGTCGTGCCTGAAGGTGAGCAACGGCTGCGTTTGCGTGCGCGTGTCCGTGCACCTGCAACGGTCACGGAAACTCATATCTGCCCTAACTGCATGCTGACTTTTTCAGTCGTTTGTGCACGTGTCCACGGCGTACGCCAATTGCCCGCAAGAATTTATCGACGAGAGGGTATACGATCCACCGATGGACCCGAACAAATTGGTAACCCTTGTCGAATGTATAGACGAGAAACTGGCCGAGGAAATCACACCGCGGTAAGGAGCGAACGAACTTGTTCGCATAAGATATATGAATGACGAAGGAAAATATTGCCCGACCTTTTCCAATCATTCGATTTTCCTGCCATACAGATTGCTAGGCGCGTGGCCAAACACGTACACATTCACGAAAGCTGTGGCCGAAAGTATCGTTGCGGAGGAGGCCGGTCAACTGCCCGTTGGAATATTTCGCCCAGCCATCGGTTAGTCGACGTTCGTTCGTTTCAAAACAGTCTCGCGTACAGTAACGCGAGTGTGCGCGCAGAGTTTAGCTGATCGGATGCGTCCGCGTCTCCGTCTGCTTCTGAAATTTTCAGTCATTTCAACTTATCGGGAACCACTGCGGGGATGGATCGATAATTTGTACGGGCCAACGGGTGTAGCGGTGGGTGCAGGTACCGGGATCCTAAGATCGATTCATTGCGACGGATCCATACACGCAAACGTCGTTCCCGGAGACTTGACAGTAAATGCCCTGATAGCCTGCGCTTGGGACGTAGCCAATCAACGAAAGTAAGATTGCGAGGAACAGTGCCCTCTACTTTTCTTCTCCCTTTCCTTTCTGCACCATTTTTCTTTACCTTCTTACTGGTTTACAGGTCCGCGATAATCGAAGAAGAGGGTCAAGATAACCAGGTGCCAGTTTACAATTACGTATCGAAAGACAATCCTATAACGTACGACCAGTTGAAAGTTTTATCCGAGAAATATGGAATCGAGTTTCCATCCACCAAAGCTATATGGTATTATAGCTTCCGAAACAACAAATACAAGATCATTCATTTTCTTTACGTCTATTTGCTGCACCTATTGCCAGCTCTCTTGATCGACACCGCCACGCTCTGTTTGGGAAAGCAACCCAGGTAATTTCTCTCAACCTCCCCCTCCCCAAACGCTCTCACTCAGAGGGACGCACGCTCGCGCGCGCATACGAATCAAACGCATTTTTTTTTACCGCTCAAAGGATGCTGAAAATCTATAAAAAGATACACAAGTTCATGGATGTAATCAACTATTTTACGATAAACGAGTGGAAATTCTCGAACGACAACGTGAAAGCGTTGCAGGACAAATTGACGCTCGAGGACCGGCAAAATTTTGCTTGCGACATCACAGAAGTGAATTGGGATCACTATTATCGGATGTATATGCGCGGAATTCGTATGTATCTGATAAAGGATCCGTTGGACACTCTGCCACAAGCGCGTGTCAAATGGCAAAGGTAAATAGCGTTGAGCAATTTCAGTGTACATCCCTTCCCTCTGCCAACTTCCATACGTGGAACCGAGTCCGCGGTTGTACGCCATCGTTCGATATTTATTTTGCAGATTATACTGGATTCATCAGGCGTTGAAGCTAATTCTCGCGTACGGTTTGCTGCGGATATGCTGGTTAACTATTTCTCATCTCTTTCAGACTTGTACGCTTTAATTTGCATAAACAATCGTTGTTATGCGTACAGTGCGGTTAGCCGCACCCTGATGCACGTACATATACACGTACGTAGAACGTCGAATACATTATTATATAAGGTAAGATGCCGCTCCTGAACCGAGTGCACCGAGGCTCGCTCGATTCGCAAACGACGAAGCCGAGACTACGTATCACTTTTTCCACCTTTTCGACGCTTCCAAGGAATGGAAGAGAGAGAGAAAGAAACGCGCTTTATTTGGTCTTATTCGTTACTAGTTACTAACTATCTACCAGTTAGCAGTTAGCAGTTAGCAGTTAGCAGTTAGCAGTTATCAGTTATCAGTTATCAGTTACCAGTTACCAGAAACTTATATGTGCAATACATACAAGTGCCTTGCGATACCTTCGAAACCCTAAAAACTATATGCAACGCGCTCTCGCTCGAGTCCCTTTCCTTTCTTTCACGAGTATTTATATGTATAGGATGATTTTCTATTGCGGGAATCGCACGCCCCATTTCAACCTTGTTTTATACGTGTACAGTTTAAGCAGGAAACTTGCTGTCGGACTTTAAGTTTCTATTTGTAATAAAGGAAAGTTTGTTTTATATTCTTTTATACTCAAATCGGATAGTCCCGATTTCTCTTGTGTCTACCTCTCATTTTTATTATCCACTGCATCTGGCCAACTGTTCCTGCGACCTTTTCAAGGAAATGAGTATCCTTCGTTCCTCTGTCACTTACATCTATGTGTCTACTTATGTACTTTGATTGCCTTCAGAAAACTTTTCCTTCCTTTACCCTCGCTTCTTTCCTCGACAAATACGTTCCTCGTCGCCTTCTTTTCCCGTTGGCTCTTTCTTTGCATCGCTCTCTTCAACTGTTGCCACGGAGTTCTCGTGGCCATTTTTCCCATCGTGCCGGTACTATGTATTCGGAAGAGAAGCTGTACGAGAAATATGGTGAACCACGCATCCTGCTGTTGAAGCTTCTTACGCTCGGCAAAGTGTATTGGTTACTACAGGTCTACCGATTAGTCCTTCCTCTTTCCTACTTTCTCCCAATTTACGTTGCTCCCGTGTCCAAATATCGCGTAGCCATTACACAAAAACTCGTACTCGTTGAGTTTTCCATTTTCCCTCTCTCTTGTCCAACCCACCTCCATCCTCTACCCGTCACCTCCCAAAACCGCTTACTTTCTTTCAATACTTTCTCTCTAACGAGACCGTCTTGATACGTATGGAAAAGCGGTCGGCTTTCTGGAGAAACAGGACCCTTGGGGTAACTGCTAATCGTTGTACGTGTACACTGGAAGGTATTTTCAAAGAAGCGCCAAGTACTTCGAGCTCGAACCGCATTTCATAAGTACGTTCAATCTCATCCGCGAAACTAGCCAGCCGCTAACCATGCACATGTATATGTACGGATGTATGCATATAATTTGGGGACCGTAAAATTTCCTGTGCGCGTACCTTCCATCGTCTTCTTCCATCTTACCTTCTCACCTTCATCTTTACTAGTGTTCAATTCATAGAAATCGGATACTTGTAATCGCCGCCCTTGTTCGACTTTTTTTACCAAGTTCACGCTACATTCTCCGACAATACCCGCAACGTCGCGTAACTTCAAAACGGAAATAGATATCGTAAAATATTCAATAGCAAAAATAATCGCACGTTTACGTACATATATACGTTGTGGGCCACGAGCAGGTAGATTCGTGCAGGTAGGTCCGCGGAATCTTTCTCGCCTCTTCCAAATCAATTTCTACAAGATTTTCATCCATCTAATATTAACGAGCAACCGACTCTATCCAGGTTTCGGCGTGTTTCAATGCCGAGGAATGAAGGTATCATTGTGGAAAAGCTAGAATAACACGAGTGTGAGAGATCCTCGCATTTATTAATAGAAAAATAATTTCATAGCCCCAACAAGATGTGCCTTGCAATTGCTATGTACATATTGACAGCCACTTTTGGAATACTTTCAAAGATTGCCGTAGCAATTGGTATATTCTTCTTAAACCTTCTTGGTAGAATGATATATTTCATGTACGCGCTTGGTAGCGCGCTAATGGATTCGCACACTGAAACTGAATCGTTTCCAGTACGAGTTGATGGCCAGTTATAACTGAGGCTCATTCATCATTTTGAAATTTTTATTTACACGGACCAACGCCCTTTTAAGAGGTTATTTCAATGTTATCTTATCTCCTACCTGTTTTAATTCGTAAGCAATTAACCAAAGTCCAAAGATCGAGTTTACGGAATCGCTTAACCAGCTAGCGTCGCCGATAAGTAACGTAAGAGTGTGAAAGGGGGAAACCAATAATGAACATCTTTCCGAATTCTTTAGACAGGTTTTATTAATCAAACGTAGATTATTGTAAGAAAATAATTAAATACAAGACAATAGCAATTAGCCATACTATCTAGATACTATAAATCTACTTCAAACGCAGTTTCTCTTTTCTAACTTGCTTCGTACTGCGTTCATACGTATAACAAGAACGTATGCTGCGCATATGCACTCGATCGTTCAATTCCTCGTTACAACTTACAAACAAATGGACGGATGAATATTCGACGGTCGAACAATCGACCTAATGTACAACACCGACCAAAACTTAACGACCACTTTCTTATTTTAACTGATATCGCATGTCTTCTTAACGATCCATTAACTCGACGTTGATCCGAGTTGTAGCTATTAATTGCTGCGAACATTTCTGTACTGGATAGTGATCCTAAATTTTTGGTCGTTAGTGCGTACACATTTTGGATGGCCCCAAGGCGGTCTCGTAACGCTGTGCGCGCTTAGTAATAGTTGAATAGAACGCGTGCGTTCCTTTAGTCCTATGTTAAAGGCATGATTTCCACCACGCGTGCCTAACGTATACGCTACACCAGAAATCTTAAATGCGTGCGGACACAGCGCCCAGCTGAATTCCTGCCTTCACTCTTTTCACATTCCAAAGACGTGACGACGGGTGCCGTGGCAATCTGATTCACCGGTTAATTGGCAGGCATGGTTGACACAGCACTGTGCGGTGTTGTTGGGCGTGAACCAGCAATCGAGTGAGTAGTAGATGCATTCAGTGATTGCATGGTACCGATCTAGAATTAAACATACAGTAATCGATTGTTGTTATTGTGAAGCAGTTGAACGGAAGACAGTAAAGCAAAGCAAACAATCTTACTCTTAAATGAGCCAAATCTTCTAGCCTTGTCAGATCGGACAGTTCCACGTACAAAGAGTATACGATTAACCATCCATAAGTGGAAACGCAAATAAACATTATCCATAAAATACACATGGAGACATTGTAGGCAAATATCATGTCGTTGACTATACTAAAGAATATAAAAGCAAATAATCTGAAGATGGAGAAAGCTGCGAAACTGTACAGCCATGGCACCATCTTCTTTTCGTGCTCCTTTCTTAAAGAAGCTATTAACATTAACGACGACGCTAAGACTGTCATTGCGCCGAGCATAGAGAACAATGCAAACACAACAAGGGCGTTGCGAACTGAAACAAAAATCTCTGGTTAAATAACTTTTCCCAGGCGTTCCTTGCCCGAGACGCCACGCACGCCATTCGTTCAAAAGATGGGGCCGATAAAATTTTCGTATGCCACTTGTTGGAACTCACCGTGTCGATTACCCACGTAAACAAATTCGTACGATATTATGTAGTATCCATAGTGGGTCGAGCCCGGGGCAGCTTGAGACAGGCAGTAAAGATCAAATATCGAAGTACAGATTGTGAATAATGCTAAACACTGTGAACAAAGTTGAATCGATCATGAATCAATAGTAGCATCGTTAAATTTTATTGTCATTACCTACCAATGAAAATATTGCTGTAAACATAGCGCCCCTTTGAATGTCCAACAGATAGGCGTGTGTTAATATCGGTTTCTGGTACCACCGTGTTTTCACACTACGCATCGATCGCGATGATCTTAAATTTGCGCTACTACGGGTGGTAACATGCGAGTATACCGAAGGTGTACCCATGCTTGGAGACTTTTTTCCGTAATTCATTTTATCAACGATAATTCACCTTCCTTCGGAGTCGATAATACTTAACGGATACACCCGTACTTTTCCTCTCCTTGGACCGTCGAAATTTATCAATTACTTATTTATTTAACCAATTCTTTCGACCCTTCTTACTCTTTCCTCTAACTTTCACTTTATCGAGCGCCGTTCCTTCCTTAATAATAATATGTCGAGGCACTGCAACAAGAAAGGTTAGCTCAACGAGATTGTTTACACCGTTTACGCCGTTTACACCGTTCACTATGATAGTTCTTGTTGTCCACTCTTCTTTTATGCGTAATGTTCTTTTGCGATAGTCTGTGATCCGCGAGAATCTTGAATAAATCGATGAACATAGGTAAACATAAACATCAAATTACACCCATCGCGTCAATTACCCATTGACGATCTCCAGCCGACGCCCGATGTTTTCGATCAACTAGGCCGAGATAGTACGATGAGACTCGAATATATCCGAAGCGAAGGCTTCAAGTATGTATGTAGGTTGAAACGTTGAACAACTGTACACATCCATACATGTATATGGAGATACCACACTTGCGACTCTCATTGTCAATGAGACGCCAAATAACACCTCGTCGTTACCTGCTACTCTCACGCATATACGAGGCACGAGTGCATGCGTGTACACGCCATGTGCATTCCTTTGCTGAGAAACTGACAAGATACAATCAACTATAGACAATAAGTTACACATTACTTTCCCTCGTTAGATACCCGAAAGTGCCAATGTCACCTGATTCAGTAATTTCCATGTGAAAAATGAAAACAACAACTGCAACGTATCGCAAGAGATTCAAATACAATTTATTCGGGTGGGAATTTAATCTACAAATGTCCAGCCGACACCGCGCACCTAAAGCCAAGATTGCCGGCCGTCGTATCAGGAGTATTTTGGCTTCGTGCAGCGCATCTGTATCTAAAGCAATAACTTTCGTGACATAGGTAGGAACCACCTTTCTTCACTTTGTCTGCGCCTTGAGAAGGGCCAGTCTGAAAACAGGCATATCAAAACCGTCAATCGTAAAAATATCTTGTTGTCAAAGAAAAATCAACGAACGTGCATAGTGCATAGGTTATACGTATGTTAGTCATGTTGTATGGTATGATATATTGCCTGTCATGTGTATACAAATTCATATGTATACATACAGGATTGGTAGGCCCGCCTCTTTTCGTTATTTCGATCGTCCACCAATCGGATGTCCATTCCCAAACGTTCCCAACTATATTACGCAGTCCATATTTGTTTCGCGGGAATTCTGTAACAGGTGCCGTGCCCCTGTATCCATCCTCTTTGGTATTATTATTGGGAAAATCACCCTGCCACGTATTCGCTCTAGGAATAATTTCGATTCGATACTATGCTTTCACTGTACGGTTATGTACGGTATCTCTAACTACAACTTGGCCCAGCTTTATTCACCTGTATTTACCGTTCGGGTTTAATTTATTTCCCCATGGATACAATCTATCCGAGAGTCCACCCCGGCATGCCACTTCCCATTCAGCCTCAGTCGGTAATCTTTTCCCTAACCATTCACAATAGGAGACAGCGTCGTTCCACGATACATGTACCACAGGATGATCCATTCTGCCTGGATTATTTAACGGCATTCCTCTTTAAGTTGAATACGCGTAATCTCTTATCGATCAGCGAGCAATGGGAGAAATGGGGGAAAAAACAAATTTACGTACGCTTTATATCAGAGTCTGGACCCTCTGGGTGCTGCCAATTCGCATTTTTTATTTGCAACCACCAAGGGGCCTGTGCAACAACGTGCGTTACGTTCGATCGAACTTCTTCTTTTAAAAGACCAACGAATACAAAAGAATCGCCAAAGTTGTCCGCTTCTGTTTGATAACCGGTAGCCTGGACGAATCTTGTAAAATCGTCATTACTCACTTCCATCTCGTCGATATAAAAGCTATCCAAATCTATGTCTTGTTTAGGCCCTTCGCCATCAGCCATGATAATTGGATCGTTTGTACCGATTTGAAAGGTACCCGCTTCTATCTTGGCCATATTCTTCCATCGACTTTCCTCGATCGCATTGTTCTCGTGAATACGAAGGCCATCGATGGCCATGCAGGAGTCGTGCGCATTTTCCTTGTAATGATCCTTTAAGGTATTTACGCGACCGTGACCGCGACCACCGCAATGAAAGGGTTCTTCGGTCAAATCCTCCGCTTCGGACTTTCCCGCTAGAGTACACGCTACAGCGATTATACTTGCGCCGACAAGTAACGCGAAAACAGTCGATTCGAATCTTACAATTGGCCAGGGTGAATCTTTCATTTTGTGATTGGAAAATTGCTTTACGACAAACGGAACAAATCGATTGAAATCGGTGAACAGTGATTTCAACATTTACCAAATACTTATCGGTTCGAAGCTCAAACGAATCATTCAACCAATGACAAAACTCATCATCCTTCACCGCAGATGTTACTACCGTCTGCCGTCTGCCGTCTCCGAACCAGTCGATGCATAGAATGAGAAAATATAGTAGAGATGTGGTAGCGGCAACAATAGGATCATTTCAAGCGGAAGAGCGCGCTGCCGTGAAAAGAAAATCTAGATAGCCCTAGTCGGTTCATGATTTCCTCATTGTCTACACTGTAGACTCTACAGTATACGCACACACATCATTCATTTCACTCACCACATCGGTAGACCGTTACCGTAAGCGATGGTGTTGAATGTAAGAATTGCTAAGAAAACTAGTCGCGGTTGCTACTCAATCTACACACGGTAGAAGCGCAAGGAACGCGACCACCAATCGATTTGTACACTATCCACTATCTGGGGAGTTTAGATTTTGCTCTAAAAAAAGTGAAATCCTGCCCGCTCTATCGATACATTGATTTTTCGATACGGTCGTTCGATATATGAATGTGCGTGCGTGTGCGCTCGTCACGTGGACCATAACCTGTCGTTAAATGCCACGTACTGTTTATCTTCAGTCGCGTACAATGCCTCCAACACTTTTCCATTCTTCGTGATATTCATCCATGACCTAAAGAATAACCGCACTCGTAGCCGTATCCGATCTGTCATTCATCTTCGACCCCGTGTACAGTAACCATGATGGCTTCCTCGAAACGTTTCAAACTGTTATTTTGTGCTATTGGCATTTTTGTATGCTATTTTCAATTTGGCATGTTGCAAGAAAAGATCACGCGTGGACAATACGGAGATGGAGAGAACAGTGAAAAGTTTACATACACGTTTACCTTAGTCTTCTTCCAATGTTTAGTCAACTATTTATTTGCTAAGACCACTTTGTTAACGATCATGAAACAGGGCGAAGACACTACTCCGAGAACATACTATGTGCTTTCTGCCCTTACATATTTGCTGGGTATGGTATGCAGCAATATGGCATTACAATTTCTTAGTTATCCGACGCAAGTAATTGGAAAAGCTGGTAAACCAATTCCTGTGATGATACTTGGCGTATTGCTAGGAAACAAGGTATTTTCAGATCCTCTCCTTTCCCCTTATATTCTGTATTTTTTCTAGCGATTGGTTCTATTTAGATTTAACATCTGTTCAATTTCATTATTCACAATCATTATCATTACGTGCAACATAGAATACATAGTTTACATCCGAAAGGAGAATGCAAGCCTACAAGAGACAAGATTGGTTACCAAATAATATCGCAGTACCCGTTGCTTCGCAGGTTTATCCAGTCAGAAAATATTTATTCGTCTTCCTAGTGGTCATTGGCGTTGCTTTGTTCATGTACAAAGACGTCAATCCTTCTAAGACACAATCAGAGGGACAAACAGCCTTTGGAGAATTATTATTGTTACTCTCACTGACGATGGATGGCTTAACGAGCGCGGTGCAAGAACGTATGAAGGCAGAACATAGTTCCAAGTCTGGCCATATGATGTTAAACATGAATGCTTGGTCCGTTGTTTTCAGCGGCGTAGTCGTTCTGGCATCTGGAGAATTTTTTGATTTTTTCCAATTCTTGCACAGATACCCTTCTACTATATGGCATATCGCCACCTTTTCTATAGCTGGAGCGTTCGGGCAATACTTTATATTTCTCACAGTTGCAGAGTTTGGTCCATTACCGTGCTCCATTATAACCACCACCCGAAAGTTCTTCACCGTCTTAGGATCGATACTTATTTTTGGCAATAGCCTCACTGCTAAACAATGGTTGGGCACGTTCATAGTGTTTTCCGGATTGTTTCTAGATGCTATGTATGGCAGAGACAAGTCACAGAAGAAGGACATAGCAAAGTAGCAGCGGATTGCAAATGCGTTTGCCGCTGGATCGTGAATGTGTGAACGAAATTTGTGATTTTTCAACATTGCACGTGTTCAGGATACACTTTGTATATGGGAATCGAAACACAGTGAAATCGCTTAACGTGCAAAAATTGAAGGACACGACGAGAGTCTCTTGGCTTCCTAATATCAGTAAATCGATATACAGTTTTGTACCTATGAAGAAGATTTTGTAAGGAACTTTCGGAAGATTTATGATATTATATAGACATGAATTTATGTATACTACTGTTTGCGCTTCAGAGTAGTATGTGGATGCACGAGTGTGCGTAAGTGTGTATGTATGATGTATGCTAATTATTCACGCGGGTATCGATCTATGTCGTTACACCTATGTAGGAGAGTAGCTGCGTATACTGTTTTTCTACATTTTTTTCAACTACAACAGACAGACTCTTATTTACTATAGAAGAACAATTCTGTACCTAATCAGTGGAGAATATCGTCGGATATTCGGATATAAGTGCAATTCGTGGTGGCATTCATTTTTCGATGTAGCTGTCGCAATTCGATCGAAGAGTGCGCAATGAATGGAAAATGCTTAGACCTTGTATATAACTGTGTACACGTTTATTCTCTGTTTTCCACGCCTTCCATCGTTTTCCCGCCTGCGAAGTTCTTCTCGAAAAATTTGTAACAAACAACAACCTTGGTGGCGCGCGGGAAAGGCTTTTGAAATCAGATTTCGTTAGTATTATCAACCGAGAGAGGGGGAGCGACCGAGAACAACGGCAATGATGGTCAAATAGATAATAACAACGTGCATATAGCCGTTAGGAAGGGAGCGTAATCAGTTGTATGTACCATATATGCGCTGGCTGTTTTCGGAAAAACAGTTTTCGCATTTCAGTAAAGAACTCGTATCGGGGAAGGATATTTGAAACGTCGCTATTCGAACGAGAGTCGCACGCGAGAATGAGTATCCGTTTTTTCGGTAGTTTCGCATGCATTATTGTTTTATCCATATGCTTGGCGAGCATAATACCCTCCATTGCACTCGGCGAGAACGGTAAGTGTTAGCAGTCGAGCAAGGTCCGCAAGCGTCAAGTTCGATTTGCAGGCAAGTTGATCGAAACATAATGCCGTAGAATTGAAATATTTTTCTATCAGAAGTAGCGATCTGTTTCGAGCGCGAGTTACCGCGGCTGAAACGCTCGGCGAATGACGGGTGTGTCGATAGAAAATATTGCATTTTCACCCACCCTCGCTCCAGCAAGCAGATTCGAAATGTTTGATTTACAGGATCATCTCCGAATAATTCGAACAACGCTATATACCCGTACTCCATCGATGAACGGTGGCCGTCGTCGTCGGCGTCGGCGTTGAGTAACAAAGGGACCGAGCGCGCTGCTGGAAACGATGGAAAGCAGCGATATTCAAAGAACGAAGAGGAGGAACAGGGCTGGAAAGAGAACTGCACCGATAGCTCCGTCGATGATTTTCCCGCCGACTTGTTCACTTATGAACAACGTCGGAACGGAGCCGTGGTTTTGCACACGTTCCTCGGCTTTTATTGCTTTTTATTAACGGCGTTCGTCTGCCACGATTATTTGTTGCCGTCGCTCGACCGGATATGCTCTAGGATGAACATAAGCACCGATGTCGCCGGGGCGACGTTCCTTGCAGCGGCTAGCTCCTTTCCTGAAATGTTTGTAAATCTGATCGGAACGTTTCTTACGGAGACGGACCTTGGTGCTGGCACTGTGGTCGGTAGCGCGGTCTTCGATACGTTTGCAACACCGGCCTGCGGAGCGTTAATGGCTCTTCACGTAAGTATGTCGCGGCAGCGATGATATAATTGCGTACACTTTTATAGAGAATCAGCGTTGGTAATCAGCTTGCAAGTAAAGGTAAAAGGTGAAAGGTAATAGGTAGAAGGTAGAAGGTAGAAGGTAGAAGGTACACGATCGGACGTACACAGTTTACGTTTATTTTCGCAGCTGTATCAAATGTTTCACGGTATGCAGGTAAGTACGCGCGCACATATTATATGTGCATGGAAGACTGTCGATTGGCGAGTACAGGCAAAACTGTTATCTCAGTTTTTTTTAATCATTCCATCGCAATAGGGACTTTCAGATAAAGGGCGATAAGTATCTCCTTTAACTATATTTGGCCCGATCGAATCAAACACGTATCTCTTGCACGTATGTACATACTTATTATCCCGTATAAATCCCGTTGGCTTTTTTCCGACTATTCGGAATTCATTCACCATAAGTTTCCTCCTCTTTTTGCTACCCCCTTCTCGCGTTTTCTTTTCTTTCGTTGTCCTCGCCACGTCAACTGTTCTTAATACATGAAAAATGAATACTGGTAAGTGGAAGATTAATTTCGTGTTCGGCCTTCTAACTTGCCCTCCATCCCTTTCGATACAGGCGATACAGTTAGAATGGCGGATACTGTCACGAGACTGTCTGATGTACATGGTATCCGTTGGGACATTGGTAATAATAATGTGGGACCTAAGGATTCAATTGTACGAAGCGGTGACCTTGTTGCTAGTGCTCACTTTTTACCTAATCTTGCTGTTTTGCGGGAAAGGTTTCATGGCGTGTTGCGGTGAACTCGTCCATTTGAACTCCGACTCGACGACGAAACGTAAGTAACGTTTTACTCTGTTATCGTAAATATGTTATTGTGCCTCGCGATTGGTGTCGCACGATTGCGCTCGTAACGAACGGGCCCGAGCGTCCCGGTCGAAAGTCGAAAGGGAGATAGAACGAAAGCGATCAGCGGTCGAGTAAAAGCTGAACGCGCGTGGTGAAGGGCGACGCTAGTTTTCTCGCGATTTATTTTAGTCTCCGACATCGGCGAGAATGGTCCTCCCCATGGTTCGTACAAGCCGCATCATCGGAACGATAATGGCAGCAGCTCACCGACGACGCAGGTACGCGGACAAGAGAGGAGACCAACCGATCCCGAAAATAGAGAGAGTTCGGAGAAATCAGAGACAAGATCAATGCCCGGTATACGCTATACTTCTGTTCTCCCTTCCTCTTCTTCTTCTTTTTCTTTTTCCTTTTCCTTTTCCTTTTCCTTTTCCTTTTCCTTTTCCTTTTCTTTTTCTTTTACCTTTTCGTTTTCTTTTTCTTCGTCTATTCCAGTGCCCGTTAATACCGCCGGAACCCCCATTTTCCAGATTACCTGTTCAATTGGCCCGGTGAGAAAAGTTTGCTCGCGAAATGCTGGTTTTCGTTAGGCTGGCCATTGAAGTTGCTGCTCTTCATCACTATACCGGACACTAGGGTCGAACGATTCAAACAGTGGTATCCATTCACGTTCGTTATGTGCATAATTTGGATCGCGATAGCATCTTACTTGGTTTCCTGGATGATGACGGTTGTCGGTGACACTATAGGAATTCCAGATTCCATAATGGGCCTTACATTTTTGGCCGCTGGTGGAAATGTGCCGGAAATGGCGTCTATCGTGATTCTCGTCAGACAGGGTAAGACCGATTACAGTCGTCCTCATTGCCGCCGATTCTGCGCCGATTCTTGCGTCCGTTTCGTTTCACTTGGAAATTCCAGGTGAGCATTGTCGTTGTTACAGGTGACGGAAACATGGCTATGAGCAACACATTGGGAGCAAACATTCTCGATATTTTACTCTGCTTGGGCCTGCCGTGGACAGTAAAGTGTTTACTAACGGGGGGAGACGTGAGAATTGTTTCCAGAACTCTATCGTACAGCGTGCTTTCGATTGTCATTTGCATCGCTGTTCTTTACGCGGTTATAGCATTCTTCAATTTCAAATTGAACAAGAAGGTTGGATTCATATGTCTATTGTTGTACTCGATATTCTTAGTGTTTGCCATTCTCGTCGAGCTAAACGTTTTCTTTCTTGCAAATTTGCCGATGTGCATTTAGCAGACGGGTAAGTATGCATGTGCTTGTACATATAGCTGGTTCAATCGTTTCGCGCGTTCGATTCCCGTACAAACGTGGGGCAAATGGCGTTGGCCATTCTTTGTGATACGAAACTGTTCACAAATCTCGGAGGAAAAACAATTTTCCATTCTCAATTCGCGTGATGCACATTCGTTTAGGCGTTGCTCCTTTTCATCGGTGTCGCATCAATGATAGATCGTAATTCGTCGGCGTCCCCGCCCCGGATGAGCGGATAGGAAACGTTTATTTTAGCTAGTTAGGAGAAAGGAAGACAAGAAACAAATACAGATTTGGGCTGCGAGTGTTCTCCAACGGAATAATTGAAAGGAGAAGGAGGACGAGTGCTTCCGATGTCGTAAATTGCGTTAACCAATCATGAGATGTACGTTTTTAATAAAGAATCATTTATTCTCGTATGCGAGGAGCGAATTCGATAATCGAAGGAAAATTACGGTATACACGGCGCGCAGCTGTGTCGAACCTGTATCGGACCTGTATTGAAGGTCGAAGGAACGATATCCAGCCTTCCCTTCGTCGAGTGATACAGAAAGAGAGAGAGAGAGAGAGAGAGAGTTGAGAGTTGCTTACAATTAATTAAATAAACGATTCCCAACCTGCGGGTTGCGACCAACAAAGTGGTCGCCTAGCGTTTTGGGGGGGGGGGGGGGAGGGAGGGGGGATTGCCGCGTTATTTTTAGCCGACGATTTTCACCACTTATTTATTTCACCAGGGTTACATTATCATATTCTATTAATGAATTATAAATAATAGAAAGGAAATATAACGAGCCTTAAACATTTTGTTTGCCTTTTCTTTAGCTTGATAAATTGACCTTGCCTTATGATTACCGCAAGTAATTTCAATATCATAAAAGTGGGCCGCGGCTCGAAAAGGGAGTCGCTAATCACGCACGATAGCTGACTGTTCGAAAAGTTGAAAAGGAAAGAGAGAAGGAGAATTGATGCGCAACGAGAAAATGCAGAGGACGCACGCGCGCCCGAGTCCACAGCCGCGCAAAATACGCGTCGCGGACAGCTGGGACAGAAACATACGTAGAAAGAAACGATGGATGGGATAACATGTTTCTGTATTTATAATTCCTTCAAAATAGTTCCCTAAGTACTCTCAATACATTGCTTACAACGTTGGTATAAGTTTTCGAAAGACTTTGAAAATCTGGTTGCCCTAATATGTACTGCTAAGTTTCCGTTTTACGTTCTCTTGAACGTTGGATACCTTCGTCGCAATGAAATACACCGCCCCAGCCCCGTTGATTTCGATCGGCCGTTTCGGGGAAAGAAAGATGTCGCCAGAAGTCATATCGAAGGAACAGATCGGCGAGCCTCATTGGGTTTATCCCGTTTTCTCTCCTTGTGCCCATTGGGAGGATATCAGAAACGCGCTGGGCAGCACATCTCGACGGAAAAAGTTTGCAATGCGTTACGTACATGCATACGTACACGCTACGGTACCGCTGCGACACCCTTTCCGAAAAAAGTATTGCGCACGGTTGCGCAAATAATGTTATTCAACGATCGGATCGTTGCCCGATACACGTATTCTCAATTAATATGGAACAGTGGACGGTGAACGCGTACGCGTATCGCCGCGTCGTCAGTCACACGCAGGTGAACGAGTGACGCGATTCGCGAACAATTTCTTGTTCAATTAGGGCCCAGCTGACCATATTGCTAAATATTTTCCTTCATCCTATTCGCGTATTATTGTTATTAATGTTGTTGTTTTCGTTGCTAGATTTTCGGTCTAAACCTGACATCCCTGCACGATAGTTGGTCGTTCGCGTCGTCGGACAATGGTCGCAACGGTAATGAGATAGACCTGTACACTCGGTTAAGGAGAGATTATCGAACTCGGCCGATTTAACCAGCCCCATCGACATTTATTCCGATTAGCGTCGCACTCCGTGGCTTCGCGTCGCGCGATTGCAAGATAGCAAGCAAGTGGCTGCGTGGCTGCGCGGACAAAGATAATCAAGCGAAGCAAAATGCGTGTAGATTCTCTTGGATAAGATAACCGAGTCTCGAGCGTCTACGTAACGTTTCTTTGGATTAAACACATCCGGTATGCTCGTACGAACCTCGCGGCTGGTCGGGATCGAAAAAATATTGTTCCCGTACGCGTTCACTATCTGCCCCAACAGCCAGCTGAGCGAAGATTGGCCGGAGATTGGCCGGAGATTGGCGGCAGATTGTCAGCAGATACCGGCTGAATCTGGCAGAATCCATCTACAATTTCGCAACAATCTGCGCCCAAAGCTGGCTCGGGCTCTGCCAATCGCGCCGGCTGAACAGAATCTGACGGCAGATGCTGCACTTGGGTCACTTATATCGAATGCTCGGTTTCGGCTGCCCATCTGCCACCAGATTCTGGCCGGCAGGTCCCGGGTCAAATCTGTAGTCATTCTCTATAGAAAACCTGCGAACAGAAACTGGGCCGAATCTGCCCTAGCAGGTTTGACGGACTGGGTACGTACGTATGTACACGTATGTATACTTACGCAGAAACCGTGTACACTAATGCATTGCAACCTTCCAGTAAACTATAATCCTTTTCATCGTCCTTGTTACGCTTGATTCTTCCGTCGAGCGAATCATCTTGATCCCATTGGAACAGACGTGGTAAAAAACATACGTGGCAAAGGAATACCGAGCACCCATTGAACATGTCGGTCGATTCAAGTTAATTCAATGTATCGTAATTCCCCGTTCCTGCTCTCCGACCTCTTCCCCCAACTACGTAGCCAGGCACACGCACGTACACACTGATAAACGCACACATTCACTCACTCTCTCTTCCCCGATAACCCATTATTCCCGTGGCGTACCATTCTTCTTTGCTTTGAAATAATCTGTATCGATTATCAACGGTTAGTAAAGATTGTTCGCACGGAACACAATTGAGGCATTTCGTGTGTTTGGACAATCATTCGCTCTATCGAACCTGTATTGGTTTTGCTGTTGATTCACGACAGAATGCCGACGACTTGGCAGTTTAATTTTCTTCCGCTCGCCACGTTCCTCGAACGTTTGCACGTATTACATTACATGTTATTTTATATGTAACATTTCGATAAAAATATCCGTGGAAAATATTATCGACCGCGGTATGCGCGAAAAATTGTTAAGTAATAATTAGCGTAATCGACTCAATCGTGAGCGTATTGGCATTCTCATCGGCTCTCGTCGATAATTAAACGCATAGCTACAGAGTTTTCTGTGTTATTGCTCGTTAATGCACGCTTCCTTTTAAAGAGATTTTGCGCGCGAATAGGATCGCGACAGTTACTAATCATAGTCTGTCGTCCCCGCCGGGCTCTCATCTGTTTTTACTCCTCCAACTGACTTTCAAACACGTTTCGCACCGTTTCCCGTTCATTTGACAGTCACGAGTCTTCTTTCCCTTCCGCAACCGATGATACGAATCTTGCGATACTTTGTTAATTCGTTAGAGGCCTAACGTTATTAAGCACTGGAATGTGCCGCGCTCTAAGGACGGTTTTAATCCGAACAATCGAACGCACGAGAAAAACATTGCATGTACGCGAGATAACAGATAGTGGAACGAAACCAATGGAACAAGCTTTGAGCTGAAACTTTATTTTATCGCGATTCCGGCGCGGTATCAATCCGCGATATGTCTTTCAAGCCACGCTTTTTCATTATTACGCCATCAGCGGTTCCACGCGTCGCGCGTATCGCTCACCGCCGTTCGTGCTTTTCATATGCCTATCTACATATGCAGATACTTATCTATTTACTTACCTCACCTACGCACATCTATTGACTTACATATCTATCCGCCTACGTAGTTTACCTATCTATACGTAGCTGCTCGACGAGCTTGTTGACTAATCCGAGCTGGCGCTGTCCATCTCCGATGACGAACGGCATGGCAAGAGTTACAATTTAAGATTACGTATGAGAAAGGGCCGAATAATGATTATTTCTCGGCAATGAGAGTAGCGCCGATGCTAACTCCGGTGTACGAATTAGGTGGTTAAAAACTATATAGATCGATCCTGTATACTGTATGAAATTGGTTTCGTTTCACCGATACAACAACACCGTACGCGTTTCGCTAATCGCTCTTCGCGTTTCGCGTTTCGCTAATCGCTTTTCGCGTTTCGCGTTTCGCTATTCGCGTTTCGCGTTTCGCGTTTCGCGTTTCGCGTTCAGATGTCAACCATACCGCGTGCTCTACTTATTACCACGGGATCGCGCGAAACGCTTTGCATACTTATCGTACATACGTGTCTCGTTCTTTTCTCGCGCACGGGAATCGTCGAACGATGAAACGGCACAACAGAACGTTCCGAGCTGAAATCAAGTATATACACAATAATACTAGTTTACACAGCCGTAACGAAAGCGCTACGATATACATAATTAGTATCTACACTCGATTGAACACCTCGCGTAGCGAATCGCGCATACAGATTCGACCCATGGATTCGTCGAAAGTCTCGACACGGTCGCCGTTCTCTTCCGAATTCCAAACATTATAGAATGCGCAATTTCGGAGTTGCCGAAAGCTACCTCACTTGTTTATCGTGAACATTGTAAAAAGGACAATCACAAAGCTGCATCAAAGAGGGAGAAATTGTACCTAAAATTAGCGGCGAATATCCGTCATTGATTAGGAATATAATCCAAGTCGTAATCGTAATCGTAATCGTAATCGTAATCGTAATCGTAATCGTAATCGTAATCGCCATCGCAATCGTCATCGCAATCGCAATCGCAATTATAGTCGTAATCGGCATCGCAATCGCAATCGCAATCGGAATCGCAAACGGTATTGTGATCCTGATCGTTTACGATCGCTAAGTATTGTCGATTCATGTACGCGGACATAGATTCGCGGTGGACACATTGAGCGTAGAACCCGCTGCAGATCATTGCTGTGTTTTCCGTTTTCCTTTCGTTCAGACAGACTCGGTTCGGATCGATCTCATTCATCATTGGCCGAGGTCCATTCATCGTTACCACAACGTTAACACCCGATCCAACCAACCGGACTCGACCAATGTCAAACTATGCGTGGGCGTACGTGAATGCGCCTACATGTTTTCATTGTATCTCGCAGAAGGGTAGCTTGCCGGTTAACTCTTTAGTCTGCTCTTGATCTTGACTGTTAGCAGCCTCGCTTTTCGGGCTACCTCCGTCCTCTAAGGAGCCCCCACCACTTCCGTGGGGGCAAATTGATTGTCATCTAAGCGCCAGAGTAGAAATCATCGGTGGTCGTGACGGTTTGTTGTCGAGGATCCTCTCGATCTCGTTCATTATGTTGGCGTTCAATTTTGGAATTAGCTATAAACCACAGGATTCAGCAGAGCGAATACGCTGAAACGCTGAAAATTACTTTACGGTATACAAAGCGAAACGATTACCTGCAAACTCTGAAGACTCTCGTATAATTGATCTATGTTTGATGCACCGAGAAGAAGGCACTGAACACTTTCATTCTTTAAAGACCACGCGATAGCCAACTGTCCGAACGAGCAACCGAGACGTTCGGCTAGCGCGCACACGTCCCGCAGTTTATCCGAATATTTCCGGGTCTCGTCTTCGCTTGATTTCTCTTTCCAGCCGTATTCCTGCTGAAACCGAGAAATATGCCAACGTGAACGAGAACGATAAGCGCCGGGCAAAGTGTTTCTTCCGCGACGCGTCGATTCGATTACGTACTTCTTTGTACAATGACTGGGTTTCGTCCTCCGTCCAACTGAACGACGAATATTTATTCTAAAATTATAAACGTCACGTTCGTTAGCCCTTTGCGACGAGTATGCTTATCTGTTGTGCATGGATGGATCGATTTGCTCAACGTCACCTTGTAAGAGGACCTCGATAAAAACGAGACTCCGTAATCTTCCGGCTTCGCGGAGACCATGCCGATCGTAACAGTGGACCATGTCATCAGACCGACACCTGTGCAAAATGTTTCAGATCATTGAATGTTGCGGTCAGCTTCAGGATAGCTTTCCGTTAGCTCTCCCTTAGAGTCGGATTACGTGTTTCCGATCAATTACCAATCTTATTGTACAACTCCGGCATATAAAGTTCTGGTTTTTCTCTATAAAACAGATGATACTCTGCTTGCTCAACAATTGGCGTAACGCAATTGAACTGCCGGCAATTCGTGTAAGCATCCATAATTTCAACAGGGGTCCAGCGAGACGTTCCCCAGTACATTACCCACCCTTTGCTTATTACGTAATTCATAGCGCGTACTACTTCTGCAACAGACGGTACGGGGACGAACGTGTGTGGTGGGTACGCGACGAGGGTAACTCTTTCTTATGGCATTCGATTCGAACTGATTCGATTCGCAGGTGAAAAACGTACCTTCCATAGGACACATTGGATCTACCTTGTGTATCATTACAATATCAATGTACGATAGCTGCAATCGGACTAGAGATGCTTGCACCGACTCAATGATGTGTTTGCGGGACAGCCCACGACCCTCCGTCCTGCGATCGAGTATCAATTTCTCAAGTTGTAAATATACAGGTAAAACGAAAATGGTTAACTAAAGGTTATCAAGCGATCGCTCATACTATCGCGATTGCGCGATTCCGCAATTGCGCGATTGCGCGATTGCGCAATTGCGCAATTGACCAACAACCAACTATACCTACTTGGTATTCCAATATATCTTGGTGGTAACGACATAACTCGAACGATTCCAAGCGCGACGTAATAAAATTCGACCGAATTGAATTTCTGCTCTGTGCCCGCTATGAGCCTCGCTCAAGTCGAAGACATTTATCCCGCTGTCGTAAGCAAGTGCTACTACAGCTTCAGCTGCTTCCTCGTTAGTGCAGCCTCCTATGCCAAAGGTTGTCCACGTACCTACGCGTATAAAGCATGTTTATTAGCCAGCGTGTCATCCGTCCGTGTACGTTAATCCAACCCCTCCTCGTTACGCAACTGTTAAACGATCCTGGCATTTCCGCGGCCTTCTTTTACCCGTTTCACTTTAGCCGCCGAAAAATTCGATGCACAGGTAACTGTAACGCGCCAATCATAAATGACAACGACGATGCGACGTTCTTTCCTCTCTTGAAATTCCGTAAAAAATACGAAATTCACTTTGGATATTGACGCACCTCCCATTTCTATCACGCGCGCTGCCTTCGCGTACAATGCGCGCAAAGATACATATCAAATCAGCATAGCTAACACACAAACTACTATTTGCATGTTTAACGATACACTTAAAAACAATGTCCTCCAATCAATGTATCAACAAATATTCACAATTTCAGGTAACAATTAGCAGCAGCAACAAGTATGTGCAAAAGCTATCGGAACCGCAGAATAATGCTGCCGAATATCACCATACGCGTTACCGTTCGGTTGCTCCTCGACGTCGCGCGCCGTGCTGCTTGTTCTCGATACGTATTGTCGTTTCGTTTCTAGAACGAGCCTTGCCGCGGGAATCATGTTCGTTTAAGCTTGCATGCACACGTTGCATTGTCCGATGCAAACGACAAGGTTGCATAGGCAGGACATCGGGTATGCGGAAGAAGTAAACCAAGAAGAGAAGAGTATTGCAGGAGGTGTTTAAGGAGGAAGAAGACGAACGAACGAGAACGACGAGGCTTAATCGTTTTTCGTTTTTCGTTTTTCGAATCGTTAGGCGTGCAAAGTATTATAATTGATTAAGCGAGAGCTATCGAACCGGAAAGCTATCCACTTTCCGAGAAGAGTAGGAAAAGGTTGTACACTTTCAGTTGTAAGGCGTACGTTAGGATGGAAGGAAACGGATAGGCAATCGCGACTCTGTCTGTTTCTACGAAAGTGGGGGAAAACATTCAGCGTACCTAATCCAACATTGGAAACACGTAGACCGCTTTTGCCCAAGTTGCGGTAGCGAATACCTGGCGAAGGATGCTGTAAGCGTTGCGCTTGTGCGGCAATGCAGTTAGTCAGTAGCTGTTCTTTCGTTCCAGTTGTATTGCTGCAGTGTACACCCGAGTCCACGCCGCCACCGCCGCCGACGCCGACGCCGCCACCGCCACCGCCACCGCCACCGCCACCGCCACCGCCACCGCCGTTGAACTCTTCCATGCAATCCAGGCTCGCTATAGGTGCACGGCAGCTGCGCGTACAAGGTGTACAGAGTATTAATAGGATACGATCGATTGAGTGTTCGATGCAGCCGCACAAACGTTTGCATCGCAACATTTGTCGCTGTCATTTGTCAGCAAACTCCTTTCATCGATCGGGAATCAAATGCGAGAGAAAATTGGGGCAACCACTCTTACGCCGCCGCGTCTCCCTTTTCTTGCGATTGTAGCGAAAACCGATGATAACCGATCAGAAACATTCGATAAGAGCCTCATTCGAGACCTATTTCCGATTCCAGCGGCCAGTCATTGACGAAAGTGTCGACCGTGGCACGGTTTTGCGATCAGCCCACAGCTGATAATGTACAAGTCAGATATGCATAGGAAATAGCGAAACTTATTGTTGCGAACTAACACGATTGAACGAATTTCAATCGGTTGAGTCGAAACGAAGGGGAAGAATACATGTAGTAGATGCAGAGTGCAGAGTGCAAAGTGTGCTTGCCGCGGGAGGGAGGAAAGATAGTTGACGGTACAAATGGTGCAAGTTTTACTCACCGATAAATAGTAGGCAGCGGATAATAGTCTTCGTCCTCCATACTACTGTTCGTATTCGCATTGTTGTTCGTATCGTTTCCTGCCGTGGAGGTGTTGGCGAGATTGCACAACATTAAACGAGACATGTCGCGCGTATTTCAAGTGTGTGTGTGTATGTATTTTCAGGAGAGCAGAAATTGAACAGAGAGTCGCAGGTGGATAGATTCAATTGACATCGAATTAACCAAGCACCATGGAAATTTCTCCCCTCGCATCCATGTAATTTCCCGGGGTATTGTTATTTCAAATTCAATCTTCGTATTCTAGATATTCGCTGCTCGATGTTTGCGGACTCCTTTCGTAAAAGAAACGGCTCCTCGGAAAGATTTTGATGAAATCATAGAGGAATGGAGTACGGTCGATCTAAATGTTAAATATCACTCGTTAAATGTACGATAGACGATTCGGTTCGACGGTGCGGTCGATTTCATCGAGTCACGTTTGACGAGGTCAGTGTTTGATATATTTATTGCGCATATATGTTACGTAGGCACTAGATTTTCTTTACTTAAGTTATTTAGGCACCACAGTAAAGAACGTGAAAGTTGCTCCGTTGCTATTCCTGAACGCAATCGGGGAGCTTTGCAGAAGGTTTTATTGGGCTCGATCGCGATGCTCCCTAAACATCGCGATGCGAAATACACGGTTTTTAAGAGCTGCTCGTCGTTACGTAAAGGCGAACGGCGGCCGATATGAACATCGATATGTGGTACGTTCGCTAATGGAAGAAACAAGGAGCGATGATCATTAACTGCGGGTCAAGCACTACAATCTTCACCAAAACCCACTTTATGCGGTTTCACTGTTGCAGCTGGATCAAGTCTCTCGGGTAATTCGGCATCCCATTAATTCCAATGTCAATCGGTGCGAACAATGTTGTTGCTTCCTGTTACACTTAACATGCCCGTTCCTAATTTCCTCCCGGTACCCGCACCCGCACCCGCATCCGCACCCGCACCCGCACCCGCACCCGCGCCCGATTCCGTTCTCCTGCTCGTTCCCATTCCCGTTCCCGTTCCCGTTCCCGTTCCCGTTCCCGTTCCCGGCCCCGTTTCCGTTCACAACTTTATGCTGTCAGTTCCGATTCAAGTCTTGATCGCAGTATCGAGTCCTATCTAACTTTCAATTCTAGTTGTAGTACGGTAAATTTAGTTGCGCTCGATCTTTCCTAGCCTATCGCTTTTACGTGAAGGCGTTCGACACGGCCCGATTCGACAATCTTCGTCCCCCTTGTTCTTTTCAATTCTTGCACTTCGTATCGTGTCATCGAAATATCTGTAGTCTGCGGCCCGATCTTTGTCTACTATTTGCAGTGAGTCTTGTAGAACGTGTTTTAGACAACAATAAAGGAGAGCCTCGAAGAAAGGAAAACACCCAAACGTAGAACAGAAAAAGTTGATGAAAATGTTAGGATTCTATTGTAGAGACGGCGAGTGTTATGCCGCCTACGTGGTAAGCAACACTGCACAACTTGGATACACTGGGACTCCCTCCTTTTCCGTAGAAGCTACGAGCGTGCGTGCCATTGCATCTCCGTTTCCCTAGGAGCACCGTCAAGGTGGTGAGTAGCGCGTGCGCGCGCTCGCGCACCACTATCTTGCAGTGCCGCGCCGCGTAACCGTACCGTCCTTCCCTCCCCTAACAGGGGGTTGCGGTTGTTTTCAGAGCGCATGACGTTACCTTCGTCGCAGTCATCGCATTTGCCGCATCGGCCCTCTCTCCAACTTTTATCTCTCGCCCGTCTGTCTCTTGCCCTGTGCTCCACTCTCGTCGTTTAACCGCCAAACCCTAATCACCGTATTCTACTTTTCGGACCGGCCTTTCTTTCCTTACATTTAACATACCGTCGTTACAATTCTCAATCCTTTGCTTCACTTCCTGTCAATTAATTCGTCGAGCACCCCAACACATACGCGCCCTCGCTCGTTGCCACTCTCTCTCTCCCTCCCTCCTTGTTTTTTTCTAGTACGCGCGCGCTCACACCCTCGAATACGTCCAAGCTTGACCAATTCGTTTCCCACCGAATGTGTATGCGATCCTTTCACAGTTTCCTTCGAATCGCAGACAATCCGCTGGCGATCCGAAATTCTGTTCGTTTTACTCGTTCCAATGCGAGTGTAAAGAAATCGCGAGGCAATTATGCAATTCTGGACAACCGACAGTGATGAAAATGATTTGTTGGTAGAGAATAAAACGATAACAATCTTGCCAACAACGCCGCATTGCGGATCCAGAGTGGTGACGTGCATTTGACCCCTTCCTGAACCGTTTATGGACGCCCACGTTGTTCGACCTACCGACCTAATACGCGTTCGACCTACTGCCACCCGAATCTAAGCCAATCCATCTCTTGTTAGCACGATTCGCCCTTTGTTACGCGCGTTCCCTGTACACATCACGTGCGCGCGACCCTCCACAGCTTCCGTAAATATTTGTCGAACAGAAAATTCGGAAAAGGTCTCGGAGTGAACTTACCAATTGTGCGCGCGTCCCTGCGATTAATCCCGATTCGTCTCGGGTGGCGTGACAAACGTGGATCGTAAACGCGTATTGCGAACGCACGTTAACGCGTGTACCAGTTTCTTCTAGTCTACCGGAGAAGAATCCAGCCGATCCTTGTCGTCTACTTACCTGCGAGAAATCCCCAATCTCTTCCGACGTGTTTCTCTTCCTTGCTGAAACGAATCTGCGCCGCGTGACCGCCGTGTACTCTGGTCGGATTCGCTGAAATCGACTCCTTCGTTGAAATCGTGCCAAAGGTCTCCGGGACATTGATTAGGATTGGCAACGGGCGAATATGTCGGGACCGCGGAAACAACCGAAATTCGTCTTTACGTTCACCGATACGATACACGATCGAGGAATCCGATATCGACGCGGAGGAAAAGGAACATTTGGGATCAGCAGTCTTATCGTGAGACAATAGAAACGATCGATCATTTCTTTTTAATAACTTATTACAGTACTTTATTTAACCTGTTAAGTTCTTAGATTACCTAAATATACACCTTGCGGCGAATTTTACTGCACGTCAATACGTTTCTTTTCGAAATAAATTTCATGTCAACTGCGGCGCAGCAATCGTTATCGAAATGTTCGAAACTATCGTAATTCACTTCTTCCGACAATCAATTATCGTAGCGATCCACAACGATAACCGATTGTCCTTAATAACGATGAACGTTACCCAAACGTGTATACCTACAAACGTACCCACGCGTCAATGTTTATTTATATCATATGATGTATGGAGATACGCGAAATGACATGAACATAGAAGCGGCAGTCTTTTCTACGCTATCGAACGTGTTTGTTGTTCACTCTTTTGCTTGATTATTACGCTCTCCAGCCACCCATCCACCCACCCACCCTCCCTTCAAATCTCCTCCAATTCCCCCTAACAACTCGCTCTATCTTTGTGCATTTCTTTGGCTCCGTTTGTGCGTTGAACCCTAAGGGTCAACGAATTTTTCCTCACATCTACGGTAGAACGATAACCTTATTATTTATTGCTGCGGAACGTCTTTATCCTATGACCAGTAGGCGAAATTTCCTTCCTTCTTTTCTTCCTTTTATTTAACATGTTCGTCGGTAGTTAAAAAAAAAAAGTAAACATCATCCACGGTAAAAGATATACATGTATAGCTGGGCGACAAAAAGATACCGGCCGATGATGGGAATGGCAAGAACGATGCGAGAGTTAAGATCCGATCGCAGAACGAAACAAAGAAGGACATCGGGTGTAGACATATACACTATAATGTATAATGGGCCAGCGATGATAGCGATACAGGGTCAAGGTGGGAAGAGAAGCATTCTGATAGGCAATATGCACTGCTTTTCTTCAGAGATTGCGAGGGAAAAGTGGAATGGAATGGATTTGAATGGGTTGGAATGGATTGGAATGGATTGGAATGGATTGGAATGGATTGGAATGGATTGGGATGGATTGGGATGGATTGGAATGGATTGGAATGGATTGGAATGGATTGGAATAGAGTGGAATGGAGTGGAGAGGAATTGAATGGAATGGAGAGGAATTGAATGGAATGGAGAGGTATGGAATGGAATGGAGAGGAATGGAATGGAATGGAATGGAATGGAGAGGAATGGAATGGAATGGAGAGGAATGGAATGGAATGGAGTCGAATAGAATGGAAGGGGGATGTTTCGCGGAGAAACAACGGGCGGGAAAACGAGTAGTGTTCGCATAATAAAAAAACAGTATTCTTTGGTTCGCAATGGTGCTCGTAACTTCGGCAGAACGTACAAGAACCAACTAAACACCGTATCGAATATCATTAAGCGACTCTACTTTCGATTTCAGATCATTTAACCGTCCTCTGACACGTGGGCAAGTTCACCCTGAAGAATACATTTAGTTCGATCAGCGATGCTAATATGAGAAACACGGCATACATACATAAGCAGGCTCGTCCTACTTTTCTATCGAGCTGAAACTTATTCGAAGCGAAAGCGATATAGAGTAGCATCAGTGTCGACAGCAGCGAAATAGCGCTGTATTCGAGACCGCCAGAATTTATACTGATGTAATGTTTTCCGGGTTGCGTCGGTGAAAACGAAGATTTAATTAACCATGGCAGACCAAGGCACAATAATATGTCGAAGGTGTTTGATCCTATCGAGTTGCTAATACCCATGGAACCGTGACCTGATAGAAAATAAATCGATCGAAAGATTTAACGCGGACATTTCCGTCACTCCCGATTCAAAATCCATTTAGCACTGATTTCCACCGTTTATCGGCGGCTTTAGCGATTATTAAACTTTTAACTCGAATACTACTTTACCTTGTTTAGCCACTATTACGCTTGAGACGGCTTCTGGGACGCTGGTACCAGCCGCAAGAAACGTAATTCCCATAACGGAGTCTGGTATTTTTAGAGTATCACCTGAAAATGCATATAATGTACTGCATCGCGCATCTTCCCTTTCCTTTCATTCAACTCGCTCCCTTTTTATTTACCGATTATTGTGATCATCCATGCCACCACGTAGCTCAACGAACCGATCCAGATGATGCACATAAGAAATGTTACTGGAAACCAATTCTTGAACCGCGGCTTCTCGCAATCCGGAATTGTGCACATGAAAATCAAATGAATCGGCCATGTCATGATCCACGCGGTCTTTCTTATCCATCCAGCTCGTGCCGGCCATACCAACAACTCGTATTCGAAATCTGTACGACATAAGAGAACATTAAACTTTTTCGCTCCATTTCCCTACCTCCCCAACTACATCTCACCCTCCCTCTCGCCGATCTACTGGAACTTGAGGAACGCAAACGATTCTTTTTCGCAAGTTCATAGTTCATTCGGACTGCGAAAGCAACTTTCATGTACTTACTTGGATCTGGATTTTCTTCTTGTGTTTTCGTGCCTCCATTCTGTAGCGGGACATCTATATGTTCAACTTGATCACCGGTTCCTTGTACCTTGTCCGATCTAGCCAAGCGAATTTCCGTACTGCCTTCTGAACGAATTATTATATTTTACATATATATATATGTATGCATATACATATATACGTGCGTCACTTACTGATAATCATTTCGACGCAGTCGATTCGTCGAATAAATGTCGAATAAATATATAGTTGCTATGACGCACGTTGCATCGAATTCAGTGCTAACGGTAATACATATCTGAAATTGCTGCAGGGGGCATACGCGGGAAAAGGCTTCCGAGTAAGGACGTACTTTCCTTACCGATTTACACGCTGGGACGAGACGAGACGAGACGAGACGAGACGAGACGAGACGAGACGAGACGAGACGAGACGAGACGGGACGAGACGAGACGGGACGAGAAGAGAAGAGACGAGACGAGACGAGACGAGAGTTTCGTGGTACCGCGGCACCGGTGAACGCGTTATCATGCCATTTCTTGGACAAATTTTCTGTTGGTCCCGCAGCGAACGTGTGAATAGAAAGCAAAGATAAAGATCTTACCTGCCGTGAGCCGATGGTCGTCCGGTAACGATTGATCAGCGCTATGCGTACGGAATCGAGTGCATCGCTGAAACGATTTGTCCCAATACATGACGGCGATGTATACGATGTATAGCAACACTAGGGCTAACGCTTCGTACCATTCTACTCGTTCATCGTGTATGATACATATTAGGATGGCGACCGTGACGCCATAGGCAAGACAATCTCTGCTAACTGGCCACCAGTCCAGAGGAACTACCTGTACGTATTCGACCAACGTACGTAGACTGAGATGAATATTACATATACGTGGCTTATATTCTCGCTTATGTTACGCATAGGTTTCTTATCGTTATTTAGACTCGATGCACATTATGTGGTAATATTGGAGCAAAGTAACGCACGATGTGCCGTTAATATTCCAAGCTATCTGGATACGCGGCAACTTACCATTCCCGCACCAATACCGCAGCAAGCTGGCACCGCGAGAATATTGAATACGGCGGAGCCTACTATTGTTCCAACGCCGATGTCACCTTCGGTGATAAATGTACCGATCGCGTTCACAAAGAGTTCCGGTGCCGACGTCGCCGCGGCCATGAAGGTAGCGCCCGCCACATCCTTGGACATCGAGAGCGCTGAAAATACAAGCGTTGCTTCAACAGATTCGAATCTCTCCATAATACAATAGTCCGTCCAAGCCGTTCCAATTTCTTTCCCTCTCCATATCCGTCATAGCTTTCTCGAGACAAGGGATAACAAGAGTGTCCTATCGTTTCTCTTACCGTGACATATCTTTTCCACGGCGGGGACAAAAAATTTGTCGCACACTACCGCTAACGCGATAAATAGGTAAAGCGAAACGATCACGTGGACGACAACAGCACCACCCTGTCTGTGCTTCTCGTCGAAAAGATCATGTGGAAAGTCTTCTATCGCTGGAGGTGTACAATTTATACCTAAAACGTGAAATTTAACGGTATTTAGCGATCGTGCTGCGACGGCACCACGACGCATCGACAACAAAATCTACCAAACGATCCTTCGCTTTCAATTTTCGCAGGCCTCTTATCGAACAAGGACACGGCGGAGGCGCAAGAAGAAGAAGGGCGCTGAACTTGAGCGCTATCTAATTTTTCAGCACGAATCGTAACAGTCGAAGTAACGGCGCGGCGCCGATTCCGTGCAGCATCGGTCGGTGTAGGAAAAAACAACAACAAAACAGTTTACCCATCGATCGAATAGCTGCAGCCTGTATACCATTCTCATTCAATTTCGGCTAAATCTGTTACATAAGTTTCGGCGACCTTGTATGCATGATGTGCCACTCTTGAACACAAACATCGAATACACTACGCAGCCTGATTCGGCCATTACGAATCAGGATAATTGCATCCATTCGCTTTACCACGACGCTCGCCACAAACATAATCGGTTCACCGACCTTCGCTATTCCTCTATTGAATCTGTCACCACCGTCAAATTTTACGTACGTGAAGTTTCAACTGCCGGGTGTGCGCGGCCGCGTGTGTAGCGTGTACGCCTTATGGCGACGCGACGGTCTAATAACGATCTTCGTAAATGTTACCATACTTGGTAACTATGCCCGAAGGTAATCGAATGTATGGAGCTGTTGAGCCATAGTGCCGTGGACCCGTATTTACGTACCTACGACTGCGCGGCGAATACTTTGCGGAATAGTTTTACGCGGCTCCCTTTATTTTCCACGATAGATTCGTCGCTCCATTCATGAAAATCCAATTTTCGATCGATTCACGTTTACGTCTGCGTCGCGCTGCAGCGAACTTTTCAGGGGTCGAATAGATACGTGGATAGATTGAAAAGGTGAAGCTGCACGCCAGCTTCGTGCGAGCAGACATTTTTGTCGCGATTATTTCTCATTTCAATGGACAACTCAATGAAAACCTAACCCACGTACACTCGAAGATAAATAACTTCAAAGATCGCAGACAGTCGATAATCGTTGCAATTCTTCCCTCGCACCGCTCAATCGTTTCTCCACCTTGATCCCACCTTGAATATGCTTGTCGTTTGCCGGATACTTTCTCCTTCCTGTTTCTTAATGCACGCGTATTCTTAATGTCCTGTCTTTCAGGGCCGGTTATAACACGCCAAGGCGAATTATCGAGTATAAAATTCACCTTTTTATGAACGAATACCATGGTCGGTGGCTGCGCATGGCTGCGCATGGCTGCGCATGGCTGCGCATGGCTGCGCATGGATGAGAACAATCTATAATGGCTGGGGGCCAATCTATAATATTATAGTAGGAATGGCATGCACAAGATGTATCAAAGCATCCCATTACTTGACCCTTTAACGGTAGAATTTTTTCCTTGGAAACGTCCATCCGAATCCGTATTGAAAGCCAGCGGTGGCAAATGTACCCCTTAAACGCAGGATAGATTTCGTTGCATCCACGTCGCGTGCAACAATATTCTTTATGGGAACTGCGAATAGCGATTGACCAATTTGATTCAAGAAAATTTATCTTAACAAAAGGAAGTACCGAAAAAGTGGTCATTTTCCCACGATGAGTATATTAGTATACTCGCCAAACACCGTTAACGTTAAAGGGTTCTATGAAAGGATATCTTATTGCTTATGATGTTCCATTGTGCACGATAAGCATTCGTAGCTTTTCGTAGTAGCGAACAATAAGTAATGCGTAAGAAGCCACGATGCCTGCACAAAGATATTCTTCACCCACATCGTTCACTTTCAAGCTTCGAATGTTAAGCATAATCCGGAAGAACGAATCCATCTATGGAAATGTGTGGGAATCCAGTTTGTATTCGCGAAAGATATTTCCGAAACGGCGTATTCGGCCGAACAAAAAGTCCTCGGTATTATTTTGCTTTATCTTCGTTCTTGCATCTTGCTAATTTTTCTCCTATGATTTCTTACAGCAAATGTAATGAAGGAAACGATGCACGTATTGGTGTCTTGTACAGGTTACACAGCTGTGTAGATGATGTGACTTCCTACCGATTAAGCAACCTAAAGAAGTTAAATTGCTCTCATTCAAGTTGGCAGAGGAGATGCCATTCATGTCTAATGTACGTCGTATAAACTAGATATAACGTGGCTTGGCCATTCGGTGTCGAACCGTTTCGTCTCGTTGGAAACAAACGATGACCATCGGTTCGCTCGTCGGTCATTAAACGTTGATTCTCAATTAGTAATCTCTCGATTCTCTCGGGCATAGCGTCTTTCTAAAGCCCTCAACGATCGCTATTGCACAGACCTTTTAATTTTAACCCCACCCCCTTCTCTCTCTCTCTCTCTCTCTCTCTCTCTCTCCCTCTCTCCCTCTCGACTCTTTCTATGTCTCTTTTTCTTTGTCTCCAGCTACGGTCCCATCTATCTACCTATCTGCAGGATCGAGTGCGCATATTTGTTTCGATCAATCTCGTTCTTAATTCTCTCCTCGTCTTTAGGAATTGACGAGTTTACAACTTTTCAAGCACGAAAAAGTATTAAATGCGCGACAGATCGACACAGTTTTCCCTGACATTTATTTGATGAACATTTGTGTAGAAAAATTCTAACGTACGTACACACTTGTCGGCCGTACTTATTCTGTGCGGATGTAAGAGGAAAGGTTGCATTGTAAAAACACGAGTGATTATGAAAATCAGCAGCACGCTATAAGCGTAAACTCGGCGTATCATACTAGAATGTAGAAGGAAAACCACTCTAAACTAGTCTAAATCATTCGCCTATTTCCTAGCTCGATGCTGTACGGGAAACGTTATCATTCAAACGGCACAGCAACTCGCGTAACAAACTATTTCGTGAAACCTCCCGACATTTAAGGGGAACGCGTGTGCCCGAGTAGAACGAGAAAGAAGGAATGCGTAAGGGGTGATTGGATGTACAAAAAGATGGTTCGAGTAGGCGGACGAGAGTTACAGTGGGAGGTACGTAGCGGGAGAGAAGTTGCTTCGTAAAATTTCGAGTCCCGACTACTTGCAGCTTGGATAAACATCGCTTCCCCAATAGAACGATCATAGAATTGATGCGAAACGGGAAAATGTGAACATTGCGTTAGTATGCGTGTATTTTTTCGTTGCCCGATAAATGCACCTCTTCGCGCGTACCCTCCCGAATGAAAACATTCCTCGTATTCCTTCATGATGATACCCGTAAACTGTATCACCAGTACTGTTGTTACGATTCGCAACGTCGCACGACACATTTATACGTTTCTAAATTCGTGCCACACTACATCTCTTCCTTTCCCTCTGCCTCTTTTCCCACCCCATTCACATTCTTCTTCGCCATATATATCCTTGTTTTTCTTTACGCTACACATTCTTGTACGCTTTCCTCGGTTGCTGTTACTGCTAATGCTACTGTTAACCATCCTGTCGTTCTTCCTCCCCCTCTTTCTCCTCCTTCCCTTTCATCACCATCTCTTCCTCTCCTCTTGCTCCTTCTCTTCCTACGTCTCCTCCTCCTTGTTCGATACTTTAATTATCATCCTTCAATATAATTCTGTTTTATCGTTCACCATCAATGAAACACCTTCCAACCCACCCACCAACTGTCGGCCAATCGAAGTCGTTGCACAGGGAAAATGTATCGATTTTAGATAATATTCAAAATATATTTGAACAAACCTCCTCCTAAGTCAGACGTATCCATGTTGTCAATCCCGTTGTCACACATATACTACATTAACAACTACTCCGAAGTCCGACAGCGTTTGTTAGAATCGCCCCTCCCTCTGGCTCTTCTCTTCTCATCATTCGCGCATCGCGCTCGCTGAATCGTGCCGCGGTCAAAATGTGAAATCGTCATCGCGCTAATCGTCGGTATGGCTTCCTTGCAAATTTACCGTCGCACCGTCTACATTTCGTCTACATGATATCCCGCATAGTCAATAACCACGACGTTTTCCATTATACCTATTATATACATATACTCGACTTTTGCATTCTCTATTCGGTTACCTCGCCCACTCGAGCCCCATGCCATCGACTGTTTATCAAAATCTCGAACAACGACGCTAGCAATAATGCTAATCGGATTCGGCAGTTTTCGCCAGTGTCCCTGACTTCTCCATATTTTTCCGTTCCTCGAGAAATGAAAAGTCAGAAGACGCAGGGCGCAGAAAGTGTGTATGACCCTGCAGTCGGTGAACCTACGATCCTTGGAGACACCTGTTGGACTTACGCACCTACGTTTTCTGGAACACTAGGTGCAATCCCGTTCAGTGTTAAGACCATGAGGCCACGATACTGCCCAACGGTCCTCCGAGTTCGATAGGTATACGCATACGTACATAAATCTGCATGCGTATGTACACCTGCTATATGTATGTGTGCAGGTACAAGGGGCTGCGAACGAATAATCGTACGGCAGTATGCGTGAGAGGAAAAAACGTGGCGTACCACGCATTCCAAAATACACCCACCAGAATTAGATGTATAATTAGTCTAATATCCCAGTAGCAGGTACGCTCCTTTACTCGGATTATCAGAAAAGGGATGCCTTGGTTCGCGTCGTTTAGTATCTTATCTGTGTAAAGTTGACGCCGATAATGCTCGTAAACGAAAAACACCGATGCGGTCTACCGTTCGACTTGACGAATCAAAATTAGTATCATACAGAACGGCACGTCGCGACGTGCTGTTGGTCCGCTCTCGAAATTCATTAGCGATTCATCGAAATATCGAAATTGGAATGGCCCGAATACATAGGCGAATGATGGGCTACAAAGTCATCTTCATTATAGCTATACCAACAATGTATTTGATTTTCGCCAATGCATTAGCGGTATTTCTACCAAACAATACAGCAAGTGCTAGTAGCCCTACGGATACGCGTAAGTGTTGCTTTTCTTCTACCCCTTCTAGGTTCTTCCTCCATATCCTTCCTTCCTTCCTTCCTTCCTTCCTTTCTGTTACCTATGACTTCACCTCTACCTTCTTCCCCTTCTTTCGTCATCATTTTCTCTAACAGCGAGAAAGAGCAAAGCTGAATAGAAGGCAAGAAAATGTTGTGTCGTGTCGTGTCGTATCGTCAGATTGTGTGAACATAATCGTAACGATTCCTCGCTTCTGCGAGGACAAACTTCTTTCTCGTTGCCACGAAAACGATTACTTGCTTTCTCTTGCAGAGTAAACGGCCGATTAGTGAGACAACCGATAAGGAACAAAGTACGTTTGTGCATAGACATTTCCCGATTATGATATACGGGCGAATCACGCGATCACATGGCGGACAAGATATCGATAAATTAAGATATAAGAAGATATATTAGGATTATCGAATGAACATTATCCATTACGCAATATGTAGCTTCGCGGAATCTGTATCATAAACACGCCGCGGCACGTTCCGTTTCCTTTTACATTCTTACCCAAGTATTTCGGCACACACCTACATATGTATATGTACATATTATGCATTTTTCTATCCTCCAAAGAATCATACGCCTACTGCTTCTCTTTAAGGATTTCGCAAACTATTACAAATTGGACCAACTGCTATAGCACCGGGAGAGGACGAAATTACCAACTGCACTCCACCTGCGATCAACGAATTTCCATCCGACAGCCTTACGCGACAGCAAAGACAGTCAGGATTCATAGTCATACATTTCATAATAGCGATTTACATGTTTCTGTTATTGGCTATTGTCTGCGACGACTTTTTCGTGCCATCGTTGAAAAAAATTTGCTGCAGTAAGTCAACCGAGTCAACCACCACAGCCAACCCCTTATTTACCACGCACCTGATTTTCAGGGATCGACGTGACCGAGGACGTTGCCGGTGCGACCATCATGGCAGCAGCAAGTTCTAGCCCGGAATTGTTCATTAATATTGTCGGAACTTTTGTCACGCAAGGGGACTTGGGCGTAGGAACAATTGTCGGTTCCGCGGTATTCAATATCCTGGCCGTGCCTGCTTGTTGTGGCTTATTCGCGAATCAGGTACCTGCAACTCATTTCTATACGTGGGCAAATTGTAACTTTGCATCGAAACGAAACGAAGGACAAAGGTGGAGAGATCGAGGAGAATGCAGTCGAATTTGTTTGCAGATATTGAATCTGGACTGGTGGCCGGTAACAAGGGACTCCGTCGCCTATGCAGTTACAGTTCTTTTGTTAATCTTAACATTACGGGATGGTCGCGTCGAATGGTACGAAGCACTGATTCTCGTCCTTGCATACGTTTTCTACATTATAGGTAGGTTCGTCGAATAACATTAACGCGTTGACTGCCACGCCGAAACTATGTGTTTTGCTCAGGACGCCACGAGTGTATTTTTTCTTCTTCTTTCATTCTTATTTCTCTATGCATCAACTGTCAATTTTCACTCAATTCGTGCAATTATAAACAGTTCAAGCACTGCGGGAACCAATTACCACCGTGGCGTCACAGGAGAAACAGTCTGCGGTCATAAATGACCACCGTGGCCGTCAACGTGTTAACGGCAAACTGACCGATTCTCGAGATGTTTCGTTGCCTCGACGACGACGAGGACGACGACGAGGACGAATCTTCTTCCTTTTATTATAATACCAAAGAGGATAGTTGCCGCCGCGTCCCAATCTTTTACTTTATCTTTATTTTTTGCGTTTCAGTAATGTGTTTCAATCGTACGATTCAGCAGCTACTAGCACGCGCTACAGCAAGAAGAAAAGCATACAAGAATCTATCCGAAGAAAGTCCTTTGATATCTAATGGTACGATAGTATTCATTCATCTTTTCTTCTATTCTATGAATCAGATATTGTTTATCCGTCTCTTGCGGAACGATCATCATACGCTAATTTTTTAGATGTAGTCAAATGCACGGATTTGAATTTTTTGGATTCGGCTGAAGAGGACGAATCGAGTAAGTAGCAGGGTTGATATATATGTATATATGTATTTCATTTATTATATTCTATATACGACAAATTTGTCTACCAACATTTCGATACTCGAGACATGCACGGTGTACCTAGTACATATACGTTGGTCTATGTACATATATGTAGAAAGGATACGGTATCCTCTACCGGATATCAGCTTCGAACATCATGAACGGTGAACTTTTCAAATAACCATCGTACATACGTCCTTGGCACTGCCCGAATTTCAATGTCGATTACTTACTTTTTATTTTAGTCGATATCGTGAATATGACGAATTGGCCGAATGCGGTATGCGAACGAATTTGGTGGCTGATTACCTGGCCAATAAACCTCGTGCTTCTCATCACTATACCTGACTGCAGAAGAAGCACATTGAGATCTTGGTATCCCCTCACATTTACCATGTGCATATTATGGATAGCGACCACATCGTACATAGTTGGATGGGTGATCACAGTAATCGGTACACATTTTTATAATATACACTTGGAGGCAAATTTCTCAACTCGTTATAGTTTTCGCGATACAAATGACGATTACGTGAGTATGTGCCTGACTCAATTTCTGCAACCATCGATAAACTGACGCGACACTACGTAACAGAGCTATCTTTCCGAGTAGCGTGACGATCGATCATTATTTCAGGCGATACGTTTAGGATTCCTGACTCCGTAATGGGATTGACCTTTCTCGCAGCAGGCATGAGCGTACCGGAGGCTGTGTCGAGTGTTATCGTTGCCAACCAAGGTAATGTCTTTTTTTCTTCACCCGATGGATCTTTCTACGTTGCCAGTATGGTAATATGTACGTCGATCCATTAATATACCTTTATATGAACGTGGCCCGAAATCAAACGTGGATGGGTTTATCGCGATTTGTCACGATAATCGTCAAAATCAATTGGGAAATAACGTACGACCGGCGAATAACAATAACGATAATGCTATCGTAAGATGGAGGTGTTACGATAGCTAAACTCGTGACTTTATCACAGACTGTCCGTATTATCGGATTTGCCAAATCTTGGAATCTTGAAATTATTCGTTCTTCTTGTTTCGACGCGACTCCGCCACGGCCGACTGAGTGCCGTATCGGTTCTACATACAAAATTTACTATACACCTATTACTCCCCGTATCGTTCATTCTCAGTCGCGATCAATCTACCGTTAACGTTTCACGTCTCATCATTCTTTCTTCGGCCTATACTTACGTTGTCGCGTCTCTAAAACGTCTACCTATATAATGCACGACTGCAATATGCATAGCACGAATTCAGTGAGTGACATCATATCATTTTCATACTTTCAGGGCATGGAGCAATGGGCATAAGCAATTCGATCGGTTCCAACGTGTTCGACGTGTTACTTTGCCTCGGTCTACCTTGGTTCCTCAAAGCAGCGTTTTTTCCCGTAGTATCTAACGAGCATTACGTAACGATTAACTCGCAAGGGCTAGTCTACAGTTCTATATCGTTATTTACTACACTGGCTGTTCTATACGTGTCCCTTTCGCTTGCCAAATTTAAACTGACACGATCTGTAGGAATCGCTTGCCTCGTTGTGTATGTCATTTTCTTGGTGTTCGCTTCTATCCTCGAGCTTAATATATTCTTTGTCGTCAATTTACCAATATGCGTTCACTGATACCTACTTCTATATCGCGCATGTTTACCAATCTTTTCGCAATTTCTTCTTAATTAAGGGTTCACCGCACCGAAACTCGGGTGTGCAGTACGACCTTTCCAGTACGTATTATCAAACACATCGGCGGTCGAGCGATACGTTGAAACATTAACGCTGACAGTAATAGCATATCTTCGACGAACGTATTGTGTTCTGGAACAGTTGAGCTTTAACAAATCTATCCATTAAGCATCTCCGGGTGCGTGTTACACACGCTGGAGTATACCCTTATGTAATTCGTATGCGTGCGCGCGCGCGTGCGTCCGCGCGCGCGAGCGGTCTGTATGCGTGTGCTGCGTATCTATGTAACGTATATGCGCAAATAGTAAATCTATATATACATATAATATAATAAAGATGTCCGAATCGTAATGCACTCTCCATGTATCCTCCAAATAATTTTTAAACGGTTCCTCTTTCGCGTGTTCTTGCACAATAGGGATAACAAGCCAGGAATTTAAGAATGTTGGATACCTTCGGAGAAATAGAAAAATTCCACGTATTTCACCGTTTTAAATCTATTAAACAGTTGTTACATTCATTTCTTTTGCATTCGTGCATATTTCAATTATGTTAGTCTGTTACAAAATTTCATGAGCAACTAGCAATAAACGATATACGTACATAGAGCAGGTAGATACACAGGACGTAAAATGTAATAATGTTTAAAGTTGACCGCAATTGGCAATTATAATTTTCTGAGTTTTTCCATTTTGGGAGCCATAGCTTTCAACTTTCTTCAAAACGCCAATGCCGTCCGTTACAGAGCCAAACACTACATGCCTATTGTCCAGCCAAGGTGTCTTTACCGTAGTTAAAAAGAACTGCGAGCCATTGGTGTTCGGTCCAGAGTTTGCCATGGATAGTATACCAGGAGCGGTGTGCTTCAATTCAAAATTTTCATCTTCAAATTTCTCTCCGTAGATAGATCTCCCTCCGGTACCATTGTGATTAGTAAAATCTCCGCCTTGACACATAAAGTTTGGGATCACTCTGTGAAAAGTACTTCCTTTGTAACCGAAACCTTTCTCTCCGGTGCAAAGGGCGCGAAAATTTTCCGCCGTTTTCGGGACTACATCTGCCCGTAAATCCATCACTATTCGTCCCAACGACTTATCCTCTGTGATTACGTCAAAATATACTCGAGGTAAACCCATCTCACTTGCTATAATAGTTATTTCCAAATTTTCACATCGACGTATCTTATCAGCGAAGCACAATAGATAACAAATGCATATGCATGTATGTAGTACGTGATTATGTTTACTATTTCCACTCAGTTGGTACACGAGTCAACCATTTTGTTATTTTCTTTCTTTCTTGCATTCTCTTTTCACTATTATTCTCTCTTATATGCCGTTTATATCCTAACAATGATTACAAAAATCAGTCAAACTAACAAAGAAATTAAAAAAAAGAAAAGAAGAAGTCAACAACGATCCACAAAACAGCTTCCCAGCAGGATTCGAATAGGTTATATTTACGGATGGCAACGATGTATCGATAATTTGAAAACATCGATGCCCCCGATCGATATATCGATATTACGAAAACATCGATACATCGATATTTGACAATCGGTACCATCGTAAACTATCTACATTTTTATACACGATTTCTCCATTTCAATCTAAAGATCATCATCATTTCGATCAGAAAGATTATTTTCAAGAGTTACGTTGAATATGATGCATCGTTTTTAAATAGCAGGCTGTAACTAGGCAAGTCTATAGTTGTGGCCGTACCAGTGTTTCATTGTTGATGCTTGTTATCGTAAAGAACGACCATAGATGGCGGTCGTATGCTAGACAGTCGAAGTGATACCTCGTTGGCCTTCTATGCACGTTCAAAGAATTTGTGACAGTAAAGTGTGTTGTCGACGCCCAGTTACTCGTGAGTGTTTCGGTTAAATTTTGTAGATTTCATTCCTCGATGCGATATGCATTTTGCTACAACAAATTGTGAAGGATATTAATGAATACGCGTCTCTATGTAATCGAACGATATTGTTTTATTAGTGAAGCTGATACTTTTAGCAAAATATGAAAAAATGGCGATCCGATAGAGCAATTATTTCATAAGAGTTCAACAGAGTTGAAATGAATCGATTTGTCGAGAATTGACAAACGTGCGCCACGTCTGTGGTGCAGATTTTCCTTATTGCTCGCTTCACCGAAACATTCTAGATAATATTATACCATTTAAGATGTATTTTCGATTAACTTATTGTTAGTAAAGAATGCGCGATAGGACGTTACGGGACTGAAGGACGTACTTAATCGAACGTGACCCGGGCTGCGATGGGACGTGACGAAAAACGAGACGGAATTCAATGGGACTTGACTTAACCGAACGCGATTAAACCGAACGACGCGAAAACATCGTCTATGTTTCCATTAACGTCAAGTAATCCTTCGTAACCTTCCTCTCTACCAACTTACAGATTGTCTATAGTAACATATCACTGTTTTCTTTTGTCGCAGAAATAGTTCGGCGAAATAAGAAAGATGCAGACGATTAAGTGCGTTGTCGTTGGGGATGGCGCCGTGGGTAAAACGTGTCTACTGATTTCATACACCACCAACAAGTTCCCATCAGAATATGTTCCAACAGTATTTGACAATTACGCTGTAACCGTAATGATCGGCGGAGAGCCGTATACATTAGGGTTATTCGATACAGCAGGTATTCATAGCTCCTATCTCAATTTGTTGCAATCTTCTCTTCTTCAGTAAGCTATATTGAAGGGTAATCCAGAGAGCATTAGCCTTCTGCGCTAATAGCATCGGGCTAGTCAATTTTAACAGTTCGTAGGACTTATCCTACATGTCAGTTCATACAGATTATGAAGACACACCAATTGAGCCAGCACTCAGTTCTATCTAAAATAGACAGTTGATACAGTAAAGAAATCATAGCAACTCAAAGGGTTAACGTCTTTCGTCGACATATCTGAAAGCTGTCAAATTATATCGATTAACATTTTGTTCGAAGGTCAGGAAGACTACGACCGACTACGTCCGTTGAGTTACCCTCAGACCGATGTGTTCCTTGTTTGTTTTTCGGTCGTGTCTCCATCATCTTTTGAAAATGTTAAAGAGAAGGTACGTTTATTTTTATGAGTTTGCTAGTTTCAACATAGATAGCACTGTAAAATGAAACGATCCCTTGAACCTGTTAGAAATTTCTTATCAGTGGGTTCCAGAAATAACTCACCACTGTCAAAAAACTCCGTTCTTACTGGTCGGTACTCAGATTGATTTGCGAGACGACGCGGCAACTATTGAGAAACTCGCGAAAAATAAACAAAAGCCAATATCCGCTGAACAAGGCGAGAAACTTGCCAAAGAACTGAAGGCGGTCAAGTATGTGGAATGCAGTGCACTTACGCAGGTATTACGGTCTTTTCCCTTGCCCCATCGGCCTTCTTGTTGAAGCTTCGTGAAAGTTATTCAATTATGTAAATACTTAGTTGTCTTTTTCGCTTTTCAGAAAGGTCTGAAAAACGTGTTCGACGAAGCTATTTTAGCAGCTTTAGAGCCTCCCGAGCCGGTGAGAAGGAGACGATGTATCGTGTTGTAGAGCGCGATAAACAACACGCTGTTCAGCCGACGACTGCGCGAGTTGCATCATACAATGGGTGCGAGAACATTTTCGAGTAACGACTGTTCGACATTATGAAGTATTTGAACGTTAGTAAGATCTACCATTCATTTCCGACAAGTTCAATATGTACTCGACTCGAATCCAAAAATTCACGCGATAAAGGTGAAAACAAGCGTTTCATGTATCAGAGATGCACGCGCATGCACGCACGCATGCATGCATGCATGTACGCGCGTTCACTCTCTTGCTCGCATTTATCCTTTTGTCGACTGGTACATTGAAAAAAAAAAAAACACATGATCGATAAGTGGTTGGTATCTACTTAAACCTATTCTCGAAGGCCAACGGGCATCGATCATTTCTGACGATCGCACGAAAGAAACTGTGTAATCATCGAGAACTGTGAATATCTATACGAATTTCGTATGCAAAATACCTGTAAAACATTCTTCTATTTAATATGTAAGGCGTTTTTATTGATAAATTAGTAGTGTGAATTTTTTAATAAACCAGTTTGAAAAACGTAAGGCTGGAATCTTGGCGTATATTTTTTCAGAGGTTTGCTGTTTATCGCTGCTTTGCTTAACTATCACACTCCCGTAATAAAAGTGTTTCTGGTATAACATGTGGAATAACGACAAATCGGTATGTGATTAAAGCTTTATTTATATACACGTTTTCACGACGATATCATGGAATAATTAAGTAAACTACATTACATGTAAAACATGTTCCTACAGTTGGCCATATACCATAAAACTTTGGTATCTAACTTTGGATTAAAACCAATTCCACCCGTACATTCTCTTCTAATACGTTAACACTTTTTATTATTAGGTCGCTACGACGATACAGACTGAATTACACTCTCATTATACGTGTACCTAGATAATTCGCTCACCCAAATTCCTCACCGATAAAATGATTTGTCACACGTTTTATGAAACAAGATATATGTATGTTCTTCTAGGCTTTTTCTTTTATTCATCGCTCATCACTCGGTATTGGTTTTAATATTTTCATGAAAATAGTATCACGAGAGGTGCCACACTGCGCCGTATGCGCATACATTTTATACGTTTCCCAACAGACGATATATGTCACGCGAGTGTACATTTGAGTGACTGATCGTTTGTTGGTCTTTCTTTTGAACACTTTTTTTGCACCATGTTATCTTTACTTTAAAAAGTCACCAAAGTATTATTTCGACGCGCACTTATGTTCTTCGATGCCTTACATCTTATGACGATAGGTTTTCGAAGATCAGTATTTGTCCGATGAGCGTGGCGTAGCTGAATAGATCAGATCGTAAGAGGAGCATACGAGGTATCGGCGAATCTCATTGCGCGTACAAAAAATAAAACAACTAAAGTGCTGATGGCTGCCAAGGTGAAGGTGTATCAATAAAAAGTGAAGTCCATACACTTGTCCTTGAGTTCGTTTTGGCCATTGTCAATGTTCCTTGTCGTATGACCGATGCGACGCGGCGAATAGTATACATAGTGATCGCATCTATTGAATCTCGTGCAAGTATCCGATGGTTAGAATATTTCAACTCACCTTTCTCTTTTTTTTCGCCATAAAATATGTAATTATTGTATCAATTCCTCCGCAAACATTGAATTCAATATTACCGAAAATAATCGCTGTCCGTAATACTGTAACACGTATGCACAATCGCCGTGAATATTCTTTGGTTTTATTTTATTTTCTCGTTATTCCAGTGTTTCGCCGTGACTAGCTTCGATTACACATGCAGACAATCCCCGAATAACACCATTACTCGTTTCCGCGTTAATTACAACACAGATATTCCAGTTTTCGGATTCGTCCAATTCCAAACACCACGCTCCGAAGTTTTGCGAACTTCAACTATGTATATATAGTATAGTTACAGATATACATATACATATACCGCATAATCTAGTATATACTAGATAGGTTTCTCATCTGATCAATCGCAACTTGGGCCTCTAAGTACGATTATACTCCTTCCACGGTATGACTGTGCTGATTCTGCTTCGTCAGCTCAAGTGCAATTTTTTCGAACAAATTTTTCAGCGAGTTGTTCGAAGCAATACAAACTGTCTTGCATCGTATTATTCAGGGATCCTCTCTACGTAATACGTCAGCGTGTGTACATATACATACGTACGTCGCCCCCCCCCCCCATACACACGCGGGCGCGCGCACACACACATAGAAACGCGCGCGCGTACGCATTTATATACACATGTATGTAATTAAACGTTCATGGCATAGTACACCGAATTTCGCGCGTGCGTTGGTAACGCTTGGATACCGGGGGAAGTATGCGTAACATAGGGGTTTGACGAGAGTAAAATTCCCGGTTGCGAGGTATCGTGCGAAGGTGCGCTTGCTGCACCTTCTGGTACGCCGCGTTCTATTGCTGTGTACGCACCGACCATTTGTTGCTGTATCTTCGAGGGTGAATAAGGTATTTGCAGGGATGACGACGACGAACAAGAGGACGAGGAGGAGGATGAGAATGAAGACGTGGAAGCCGACGACGTTGACGACGATGAAGACGAAGATGACGATGAGGATGGCGATGAAGACGAGGACGAGACAGAGCAGGAGGAAACGGTGGACGGCGTGGACATTGTAGTATTATTAGGAACGGATGGGTCGGTAACAGCGCGAGAGACGACATCGCACTTGCCACCCTGTGTAATTTCTGAATTATGATTCGGAGGGACGAAGGTGGACGCTTGGTGCGGTGTTACGGGCGTACAGGTCGGAAAGGAGGGGAACGAAGATGTGTAGGAAGAGGAGGCGGGCAATAAAGGAGGAAACGAAGTGGAAGAAGAAGGGATGGAGAAAGAAGTAGATGACGACAAAAACGTTTGAGAGGGTTGCGCGCCCGACGATGGAGCGAGAACTGTACGATCTAAATGTACTTGATAAAATCGGTAGGAACCTTCGGCAGTTGTCATTCCGTTACTAGCGAATGCAGCACATCTCGATGGCGCTACCACGTTGTACGAAGACTGGGACGGTGCGGCGGTCGAGGTGAAAGAGCAGGAGGCGGGGGAGGATGGAAGAGTGGACGCAGCAGCGGGTATCGTGGATGGCAGGCGATAAGATGTAGGTTGGTGGTGGTGTTGATGATGTGGGTGTTGCGTGTGACGATGAAAGTGCATGGAATTTGTGGTGTGAGGAACTGGGGGGAAAAAATCCGGAATTCCAGAGATTCGAAAGCCATCCGGTTGCTGATGATGATGCAAATGAAGATGCAAGGTTTGTTGAGCAGGATGTATCGGGGCTGTATTAGGCGGTGAGATGGACAGGAGCCGAGAGTCAAAAGGGGGAGCAGGCCCAGAAGATATCGATTGACCGAGCGTACCAGACGGAAGAGGAGACGTATGTTCGTTTTGGGCATAGTTCGGTATTGGTGACATCGAACGTTCTCCCGTCTCTTGGTAATACCTTAATTGTTGTGACTTTGGCGGTGGTTGCGGTGGCGTTTGCGTTTGCGTTTGCGTTTGCGTTTGCGTTTGCGTTTGCGTTTGCGTTTGCACCCGATGATGTTCGTTCTTGGTGGATCGAGGATATGGATACCTTTCGATATGGTCCGCGTAACTGGAAGATGGATGCGACGGTAGAATACGTTGAATATTTTGATAAGTTGGATCTGATAAGCCGTTATACGGGACAAAATACATGGTTCGATAGCACCTGCCATTAGCAGGAAGTCCGGCGTACACGGTGGTAGGCACTATGTTACACTGATAATTGGAAGGCATTGTTGCGATTGGTTCTCTTAGTCGAGGTTTCGCAGGAAGACTGTTCGTGTAATCTCTAACCCCCGCGATACCAGCGATTGTATTATTAGCATCGATTTCTTCAATTCCGGCTGGGACACCTCGCGCAGAACGCGTATTCGCAACGTTTAATTGCTCTTGAAAGTTTTGCTGACCGTTTCTGGAATCCTGATAAAGGCGGATATTGGTGTCGTTCACCGGAAATCGGGGCTGCGGCCGTGATAATGCTTCGTTCTGGCAGGGCCCGTGTTCCAACGTAGTTGAGGCAGTAACATTAGTATTTTCTACAATAGTCTGATAGATGTCGTCGATTTGCTTTTGCATCGTATTGATTCGATTGATCGTGTTTGCGTCCTGCTCCTCGATCGACAGCGGATCGACAAACGAGTTTGAAGTCGAATCAGCAATAGCCCCGTCGTAAAACGCGATTCGACCGTCAACATGTATACAATTGTTTTCATAGTAAGTCGGTAATGGAGAATGGAAATTCGGTTTGGAAATGTTCGAATCGTTAGCATCAGAAATCGGTCGTCGGTGAACCGTTTCGTCCGCGACGTCCGACTGGCGTTGTTTAATACCGGTCACCGATGGTCTGCGATTAAATCCGTAATCGTTCAGTTCATCATCATCATTGTCGTCTACTTCGTGGTCGTCGCCGCTCTTGTCGACGTTGTCGTTGTAACTGTCGCAACTGCCACCGGGACCGCAGCCACGACTGGCATCGATATAACCATTGTTGTCGCGATGGTCGTTGCTCACTGCGTCGTCGTTGTCGTCATTCCCACGGCCATTTCTATGCTTACCGTTAATTGAACGGCGACTCTTGTTTCCATTTGCCTCGCGACCATGCGTACTATTATCGTGGTGTGTATGCCTGAATCGTATTCGACTATCGTTGCCCTCGTTCTTCCCATCGTGAATCGGATCAATGTTGTCGACGGCCGCATAACCATTTGCATTGTTCATTACGGAGTGATAATTATTCTCGACTTCGTTGTAACGCCGTTTGATTCTTTCGGTTCGGAACTTGTCCTGCTCAACGAATGCAAACAACTCGTCAGCTGTACTGTCTCCTATGTCAGGTCTGTTGGTAATGATAGGTGTTCCCTTGGTAACGTCCGGTGGTCCTACATAATTCCCATCGTTCTCGAGCAAAGTTGCGTCCGCATTGTCGAAATTGTAAGGCGAAAACGTATTATAACCTCCGATCGTATCGGGATTTTCATTAACCATAATTCTGGAATGGTGCCGATAATGATCATCCTGAGTATCCGACGTGTTAACAGCTACGCACGATAGTGGCGCCAGACTCGCTAAGAATTGCCTCCGTACATCCGAGTTGTTCGTTCTTATCGAATTCTTTGACTGTTGGCTATCCTTAGTAGCGTTAGCACCATTGTTTCTTCCGCTATTCCCCAGTCCAAGATCCGGCATATTCGAATGAATATTTTTCTTCGGTACGAACAAATCTGTTAACTTTTTGTAGGTCGATTGACCCTGTATATTCTCGGGCAGTGTGTGGAGAACAGTCGATGGATTTTGTTTAAGATAATTAGATCCTGTTATCGTCGTTTCCGCATTTACCATCAACGACGAGTTTGGCCTAAGCGCCGTCGTAGATGTTGTCCCCATTGTGGTGGTTGCGGCGCAGGAGGTGGAGGTGGAGGTGGCGGTGGCGGTGGCGGTGGCGGTAGCAGCAGCAGCGACGGTACTAACGACGGTGGGTGTCGTTATCGTCACCGTTGCCGATATTTCATCGATGGTAGTTGACTCGCGAATAAAAGTTCTCTTCGACGATAACATTGTTTTGTCTTGTTGCTCCACGAATGGAGCAGATGGTATCGGGAATGATTTATCGATCTCCTTGTTCGCAATCGTGGCTGCGAACTCTGTGGCAGAATTTTGACAAATATCGTCTTCCTCTTGATCGACGCAGGTGAGTTGACGTATTCGTTCCTCCAGCGACAAGTGCTTGGTTGGAAGGGCTTTTTTTCGAGAGTTTGTGCGATATTTGTCAAAAAGGCTTCTTCGGAGCGTATTTCTTTCGATCGTTCTCTTAATGGGATTACTAGACTCGTCGTTAAGGGAAAACAGTTGACTCTCGGGAATATTCGAACCGTTGGCGACCCGAAGAAAACGTAAGCTCTCCGCGTTAACGAGGAACGTTTGCCCGTCTTGAGAATCGTCGAGAGACTGGCCCGACGAGATCAATTTAGCTAACGGAGCCGGTGGTGGCGAGACGAATCGCGGATTAGGAAATAATTGTCGTACGGCCGAATTCGGTTTAAGACTGTTCCCCGTTAAAGACGAGTTTGCCAGTTTGTACACCAGCGATAGTTCTTTCATATCCGGGCGCGTGTCACTCGGCTGTTCTTCGCCGTCGACTCTGTCCCTGTCGCTCGTAACGTTCATAGAGATCGCCGTCTTGGCGCCGCAGTCGTTGGCAACGTTAAGGCGTTTAATGTCGTCGTTCTGTTGGACAAATTCGGTCGAATCCTTGCCGTCGACCGTGTCACGATTGATCACCGTCCTACTCATCGACGTTCCCGTTCCACGAAGAGCATTCGGTTTGTTCCTTTCGGACGCACTTGGAATCCGACTATCGTTCTTCGCATCGCGTTGCTCGTCGGCGTCTCGTTCTTGTTCATCTTGACTGATCTCGCGTACGATACGTCTTTCGGTAACGGTCGTCATAGTTATGGTTTCCACGAGGTATCGATGACGGGGCTCTGCAAAAGAAAAGGGCGCAGCGTAGGCATACGTAAGGATAAACAGTTCGGCCTCCGGTCCTAACCGGTCCTAATTTCAACAATGGAGAGTAGAAAATAGATTTACCGTTTGGGACAGTTTTCTGCAACTGCTCGGTCGCTTTTTGTACATTTTCGTTGCTGGTTTCCTTTGCCTCCCGATTATATCGTTCCCCTGGTTCGTTCGTTCCATCTGTTAAATGGTATCGCACGGTATTCTATTAGCTATATTAATTGTAGACAGTCTCTGGTATACATACCGACGGTAATGCCAGGAAACAAGAGGTACGGGAGGAGTCGCGCACGCAATGGACGTTGGAAGCAACAGAAGCGTGAAAGGTAGGCACATAAAATTCATAGCGCGACAACGATCGGTACTACTGGGAATGCACGCGGCCGTCCTTGCGGGCCCACGGGCGGACTCTTCGCGGAGACACCGGAATCATGGTACGCTGGGCTTCCGGCAAGCGTGGCAGCGCTCGTTAGAGTCGTTACAGCGAAATACGGGGTGAAATGCATTAAGAAAAATGCAGGCGAATTGCGGGAAAGCGGTAAGCGAATGGAGCGTTCAAATGAGTCGCCGCTACTTTGATCTTTTAGAGAGATTTTCTCGTTCGCTCTTTTCCGCACAAACTCACCTGTCGCTCGTCGACGGCCATGGAAATCTAACGGCGATCGCGGGCAACCTTCGTCTACGTTAGGGAGCTCCTCGTTCGAATAAATATCCTTGTAACCCTCCGGTGGACTGAGCGTTTCTTGTTGCTGCTCTTGTCGCGGATGCGGGGACGATGAACCGTCCAACGATGGTTGCGGCGGTGGCGCGGGTGGAGGCGGCGGTGGCGGCGGCGGCGGCGGTGGCGGCGGCGGCGGCGGCGGCGGAGGCGGTGCTGGCGTCGGCGGTGCTGGCGTCGGCGATGCCGACGCAGACACCGAAGGTAACGCATCGGAAGCATTCAATTTCTCCGTTCGCGGTTGACCCCTTTCGCCTTCCCGTCCCCTTCTTGCTCGGAAATCGCTGGACAATTTTCCCACATTTCCCGTCCCTTCCTGCCCATTCGGCGTACGAGCATTCTTCCTTTCTGCGTACGCGCCCACTCGGATCATTTCCTCCACTAAACTCGCACGCTTCTTCTCCATCCGTCCTTCGGTCTCCTCCTCCGGGACTCCACCTTTCTCCCCGCATCCTTCTTCGATATCTTCTTCGTCACCTTCCGTTTCTAACTCGTATCCATCGTCGTCGTCGTCGTTGTCCTCGTCATCTCGAACGTGCAACCGTACACCATCGTATCGTTCGCCGCCGCAACCTTGCTGTCTCACCGCGTTCTCACGTATTATCTCCTCCTCCCGCACCGTATCTCGATATCGCCCGTTATCCGCAACGCCAAAGTGAAGATTCAATTCGGCACGACATTCACTACAATTCCCCAAGCGTATCAACTCATATTCTTGACAACAACAATCGCAGTCCTCCTCGTAGTCGGCGCAGCATTCCTCTTTTATCAATATTATGTAATCAGCCGCGAAGAATTCGTTCAACTTTTCATTTATTACAACCCGATTTTTCTGCCCTCTGCTCTTAGATTGGCCGGGCTTTTTCAACAAGGACTTGAGAATCTTCGCAGGCTGCTCCGCCGGAAGTTTGCTTCCGTGCTCTTTCATTGTCTTCTTCGGGGCTTCTTTCCTTCTTCTCGCTACACCCTGCATATACTTTTCTTTCACGTCTACAGTCCACTCTCCTCCAACCCCTCGCCGCCTGTTACACGTTCGAACGTTGCTCTCGTTCCCAGGTTTCCGTCACAAGTTACCGTTCACACGTCTTCAACGTTCCCTTCGACGAACGAAATAATTCCATTTCTCGACGCACCACGTTTAGGTTTCGATCGGGCGATCCTGTTAGGTAATCGTATCATCGAGGAATCGCATCGTAAGTTTCGCGAGGATCGTTCGATCAGCAAGAATAGCGAATGGTACAATTTGGCAGACGATACATCTACCTAGGGAGATGGAACGCAAAAAGAACCGCTGCATCTGGATTGCTAATCGAAAGGTTCGGGCGATGCGACAACGACGATCGATCGAAACCGTTCAACGCCGTACTCCATTGGTAGGCAACGACGAAACGGCGGAACGACTATTCTTTCAGCGCAAATCGCGTCACAAGTCCGTCGAGATTCACCAGGTGGCACCCGAATGTTTCGACCAGCGAAGAACGAAACGAGACGGGACGAGACGGGACGAGACGGGAGGAAGCGCGACTCATAAGAAAACTTTCATCGCGAACGATTTTATTCAGGTTTACGCAATCTTTCGGACGTTAGGTTCGGGCTGCACAGTACTCGGGGGCGCTATTACCATCTGTATCACACCGGCATCCACGCTTATCGAGGATTAACGGTCGAACCACCGCCAGTGTTCTCGACACTATCGTCATTAGCGTTGCGTCGTCGCTATCCTCACTGGCATCATTTTCATTTTCACGTTGTTCAGTATTTCGCTCGTTCTGCGCAAGCCAACGTCAGCCGTTTAAGGTAACATCACCGTTTATCGATCTCGGACAGCGAACGTGGGCGCACTTCTAAACCGTGCAACGCGTCGCTACGTTCCTCGCTACAACTGGCACTTTCACTGTCAACACTCGCGCACACTTGCATATTTACGACTGCTCACGACCAAATACACGCACGAAATTCCGACGCAACCATCGTACCTATATACGTATGTATATATTTCGAAGAAGGAGCAGCTCGGGACAAGGTAACATTGGACTCGAAAAGAAGCGTTCCAAGGGGAATCGGGAAGAGAAAAAGACGGCCCTAATGCAACGTATTAAATGGACGCGGAGTGCACTCGACTACACAGCGAATACATGCCCGTAAACTCGATATGCAGGCCGCGGTTACACGGATAGCAACCTCCGTTCGCAATCCCGGCTGTTCGAATCGCTCGCGCTCCAACTGCTCGCTCGACATAATCGTACAAGCTAGTTGTCAGAGAACCGATTAAACCCCGAGGGGGCTCCACCAGCGTACCACCAGTGAAATGTCAGAGCGGTGCGCACCGTGTTGCGCATTCGCCGCGTAACATATTTCAATTCGTCCCGCGGAACAAGCAACGCGGCTACCGCTTCGATTCACAGGTGCGTTGCATCGTCGGGGCCAATGTTCCAGAATGAATAGTTTAGTTGTCTCGATTCGGGCGCGTGAAACACGTTGTATCTATTTATGCTACGGCCACAGTGGATGCGTTTCCGGACCAACTAACGTTCCTACGAATATATCCCAACTGTTACACAGAAGCTGTAATTGTCTCGGCAAACGTTAGTCTGTTCGTAACGTTCAGTACGATTGGCATCTATGATCTTTAGTTCGTTTGACAGTCCATTGTTGAAATTTGTATTCTTAAGCGAAAGAAAGGAGCACGCAATAGATATATTTAACTCAGGAATAAGATTCCAAGTCCCAAATAATCGACCGATGATTCATTCATCGATTTATGTTGCTTTTCGTTTTTTTTGTGTCGAGAATCAGACACCGATGAGATAGAAGAAAAGTCACCTTATGGACTTTGGTGGCCCAACGTGACTGCCGTACCGACTCAGAAATACGACACTGCTTTGGGCGTCCTCTGCTCTCGAACGAAGTCATCAGTTGAGGAACTATTATTTACCGAAGTAGCGTTGGGGACACAACTCGTACGATTGTAGGTGGACCTCATATAAGACAAAAATTGTACGAATTTCCTACCTATCGGGCGACCGTCAACTCTCGTCTTCGCCGTCCACTTAGTGTACATTTATCAAATTTCCCGTACATATACGTTGCCTACATGTTGTTTGTTTAAACTCTTGGAGCGGAGAGCTAAGGTTCGTACATTTAATTTAAGACAAGTCCGGTTCAAAAATACGCAGTAGAAGTCGAGAAAAACACAATTGTTTAAATAAACGATGTGATCCAGGAATTCGGTTTTGAAGCCGCGACAATCTGCGAAAAAGACCGCAAACGCGAGATGGCGCCACATACACAATTACTGACATATTACGGACAAAATATTAAAAAATTATTATCACAGCTTCTACTGGGCCGATTTTAATCAACCGCGTCTCAGAAGGAAGGGAATCCAATAATAAGATACACGGTAAAAAATATCCCGTTGCTGTAAGCATAAGCAGTTGTCCGTAATAACAATTTCAATTGTTTAATTGTTTATATCAAATGCAATACACATCGTATAATCTTCGCACCTATTGGATATGATAGCTGATACTGCTTGCTTTAATTTATGTTGTTTGGTCATTGCTGTATCTCGCCGGGAGGTGGCAGTTATCGCATTTGTTTATAATTTCTTTAACTTTATATTGAATATCCAATATTAATAGATATTTTTATCCATAATATTCATTAATTTAAGATATTTCAATAAGATTTGCATTTAAATACAATATTTTTTGTATAGATTACTGATTTTATATTTGTTTTTTTTAATTGAATAGGGTTTTTATGTGTTTTAATACAACTTTATAATGAATATCTAATATTAATATATATTTTTATCCATAATATTCATTAATTTAAGATATTTAAATGAGATTTGCATTTAAATAGTGTTTTAATACAACTTTATAATGAATATCTAATATTAATATATATTTTTATCCACAATATTCATTAATTTAAGATATTTAAATAAGATTTGTATTTCAATACAATATTTTTTTAATAGATTATTGATTTTATATTTGTTTTTCTTATTTTGATAGGGTTTTTATGTATTTTAATACAACTTTATATTGAATATCGTAATATTAATATCTATTTTTATCATAATATTCATTAATTTAAGATATTTAAAGAAGATTTGCATTTAAATAGTGTTTTAATACAACTTTGTAATGAATATCTAATATAAATATATATTTTTATCCACAATATTCATTAATTTAAGATATTTAAATAAGATTTGTATTTAAATACAATATTTTTTGTGTAGATTATTGATTTTATATTTGTTTTTCTTATTTGAATAGGGTTTTTATGTGTTTTAATACAACTGTATATTGAATATCGTAATATTAATAGATATTTTTATCATAATATTCATTAATTTAAGATATTTAAAGAAGATTTGCATTTAAATAGTGTTTTAATACAACTTTATAATGAATATCTAATATAAATATATATTTTTATCCACAATATTCATTAATTTAAGATATTTAAATAAGATTTGTATTTAAATACACTATTTTTTGTATAGATTATTGGTTTTATATTTGTTTTTCTTATTTTGATAGGGTTTTTATGTATTTTAATACAACTTTATATTGAATATCGTAATATTAATAGATATTTTTATCATAATATTCATTAATTTAAGATATTTAAATAAGATTTGCATTTAACTACAATATTTCTGTATAGATTACTGATTTTATATTTGTTTTTTTTATTTGAATAGGGTTATTATGTATATATAATATAATTATAATAAAGTATATATAATATAATATAATTATGTATATATATAATGAATATCTAATATTAATATATATTTTTATCCATAATATTCATTAATTTAAGATATTTAAATGAGATTTGCATTTAAATAGTGTTTTAATACAACTTTATAATGAATATCTAATATAAATATATATTTTTATCCATAGTATTCATTAATTTAAGATATTTAAATAAGATTTGTATTTAAATACAATATTTTTTGTATAGATTATTGATTTTATATTTGTTTTTCTTATTTGAATAGGGTTTTTATGTATTTTAATACAACTTTATAATGAATATCTAATATAAATATATATTTTTATCCATAATATTCATTAATTTAAGATATTTAAATAAGATTTGTATTTAAATACAATATTTTTTGTATAGATTATTGATTTTATATTTGTTTTTCTTATTTGAATAGGGTTTTTATGTATTTTAATACAAATTTATATTGAATATCGTAATATTAATATATTTTTATCATAATATTCATTAATTTAAGATATTTAAAGAAGATTTGCATTTAAATACTGTTTTAATACAACTTTATAATGAATATCTAATATTAATATATATTTTTAACCACAATATTCATTAATTTAAGATATGCAAATAAGATTTGCATTTAAATAGTGTGTTAATACAACTTTATAATGAATATCTAATATAAATATATATTTTTATCCATAATATTCATTAATTTAAGATATTTAAATAAGATTTGTATTTAAATACAATATTTTTTGTATAGATTATTGATTTTATATTTGTTTTTCTTATTTGAATAGGGTTTTTATGTATTTTAATACAACTTTATATTGAATATCGTAATATTAATATATATTTTTATCATAATATTCATTAATTTAAGATATTTAAATAAGATATGCATTTAAATAGTGTTATAATACATCTTTATAATGAATATCTAATATAAATATATATTTTTATCCATAATATTGATTAATTTAAGATATTTAAATAAGATTTGTATTTAAATACAATATTTTTTTAATAGATTATTGGTTTTATATTTGTTTTTCTTATTTCGATAGGGTTTTTATGTATTTTAATACAACTTTATATTGAATATCGTAATATTAATAGATATTTTTATCATAATATTCATTAATTTAAGATATTTAAATAAGATTTGCATTTAACTACAATATTTCTGTATAGATTACTGATTTTATATTTGTTTTTTTTATTTGAATAGGGTTTTTATGTATTTTAATACAACTTTATATTGAATATCGTAATATTAATATATATTTTTATCCATAATATTCATTAATTTAAGATATTTCAATAAGATTTGCATTTAAATACAATATTTTTTGTATAGATTACTGATTTTATATTTGTTTTTTTTAATTGAATAGGATTTTATGTGTTTTAATACAACTTTATAATGAATATCTAATATTAATATATATTTTTATCCATAATATTCATTAATTTAAGATATTTAAATGAGATTTGCATTTAAATAGTGTTTTAATACAACTTTATAATGAATATCTATTATTAATATATATTTTTATCCATAATATTCATTAATTTAAGATATTTAAATAAGATTTGTATTTAAATACAATATTTTTTTAATAGATTATTGATTTTATATTTGTTTTTCTTATTTTGATAGGGTTTTTATGTATTTTAATACAACTTTATAATGAATATCTAATATAAATATATATTTTTATCCATAATATTCATTAATTTAAGATATTTAAATAAGATTTGTATTTAAATACAATATTTTTTGTGTAGATTATTGATTTTATATTTGTTTTTCTTATTTGAATAGGGTTTTTATGTGTTTTAATACAACTGTATATTGAATATCGTAATATTAATAGATATTTTTATCATAATATTCATTAATTTAAGATATTCAAAGAAGATTTGCATTTAAATAGTGTTTTAATACAACTTTATTATGAATATCTAATATAAATATATATTTTTATCCATAATATTCATTAATTTAAGATATTTAAATAAGATTTGTATTTAAATACAATATTTTTTTAATAGATTATTGGTTTTATATTTGTTTTTCTTATTTTGATAGGGTTTTTATGTATTTTAATACAACTTTATATTGAATATCGTAATATTAATATCTATTTTTATCATAATATTCATTAATTTAAGATATTTAAAGAAGATTTGCATTTAAATAGTGTTTTAATACAACTTTATAATGAATATCTAATATAAATATATATTTTTATCCACAATATTCATTAATTTAAGATATTTAAATAAGATTTGTATTTAAATACACTATTTTTTGTATAGATTATTGGTTTTATATTTGTTTTTCTTATTTTGATAGGGTTTTTATGTATTTTAATACAACTTTATATTGAATATCGTAATATTAATAGATATTTTTATCATAATATTCATTAATTTAAGATATTTAAATAAGATTTGCATTTAACTACAATATTTCTGTATAGATTACTGATTTTATATTTGTTTTTTTTATTTGAATAGGGTTTTTATGTATATATAATATAATTATAATAAAGTATATATAATATAATATAATTATGTATATATATAATGAATATCTAATATTAATATATAATTTTATCATAATATTCATTAATTTAAGATATTTAAAGAAGATATGCATTTAAATAGTGTTTTAATACAACTTTATAATGAATATCTAATATAAATATATATTTTTATCCATAATATTCATTAATTTAAGATATTTAAATAAGATTTGTATTTAAATACAATATTTTTTGTATAGATTATTGATTTTATATTTGTTTTTCTTATTTGAATAGGGTTTTTATGTATTTTAATACAACTTTATAATGAATATCTAATATAAATATATATTTTTATCCATAATATTCATTAATTTAAGATATTTAAATAAGATTTGTATTTAAATACAATATTTTTTGTATAGATTATTGATTTTATATTTGTTTTTCTCATTTGAATAGGGTTTTTATGTATTTTAATACAAATTTATATTGAATATCGTAATATTAATATATTTTTATCATAATATTCATTAATTTAAGATATTTAAAGAAGATTTGCATTTAAATACTGTTTTAATACAACTTTATAATGAATATCTAATATTAATATATATTTTTAACCACAATATTCATTAATTTAAGATATGCAAATAAGATTTGCATTTAAATAGTGTGTTAATACAACTTTATAATGAATATCTAATATAAATATATATTTTTATCCATAATATTCATTAATTTAAGATATTTAAATAAGATTTGTATTTAAATACAATATTTTTTGTATAGATTATTGATTTTATATTTGTTTTTCTTATTTGAATAGGGTTTTTATGTATTTTAATACAACTTTATATTGAATATCGTAATATTAATATATATTTTTATCATAATATTCATTAATTTAAGATATTTAAATGAGATTTGCATTTAAATAGTGTTTTAATACAACTTTATAATGAATATCGTAATATTAATAGATATTTTTATCATAATATTCATTAATTTAAGATATTTAAATAAGATTTGCATTTAAATACAATATTTCTGTATAGATTACTGATTTTATATTTGTTTTTTTTATTTGAATAGGGTTTTTATGTGTTTTAATACAGCTTTATATTGAATATCGTAATATTAATAGATATTTTTATCATAATATACATTAATTTAAGATATTTAAATAAGATTTGCATTTAAATACAATATTTCTGTATGGATTACTGATTTTCTATTCGTGTTTGATATTTGAATATGGTTTTTATGGGTTTTAATACAAATGCCATTGTTACACCTTGCAGGCTAGGTACAGCAGTGACCAGTGGACATAAATTGAAGCTAGCAGGATCTGCTAACATCTGCAACAGGTGTGGACATTATTCCATGTGCCGTTCATTTGTTATAAGCTATTAAGCAATTTAAATTGTTACCACGGCCAATAGGATCGTAGGTTTAACTATAAGTCGGTCAGAATCCGCAGAAGTCCAGGAGGTAGTAGCCCGGTGTCGTAGATCCAGCTCAAAGTTGGTCAGAAGCGGCAAACGTTGAGTACATATGATCTTCGTATAATAGTACGAATACTGCCGAGCGCTGCCGACCGCTGCCGACGCGCCGGCGGGTCGCGTGGTGGGGATGATCGGTGCGCGGTGCGCGGTGCGCGGTGTCAGTACGAGTTCAAGCGCCGCAGCGGTCGGGTGGTTTGTGTTGTCGGAGGTTAGCGACATACATCACCGTACAATACAATAATATCTCAGAGTCTACTTTACCACTGCATACGCTTGACTATTAGCTTCTATTAATTAATACGCGTTTATTTAACAATCGTTTGTCTATTGCGGATGTACTTTAAAGTCTCTATCGAGTCTCTCTTGCTGGACGCTTGACCGGTTATCCGGTACTATGTAACTAGTCGTTTATTAAAATATCGAGTTAATTAATTAATTAGTTGGAACGGTTCTTTGAATCATTATTATATTTCACTACACGATTATTCGGATTCGATGCGGTGTTAAGGTTGCGCTTATTTTGTTTGCAATTACCTACCGATTTCGATTCTGATTTTAGCACAGGTTTATCACGTTGCTTTTCTTTTTGTTGCTCCGAAATAATACTCCCGCGAGATTAGAATCACTTTGTTTGCGAATCTTAAGTGTTCCATTAGAGTCAGTGTCCTGTTCGGCGAGTTCGGGCTTCGTCCATCAACTTGACGAGTAAGTATCCCTTTCTTTCTTTAATCTGGTATCGCAATAACTTTTCATAATTAACTCATTCGAATAGTACTGAAAATACAAAGGTTTTAATGTTCTCTGCTCTTCTCGAATGTTTCAGCAGCTTCCACGGCTTCGACGACGACGAGCCTGACCGCGCCCCTGGCGAGTCTGCAACCGGTGAGTCGTATGCTTTAAAGTTCCTCTGGTCACTCAATCATGTCGCAGGACGAAAGGTCCGAACCGACACGAGTGATCGGTTGTAATTACGTAGATTTTTATTGCAAGCACCGTGACCATGAGTATATGAAAATATACTCATGAGTAGTAACTTCTTTACTGTTTTATCTTATACGAGGATAGGTCTTCTTGTACAACGCGTTCCAAATTAGTTTGAGAATTTTAATAGAGAAACTCAGTATAAAATATATCACTATGCATCTTTTTATAATAGAGTATTTAATTGAAATCGTATGAAACGAATATTTAAATAGTTATTAATTATTAAATGAATATAAAGTAACGTCCTTTATCATACGTGCACTAGTTTGTAGTGGAGAAGTCGAATACCCTTCGACTTCGTTTATTTGTCAATTGCAATTAGTGCACAGTTATAATAAAATGCATAATGATTGCTGTTAGTAAGAACATAGTATTTCTTCTTTTTTCTACTTTGCTTGAATTTAAAGTGAAGGTACTTATATACCTTGTCAATTTGTTGGAACTATCGAATAATTTTATTATTCGATATCCATATTAGCCTTTAGCGTATAAAGATATCAATAAATTCACTTCTTCCGTACAAGACATTAATTAAACCTGAATGTACAAGAAGACAATACGCGAACGGGTAGATCTCGATATCAAGGCAATCTATTTTAAAACCGACCTTGCATTTTAGAAGCAATGCTTTGATGACGAGAACGCCCGAGGATGTTTGAATTTATTTCAAAGTATATCAAAGTAGAGTCATTGATTAATTTTTCTAATAAAGTAGAGTCATTGACTAATTTTTCTAATAAAGTAGAGTCTTTGAATAATTTATCTAATAAAGTAGAGTCATTTATTTTTCTCTTCAATAAAATAAAATCATATATTGATCTGGTATATATATATTTAGTCCGTTAGAAAATCAGTATGTCTTCATCATCTTTTTAGACGAGGATTTCCAGGTTTAACCCTTTCCGCGTTCACTGCCCGGATCCCACTCACGTGCCCCGGTGCTACTTGGGTGGGAAAACGGTGGTAGAGCACGACGATATTTCTTTAGTTGATAAGCTATTGAATGATTTATTGTTGGCGACTGACAGTGCGTTTGGTGTATCGTGCGCGACGTAATATCCGCATTGTGTGTGTGGTTAGGCTGTGGATTTGCGTCGTTCCGTACTAAAATTTACCTACTATGACCAAGCTAAGATGCCCACTAATTTAAAAAACAGGCATCATTTTCACTATTAATTGCACTAATAATCGAATATATTTATCAACTGCTACCAAGTACCTATTGTATGGGTGCTATTTAATTATTCTATTAAATATCAACCGCGGCATGGTTTTTACCCATGCGAACGCAAAGATCCCAGCCACTGTCAGTCGATTTCAGGCAAATGGTACGTACCTTAGAGTGTGCAAGTTGTGCGACAACACTTGGGTGTCGGGGGCGTCCCGGGACGCCTCCCTAGTGTAGGCTTTCGCGCCCAAGTGTTTGACTGAGAACCGTGGAGTGTCGTGTGTTTGTGTGAATGCTTTGCCATTTTTTAAATATAGGTCTAGGTAGGATAGGTAGCATACTTTCTGGTGTGATTGATAGACGTAAGTAGGTAGGGCCGGGCAGGTTGACACAGTCTCTGATCGGGTAGGCACTATTTCGCGTGTTCAACCTGTTTCAGGAAATCTGATTTGAAAAGTCGACGGTGAAGCTGTGGCGCGAACGAAAATGCGTTCGCCTCTGGCTTTGCCTATCGATTTTTCGAATCCTTCGCGGTCGTGGTCGCGATTTAGGCTCCGAAACAAAACGCATTACATTATGCTCGAGGCTGCACGCGTGAACGAAGAACGATTACAATTTTAATCGTAATCTTTGCGATTTTCCGCAATCACAATTTTTACGATTTTATTTGGTCGTGATTCGGCCGCGTGCGTTCCATTTAGCTCCGCGATTTAAACTCTTTATTTCACCTTTATAAGTTTTTTTCTTGATTTCCGAGTAGAGCCTCGAGCCTAGTTTAAGTTTCAGTTGGCCCTCGGGTCCAACGAAAAGAAAGGGCTATATGCCGAAGAGGCCCGACAAACTGTCGCTCAAGAGGGCAACTACTAATGGTTTGCCATTCTTTTTAAGAATGGGGAATCATTCTTTGTTACTACTTTGTCACTGTTCTTGCATTTTCATTCGTAGAATTTTTATTTGTACTTGACCGACGCACATTCCGGCCCAACGATACAGCCCTCCCAAAAGTATCGCGTTGCTTTAGAGTTGCGTTAAATGCCACGCGGTTTTTAATTAGTGTTGCGAGCAAATGAAAATCGCGATTGATTTAGCGTTGCGCAACGATGTAGCGATTGTTCTTGCAATTTGGCCGTTCTTATTGTTAGTTGAATTGTAGTATTTTGTAATATATTTTACGTATGAGAAAGTTTTTAGTGTTGCGGAAATTATTTTCGCGTCTTGAGCCTTCAGCTAACTTTTCAGGGGATCTTCAATTTGCTTGTTTTTTTATATTGCAAATAATTTAATGTTTGCTTTCTATCGGTCTTAATAAATAGTGTTGCGAAATGATTACGTCGCGAGTTCCAGTTAGCGTTGCGTTGATTAAAGATCGCGTTTTTAAATAGAGTTGCGAATACCAGTCCCCAACTGCTTCCAATTGGAAGCCTGTTCCTGTGCCACCCTTGAGGGTAGCACATCATCATCAGCCAAAGATCATGGCTGACCAATTCTTTGGCAGTTCTTGTTGTATATGGTATAATTTTTCTTTTCAGTGTTTTATATTTGTCTTTCTTTTTATTTTTTTTTCTTAATTATTATTCTACCTGGAATGTCTGTTGATGGAAATACTGCTAAAAATTTGCACACATAGTAGTAAACTACTGCTTAAACGAAATAAAAGAAAAGAAAAAAAGAAAAGAAATGAAAAGAAAAGAAAGGAAAAAAAAGAAAAGAGAGATAAGAAATGAAAAACAAAATAACTCGTAGAATCTTTGATTTTATAATAACTCCAGATAGTGGAATTCATTTAGAGACAATACTAGTGACTGTTCATTATTGGAGTTTAACTTCTAAATATTTTCTCTTAATCGTGGTAATTTTATTCTCATCCTTTTGTTTTAGTAGAGTCAATTTTTATAACTTTTCGTTCTTGCTTCGTAGAAATTGAAATTCGCTCGGGATATCCGTAAATGTTTAATAAAAATTCCTTGAGCGAAAAATGTTCTCGGCCGTAGCTGGTCCTCGGCATGGCGATAGTGGAAGTTTGATATCTTGCTTCCGAATAATCGTTTGTCGCTTCTTCGTAGATGCAAAATAGAATCAATTCTAGCGAAATGTTACTACTTCAATTTTGAGTTTTTAATGAAACGGATACCACCATTCAGCTTGATCTAAAAAGAAGAAAATAATATATCACCTTGGCCGAGATCCAATTACCTATTGTTGTTAAAAAGTAGCTGCATTTTTCATATCAATTGGGATTTATTATCTTCGCCAAAGTTCGGTTATTACGAATTAAAAGCAGCTTCGGTTCAATATAAAATGGAGGGGCTTGGGGATATCACTAATCCAATGCTTCAGATTGTTGCAGATTCACAGATGAACCCAAATATGATATATTAAACAAATGTAAGTACATACGCCAGAGGCTGAAAAGTGGAATATATACATAACCGATCCAGAAATATTATCAAGGACACGATTGGAAACTATAAAATTTAAAGAGCCAGCCTCGTCCATCTCAGAGTTTAAGTATTAATTCTGGTAAAGCTTTACTAACTATTTCGAGTCTGTGTTTGTTTCAGAAGCATTGGATAGAAGAGGACTCATGAACATACGTATAATATGACCCCACCCCACCCCACCCCACCCCACCCCACCCGACCCCTGCCCCTAACCCCTAACCCCTAACCTTTTAACTAATTAAAGGTGTTAGACAATTAATTAGGCAGGCCCAATTATAATTCGAAAAATACTTTAGCTCCTTTTAGCTCGTTATGTAGGTAGGATTTGTTTGAATACACAATCTTAGATCTTTTTACAGGCAGGTTTCACACGAATTGAAATGATTAGTTGGGCAGGGTTCATGAAACTAAAAATTGATTCAGTCTGTTCTAGGACACAATGGGCCACGAAACTAATTCCTCCTCAATTAGTCCATATTAAGAATACGTATACTTATACCTATATGAGTATGGGAAAGTATCTATTAGAGTCCTATGTAGGTAGGATATTATTGAAATTGTTCTTTCAATTGAACTCTTAGATGTTATACTAGGTAGGGTCGTACTAGTTTTAAGTTAGATCTTTAGTCAGGTAGGGGACATTTGAATCTATTCCACTATTTAATAAGGGAGGATTTATTTTTAAGCTGTGTCATAGTCTTTAAGACAGCGGTGTTCACCACTGCACTAATATTTCGTTGTCTAGTTTTTACGATCTCAGGATGTATTTTTTAGAAAGTTTTCTTTCAGGAAATGGCATCCTCTTGCAGATTTTCTTTCCGATTTCCTACTGTTATTCAATTTAGTTCGCGGTCGCGATTCTTCTAAGTACTCCTGTTATTGTCGTATTTGTGCTACGATCAGATAATGAACGTTCTACAAAGTGACGATAATAGGAGAGTTTTCTTTCTCAAAAATGATACTAAAATTAGTTTTCCCGAAATTGGAGAGTGGAAGGGCCGTGGCTAGGGTGGGTCTCCAGGCGCAGTAACCTCCACGTGGTGAGACCTGGGCAATCAATTATTTACTGTATAATTATTAAACGTTTAAGGGACGTTTGATATTTATGTGGAAAATAATTTGAGCAAATTGACTGCGCATTGCACTTAGGGTATAATGTACTCTAATGGCCGCTTAATGCTCGTTCTTTGCCCCAATAAATGTTCGCTGAGACATCGCCAAGAATCCTTGGACCTACTCCGAATCGGAGTATAAAATATACTCAGATTATAAATTTGGAGTTATATATTCTCAATAAAATCTCGATTAGTGCACGTCGCTCGGGACCGAGTGCGAACTGTAATCGTTTGCAGACACGTTTATCGCAGAAATTGTCTTATATTAATCTTATATATGGCTTATTGAGTTACTTCGTGACTGTCTTTCTTATTGGGGTCAGTTGATTGTTTCTGGGTTATTTGTTCTGGGCATTTGTTTATAATTTCTTTAAACAAATTCAATTATCTCGGCTTCTACTGGGCCGATTTTGTTCAACGACATCTCAAATTGAAGCTCTCGGATCAAGGAACCATCGAATTTACTTTTACAAAGGACCTCGAGTATAGTTCCGATGCAATTCTCATGCGAATTATTAAATTGTTTATGAAAATTAAATTGCGCATCCAGGGGATGTAACAAGTATCTTGTCGGGTAGCAGCATCCTTTACCTTTATTTTAAGCTGTCGATCATTGATCTAGCGCCTTCAGAAGCCGAGATAATTGCACTGACCCGGAGTGCATTTTTGCCAATTTTTCAATTATTAATAACTTTTGAACCAACAATGCCATATGGTTCAAGCTGTAGGAGGAGGTAGCTATGGTTATTAGCTTTAATTTAAGACAAGCCCGGTTCAAAAATACGCACTGGAAGCCGAGATAAACGCAATTGTTTAATTTAACGATGTAATCCAGGATTTCGGTTTTGGCGGAGTGCGAAAGTGCGAAAAAGGCCGCAAACGCGAGATGGCGCCACTTGTGCCGTTATCGACATATCGTTACCGACAAAACTTTAAAAAATTATTGTCTCGACTCCTGGGGGTTGTTTTTTAATCAGTGAGGTATCAAATGAAAGGGAATGAAATGAGCTACATGACAAAAATTACCCCGTTGCTGTACGTATATGCAGTTGGCCGTAATAACAATTTTAATTGTTTAATTGTTTATAACGAATGAACTTCATTTGGAGTAATGTTCACACCTATTGTAAATGGTAGCTGGTGTAAGTAGCTTTAATTTATGTCCTTTGGTTATTGTTGTAGCACGCCTGGAAGAGGCAGTAATCGCATTTGTTTATAATTTCTTTAAACAAATTCAATTATCTCGGCTTCTACTGAGCCGATTTTGGTCAACGACATCTCAAATTGAAGCTCTCGGATCAAGGAACCATCGAATTTACTTTTACAAAGGACCTCGAGTATAGTTCCGATGCAATTCTCATGCGAATTATTGAATTGTTTATGAAAATTAAATTGCGCATCCAGGGGATGTAACAAGTATCTTGTCGGGTAGCAGCATCCTTTACCTTTATTTTAAGCTGTCGATCATTGATCTAGCGCCTTCAGAAGCCGAGATAATTGCACTGACCCGGAGTGCATTTTTGCCAATTTTTCAATTATTAATAACTTTTGAACCAACAATGCCATATGGTTGAAGCTGTAGGAGGAGGTAGCTATGGTTATTAGCTTTAATTTAAGACAAGCCCGGTTCAAAAATACGCACTGGAAGCCGAGATAAACGCAATTGTTTAATTTAACGATGTAATCCAGGATTTCGGTTTTGGCGGAGTGCGAAAGTGCGAAAAAGGCCGCAAACGCGAGATGGCGCCACTTTGGCCGTTATCGACATATCGTTACCGACAAAACTTTAAAAAATTATTATCTCGACTCCTGGGGGTTGTTTTTTAATCAATGGGATATCAAATGAAAGGGAATGGAATGAGCTACACGACAAAAATTACCCCGTTGCTGTACGTATATGCAGTTGGCCGTAATAACTATTTTAATTGTTTAATTGTTTATAACGAATGAACTTCATTTGGAGTAATGTTCACACCTACTGTAAATGGTAGCTGGTGTAAGTAGCTTTAATTTATGTCGTTGGGTCATTGTTGTAGCACGCCTGGAAGAGGCAGTAATCGTATTTGTTTATAATTTCTTTAAACAAATTCAATTATCTCGGCTTCTACTGGGCCGATTTTGGTCAACGACATCTCAAATTGAAGCTCTCGGATCAAGGAACCATCGAATTTACTTTTACAAAGGACCTCGAGTATAGTTCCGATGCAATTCTCATGCGAATTATTAAATTGTTTATGAAAATTAAATTGCGCATCCAGGGGATGTAACAAGTATCTTGTCGGGTAGCAGCATCCTTTACCTTTTTTTTAAGCTGTCGATCATTGATCTAGCGCCTTCAGAAGCCGAGATAATTGCACTGACCCGGAGTGCATTTTTGCCAATTTTTCAATTATTAATAACTTTTGAACCAACAATGCCATATGGTTCAAGCTGTAGGAGGAGGTAGCTATGGCTCCTAGCTTTAATCTAAGACCAGTCCGGTTAAAAAATACGCACTAGAAGCCGAGAAAAACGCAATTGTTTAATTTAACGATGTAATCCAGGATTTCGGTTTTGGCGGAGTGCGAAAGTGCGAAAAAGGCCGCAAACGCGAGATGGCGCCACTTGTGCCGTTATCGACATATCGTTACCGACAAAACTTTAAAAAATTATTGTCTCGACTCCTGGGGGTTGTTTTTTAATCAGTGAGGTATCAAATGAAAGGGAATGAAATGAGCTACATGACAAAAATTACCCCGTTGCTGTACGTATATGCAGTTGGCCGTAATAACAATTTTAATTGTTTAATTGTTTATAACGAATGAACTTCATTTGGAGTAATGTTCACACCTATTGTAAATGGTAGCTGGTGTAAGTAGCTTTAATTTATGTCCTTTGGTTATTGTTGTAGCACGCCTGGAAGAGGCAGTAATCGCATTTGTTTATAATTTCTTTAAACAAATTCAATTATCTCGGCTTCTACTGAGCCGATTTTGGTCAACGACATCTCAAATTGAAGCTCTCGGATCAAGGAACCATCGAATTTACTTTTACAAAGGACCTCGAGTATAGTTCCGATGCAATTCTCATGCGAATTATTGAATTGTTTATGAAAATTAAATTGCGCATCCAGGGGATGTAACAAGTATCTTGTCGGGTAGCAGCATCCTTTACCTTTATTTTAAGCTGTCGATCATTGATCTAGCGCCTTCAGAAGCCGAGATAATTGCACTGACCCGGAGTGCATTTTTGCCAATTTTTCAATTATTAATAACTTTTGAACCAACAATGCCATATGGTTGAAGCTGTAGGAGGAGGTAGCTATGGTTATTAGCTTTAATTTAAGACAAGCCCGGTTCAAAAATACGCACTGGAAGCCGAGATAAACGCAATTGTTTAATTTAACGATGTAATCCAGGATTTCGGTTTTGGCGGAGTGCGAAAGTGCGAAAAAGGCCGCAAACGCGAGATGGCGCCACTTTGGCCGTTATCGACATATCGTTACCGACAAAACTTTAAAAAATTATTATCTCGACTCCTGGGGGTTGTTTTTTAATCAATGGGATATCAAATGAAAGGGAATGGAATGAGCTACACGACAAAAATTACCCCGTTGCTGTACGTATATGCAGTTGGCCGTAATAACTATTTTAATTGTTTAATTGTTTATAACGAATGAACTTCATTTGGAGTAATGTTCACACCTACTGTAAATGGTAGCTGGTGTAAGTAGCTTTAATTTATGTCGTTGGGTCATTGTTGTAGCACGCCTGGAAGAGGCAGTAATCGTATTTGTTTATAATTTCTTTAAACAAATTCAATTATCTCGGCTTCTACTGGGCCGATTTTGGTCAACGACATCTCAAATTGAAGCTCTCGGATCAAGGAACCATCGAATTTACTTTTACAAAGGACCTCGAGTATAGTTCCGATGCAATTCTCATGCGAATTATTAAATTGTTTATGAAAATTAAATTGCGCATCCAGGGGATGTAACAAGTATCTTGTCGGGTAGCAGCATCCTTTACCTTTTTTTTAAGCTGTCGATCATTGATCTAGCGCCTTCAGAAGCCGAGATAATTGCACTGACCCGGAGTGCATTTTTGCCAATTTTTCAATTATTAATAACTTTTGAACCAACAATGCCATATGGTTCAAGCTGTAGGAGGAGGTAGCTATGGCTCCTAGCTTTAATCTAAGACCAGTCCGGTTAAAAAATACGCACTAGAAGCCGAGAAAAACGCAATTGTTTAATTTAACGATGTAATCCAGGATTTCGGTTTTGGCGGAGTGCGAAAGTGCGAAAAAGGCCGCAAACGCGAGATGGCGCCACTTGTGCCGTTATCGACATATCGTTACCGACAAAACTTTAAAAAATTATTGTCTCGACTCCTGGGGGTTGTTTTTTAATCAGTGAGGTATCAAATGAAAGGGAATGAAATGAGCTACATGACAAAAATTACCCCGTTGCTGTACGTATATGCAGTTGGCCGTAATAACAATTTTAATTGTTTAATTGTTTATAACGAATGAACTTCATTTGGAGTAATGTTCACACCTATTGTAAATGGTAGCTGGTGTAAGTAGCTTTAATTTATGTCCTTTGGTTATTGTTGTAGCACGCCTGGAAGAGGCAGTAATCGCATTTGTTTATAATTTCTTTAAACAAATTCAATTATCTCGGCTTCTACTGAGCCGATTTTGGTCAACGACATCTCAAATTGAAGCTCTCGGATCAAGGAACCATCGAATTTACTTTTACAAAGGACCTCGAGTATAGTTCCGATGCAATTCTCATGCGAATTATTGAATTGTTTATGAAAATTAAATTGCGCATCCAGGGGATGTAACAAGTATCTTGTCGGGTAGCAGCATCCTTTACCTTTATTTTAAGCTGTCGATCATTGATCTAGCGCCTTCAGAAGCCGAGATAATTGCACTGACCCGGAGTGCATTTTTGCCAATTTTTCAATTATTAATAACTTTTGAACCAACAATGCCATATGGTTGAAGCTGTAGGAGGAGGTAGCTATGGTTATTAGCTTTAATTTAAGACAAGCCCGGTTCAAAAATACGCACTGGAAGCCGAGATAAACGCAATTGTTTAATTTAACGATGTAATCCAGGATTTCGGTTTTGGCGGAGTGCGAAAGTGCGAAAAAGGCCGCAAACGCGAGATGGCGCCACTTTGGCCGTTATCGACATATCGTTACCGACAAAACTTTAAAAAATTATTATCTCGACTCCTGGGGGTTGTTTTTTAATCAATGGGATATCAAATGAAAGGGAATGGAATGAGCTACACGACAAAAATTACCCCGTTGCTGTACGTATATGCAGTTGGCCGTAATAACTATTTTAATTGTTTAATTGTTTATAACGAATGAACTTCATTTGGAGTAATGTTCACACCTACTGTAAATGGTAGCTGGTGTAAGTAGCTTTAATTTATGTCGTTGGGTCATTGTTGTAGCACGCCTGGAAGAGGCAGTAATCGTATTTGTTTATAATTTCTTTAAACAAATTCAATTATCTCGGCTTCTACTGGGCCGATTTTGGTCAACGACATCTCAAATTGAAGCTCTCGGATCAAGGAACCATCGAATTTACTTTTACAAAGGACCTCGAGTATAGTTCCGATGCAATTCTCATGCGAATTATTAAATTGTTTATGAAAATTAAATTGCGCATCCAGGGGATGTAACAAGTATCTTGTCGGGTAGCAGCATCCTTTACCTTTTTTTTAAGCTGTCGATCATTGATCTAGCGCCTTCAGAAGCCGAGATAATTGCACTGACCCGGAGTGCATTTTTGCCAATTTTTCAATTATTAATAACTTTTGAACCAACAATGCCATATGGTTCAAGCTGTAGGAGGAGGTAGCTATGGCTCCTAGCTTTAATCTAAGACCAGTCCGGTTAAAAAATACGCACTAGAAGCCGAGAAAAACGCAATTGTTTAATTTAACGATGTAATCCAGGATTTCGGTTTTGGCGGAGTGCGAAAGTGCGAAAAAGGCCGCAAACGCGAGATGGCGCCACTTGTGCCGTTATCGACATATCGTTACCGACAAAACTTTAAAAAATTATTGTCTCGACTCCTGGGGGTTGTTTTTTAATCAGTGGGGTATCAAATGAAAGGGAATGAAATGAGCTACACGACAAAAATTACCCCGTTGCTGTACGTATATGCAGTTGGCCGTAATAACAATTTTAATTGTTTAATTGTTTATAACGAATGAACTTCATTTGGAGTAATGTTCACACCTATTGTAAATGGTAGCTGGTGTAAGTAGCTTTAATTTATGTCCTTTGGTCATTGTTGTAGCACGCCTGGAAGAGGCAGTAATCGCATTTGTTTATAATTTCTTTAAACAAATTCAATTATCTCGGCTTCTACTGGGCCGATTTTGGTCAACGACATCTCAAATTGAAGCTCTCGGATCAAGGAACCATCGAATTTACTTTTACAAAGGACCTCGAGTATAGTTCCGATGCAATTCTCATGCGAATTATTAAATTGTTTATGAAAATTAAATTGCGCATCCAGGGGATGTAACAAGTATCTTGTCGGGTAGCAGCATCCTTTACCTTTATTTTAAGCTGTCGATCATTGATCTAGCGCCTTCAGAAGCCGAGATAATTGCACTGACCCGGAGTGCATTTTTGCCAATTTTTCAATTATTAATAACTTTTGAACCAACAATGCCATATGGTTCAAGCTGTAGGAGGAGGTAGCTGTGGTTCCTAGCTTTAATTTAAGACAAGTCCGGTTAAAAAATACGCACTGGAAGCCAAGAAAAACGCAATTGTTTAATTTAACGATGTAATCCAGGATTTCGGTTTTGGCGGAGTGCGAAAGTGCGAAAAAGGCCGCAAACGCGAGATGGCGCCACTTGTGCCGTTATCGACATATCGTTACCGACAAAACTTTGAAAAATTATTATCTCGACTCCTGGGGGTTGTTTTTTAATCAATGGGGTATCAAATGAAAGGGAATGGAATGAGCTACACGACAAAAATTACCCCGTTGCTGTACGTATATGCAGTTGGCCGTAATAACAATTTTAATTGTTTAATTGTTTATAACGAATGAACTTCATTTGGAGTAATGTTCACACCTACTGTAAATGGTAGCTGGTGTAAGTAGCTTTAATTTATGTCCTTTGGTCATTGTTGTAGCACGCCTGGAAGAGGCAGTAATCGCATTTGTTTATAATTTCTTTAAACAAATTCAATTATCTCGGCTTCTACTGGGCCGATTTTGGTCAACGACATCTCAAATTGAAGCTCTCGGATCAAGGAACCATCGAATTTACTTTTACAAAGGACCTCGAGTATAGTTCCGATGCAATTCTCATGCGAATTATTAAATTGTTTATGAAAATTAAATTGCGCATCCAGGGGATGTAACAAGTATCTTGTCGGGTAGCAGCATCCTTTACCTTTATTTTAAGCTGTCGATCATTGATCTAGCGCCTTCAGAAGCCGAGATAATTGCACTGACCCGGAGTGCATTTTTGCCAATTTTTCAATTATTAATAACTTTTGAACCAACAATGCCATATGGTTCAAGCTGTAGGAGGAGGTAGCTATGGTTACTAGCTTTAATTTAAGACAAGTCCGGTTAAAAAATACGAACTGGAAGCCGAGAAAAACGCAATTGTTTAATTTAACGATGTAATCCAGGATTTCGGTTTTGGCGGAGTGCGAAAGTGCGAAAAAGGCCGCAAACGCGAGATGGCGCCACTTTGGCCGTTATCGACATATCGTTACCGACAAAACTTTAAAAAATTATTGTCTCGACTCCTGGGGGTTGTTTTTTAATCAGTGGGGTATCAAATGAAAGGGAATGAAATGAGCTACACGACAAAAATTACCCCGTTGCTGTACGTATATGCAGTTGGCCGTAATAACAATTTTAATTGTTTAATTGTTTATAACGAATGAACTTCATTTGGAGTAATGTTCACACCTATTGTAAATGGTAGCTGGTGTAAGTAGCTTTAATTTATGTCCTTTGGTCATTGTTGTAGCACGCCTGGAAGAGGCAGTAATCGCATTTGTTTATAATTTCTTTAAACAAATTCAATTATCTCGGCTTCTACTGGGCCGATTTTGGTCAACGACATCTCAAATTGAAGCTCTCGGATCAAGGAACCATCGAATTTACTTTTACAAAGGACCTCGAGTATAGTTCCGATGCAATTCTCATGCGAATTATTAAATTGTTTATGAAAATTAAATTGCGCATCCAGGGGATGTAACAAGTATCTTGTCGGGTAGCAGCATCCTTTACCTTTATTTTAAGCTGTCGATCATTGATCTAGCGCCTTCAGAAGCCGAGATAATTGCACTGACCCGGAGTGCATTTTTGCCAATTTTTCAATTATTAATAACTTTTGAACCAACAATGCCATATGGTTCAAGCTGTAGGAGGAGGTAGCTGTGGTTCCTAGCTTTAATTTAAGACAAGTCCGGTTAAAAAATACGCACTGGAAGCCAAGAAAAACGCAATTGTTTAATTTAACGATGTAATCCAGGATTTCGGTTTTGGCGGAGTGCGAAAGTGCGAAAAAGGCCGCAAACGCGAGATGGCGCCACTTGTGCCGTTATCGACATATCGTTACCGACAAAACTTTGAAAAATTATTATCTCGACTCCTGGGGGTTGTTTTTTAATCAATGGGGTATCAAATGAAAGGGAATGGAATGAGCTACACGACAAAAATTACCCCGTTGCTGTACGTATATGCAGTTGGCCGTAATAACAATTTTAATTGTTTAATTGTTTATAACGAATGAACTTCATTTGGAGTAATGTTCACACCTATTGTAAATGGTAGCTGGTGTAAGTGGCTTTAATTTATGTCCTTTGGTCATTGTTGTAGCACGCCTGGAAGAGGCAGTAATCGCATTTGTTTATAATTTCTTTAAACAAATTCAATTATCTCGGCTTCTACTGGGCCGATTTTGGTCAACGACATCTCAAATTGAAGCTCTCGGATCAAGGAACCATCGAATTTACTTTTACAAAGGACCTCGAGTATAGTTCCGATGCAATTCTCATGCGAATTATTAAATTGTTTATGAAAATTAAATTGCGCATCCAGGGGATGTAACAAGTATCTTGTCGGGTAGCAGCATCCTTTACCTTTATTTTAAGCTGTCGATCATTGATCTAGCGCCTTCAGAAGCCGAGATAATTGCACTGACCCGGAGTGCATTTTTGCCAATTTTTCAATTATTAATAACTTTTGAACCAACAATGCCATATGGTTCAAGCTGTAGGAGGAGGTAGCTGTGGTTCCTAGCTTTAATTTAAGACAAGTCCGGTTAAAAAATACGCACTGGAAGCCAAGAAAAACGCAATTGTTTAATTTAACGATGTAATCCAGGATTTCGGTTTTGGCGGAGTGCGAAAGTGCGAAAAAGGCCGCAAACGCGAGATGGCGCCACTTGTGCCGTTATCGACATATCGTTACCGACAAAACTTTGAAAAATTATTATCTCGACTCCTGGGGGTTGTTTTTTAATCAATGGGGTATCAAATGAAAGGGAATGGAATGAGCTACACGACAAAAATTACCCCGTTGCTGTACGTATATGCAGTTGGCCGTAATAACAATTTTAATTGTTTAATTGTTTATAACGAATGAACTTCATTTGGAGTAATGTTCACACCTATTGTAAATGGTAGCTGGTGTAAGTGGCTTTAATTTATGTCCTTTGGTCATTGTTGTAGCACGCCTGGAAGAGGCAGTAATCGCATTTGTTTATAATTTCTTTAAACAAATTCAATTATCTCGGCTTCTACTGGGCCGATTTTGGTCAACGACATCTCAAATTGAAGCTCTCGGATCAAGGAACCATCGAATTTACTTTTACAAAGGACCTCGAGTATAGTTCCGATGCAATTCTCATGCGAATTATTAAATTGTTTATGAAAATTAAATTGCGCATCCAGGGGATGTAACAAGTATCTTGTCGGGTAGCAGCATCCTTTACCTTTATTTTAAGCTGTCGATCATTGATCTAGCGCCTTCAGAAGCCGAGATAATTGCACTGACCCGGAGTGCATTTTTGCCAATTTTTCAATTATTAATAACTTTTGAACCAACAATGCCATATGGTTGAAGCTGTAGGAGGAGGTAGCTATGGCTCCTAGCTTTAATCTAAGACAAGTCCGGTTAAAAAATACGCACTAGAAGCCGAGAAAAACGCAATTGTTTAATTTAACGATGTAATCCAGGATTTCGGTTTTGGCGGAGTGCGAAAGTGCGAAAAAGGCCGCAAACGCGAGATGGCGCCACTTGTGCCGTTATCGACATATCGTTACCGACAAAACTTTAAAAAATTATTATCTCGACTCCTGGGGGTTGTTTTTTAATCAATGGGATATCAAATGAAAGGGAATGGAATGAGCTACACGACAAAAATTACCCCGTTGCTGTACGTATATGCAGTTGGCCGTAATAACAATTTTAATTGTTTAATTGTTTATAACGAATGAACTTCATTTGGAGTAATGTTCACACCTACTGTAAATGGTAGCTGGTGTAAGTAGCTTTAATTTATGTCCTTTGGTCATTGTTGTAGCACGCCTGGAAGAGGCAGTAATCGCATTTGTTTATAATTTCTTTAAACAAATTCAATTATCTCGGCTTCTACTGGGCCGATTTTGGTCAACGACATCTCAAATTGAAGCTCTCGGATCAAGGAACCATCGAATTTACTTTTACAAAGGACCTCGAGTATAGTTCCGATGCAATTCTCATGCGAATTATTAAATTGTTTATGAAAATTAAATTGCGCATCCAGGGGATGTAACAAGTATCTTGTCGGGTAGCAGCATCCTTTACCTTTATTTTAAGCTGTCGATCATTGATCTAGCGCCTTCAGAAGCCGAGATAATTGCACTGACCCGGAGTGCATTTTTGCCAATTTTTCAATTATTAATAACTTTTGAACCAACAATGCCATATGGTTGAAGCTGTAGGAGGAGGTAGCTATGGCTCCTAGCTTTAATCTAAGACAAGTCCGGTTAAAAAATACGCACTAGAAGCCGAGAAAAACGCAATTGTTTAATTTAACGATGTAATCCAGGATTTCGGTTTTGGCGGAGTGCGAAAGTGCGAAAAAGGCCGCAAACGCGAGATGGCGCCACTTGTGCCGTTATCGACATATCGTTACCGACAAAACTTTAAAAAATTATTATCTCGACTCCTGGGGGTTGTTTTTTAATCAATGGGATTTCAAATGAAAGGGAATGGAATGAGCTACACGACAAAAATTACCCCGTTGCTGTACGTATATGCAGTTGGCCGTAATAACAATTTTAATTGTTTAATTGTTTATAACGAATGAACTTCATTTGGAGTAATGTTCACACCTACTGTAAATGGTAGCTGGTGTAAGTAGCTTTAATTTATGTCCTTTGGTCATTGTTGTAGCACGCCTGGAAGAGGCAGTAATCGCATTTGTTTATAATTTCTTTAAACAAATTCAATTATCTCGGCTTCTACTGGGCCGATTTTGGTCAACGACATCTCAAATTGAAGCTCTCGGATCAAGGAACCATCGAATTTACTTTTACAAAGGACCTCGAGTATAGTTCCGATGCAATTCTCATGCGAATTATTAAATTGTTTATGAAAATTAAATTGCGCATCCAGGGGATGTAACAAGTATCTTGTCGGGTAGCAGCATCCTTTACCTTTATTTTAAGCTGTCGATCATTGATCTAGCGCCTTCAGAAGCCGAGATAATTGCACTGACCCGGAGTGCATTTTTGCCAATTTTTCAATTATTAATAACTTTTGAACCAACAATGCCATATGGTTCAAGCTGTAGGAGGAGGTAGCTGTGGTTCCTAGCTTTAATTTAAGACAAGTCCGGTTAAAAAATACGCACTGGAAGCCAAGAAAAACGCAATTGTTTAATTTAACGATGTAATCCAGGATTTCGGTTTTGGCGGAGTGCGAAAGTGCGAAAAAGGCCGCAAACGCGAGATGGCGCCACTTGTGCCGTTATCGACATATCGTTACCGACAAAACTTTGAAAAATTATTATCTCGACTCCTGGGGGTTGTTTTTTAATCAATGGGGTATCAAATGAAAGGGAATGGAATGAGCTACACGACAAAAATTACCCCGTTGCTGTACGTATATGCAGTTGGCCGTAATAACAGTTTTAATTGTTTAATTGTTTATAACGAATGAACTTCATTTGGAGTAATGTTCACACCTATTGTAAATGGTAGCTGGTGTAAGTAGCTCTAATTTATGTCCTTTGGTCATTGTTGTAGCACGCCTGGAAGAGGCAGTAATCGTATTTGTTTATAATTTCTTTAAACAAATTCAATTATCTCGGCTTCTACTGGGCCGATTTTGGTCAACGACATCTCAAATTGAAGCTCTCGGATCAAGGAACCATCGAATTTACTTTTACAAAGGACCTCGAGTATAGTTCCGATGCAATTATCATGCGAATTATTAAATTGTTTATGAAAATTAAATTGCGCATCCAGGGGATGTAACAAGTATCTTGTCGGGTAGCACCATCCTTTACCTTTATTTTAAGCTGTCGATCATTGATCTAGCGCCTTCAGAAGCCGAGATAATTGCACTGACCCGGAGTGCATTTTTGCCAATTTTTCAATTATTAATAACTTTTGAACCAACAATGCCATATGGTTGAAGCTGTAGGAGGAAGTAGCTATGGCTCCTAGCTTTAATCTAAGACAAGTCCGGTTAAAAAATACGCACTAGAAGCCGAGAAAAACGCAATTGTTTAATTTAACGATGTAATCCAGGATTTCGGTTTTGGCGGAGTGCGAAAGTGCGAAAAAGGCCGCAAACGCGAGATGGCGCCACTTGTGCCGTTATCGACATATCGTTACCGACAAAACTTTAAAAAATTATTATCTCGACTCCTGGGGGTTGTTTTTTAATCAATGGGATATCAAATGAAAGGGAATGGAATGAGCTACACGACAAAAATTACCCCGTTGCTGTACGTATATGCAGTTGGCCGTAATAACAATTTTAATTGTTTAATTGTTTATAACGAATGAACTTCATTTGGAGTAATGTTCACACCTACTGTAAATGGTAGCTGGTGTAAGTAGCTTTAATTTATGTCCTGTGGTCATTGTTGTAGCACGCCTGGAAGAGGCAGTAATCGTATTTGTTTATAATTTCTTTAAACAAATTCAATTATCTCGGCTTCTACTGGGCCGATTTTGGTCAACGACATCTCAAATTGAAGCTCTCGGATCAAGGAACCATCGAATTTACTTTTACAAAGGACCTCGAGTATAGTTCCGATGCAATTATCATGCGAATTATTAAATTGTTTATGAAAATTAAATTGCGCATCCAGGGGATGTAACAAGTATCTTGTCGGGTAGCACCATCCTTTACCTTTATTTTAAGCTGTCGATCATTGATCTAGCGCCTTCAGAAGCCGAGATAATTGCACTGACCCGGAGTGCATTTTTGCCAATTTTTCAATTATTAATAACTTTTGAACCAACAATGCCATATGGTTGAAGCTGTAGGAGGAAGTAGCTATGGCTCCTAGCTTTAATCTAAGACAAGTCCGGTTAAAAAATACGCACTAGAAGCCGAGAAAAACGCAATTGTTTAATTTAACGATGTAATCCAGGATTTCGGTTTTGGCGGAGTGCGAAAGTGCGAAAAAGGCCGCAAACGCGAGATGGCGCCACTTGTGCCGTTATCGACATATCGTTACCGACAAAACTTTAAAAAATTATTATCTCGACTCCTGGGGGTTGTTTTTTAATCAATGGGATATCAAATGAAAGGGAATGGAATGAGCTACACGACAAAAATTACCCCGTTGCTGTACGTATATGCAGTTGGCCGTAATAACAATTTTAATTGTTTAATTGTTTATAACGAATGAACTTCATTTGGAGTAATGTTCACACCTACTGTAAATGGTAGCTGGTGTAAGTAGCTTTAATTTATGTCCTGTGGTCATTGTTGTAGCACGCCTGGAAGAGGCAGTAATCGTATTTGTTTATAATTTCTTTAAACAAATTCAATTATCTCGGCTTCTACTGGGCCGATTTTGGTCAACGACATCTCAAATTGAAGCTCTCGGATCAAGGAACCATCGAATTTACTTTTACAAAGGACCTCGAGTATAGTTCCGATGCAATTATCATGCGAATTATTAAATTGTTTATGAAAATTAAATTGCGCATCTAGGGGATGTAACAAGTATCTTGTCGGGTAGCAGCATCCTTTACCTTTATTTTAAGCTGTCGATCACTGATCTAGCGCCTTCAGAAGCGGAGATAATTGCAGTGACCCGGAGTGCATTTTTGCCAATTATTCAATTATTAATAACTTTTGAACCAACAAAGCCATATGGTTCAAGCTGTAGGAGGAGGTAGCTATGGCTCCTAGCTTTAATCTAAGACAAGTCCGGTTAAAAAATACGCACTAGAAGCCGAGAAAAACGCAATTGTTTAATTTAACGATGTAATCCAGGATTTCGGTTTTGGCGGAGTGCGAAAGTGCGAAAAAGGCCGCAAACGCGAGATGGCGCCACTTGTGCCGTTATCGACATATCGTTACCGACAAAACTTTAAAAAATTATTATCTCGACTCCTGGGGGTTGTTTTTTAATCAATGGGATATCAAATGAAAGGGAATGGAATGAGCTACACGACAAAAATTACCCCGTTGCTGTACGTATATGCAGTTGGCCGTAATAACAATTTTAATTGTTTAATTGTTTATAACGAATGAACTTCATTTGGAGTAATGTTCACACCTACTGTAAATGGTAGCTGGTGTAAGTAGCTTTAATTTATGTCCTGTGGTCATTGTTGTAGCACGCCTGGAAGAGGCAGTAATCGTATTTGTTTATAATTTCTTTAAACAAATTCAATTATCTCGGCTTCTACTGGGCCGATTTTGGTCAACGACATCTCAAATTGAAGCTCTCGGATCAAGGAACCATCGAATTTACTTTTACAAAGGACCTCGAGTATAGTTCCGATGCAATTATCATGCGAATTATTAAATTGTTTATGAAAATTAAATTGCGCATCTAGGGGATGTAACAAGTATCTTGTCGGGTAGCAGCATCCTTTACCTTTATTTTAAGCTGTCGATCACTGATCTAGCGCCTTCAGAAGCGGAGATAATTGCAGTGACCCGGAGTGCATTTTTGCCAATTATTCAATTATTAATAACTTTTGAACCAACAAAGCCATATGGTTCAAGCTGTAGGAGGAGGTAGCTATGGCTCCTAGCTTTAATCTAAGACAAGTCCGGTTAAAAAATACGCACTAGAAGCCGAGAAAAACGCAATTGTTTAATTTAACGATGTAATCCAGGATTTCGGTTTTGGCGGAGTGCGAAAGTGCGAAAAAGGCCGCAAACGCGAGATGGCGCCACTTGTGCCGTTATCGACATATCGTTACCGACAAAACTTTAAAAAATTATTATCTCGACTCCTGGGGGTTGTTTTTTAATCAATGTGGTATCAAATGAAAGGGAATGGAATGAGCTACACGACAAAAATTACCCCGTTGCTGTACGTATATGCAGTTGGCCGTAATAACAATTTTAATTGTTTAATTGTTTATAACGAATGAACTTCATTTGGAGTAATGTTCACACCTACTGTAAATGGTAGCTGGTGTAAGTAGCTTTAATTTATGTCCTTTGGTCATTGTAGTAGCACGCCTGGAAGAGGCAGTAATCGCATTTGTTTATAATTTCTTTAAACAAATTCAATTATCTCGGCTTCTACTGGGCCGATTTTGGTCAACGACATCTCAAATTGAAGCTCTCGGATCAAGGAACCATCGAATTTACTTTTACAAAGGACCTCGAGTATAGTTCCGATGCAATTCTCATGCGAATTATTAAATTGTTTATGAAAATTAAATTGCGCATCCAGGGGATGTAACAAGTATCTTGTCGGGTAGCAGCATCCTTTACCTTTATTTTAAGCTGTCGATCATTGATCTAGCGCCTTCAGAAGCCGAGATAATTGCACTGACCCGGAGTGCATTTTTGCCAATTTTTCAATTATTAATAACTTTTGAACCAACAATGCCATATGGTTGAAGCTGTAGGAGGAAGTAGCTATGGCTCCTAGCTTTAATCTAAGACAAGTCCGGTTAAAAAATACGCACTAGAAGCCGAGAAAAACGCAATTGTTTAATTTAACGATGTAATCCAGGATTTCGGTTTTGGCGGAGTGCGAAAGTGCGAAAAAGGCCGCAAACGCGAGATGGCGCCACTTGTGCCGTTATCGACATATCGTTACCGACAAAACTTTAAAAAATTATTATCTCGACTCCTGGGGGTTGTTTTTTAATCAATGGGATATCAAATGAAAGGGAATGGAATGAGCTACACGACAAAAATTACCCCGTTGCTGTACGTATATGCAGTTGGCCGTAATAACAATTTTAATTGTTTAATTGTTTATAACGAATGAACTTCATTTGGAGTAATGTTCACACCTACTGTAAATGGTAGCTGGTGTAAGTAGCTTTAATTTATGTCCTGTGGTCATTGTTGTAGCACGCCTGGAAGAGGCAGTAATCGTATTTGTTTATAATTTCTTTAAACAAATTCAATTATCTCGGCTTCTACTGGGCCGATTTTGGTCAACGACATCTCAAATTGAAGCTCTCGGATCAAGGAACCATCGAATTTACTTTTACAAAGGACCTCGAGTATAGTTCCGATGCAATTATCATGCGAATTATTAAATTGTTTATGAAAATTAAATTGCGCATCTAGGGGATGTAACAAGTATCTTGTCGGGTAGCAGCATCCTTTACCTTTATTTTAAGCTGTCGATCACTGATCTAGCGCCTTCAGAAGCGGAGATAATTGCAGTGACCCGGAGTGCATTTTTGCCAATTATTCAATTATTAATAACTTTTGAACCAACAAAGCCATATGGTTCAAGCTGTAGGAGGAGGTAGCTGTGGTTCCTAGCTTTAATTTAAGACAAGTCCGGTTAAAAAATACGCACTGGAAGCCAAGAAAAACGCAATTGTTTAATTTAACGATGTAATCCAGGATTTCGGTTTTGGCGGAGTGCGAAAGTGCGAAAAAGGCCGCAAACGCGAGATGGCGCCACTTGTGCCGTTATCGACATATCGTTACCGACAAAACTTTGAAAAATTATTATCTCGACTCCTGGGGGTTGTTTTTTAATCAATGGGGTATCAAATGAAAGGGAATGGAATGAGCTACACGACAAAAATTACCCCGTTGCTGTACGTATATGCAGTTGGCCGTAATAACAGTTTTAATTGTTTAATTGTTTATAACGAATGAACTTCATTTGGAGTAATGTTCACACCTATTGTAAATGGTAGCTGGTGTAAGTAGCTTTAATTTATGTCCTTTGGTCATTGTTGTAGCACGCCTGGAAGAGGCAGTAATCGTATTTGTTTATAATTTCTTTAAACAAATTCAATTATCTCGGCTTCTACTGGGCCGATTTTGGTCAACGACATCTCAAATTGAAGCTCTCGGATCAAGGAACCATCGAATTTACTTTTACAAAGGACCTCGAGTATAGTTCCGATGCAATTATCATGCGAATTATTAAATTGTTTATGAAAATTAAATTGCGCATCCAGGGGATGTAACAAGTATCTTGTCGGGTAGCACCATCCTTTACCTTTATTTTAAGCTGTCGATCATTGATCTAGCGCCTTCAGAAGCCGAGATAATTGCACTGACCCGGAGTGCATTTTTGCCAATTTTTCAATTATTAATAACTTTTGAACCAACAATGCCATATGGTTGAAGCTGTAGGAGGAGGTAGCTATGGCTCCTAGCTTTAATCTAAGACAAGTCCGGTTAAAAAATACGCACTAGAAGCCGAGAAAAACGCAATTGTTTAAATTAACGATGTAATCCAGGATTTCGGTTTTGGCGGAGTGCGAAAGTGCGAAAAAGGCCGCAAACGCGAGATGGCGCCACCTGTGCCGTTATCGACATATCGTTACCGACAAAACTTTGAAAAATTATTATCTCGACTCCTGGATTATGTTTTTTAATCAATGGGATATCAAATGAAAGGGAATGGAATGAGCTACACGACAAAAATTACCCCGTTGCTGTACGTATATGCAGTTGGCCGTAATAACAATTTTAATTGTTTAATTATTTATAACGAATGAACTTCATTTGGAGTAATGTTCACACCTATTGTAAATGGTAGCTGGTGTAAGTAGCTTTAATTTATGTCCTTTGGTCATTGTTGTAGCACGCCTGGAAGAGGCAGTAATCGCATTTGTTTATAATTTCTTTAAACAAATTCAATTATCTCGGCTTCTACTGGGCCGATTTTGGTCAACGACATCTCAAATTGAAGCTCTCGGATCAAGGAACCATCGAATTTACTTTTACAAAGGACCTCGAGTATAGTTCCGATGCAATTCTCATGCGAATTATTAAATTGTTTATGAAAATTAAATTGCGCATCCAGGGGATGTAACAAGTATCTTGTCGGGTAGCAGCATCCTTTACCTTTATTTTAAGCTGTCGATCATTGATCTAGCGCCTTCAGAAGCCGAGATAATTGCACTGACCCGGAGTGCATTTTTGCCAATTTTTCAATTATTAATAACTTTTGAACCAACAATGCCATATGGTTGAAGCTGTAGGAGGAGGTAGCTATGGCTCCTAGCTTTAATCTAAGACAAGTCCGGTTAAAAAATACGCACTAGAAGCCGAGAAAAACGCAATTGTTTAATTTAACGATGTAATCCAGGATTTCGGTTTTGGCGGAGTGCGAAAGTGCGAAAAAGGCCGCAAACGCGAGATGGCGCAATTTGTGCCGTTATCGACATTTCGTTACCGACAAAACTTTAAAAAATTATTATCTCGACTCCTGGGGGTTGTTTTTTAATCAATGGGTTATCCAATTAAAGGGGATACAATGAGCTACGCGACAAAAATTACTCCGTTGCTGTACGTATATTCAGTTGGCCGTAATAACAATTTGAATTGTTTAATTGTTTATAACGAATGAACTTCATTTGGAGTTATGTTCACACCTATTGTAAATGGTAGCTGGTGTAAGTAGCTTTAATTTATGTCCTTTGATCATTGATGTAGCACGCCTGGAAGAGGCAGTAATCGTATTTGTTTATAATTTCTTTAAACAAATTCAATTATCTCGGCTTCTACTGGGCCGATTTTGCTCAACTACATCTCAAATTGAAGCTCTCGGATCAAGGAACCATCGAATTTACTTTTACAAAGGACCTCGAGTATAGTTCCGATGCAATTCTCAAGCCAATTATTAAATTGTTTATGAAAATTAAATTGCGCATCCAGGGGATGTAACAAGTATCTTGTCGGGTAGCAGCATCCTTTACGTTTATTTTAAGCTGTCGATCACTGATCTAGCGCCTTCAGAAGCCGAGATAATTGCAGTGACCCGGAGTGCACTTTTGCCAATTTTTCAATTATTAATAACTTTTGAACCAACAAAGCCATATGGTTCCAGCTGTAGGAGGAGGTAGCTATGGTTCCTAGCTTTAATTTAAGACAAGTCCGATTAAAAAATACGCACTAGAAGCCGAGAAAAACGCAATTGTTTAAATTAACGATGTAATCCAGGATTTCGGTTTTGGCGGAGTGCGAAAGTGCGAAAAAGGCCGCAAACGCGAGATGGCGCAATTTGTGCCGTTATCGACATTTCGTTACCGACAAAACTTTAAAAAATTATTATCTCGACTCCTGGGGGTTCTTTTTTAATCAATGTGGTATCAAATGAAAGGGAATGGAATGAGCTACACGATAAAAATTACCCCGTCGCTGTATGTATATGCAGTTGGCCGTAATAACAATTTGAATTGTTTAATTGTTTATAACGAATGAACTTCAGTTGGAGTAATGTTCGCACCTATTGTAAATGGTAGCTGGTGTAAGTAGCTTTAATTTATGTCCTTTGGTCATTGATGTAGCATGCCTGGAAGAGGCAGTAATCGTATTTGTTTATAATTTCATTAAACAAATTCAATTATCTCGGCTTCTACTGGGCCGATTTTCTTCAACGACATCTCAAATTTAAGCTCTCGGATCAAGGAACCATCGAATTTACTTTTACAAAGGACCTCGAGTATAGTTCCGATGCAATTCTCAAGCCAATTATTAAATTGTTTATGAAAATTAAATTGCGCATCCAGGGGATGTAACAAGTATCTTGTCGGGTAGCAGCAGCCTTTACGTTTATTTTAAGCTGTCGATCACTGATCTAGCGCCTTCAGAAGCCGAGATAATTGCAGTGACCCGGAGTGCATTTTTGCCAATTTTTCAATTATTAATAACTTTTGAACCAACAAAGCCATATGGTTCCAGCTGTAGGAGGAGGTAGCTATGGTTAATAGCTTTAATTTAAGACAAGTCCGGTTAAAAAATACGCACTAGAAGCCGAGAAAAACGCAATTGTTTAAATTAACGATGTAATTCAGGATTTCGTTTTTGGCGGAGTGCGAAAGTGCGAAAAAGGCCGCAAACGCGAGATGGCGCAATTTGTGCCGTTATCGACATTTCGTTACCGACAAAACTTTAAAAAATTATTATCTCGACTCCTGGGTGTTGTTTTTTAATCAATGTGGTATCAAATGAAAGGGAATGGAATGAGCTACGCGACAAAAATTACCCCGTCGCTGTATGTATCTGCAGTTGGCCGTAATAACAATTTGAATTGTTTAATTGTTTATAACGAATGAACTTCAGTTGGAGTAATGTTCGCACCTATTGTAAATGGTAGCTGGTGTAAGTAGCTTTAATTTATGTCCTTTGGTCATTGATGTAGCATGCCTGGAAGAGGCAGTAATCGTATTTGTTTATAATTTCATTAAACAAATTCAATTATCTCGGCTTCTACTGGGCCGATTTTCTGCAACGACATCTCAAATTTAAGCTCTCGGATCAAGGAACCATGGAATTTACTTTTACAAAGGACCTCGAGTATAGTTCCGATGCAATTCTCAACCGAATTATTAAATTGTTTATGAAAATTAAATTGCGCATCCAGGGGATGTAACAAGTATCTTGTCGGGTAGCAGCAGCCTTTACGTTTATTTTAAGCTGTCGATCACTGATCTAGCGCCTTCAGAAGCCGAGATAATTGCAGTGACCCGGAGTGCATTTTTGCCAATTTTTCAATTATTAATAACTTTTGAACCAACAAAGCCATATGGTTCCAGCTGTAGGAGGAGGTAGCTATGGTTAATAGCTTTAATTTAAGACAAGTCCGGTTAAAAAATACGCACTAGAAGCCGAGAAAAACGCAATTGTTTAAATTAACGATGTAATTCAGGATTTCGTTTTTGGCGGAGTGCGAAAGTGCGAAAAAGGCCGCAAACGCGAGATGGCGCAATTTGTGCCGTTATCGACATTTCGTTACCGACAAAACTTTAAAAAATTATTATCTCGACTCCTGGATGTTGTTTTTTAATCAATGTGATATCAAATGAAAGGGAATGGAATGAGCTACACGATAAAAATTACCCCGTTGCTGTACGTATATGCAGTTGGCCGTAATAACAATTTTAATTGTTTAATTGTTTATAACGAATGAACTTCATTTGGAGTAAAGTTCACACCTATTGTAAATGGTAGCTGGTGTATGTAGCTTTAATTTATGTCCTTTGGTCATTGCTGTAGCAGGCCTGGAAGAGGCAGTAATCGTATTTGTTTGTAATTTCTTTAAACAAATTCAATTATCTCGGCTTCTACTGGGCCGATTTTCTTCAACGACATCTCAAATTTAAGCTCTCGGATCAAGGAACCATCGAATTTACTTTTACAAAGGACCTCGAGTATAGTTCCGATGCAATTCTCAAGCCAATTATTAAATTGTTTATGAAAATTAAATTGCGCATCCAGGGGATGTAACAAGTATCTTGTCGGGTAGCAGCATCCTTTACGTTTATTTTAAGCTGTCGATCACTGATCTAGCGCCTTCAGAAGCCGAGATAATTGCTGTGACCCGGAGTGCATTTTTGCCAATTTTTCAATTATTAATAACTTTTGAACCAACAAAGCCATATGGTTCCAGCTGCAGGAGGAGGTAGCTATGGTTCCTAGCTTTAATTTAAGACAAGTCCGGTTAAAAAATACGCACTAGAAGCCGAGAAAAACGCAATTGTTTAAATTAACGATGTAATCCAGGATTTCGGTTTTGGCGGAGTGCGAAAGTGCGAAAAAGGCCGCAAACGCGAGATGGCGCAATTTGTGCCGTTATCGACATTTCGTTACCGACAAAACTTTAAAAAATTATTATCTCGACTCCTGGGTGTTGTTTTTTAATCAATGTGGTATCAAATGAAAGGGAATGGAATGAGCTACACGATAAAAATTACCCCGTCGCTGTATGTATACGCAGTTGGCCGTAATAACAATTTGAATTGTTTAATTGTTTATAACGAATGAACTTCATTTGGAGTAAAGTTCACACCTATTGTAAATGGTAGCTGGTGTATGTAGCTTTAATTTATGTCCTTTGGTCATTGCTGTAGCAGGCCTGGAAGAGGCAGTAATCGTATTTGTTTGTAATTTCTTTAAACAAATTCAATTATCTCGGCTTCTACTGGGCCGATTTTCTTCAACGACATCTCAAATTTAAGCTCTCGGATCAAGGAACCATCGAATTTACTTTTACAAAGGACCTCGAGTATAGTTCCGATGCAATTCTCAAGCCAATTATTAAATTGTTTATGAAAATTAAATTGCGCATCCAGGGGATGTAACAAGTATCTTGTCGGGTAGCAGCATCCTTTACGTTTATTTTAAGCTGTCGATCACTGATCTAGCGCCTTCAGAAGCCGAGATAATTGCTGTGACCCGGAGTGCATTTTTGCCAATTTTTCAATTATTAATAACTTTTGAACCAACAAAGCCATATGGTTCCAGCTGCAGGAGGAGGTAGCTATGGTTCCTAGCTTTAATTTAAGACAAGTCCGGTTAAAAAATACGCACTAGAAGCCGAGAAAAACGCAATTGTTTAAATTAACGATGTAATCCAGGATTTCGGTTTTGGCGGAGTGCGAAAGTGCGAAAAAGGCCGCAAACGCGAGATGGCGCAATTTGTGCCGTTATCGACATTTCGTTACCGACAAAACTTTAAAAAATTATTATCTCGACTCCTGGGTGTTGTTTTTTAATCAATGTGGTATCAAATGAAAGGGAATGGAATGAGCTACGCGACAAAAATTACCCCGTCGCTGTATGTATATGCAGTTGGCCGTAATAACAATTTGAATTGTTTAATTGTTTATAACGAATGAACTTCAGTTGGAGTAATGTTCTCACCTATTGTAAATGGTAGCTGGTGTAAGTAGCTTTAATTTATGTCCTTTGGTCATTGATGTAGCATGCCTGGAAGAGGCAGTAATCGTATTTGTTTATAATTTCATTAAACAAATTCAATTATCTCGGCTTCTACTGGGCCGATTTTCTTCAACGACATCTCAAATTTAAGCTCTCGGATCAAGGAACCATCGAATTTACTTTTACAAAGGACCTCGAGTATAGTTCCGATGCAATTCTCAAGCCAATTATTAAATTGTTTATGAAAATTAAATTGCGCATCCAGGGGATGTAACAAGTATCTTGTCGGGTAGCAGCATCCTTTACGTTTATTTTAAGCTGTCGATCACTGATCTAGCGCCTTCAGAAGCCGAGATAATTGCAGTGACCCGGAGTGCATTTTTGCCAATTTTTCAATTATTAATAACTTTTGAACCAACAAAGCCATATGGTTCCAGCTGTAGGAGGACGTAGCTATGGTTCCTAGCTTTAATTTAAGACAAGTCCGGTTAAAAAATACGCACTAGAAGCCGAGAAAAACGCAATTGTTTAAATTAACGATGTAATCCAGGATTTCGGTTTTGGCGGAGTGCGAAAGTGCGAAAAAGGCCGCAAACGCGAGATGGCGCAATTTGTGCCGTTATCGACATTTCGTTACCGACAAAACTTTAAAAAATTATTATCTCGACTCCTGGGTGTTGTTTTTTAATCAATGTGGTATCAAATGAAAGGGAATGGAATGAGCTACACGATAAAAATTACCCCGTCGCTGTATGTATATGCAGTTGGCCGTAATAACAATTTGAATTGTTTAATTGTTTATAACGAATGAACTTCAGTTGGAGTAATGTTCGCACCTATTGTAAATGGTAGCTGGTGTAAGTAGCTTTAATTTATGTCCTTTGGTCATTGATGTAGCATGCCTGGAAGAGGCAGTAATCGTATTTGTTTATAATTTCATTAAACAAATTCAATTATCTCGGCTTCTACTGGGCCGATTTTCTTCAACGACATCTCAAATTTAAGCTCTCGGATCAAGGAACCATCGAATTTACTTTTACAAAGGACCTCGAGTATAGTTCCGATGCAATTCTCAAGCCAATTATTAAATTGTTTATGAAAATTAAATTGCGCATCCAGGGGATGTAACAAGTATCTTGTCGGGTAGCAGCATCCTTTACGTTTATTTTAAGCTGTCGATCACTGATCTAGCGCCTTCAGAAGCCGAGATAATTGCTGTGACCCGGAGTGCATTTTTGCCAATTTTTCAATTATTAATAACTTTTGAACCAACAAAGCCATATGGTTCCAGCTGCAGGAGGAGGTAGCTATGGTTCCTAGCTTTAATTTAAGACAAGTCCGGTTAAAAAATACGCACTAGAAGCCGAGAAAAACGCAATTGTTTAAATTAACGATGTAATCCAGGATTTCGGTTTTGGCGGAGTGCGAAAGTGCGAAAAAGGCCGCAAACGCGAGATGGCGCAATTTGTGCCGTTATCGACATTTCGTTACCGACAAAACTTTAAAAAATTATTATCTCGACTCCTGGGTGTTGTTTTTTAATCAATGTGGTATCAAATGAAAGGGAATGGAATGAGCTACGCGACAAAAATTACCCCGTCGCTGTATGTATATGCAGTTGGCCGTAATAACAATTTGAATTGTTTAATTGTTTATAACGAATGAACTTCAGTTGGAGTAATGTTCTCACCTATTGTAAATGGTAGCTGGTGTAAGTAGCTTTAATTTATGTCCTTTGGTCATTGATGTAGCATGCCTGGAAGAGGCAGTAATCGTATTTGTTTATAATTTCATTAAACAAATTCAATTATCTCGGCTTCTACTGGGCCGATTTTCTTCAACGACATCTCAAATTTAAGCTCTCGGATCAAGGAACCATCGAATTTACTTTTACAAAGGACCTCGAGTATAGTTCCGATGCAATTCTCAAGCCAATTATTAAATTGTTTATGAAAATTAAATTGCGCATCCAGGGGATGTAACAAGTATCTTGTCGGGTAGCAGCATCCTTTACGTTTATTTTAAGCTGTCGATCACTGATCTAGCGCCTTCAGAAGCCGAGATAATTGCAGTGACCCGGAGTGCATTTTTGCCAATTTTTCAATTATTAATAACTTTTGAACCAACAAAGCCATATGGTTCCAGCTGTAGGAGGACGTAGCTATGGTTCCTAGCTTTAATTTAAGACAAGTCCGGTTAAAAAATACGCACTAGAAGCCGAGAAAAACGCAATTGTTTAAATTAACGATGTAATCCAGGATTTCGGTTTTGGCGGAGTGCGAAAGTGCGAAAAAGGCCGCAAACGCGAGATGGCGCAATTTGTGCCGTTATCGACATTTCGTTACCGACAAAACTTTAAAAAATTATTATCTCGACTCCTGGGTGTTGTTTTTTAATCAATGTGGTATCAAATGAAAGGGAATGGAATGAGCTACACGATAAAAATTACCCCGTTGCTGTACGTATATGCAGTTGGCCGTAATAACAATTTTAATTGTTTAATTGTTTATAACGAATGAACTTCATTTGGAGTAAAGTTCACACCTATTGTAAATGGTAGCTGGTGTATGTAGCTTTAATTTATGTCCTTTGGTCATTGCTGTAGCAGGCCTGGAAGAGGCAGTAATCGTATTTGTTTGTAATTTCTTTAAACAAATTCAATTATCTCGGCTTCTACTGGGCCGATTTTCTTCAACGACATCTCAAATTTAAGCTCTCGGATCAAGGAACCATCGAATTTACTTTTACAAAGGACCTCGAGTATAGTTCCGATGCAATTCTCAAGCCAATTATTAAATTGTTTATGAAAATTAAATTGCGCATCCAGGGGATGTAACAAGTATCTTGTCGGGTAGCAGCATCCTTTACGTTTATTTTAAGCTGTCGATCACTGATCTAGCGCCTTCAGAAGCCGAGATAATTGCTGTGACCCGGAGTGCATTTTTGCCAATTTTTCAATTATTAATAACTTTTGAACCAACAAAGCCATATGGTTCCAGCTGCAGGAGGAGGTAGCTATGGTTCCTAGCTTTAATTTAAGACAAGTCCGGTTAAAAAATACGCACTAGAAGCCGAGAAAAACGCAATTGTTTAAATTAACGATGTAATCCAGGATTTCGGTTTTGGCGGAGTGCGAAAGTGCGAAAAAGGCCGCAAACGCGAGATGGCGCAATTTGTGCCGTTATCGACATTTCGTTACCGACAAAACTTTAAAAAATTATTATCTCGACTCCTGGGTGTTGTTTTTTAATCAATGTGGTATCAAATGAAAGGGAATGGAATGAGCTACACGATAAAAATTACCCCGTCGCTGTATGTATATGCAGTTGGCCGTAATAACAATTTGAATTGTTTAATTGTTTATAACGAATGAACTTCATTTGGAGTAAAGTTCACACCTATTGTAAATGGTAGCTGGTGTATGTAGCTTTAATTTATGTCCTTTGGTCATTGCTGTAGCAGGCCTGGAAGAGGCAGTAATCGTATTTGTTTGTAATTTCTTTAAACAAATTCAATTATCTCGGCTTCTACTGGGCCGATTTTCTTCAACGACATCTCAAATTTAAGCTCTCGGATCAAGGAACCATCGAATTTACTTTTACAAAGGACCTCGAGTATAGTTCCGATGCAATTCTCAAGCCAATTATTAAATTGTTTATGAAAATTAAATTGCGCATCCAGGGGATGTAACAAGTATCTTGTCGGGTAGCAGCATCCTTTACGTTTATTTTAAGCTGTCGATCACTGATCTAGCGCCTTCAGAAGCCGAGATAATTGCTGTGACCCGGAGTGCATTTTTGCCAATTTTTCAATTATTAATAACTTTTGAACCAACAAAGCCATATGGTTCCAGCTGCAGGAGGAGGTAGCTATGGTTCCTAGCTTTAATTTAAGACAAGTCCGGTTAAAAAATACGCACTAGAAGCCGAGAAAAACGCAATTGTTTAAATTAACGATGTAATCCAGGATTTCGGTTTTGGCGGAGTGCGAAAGTGCGAAAAAGGCCGCAAACGCGAGATGGCGCAATTTGTGCCGTTATCGACATTTCGTTACCGACAAAACTTTAAAAAATTATTATCTCGACTCCTGGGTGTTGTTTTTTAATCAATGTGGTATCAAATGAAAGGGAATGGAATGAGCTACGCGACAAAAATTACCCCGTCGCTGTATGTATATGCAGTTGGCCGTAATAACAATTTGAATTGTTTAATTGTTTATAACGAATGAACTTCAGTTGGAGTAATGTTCTCACCTATTGTAAATGGTAGCTGGTGTAAGTAGCTTTAATTTATGTCCTTTGGTCATTGATGTAGCATGCCTGGAAGAGGCAGTAATCGTATTTGTTTATAATTTCATTAAACAAATTCAATTATCTCGGCTTCTACTGGGCCGATTTTCTTCAACGACATCTCAAATTTAAGCTCTCGGATCAAGGAACCATCGAATTTACTTTTACAAAGGACCTCGAGTATAGTTCCGATGCAATTCTCAAGCCAATTATTAAATTGTTTATGAAAATTAAATTGCGCATCCAGGGGATGTAACAAGTATCTTGTCGGGTAGCAGCATCCTTTACGTTTATTTTAAGCTGTCGATCACTGATCTAGCGCCTTCAGAAGCCGAGATAATTGCAGTGACCCGGAGTGCATTTTTGCCAATTTTTCAATTATTAATAACTTTTGAACCAACAAAGCCATATGGTTCCAGCTGTAGGAGGACGTAGCTATGGTTCCTAGCTTTAATTTAAGACAAGTCCGGTTAAAAAATACGCACTAGAAGCCGAGAAAAACGCAATTGTTTAAATTAACGATGTAATCCAGGATTTCGGTTTTGGCGGAGTGCGAAAGTGCGAAAAAGGCCGCAAACGCGAGATGGCGCAATTTGTGCCGTTATCGACATTTCGTTACCGACAAAACTTTAAAAAATTATTATCTCGACTCCTGGGTGTTGTTTTTTAATCAATGTGGTATCAAATGAAAGGGAATGGAATGAGCTACACGATAAAAATTACCCCGTCGCTGTATGTATATGCAGTTGGCCGTAATAACAATTTGAATTGTTTAATTGTTTATAACGAATGAACTTCAGTTGGAGTAATGTTCGCACCTATTGTAAATGGTAGCTGGTGTAAGTAGCTTTAATTTATGTCCTTTGGTCATTGATGTAGCATGCCTGGAAGAGGCAGTAATCGTATTTGTTTATAATTTCATTAAACAAATTCAATTATCTCGGCTTCTACTGGGCCGATTTTCTTCAACGACATCTCAAATTTAAGCTCTCGGATCAAGGAACCATCGAATTTACTTTTACAAAGGACCTCGAGTATAGTTCCGATGCAATTCTCAAGCCAATTATTAAATTGTTTATGAAAATTAAATTGCGCATCCAGGGGATGTAACAAGTATCTTGTCGGGTAGCAGCATCCTTTACGTTTATTTTAAGCTGTCGATCACTGATCTAGCGCCTTCAGAAGCCGAGATAATTGCAGTGACCCGGAGTGCATTTTTGCCAATTTTTCAATTATTAATAACTTTTGAACCAACAAAGCCATATGGTTCCAGCTGTAGGAGGAGGTAGCTATGGTTAATAGCTTTAATTTAAGACAAGTCCGGTTAAAAAATACGCACTAGAAGCCGAGAAAAACGCAATTGTTTAAATTAACGATGTAATTCAGGATTTCGGTTTTGGCGGAGTGCGAAAGTGCGAAAAAGGCCGCAAACGCGAGATGGCGCAATTTGTGCCGTTATCGACATTTCGTTACCGACAAAACTTTAAAAAATTATTATCTCGACTCCTGGGGGTTGTTTTTTAATCAATGTGGTATCAAATGAAAGGGAATGGAATGAGCTACGCGACAAAAATTACCCCGTCGCTGTATGTATATGCAGTTGGCCGTAATAACAATTTGAATTGTTTAATTGTTTATAACGAATGAACTTCAGTTGGAGTAATGTTCTCACCTATTGTAAATGGTAGCTGGTGTAAGTAGCTTTAATTTATGTCCTTTGGTCATTGATGTAGCATGCCTGGAAGAGGCAGTAATCGTATTTGTTTATAATTTCATTAAACAAATTCAATTATCTCGGCTTCTACTGGGCCGATTTTCTTCAACGACATCTCAAATTTAAGCTCTCGGATCAAGGAACCATCGAATTTACTTTTACAAAGGACCTCGAGTATAGTTCCGATGCAATTCTCAAGCCAATTATTAAATTGTTTATGAAAATTAAATTGCGCATCCAGGGGATGTAACAAGTATCTTGTCGGGTAGCAGCATCCTTTACGTTTATTTTAAGCTGTCGATCACTGATCTAGCGCCTTCAGAAGCCGAGATAATTGCAGTGACCCGGAGTGCATTTTTGCCAATTTTTCAATTATTAATAACTTTTGAACCAACAAAGCCATATGGTTCCAGCTGTAGGAGGACGTAGCTATGGTTCCTAGCTTTAATTTAAGACAAGTCCGGTTAAAAAATACGCACTAGAAGCCGAGAAAAACGCAATTGTTTAAATTAACGATGTAATCCAGGATTTCGGTTTTGGCGGAGTGCGAAAGTGCGAAAAAGGCCGCAAACGCGAGATGGCGCAATTTGTGCCGTTATCGACATTTCGTTACCGACAAAACTTTAAAAAATTATTATCTCGACTCCTGGGTGTTGTTTTTTAATCAATGTGGTATCAAATGAAAGGGAATGGAATGAGCTACACGATAAAAATTACCCCGTCGCTGTATGTATATGCAGTTGGCCGTAATAACAATTTGAATTGTTTAATTGTTTATAACGAATGAACTTCAGTTGGAGTAATGTTCGCACCTATTGTAAATGGTAGCTGGTGTAAGTAGCTTTAATTTATGTCCTTTGGTCATTGATGTAGCATGCCTGGAAGAGGCAGTAATCGTATTTGTTTATAATTTCATTAAACAAATTCAATTATCTCGGCTTCTACTGGGCCGATTTTCTTCAACGACATCTCAAATTTAAGCTCTCGGATCAAGGAACCATCGAATTTACTTTTACAAAGGACCTCGAGTATAGTTCCGATGCAATTCTCAAGCCAATTATTAAATTGTTTATGAAAATTAAATTGCGCATCCAGGGGATGTAACAAGTATCTTGTCGGGTAGCAGCATCCTTTACGTTTATTTTAAGCTGTCGATCACTGATCTAGCGCCTTCAGAAGCCGAGATAATTGCAGTGACCCGGAGTGCATTTTTGCCAATTTTTCAATTATTAATAACTTTTGAACCAACAAAGCCATATGGTTCCAGCTGTAGGAGGACGTAGCTATGGTTCCTAGCTTTAATTTAAGACAAGTCCGGTTAAAAAATACGCACTAGAAGCCGAGAAAAACGCAATTGTTTAAATTAACGATGTAATCCAGGATTTCGGTTTTGGCGGAGTGCGAAAGTGCGAAAAAGGCCGCAAACGCGAGATGGCGCAATTTGTGCCGTTATCGACATTTCGTTACCGACAAAACTTTAAAAAATTATTATCTCGACTCCTGGGTGTTGTTTTTTAATCAATGTGGTATCAAATGAAAGGGAATGGAATGAGCTACACGATAAAAATTACCCCGTCGCTGTATGTATATGCAGTTGGCCGTAATAACAATTTGAATTGTTTAATTGTTTATAACGAATGAACTTCAGTTGGAGTAATGTTCGCACCTATTGTAAATGGTAGCTGGTGTAAGTAGCTTTAATTTATGTCCTTTGGTCATTGATGTAGCATGCCTGGAAGAGGCAGTAATCGTATTTGTTTATAATTTCATTAAACAAATTCAATTATCTCGGCTTCTACTGGGCCGATTTTCTTCAACGACATCTCAAATTTAAGCTCTCGGATCAAGGAACCATCGAATTTACTTTTACAAAGGACCTCGAGTATAGTTCCGATGCAATTCTCAAGCCAATTATTAAATTGTTTATGAAAATTAAATTGCGCATCCAGGGGATGTAACAAGTATCTTGTCGGGTAGCAGCATCCTTTACGTTTATTTTAAGCTGTCGATCACTGATCTAGCGCCTTCAGAAGCCGAGATAATTGCAGTGACCCGGAGTGCATTTTTGCCAATTTTTCAATTATTAATAACTTTTGAACCAACAAAGCCATATAGTTCCAGCTGTAGGAGGAGGTAGCTATGGTTAATAGCTTTAATTTAAGACAAGTCCGGTTAAAAAATACGCACTAGAAGCCGAGAAAAACGCAATTGTTTAAATTAACGATGTAATTCAGGATTTCGGTTTTGGCGGAGTGCGAAAGTGCGAAAAAGGCCGCAAACGCGAGATGGCGCAATTTGTGCCGTTATCGACATTTCGTTACCGACAAAACTTTAAAAAATTATTATCTCGACTCCTGGGGGTTGTTTTTTAATCAATGTGGTATCAAATGAAAGGGAATGGAATGAGCTACGCGACAAAAATTACCCCGTCGCTGTATGTATATGCAGTTGGCCGTAATAACAATTTGAATTGTTTAATTGTTTATAACGAATGAACTTCAGTTGGAGTAATGTTCTCACCTATTGTAAATGGTAGCTGGTGTAAGTAGCTTTAATTTATGTCCTTTGGTCATTGATGTAGCATGCCTGGAAGAGGCAGTAATCGTATTTGTTTATAATTTCATTAAACAAATTCAATTATCTCGGCTTCTACTGGGCCGATTTTCTTCAACGACATCTCAAATTTAAGCTCTCGGATCAAGGAACCATCGAATTTACTTTTACAAAGGACCTCGAGTATAGTTCCGATGCAATTCTCAAGCCAATTATTAAATTGTTTATGAAAATTAAATTGCGCATCCAGGGGATGTAACAAGTATCTTGTCGGGTAGCAGCATCCTTTACGTTTATTTTAAGCTGTCGATCACTGATCTAGCGCCTTCAGAAGCCGAGATAATTGCAGTGACCCGGAGTGCATTTTTGCCAATTTTTCAATTATTAATAACTTTTGAACCAACAAAGCCATATGGTTCCAGCTGTAGGAGGACGTAGCTATGGTTCCTAGCTTTAATTTAAGACAAGTCCGGTTAAAAAATACGCACTAGAAGCCGAGAAAAACGCAATTGTTTAAATTAACGATGTAATCCAGGATTTCGGTTTTGGCGGAGTGCGAAAGTGCGAAAAAGGCCGCAAACGCGAGATGGCGCAATTTGTGCCGTTATCGACATTTCGTTACCGACAAAACTTTAAAAAATTATTATCTCGACTCCTGGGTGTTGTTTTTTAATCAATGTGGTATCAAATGAAAGGGAATGGAATGAGCTACACGATAAAAATTACCCCGTCGCTGTATGTATATGCAGTTGGCCGTAATAACAATTTGAATTGTTTAATTGTTTATAACGAATGAACTTCAGTTGGAGTAATGTTCGCACCTATTGTAAATGGTAGCTGGTGTAAGTAGCTTTAATTTATGTCCTTTGGTCATTGATGTAGCATGCCTGGAAGAGGCAGTAATCGTATTTGTTTATAATTTCATTAAACAAATTCAATTATCTCGGCTTCTACTGGGCCGATTTTCTTCAACGACATCTCAAATTTAAGCTCTCGGATCAAGGAACCATCGAATTTACTTTTACAAAGGACCTCGAGTATAGTTCCGATGCAATTCTCAAGCCAATTATTAAATTGTTTATGAAAATTAAATTGCGCATCCAGGGGATGTAACAAGTATCTTGTCGGGTAGCAGCATCCTTTACGTTTATTTTAAGCTGTCGATCACTGATCTAGCGCCTTCAGAAGCCGAGATAATTGCAGTGACCCGGAGTGCATTTTTGCCAATTTTTCAATTATTAATAACTTTTGAACCAACAAAGCCATATGGTTCCAGCTGTAGGAGGACGTAGCTATGGTTCCTAGCTTTAATTTAAGACAAGTCCGGTTAAAAAATACGCACTAGAAGCCGAGAAAAACGCAATTGTTTAAATTAACGATGTAATCCAGGATTTCGGTTTTGGCGGAGTGCGAAAGTGCGAAAAAGGCCGCAAACGCGAGATGGCGCAATTTGTGCCGTTATCGACATTTCGTTACCGACAAAACTTTAAAAAATTATTATCTCGACTCCTGGGTGTTGTTTTTTAATCAATGTGGTATCAAATGAAAGGGAATGGAATGAGCTACACGATAAAAATTACCCCGTCGCTGTATGTATATGCAGTTGGCCGTAATAACAATTTGAATTGTTTAATTGTTTATAACGAATGAACTTCAGTTGGAGTAATGTTCGCACCTATTGTAAATGGTAGCTGGTGTAAGTAGCTTTAATTTATGTCCTTTGGTCATTGATGTAGCATGCCTGGAAGAGGCAGTAATCGTATTTGTTTATAATTTCATTAAACAAATTCAATTATCTCGGCTTCTACTGGGCCGATTTTCTTCAACGACATCTCAAATTTAAGCTCTCGGATCAAGGAACCATCGAATTTACTTTTACAAAGGACCTCGAGTATAGTTCCGATGCAATTCTCAAGCCAATTATTAAATTGTTTATGAAAATTAAATTGCGCATCCAGGGGATGTAACAAGTATCTTGTCGGGTAGCAGCATCCTTTACCTTCATTTTAAGCTGTCGATCATTGATCTAGCACCTTCAGAAGCCGAGATAATTGCAGTGACCCGGAGTGCATTTTTGCCAATTCTTCAATTATTAATAACTTTTGAACCAACAATGCCATATTGTTCAAGCTGTAGGAGGAGGTGGCTATGGTTACCAGCTTTACTTTAAGACAAGGCCGGTTAAAAAATACACACTATAAGCCGAGAAAAACGCAATTGTTTAAATTAACGATGTAATCCAGGATTTCGGTTTTGGCGGAGTGCGAAAGCACAGACGACTTATGGGAATAGACAAGTCATCTTATGGACTTTTGTGGCCCAACGTAACTGACATACCGGCTTAGAAATCCAACACTGATATCAGCGTCCTCTGCTCATAAACAGTGTTCAATTGTAGAACTATTATTTACTGAAGTAGGGGGGACAGGACTCATGCGACTGTGTGAATATATGTGAAATGTTTAGAATTTGGAATTAGGAAAGCTATTTCTCGGTCAACGTTTCGGTAGAAAAATTGAGCTACGGTGCCTGGTCGCGAGATGCACTTCTGTTTGCCCCGAGTTGAGTCGAAATCACATCGGGGCGATGAATTGCGTGTGTCGCGTATAGCGCACTTTTTTAAAATATTTATTTTCTAGTCCAAAAATCAGTTGTTTTAAACATCTTGAATATGCTACATTTCAAATAAATAAATATATTCTTACTAGCCATTCCTTTATTGTACATCTATTATATGTATATCTTCCTGTTTTCAATTCCTAAACCTTTACCTCTTATTCTACGCATCAGATCGTCTAGCGTAACATTATATCGTAGCATAATTGTTATATCTATATCCTTTTATTTTTGTGTTCCACTCCTGCTATTGTATTTCATAGTATCTTCCTTTAAGGCTGTCCGCCAGCTCCTTTACTTCAGCTCTCATCAAATTGACATTGCCAAACTCGTTCAATTCCTTTTCAAATAATCCTAGGCATCTCGTATGCTTTTAGTTTGGCCCTCCCTTCCGTCTATTGCCACTAAATATCCCTTAAGAATCTTTTTGTCTCCGGTTACATACCTTTTCTAATATATTTTTTGTGTGTTTCCAGGTTCGGAGGCAAGGAGTAAGGAGCATTGACCGGCACTTCTCATCACGCGTAAATGCAAGAAAGAAGAAAGAATCATTCTTGCCACATACTTTAGTTATAGTAAATTGGTGTATAAAAGTAGTTTGTAATTGTTAGCGCGTAAGATTAATTTAGAACAATTGTGTAACTAACTTTTATGTATATCTATTATATATATTATTTTATATTCAGTTTATTTGGTAGATCTTGTATAAACGTTAATATTACTTTTACAACAAGTTCTACTGAATATGCTAAATAAGAAATGAAAGATATAATAAATAATTTACATATGGACAAGTTACAGAATCGTTGTAATTTAAACTAAGGTTTAATATACGTAAATTTTAGTATGAGTTTTATCTGTAAGGTATATTGTAAATTAACTTCATAGAATAGTTTATAAGTATTAGATTATTTATAAAAGAATAGTTCATAAGCATTAGATTGTTAATTTAACTTAGAAAATTTTTGTAACTTGTATCTCCATTGATTAGTTTAAATAAATGTTCAATTAAAAGAATTTACTACTCCTTTTATTTACACACCACAACAATCCTTGAAAACACCTAATTCCAATTCCTTAAACAATTACTACCGTGCAGGAACTTTAAATACAAAGTTCACAAGCGGAGAACTTGTAAAAGTAGTCCTCAACATTACTAAACATATTGCAACCAGCTATACATAAAGGGCCTCACAAAAATTCAACCAGGTTGCAAAGAAATGCCTAACGAAAATGAAATACGGCTGCAAATAACACCTCGCGAAAAGGCAACAAAGTTGCAAACATCTCCTCAGAAAACTGCAATTAAGTTGCAAGCAAGACATCGCGAAACGCAATAAAGTTGCAAAAATTCCCGCACCGCCCTGTTTAAAGAAATTATATACAAATGCGATTAAATCGACTTGCCGACGAGCTACACCAACGACCATCGGACATGAATTAAAGCTTGTAGAATAAGCTACCATCTCCATCCGGAGTGAGCATTGCTCCATGTGGCGTTCATTTGTTATTAACAATTAAACAATTAAAATTGTTATTACGACTAACTTACGTCTATAGCCACAGCATCGGGGTTTTTAAAGTGTATTATTTAGCCCCTCCCACCCGGGGACTAGCCCCTCCCACTTAAATTTAGCACCGCCCACCTGCGGATTAGCCCTTCCCACATTGAGTTTAGCTCCGCCCATCTGGGGATTAGAGCTCCCACCAGGCCGTTTGACCCCTCCCACAGGGTAGTTTGGCCCCATTTCTTAATTTAGCCCCTCCCGCTTTTAGTTTAGCCCGTCGCTTTAAATTTGGCCCCTTCCACTAGGGGATTAGCCCCGCCCAACTGGGGATTAGCCCGGCCCACCAGGGATTAGCCCCGCCCACTTTTAGTTTACCCCGCCCACTCTTAGCTTAGTCCCTCCCACTTTTAGTTAGCCCCGCCCACTTTAGGTTTAGCCCCGCCCATTTTTAGTTTAGCCTTGCCCCTTTTTAGTTTAGCCCCGCCTGCAGGGGGATTAGCCCCGCCTGCAGGGGGATTAGCCCCTCCCGCCAGGGGATTAGCCCCTCCCACGGGGGGTTTAACCCTCCCTATTGTAGTCAACGATGCCTCAAATTAAAGGTCTTGATTCAAGAAGCAATCTCCTTCTAATTTAGCATTGCTAAGGGGGATAGTTATCGTGTAATGTACAAACATATAGTTTAATTGTTTATAACACATAAACAGCTAATAGAGCATTTGTAAATTGTTTATTGTGCTGTAGCAGCACCCCTTACCTTTATTTTAAGCTCTCGATCATCAGTCTAGCTGCTCCAGAAGCCGAGATAACTGCAGTGATCCGGATTGCATTTTTGCCGATTTTTCAATTGTTAATAACTATGAAACCACTAATGCCATATTGTTGCAACTGTAGGGGAATATAGCTGAGAAATGTAAGTGCTGTATGAAAGTTTCAAATTGAGCCCTAAGAAAACGCAACAAAGTTGCAAACAACGCCCCGCGAATACACAAAATATTGCAAATCGGTCTCTTAGCAAATGCAACAAAGTTGCAAATAACAAATTGTTCTCGCGAATTTTTGCAACCTTATTGCAAAATTTTTGGCGCATTATTGTTGCATTTCCTAAGAGTTCGAGTTGTTTTAAACATCTTGAATATGCTACATTTCAAATAAGGTGTTTCAGATACCCTGCTTAACATTAACACACCTGTAAATGTATTTAATTGTAGTATATGTTTTGTAATGTATTGTATTTTTATTCTAAATCGTAATATTTTAATTCAATGCAATGTACTTTTACAGAATGAAATAGATTTTTTTATAAAAGTGAATATGTAACACTTTGCTCACAAAATAAAAATTTGAGGGTCTTTCTTCAGTTTCTTATTTTCCTTTTTTTCTCAGTTGCAAATAATCACGATAGTTGACTTCCACCTAGGTGAACACCAAACCTGCGAATAAGTAGCTATGAGTATTATTAACATAAAAGGAAAGAAATTATAAATATAATAATATTATATTATTATTATTAACTACACACTTTCTATCAGTAGTTCACCGAGCGATGAAAAACTGAGCGACCGAATTCAACGACCCAACCGACAATGCGCGACTAAACTCGACGACTACAATGTTGTCAATATCGCGGAGACCTTCGAACATCATGGATGACGAATGCATTCTTATGTTTATGAAGATACGGTAAAATCTCGAGTAGTGCACTTCGCTCGGAACCGAATGCAAACAATAATCGTTTGCAGACACGTTTATCGCAGGAATTGCCTTATATTAGTGAATGAGTTACTTCGTTTTTTTTTATAATTAAAGTTTAACGTGGCATCGACACCAGGGTCATTAGCACTTCGTTATTGTTATTAGTTGAATATAAATAAGAAATTGCGTCTTTCATTAACGATAAAAATGCTCCAAGGAAAAAGATAACTAAAGAATTTGTCTAGTAACTATACAATTAACAATTGTAGTATACAATTATCGCCACTATCTTTTTCATTGTGGCAACTTTAGTGTTTGAGCGTTAAAAAAATATACGTTTCTTAGCCCAATTTTTTTTTGTCATTTGTCAGAAAATCATGTAGAGTATAACTTTCAAAATTTTTCATTTATTGATTGTACAATTGAAATAAGAAAATTTGTTATCATGTGTTCCTTTAATTAAAAGATTTTTAATTAACATTAAATGTTTCAAATCCTCTGTTGCCTTTCATTACGGCAAAGAACAAACGAATTCTGTCAAATTATATAATTTTCGCATCGTTTTCTATAATCTGTGGGTAACGTTGCGAGTGACACGGAAATGGTAATGGGTCCCCGGGACCCAGAAATCGTGGCCGAAAAAACACATTGAATGAGTTGTCTATTCCTATATCTCGTCAGTGGCGAAAGTGCGAAAAAGGCCGCAAACGCGAGATGGCGCAATTTGTGCCGTTATCGACATTTCGTTACCGACAAAACTTTAAAAAATTATTATCTCGACTCCTGGGGGTTGTTTTTTAATCAATGGGTTATAAAATTAAAGGGGATACAATGAGCTACGCGACAAAAATTACTCCGTTGCTGTACGTATATGCAGTTGGCCGTAATAACAATTTGAATTGTTTAATTGTTTATAACGAATGAACTTCATTTGGAGTAATGTTCACACCTATTGTAAATGGTAGGTAGTGTAAGTAGCTTTAATTTATGTCCTTTGGTCATTGATGTAGCACGCCTGGAAGAGGCAGTAATCGTATTTGTTTATAATTTCTTTAAACAAATACAATTATCTCGGCTTCTACTGGGCCGATTTTCTTCAACGACATCTCAAATTGAAGCTCTCGGATCAGGGAACCATCGAATTTACTTTTACAAAGGACCTCGAGTATAGTTCCGATGCAATTCTCAAGCCAATTATTAAATTGTTTATGAAAATTAAATTGCGCATCCAGGGGATGTAACAAGTATCTTGTCGGGTAGCAGCATCCTTTACCTTTATTTTAAGCTGTCGATCATTGATCTAGCACCTTCAGAAGCCGAGATAATTGCAGTGACCCGGAGTGCATTTTTGCCAATTTTTCAATTATTAATAACTTCTGAACCAACAATGCCATATTGTTCAAGCTGTAGGACGAGGTAGCTATGGTTACTAGCTTTAATTTAAGACAAGTCCGGTTAAAAAATACGCACTAGAAGCCGAGAAAAACGCACTTGTTTGAATTAACGATGTAATCCAGGATTTCGGTTTTGGCGGAGTGCAAAAGTGCGAAAAAGGCCGCAAACGCCAGATGGCGCCACTTGTACCGTTATCGACATATCGTTACCGACAAAATATTGAAAAATTATTATCTCGACTCCTGGGTGTTGTTTTTTAATCAAAGTGGGATCAAATGAAAGGGAATGGAATGAGCTACGCGACAAAAATTACCCCGTTGCTGTACGTATATGCAGTTGGCCGTAATAACAATTTGAATTGTTTAATTGTTTATAACGAATGAACTTCATTTGGAGTTACGTTCACACCTATTGTAAATGGTAGCTGGTGTAAGTAGCTTTAATTTATGTCCTTTGGTCATTGATGTAGCACGCCTGGAAGAGGCAGTAATCGTATTTGTTTATAATTTCTTTAAACAAATATAATTATCTCGGCTTCTACTGGGCCGATTTTGTTCAACGACATCTCAAATTTAAGCTCTCGGATCAAGGAACCATCGAATTTACTTTTACAAAAGACCTCGAGTATAGTTCCGATGCAATTCTCAAGCGAATTATTAAATTGTTTATGAAAATTAAATTGCGCATCCAGGGGATGTAACAAGTATCTTGTCGGGTAGCAGCATCCTTTACCTTCATTTTAAGCTGTCGATCATTGATCTAGCACCTTCAGAAGCCGAGATAATTGCAGTGACCCGGAGTGCATTTTTGCCAATTCTTCAATTATTAATAACTTTTGAACCAACAATGCCATATTGTTCAAGCTGTAGGAGGAGGTGGCTATGGTTACCAGCTTTACTTTAAGACAAGTCCGATTAAAAAATACGCACTAGAAGCCGAGAAAAACGCAATTGTTTAAATTAACGATGTAATCCAGGATTTCGGTTTTGGCGGAGTGCGAAAGTGCGAAAAAGGCCGCAAACGCGAGATGGCGCAATTTGTGCCGTTACCGACATTTCGTTACCGACAAAACTTTAAAAAATTATTATCTCGACTCCTGGGGGTTGTTTTTTAATCAATGGGTTATCCAATTAAAGGGGATACAATGAGCTACGCGACAAAAATTACTCCGTTGCTGTACGTATATGCAGTTGGCCGTAATAACAATTTGAATTGTTTAATTGTTTATAACGAATGAACTTCATTTGGAGTTATGTTCACACCTATTGTAAATGGTAGCTGGTGTAAGTAGCTTTAATTTATGTCCTTTGGTCATTGATGTAGCACGCCTGGAAGAGGCAGTAATCGTATTTGTTTATAATTTCATTAAACAAATTCAATTATTTCGGCTTCTACTGGGCCGATTTTCTTCAACGACATCTCAAATTTAAGCTCTCGGATCAAGGAACCATCGAATTTACTTTTACAAAGGACCTCGAGTATAGTTCCGATGCAATTCTCAAGCCAATTATTAAATTGTTTATGAAAATTAAATTGCGCATCCAGGGGATGTAACAAGTATCTTGTCGGGTAGCAGCATCCTTTACCTTCATTTTAAGCTGTCGATCATTGATCTAGCACCTTCAGAAGCCGAGATAATTGCAGTGACCCGGAGTGCATTTTTGCCAATTTTTCAATTATTAATAACTTTTGAACCAACAAAGCCATATGGTTCCAGCTGTAGGAGGAGGTAGCTATGGTTACTAGCTTTAATTTAAGACAAGTCCGGTTAAAAAATACGCACTAGAAGCCGAGAAAAACGCAATTGTTTAAATTAACGATGTAATCCAGGATTTCGGTTTTGGCGGAGTGCGAAAGTGCGAAAAAGGCCGCAAACGCGAGATGGCGCAATTTGTGCCGTTATCGACATTTCGTTACCGACAAAACTTTAAAAAATTATTATCTCGACTCCTGGGTGTTGTTTTTTAATCAAAGTGGTATCAAATGAAAGGGAATGGAATGAGCTACGCGACAAAAATTACCCCGTCGCTGTATGTATATGCAGTTGGCCGTAATAACAATTTGAATTGTTTAATTGTTTATAACGAATGAACTTCAGATCGAGTAATGTTCTCACCTATTGTAAATGGTAGCTGGTGTAAGTAGCTTTAATTTATGTCCTTTGGTCATTGATGTAGCATGCCTTTAAGAGGCAGTAATCGTATTTGTTTATAATTTCATTAAACAAATTCAATTATCTCGGCTTCTACTTGGCCGATTTTCTTAAACGACATCTCAAATTTAAGCTCTCGGATCAAGGAACCATCGAATTTACTTTTACAAAGGACCTCGAGTATAGTTCCGATGCAATTCTCAAGCCAATTATTAAATTGTTTATGAAAATTAAATTGCGCATCCAGGGGATGTAACAAGTATCTTGTCGGGTAGCAGCATCCTTTACGTTTATTTTAAGCTGTCGATCACTGATCTAGCGCCTTCAGAAGCCGAGATAATTGCAGTGACCCGGAGTGCATTTTTGCCAATTTTTCAATTATTAATAACTTTTGAACCAACAAAGCCATATGGTTCCAGCTGTAGGAGGAGGTAGCTATGGTTACTAGCTTTAATTTAAGACAAGTCCGGTTAAAAAATACGCACTAGAAGCCGAGAAAAACGCAATTGTTTAAATTAACGATGTAATCCAGGATTTCGGTTTTGGCGGAGTGCGAAAGTGCGAAAAAGGCCGCAAACGCGAGATGGCGCAATTTGTGCCGTTATCGACATTTCGTTACCGACAAAACTTTAAAAAATTATTATTTCGACTCCTGGATGATGTTTTTTAATCAATGGGGTCTCAAATGAAAGGGAATGGAATGAGCTACACGACAAAAATTACCCCGTTGCTGTACGTATATGCAGTTGGCCGTAATAACAATTTTAATTGTTTAATTGTTTATAACGAATGAACTTCATTTGGAATAATGTTCACACCTATTGTAAATGGTAGTTGGTGTAAGTAGCTTTAATTTATGTCCTTTGGTCATTGTTGTAGCACGCCTGGAAGAGGCAGTAATCGTATTTGTTTATAATTTCTTTAAACAAATTCAATTATCTCGGCTTCTACTGTGCCGAATTTGTTCAACGACATCTCAAATTTAAGCTCTCGGATCAAGGAACCATCGAATTTACTTTTACAAAGGACCTCGAGTATAGTTCCGATGCAATTCTCAAGCCAATTATTAAATTGTTTATGAAAATTAAATTGCGTATCCAGGGGATGTAACAAGTATCTTGTCGGGTAGCAGCATCCTTTACCTTCATTTTAAGCTGTCGATCATTGATCTAGCACCTTCAGAAGCCGAGATCATTGCAGTGACCCGGAGTGCATTTTTGCCAATTCTTCAATTATTAATAACTTTTCAACCAACAATGCCATATTGTTCAAGCTGTAGGAGGAGGTAGCTATGGTTACTAGCTTTAATTTAAGACAAGTCCGATTAAAAAATACGCACTAGAAGCCGAGAAAAACGCAATTGTTTAAATTAACGATGTAATCCAGGATTTCGGTTTTGGCGAGTGCGAAAGTGCGAAAAAGGCCGCAAACGCGAGATGGATCAATTTGTGCCGTTATCGACATTTCGTTACCGACAAAACTTTAAAAAATAATTATCTCTACTCCTGTGGGTTGTTTTTTAATCAATGTGGTATCAAATGAAAGGGAATGGAATGAGCTACGCGACAAAAATTACCCCGTCGCTGTATGTATATGCAGTTGGCCGTAATAACAATTTGAATTGTTTAATTGTTTATAACGAATGAACTTCAGTTCGAGTAATGTTCTCACCTATTGTAAATGGTAGCTGGTGTAAGTAGCTTTAATTTATGTCCTTTGGTCATTGATGTAGCATGCCTGGAAGAGGCAGTAATCGTATTTGTTTATAATTTCATTAAACAAATTCAATTATCTCGGCTTCTACTGGGCCGATTTTCTTAAACGACATCTCAAATTGAAGCTCTCGGATCAAGGAACCATCGAATTTACTTTTACAAAGGACCTCGAGTATAGTTCCGATGCAATTCTCAAGCCAATTATTAAATTGTTTATGAAAATTAAATTGCGCATCCAGGGGATGTAACAAGTATCTTGTCGGGTAGCAGCATCCTTTACCTTCATTTTAAGCTGTCGATCATTGATCTAGCACCTTCAGAAGCCGAGATAATTGCAGTGACCCGGAGTGCATTTTTGCCAATTCTTCAATTATTAATAACTTTTGAACCAACAATGCCATATTGTTCAAGCTGTAGGAGGAGGTAGCTATGGTTACTAGCTTTAATTTAAGACAAGTCCGATTAAAAAATACGGACTAGAAGCCGAGAAAAACGCAATTGTTTAATTTAACGATGTAATCCAGGATTTCGGTTTTGGCGGAGTGCGAAAGTGCGAAAAAGGCCGCAAACGCGAGATGGCGCAATTTGTGCCGTTATCGACATTTCGTTACCGACAAAACTTTAAAAAATTATTATCTCGACTCCTGGGGGTTGTTTTTTAATCAATGTGGTATCAAATGAAAGGGAATGGAATGAGCTACACGATAAAAATTACCCCGTCGCTGTATGTATATGCAGTTGGCCGTAATAACAATTTGAATTGTTTAATTGTTTATAACGAATGAACTTCAGTTGGAGTAATGTTCGCACCTATTGTAAATGGTAGCTGGTGTAAGTAGCTTTAATTTATGTCCTTTGGTCATTGATGTAGCATGCCTGGAAGAGGCAGTAATCGTATTTGTTTATAATTTCATTAAACAAATTCAATTATCTCGGCTTCTACTGGGCCGATTTTCTTCAACGACATCTCAAATTTAAGCTCTCGGATCAAGGAACCATCGAATTTACTTTTACAAAGGACCTCGAGTATAGTTCCGATGCAATTCTCAAGCCAATTATTAAATTGTTTATGAAAATTAAATTGCGCATCCAGGGGATGTAACAAGTATCTTGTCGGGTAGCAGCATCCTTTACCTTCATTTTAAGCTGTCGATCATTGATCTAGCACCTTCAGAAGCCGAGATCATTGCAGTGACCCGGAGTGCATTTTTGCCAATTCTTCAATTATTAATAACTTTTCAACCAACAATGCCATATTGTTCAAGCTGTAGGAGGAGGTAGCTATGGTTACTAGCTTTAATTTAAGACAAGTCCGATTAAAAAATACGCACTAGAAGCCGAGAAAAACGCAATTGTTTAAATTAACGATGTAATCCAGGATTTCGGTTTTGGCGAGTGCGAAAGTGCGAAAAAGGCCGCAAACGCGAGATGGCGCAATTTGTGCCGTTATCGACATTTCGTTACCGACAAAACTTTAAAAAATAATTATCTCTACTCCTGTGGGTTGTTTTTTAATCAATGCGTTATCAAATGAAAGGGGATTGAGTGAGCTACGCGACAAAAATTCCCCCGTTGCTGTACGTATATGCAGTTGGCCGTAATAATAATTTTAATTGTATAATTGCTTATAACGAATGAACTTCATTTGGAGTAATGTTCACACCTATTGTAAATGGTAGCTGGTGTAAGTAGCTTTAATTTATCTCCTTTGGTCATTGATGTAGCATGCCTGGAAGAGGCAGTAATCGTATTTGTTTATAATTTCTTTAAACAAATTCAATTATCTCGGCTTCTACTGGGCCGAATTTGTTCAACGACATCTCAAATTTAAGCTCTCGGATGAAGGAACCATCGAATTTACTTTTACAAAGGACCTCGAGTATAGTTCCGGTGCAATTCTCAAGCCAATTATTAAATTGTTTATGAAAATTAAATTGCGCATCCAGGGGATGTAACAAGTATCTTGTCGGGTAGCAGCATCCTTTACCTTCATTTTAAGCTGTCGATCATTGATCTAGCACCTTCAGAAGCCGAGATAATTGCAGTGACCCGGAGTGCATTTTTGCCAATTTTTCAATTATTAATAACTTTTGAACCAACAAAGCCATATTGTTCAAGCTGTAGGAGGAGGTAGCTATGGTTACTAGCTTTAATTTAAGACAAGTCCGATTAAAAAATACGCACTAGAAGCCGAGAAAAACGCAATTGTTTAAATTAACGATGTAATCCAGGATTTCGGTTTTGGCGGAGTGCGAAAGTGCGAAAAAGGCCGCAAACGCGAGATGGCGCAATTTGTGCCGTTATCGACATTTCGTTACCGACAAAACTTTAAAAAATTATTATCTCGACTCCTGGGTGTTGTTTTTTAATCAATGTGGTATCAAATGAAAGGGAATGGAATGAGCTACGCGACAAAAATTACCCCGTCGCTATATGTATATGCAGTTGGCCGTAATAACAATTTGAATTGTTTAATTGTTTATAACGAATGAACTTCAGTTCGAGTTATGTTCACACCTATTGTAAATGGTAGCTGGTGTAAGTAGCTTTAATTTATGTCCTTTGGTCATTGATGTAGCACGCCTGGAAGAGGCAGTAATCGTATTTGTTTATAATTTCTTTAAACAAATACAATTATCTCGGCTTCTACTGGGCCGATTTTGTTCAACGACATCTCAAATTGAAGCTCCCGGATCAAGGAACCATCGAATTTACTTTTACAAAGGACCTCGAGTATAGTTCCGATGCAATTCTCAAGCCAATTATTAAATTGTTTATGAAAATTAAATTGCGCATCCAGGGGATGTAACAAGTATCTTGTCGGGTAGCAGCATCCTTTACCTTCATTTTAAGCTGTCGATCATTGATCTAGCACCTTCAGAAGCCGAGATAATTGCAGTGACCCGGAGTGCATTTTTGCCAATTCTTCAATTATTAATAACTTTTGAACCAACAATGCCATATTGTTCAAGCTGTAGGAGGAGGTAGCTATGGTTACTAGCTTTAATTTAAGACAAGTCCGATTAAAAAATACGCACTAGAAGCCGAGAAAAACGCAATTGTTTAAATTAACGATGTAATCCAGGATTTCGGTTTTGGCGGAGTGCGAAAGTGCGAAAAAGGCCGCAAACGCGAGATGGCGCAATTTGTGCCGTTATCGACATTTCGTTACCGACAAAACTTTAAAAAATTATTATCTCGACTCCTGGGTGTTGTTTTTTAATCAATGTGGTATCAAATGAAAGGGAATGGAATGAGCTACGCGACAAAAATTACCCCGTCGCTGTATGTATATGCAGTTGGCCGTAATAACAATTTGAATTGTTTAATTGTTTATAACGAATGAACTTCATTTGGAGTAATGTTCACACCTATTGTAAATGGTAGGTAGTGTAAGTAGCTTTAATTTATGTCCTTTGGTCATTGATGTAGCACGCCTGGAAGAGGCAGTAATCGTATTTGTTTATAATTTCTTTAAACAAATACAATTATCTCGGCTTCTACTGCGCCGATTTTGTTCAACGATATCTCAAATTGAAGCTCTCGGATCAAGGAACCATCGAATTTACTTTTACAAAGGACCTCGAGTATAGTTCCGATGCAATTCTCAAGCCAATTATTAAATTGTTTATGAAAATTAAATTGCGCATCCAGGGGATGTAACAAGTATCTTGTCGGGTAGCAGCATTCTTTACCTTTATTTTAAGCTGTCGATCATTGATCAACCGCCTTCAGAAGCCGAGATAATTGCAGTGACCCGGAGTGCATTTTTGCCAATTTTTCAAATATTAATAACTTTTGAACCAACAATGCCATATTGTTCAAGCTGTAGGAGGAAGTAGCTATGGTTGATAGCTTTAATTTAAGACAAGTCCGATTAAAAAATACGCACTAGAAGCCGAGAAAAACGCAATTGTTTAAATTAACGATGTAATCCAGGATTTCGGTTTTGGCGGAGTGCGAAAGTGCGAAAAAGGCCGCAAACGCGAGATGGCGCAATTTGTGCCGTTATCGACATTTCGTTACCGACAAAACTTTAAAAAATTATTATCTCGACTCCTGGGTGTTGTTTTATAATCAATGTGGTATCAAATGAAAGGGAATGGAATGAGCTACGCGACAAAAATTACCCCGTCGCTGTATGTATATGCAGTTGGCCGTAATAACAATTTGAATTGTTTAATTGTTTATAACGAATGAACTTCAGTTCGAGTAATGTTCTCACCTATTGTAAATGGTAGCTGGTGTAAGTAGCTTTAATTTATGTCGTTCGGTCATTGATGTAGCATGCCTGGAAGAGGCAGTAATCGTATTTGTTTATAATTTCACTAAACAAATTCAATTATCTCGGCTTCTACTGGGCCGATTTTCTTCAACGACATCTCAAATTTAAGCTCTCGGATGAAGGAACCATCGAATTTACTTTTACAAAGGACCTCGAGTATAGTTCCGATGCAATTCTCAAGCCAATTATTAAATTGTTTATGAAAATTAAATTGCGCATCCAGGGGATGTAACAAGTATCTTGTCGGGTAGCAGCATCCTTTACCTTCATTTTAAGCTGTCGATCATTGATCTAGCACCTTCAGAAGCCGAGATAATTGCAGTGACCCGGAGTGCATTTTTGCCAATTTTTCAATTATTAATAACTTTTGAACCAACAAAGCCATATTGTTCAAGCTGTAGGAGGAGGTAGCTATGGTTACTAGCTTTAATTTAAGACAAGTCCGATTAAAAAATACGCACTAGAAGCCGAGAAAAACGCAATTGTTTAAATTAACGATGTAATCCAGGATTTCGGTTTTGGCGGAGTGCGAAAGTGCGAAAAAGGCCGCAAACGCGAGATGGCGCAATTTGTGCCGTTATCGACATTTCGTTACCGACAAAACTTTAAAAAATTATTATCTCGACTCCTGGGTGTTGTTTTTTAATCAAAGTGGTATCAAATGAAAGGGAATGGAATGAGCTACGCGACAAAAATTACCCCGTCGCTGTATGTATATGCAGTTGGCCGTAATAACAATTTGAATTGTTGAATTGTTTATAACGAATGAACTTCATTTGGAATAATGTTCACACCTATTGTAAATGGTAGCTGGTGTAAGTAGCTTTAATTTATGTCCTTTGGTCACTGTTGTTGCACGCCTGGAAGAGGCAGTAATCGTATTTGTTTGTAATTTCTTTAAACAAATTCAATTATCTCGGCTTCTACTGGGCCGATTTTGTTCAACGACATCTCAAATTGAAGCTCTCGGATCAAGGAACCATGGAATTTACTTTTGCAAAGGACCTCGAGTATAGTTCCGATGCAATTCTCAAGCGAATTATTAAATTGTTTATGAAAATTAAATTGCGCATCCAGGGGATGTAACAAGTATCTTGTCGGGTAGCAGCATCCTTTACCTTTATTTTAAGCTGTCGATCATTGATCTAGCACCTTCAGAAGCCGAGATAATTGCAGTGACCCGGAGTTCATTTTTGCCAATTCTTCAATTATTAATAACTTTTGAACCAACAATGCCATATTGTTCAAGCTGTAGGAGGAGGTAGCTATGGTTCAAAGCTTTAATTTAAGACAAGTCCGGTTAAAAAATACGCACTAGAAGCCGAGAAAAGCGCAATTGTTTAAATTAACGATGTAATCCAGGATTTGGGTTTTGGCGGAGTGCGAAAGTGCGAAAAAGGCCGCAAACGCGAGATGGCGCAATTTGTGCCGTTATCGACATTTCGTTACCGACAAAACTTTAAAAAATTATTATCTCGACTCCTGGGTGTTGTTTTTTAATCAATGTGGTATCAAATGAAAGGGAATGTAATGAGCTACGCGACAAAAATTACCCCGTCGCTGTATGTATATGCAGTTGGCCGTAATAACAATTTGAATTGTTTAATTGTTTATAACGAATGAACTTCAGTTGGAGTAATGTTCTCACCTATTGTAAATGGTAGCTGGTGTAAGTAGCTTTAATTTATGTCCTTTGGTCATTGATGTAGCATGCCTGGAAGAGGCAGTAATCGTATTTGTTTATAATTTCATTAAACAAATTCAATTATCTCGGCTTCTACTGGGCCGATTTTCTTCAACGACATCTCAAATTTAAGCTCTCGGATCAAGGAACCATCGAATTTACTTTTACAAAGGACCTCGAGTATAGTTCCGATGCAATTCTCAAGCCAATTATTAAATTGTTTATGAAAATTAAATTGCGCATCCAGGGGATGTAACAAGTATCTTGTCGGGTAGCAGCATCCTTTACCTTCATTTTAAGCTGTCGATCATTGATCTAGCACCTTCAGAAGCCGAGATAATTGCAGTGACCCGGAGTGCATTTTTGCCAATTTTTCAATAATTAATAACTTTTGAACCAACAAAGCCATATTGTTCAAGCTGTAGGAGGAGGTAGCTATGGTTCCTAGCTTTAATTTAAGACAAGTCCGGTTAAAAAATACGCACTAGAAGCCGAGAAAAACGCAATTGTTTAAATTAACGATGTAATCCAGGATTTCGGTTTTGGCGGAGTGCGAAAGTGCGAAAAAGGCCGCAAACGCGAGATGGCGCAATTTGTGCCGTTATCGACATTTCGTTACCGACAAAACTTTAAAAAATTATTATCTCGACTCCTGGGTGTTGTTTTTTAATCAATGTGGTATCAAATGAAAGGGAATGGAATGAGCTACGCGACAAAAATTACCCCGTCGCTGTATGTATATGCAGTTGGCCGTAATAACAATTTGAATTGTTTAATTGTTTATAACGAATGAACTTCAGTTCGAGTAATGTTCTCACCTATTGTAAATGGTAGCTGGTGTAAGTAGCTTTAATTTATGTCCTTTGGTCATTGATGTAGCATGCCTGGAAGAGGCAGTAATCGTATTTGTTTATAATTTCATTAAACAAATTCAATTATCTCGGCTTCTACTGGGCCGATTTTCTTCAACGACATCTCAAATTTAAGCTCTCGGATCAAGGAACCATCGAATTTACTTTTACAAAGGACCTCGAGTATAGTTCCGATGCAATTCTCAAGCCAATTATTAAATTGTTTATGAAAATTAAATTGCGCATCCAGGGGATGTAACAAGTATCTTGTCGGGTAGCAGCATCCTTTACCTTCATTTTAAGCTGTCGATCATTGATCTAGCACCTTCAGAAGCCGAGATAATTGCAGTGACCCGGAGTGCATTTTTGCCAATTCTTCAATTATTAATAACTTTTGAACCAACAATGCCATATTGTTCAAGCTGTAGGAGGAGGTAGCTATGGTTACTAGCTTTAATTTAAGACAAGTCCGATTAAAAAATACGCACTAGATGCCGAGAAAAACGCAATTGTTTAAATTAACGATGTAATCCAGGATTTCGGTTTTGGCGGAGTGCGAAAGTGCGAAAAAGGCCGCAAACGCGAGATGGCGCAATTTGTGCCGTTATCGACATTTCGTTACCGACAAAACTTTAAAAAATTATCTCGACTCCTGGGTGTTGTTTTTTAATCAATGTGGTATCAAATGAAAGGGAATGGAATGAGCTACGCGACAAAAATTACCCCGTCGCTGTATGTATATGCAGTTGGCCGTAATAACAATTTGAATTGTTTAATTGTTTATAACGAATGAACGTCAGTTCGAGTAATGTTCTCACCTATTGTAAATGGTAGCTGGTGTAAGTAGCTTTAATTTATGTCCTTTGGTCATTGATGTAGCATGCCTGGAAGAGGCAGTAATCGTATTTGTTTATAATTTCTTTAAACAAATTCAATTATCTCGGCTTCTACTGGGCCGAATTTGTTCAACGACATCTCAAATTGAAGCTCTCGGATCAAGGAACCATCGAATATACTTTTACAAAGGACCTCGAGTATTGTTCCGATGCAATTCTCAAGCCAATTATTAAATTGTTTATGAAAATTAAATTGCGCATCCAGGGGATGTAACAAGTATCTTGTCGGGTAGCAGCATCCTTTACCTTCATTTTAAGCTGTCGATCATTGATCTAGCACCTTCAGAAGCCGAGGTAATTGCAGTGACCCGGAGTGCATTTTTGCCAATTCTTCAATTATTAATAACTTTTGAACCAACAAAGCCATATGGTTCCAGCTGTAGGAGCAGGTAGCTATGGTTACTAGCTTTAATTTAAGACAAGTCCGATTAAAAAATACGCACTAGATGCCGAGAAAAACGCAATTGTTTAAATTAACGATGTAATCCAGGATTTCGGTTTTGGCGGAGTGCGAAAGTGCGAAAAAGGCCGCAAACGCGAGATGGCGCAATTTGTGCCGTTATCGACATTTCGTTACCGACAAAACTTTAAAAAATTATTATCTCGACTCCTGGGTGTTGTTTTTTAATCAATGTGGTATCAAATGAAAGGGAATGGAATGAGCTACGCGACAAAAATTACCCCGTCGCTGTATGTATATGCAGTTGGCCGTAATAACAATTTGAATTGTTTAATTGTTTATAACGAATGAACGTCAGTTCGAGTAATGTTCTCACCTATTGTAAATGGTAGCTGGTGTAAGTAGCTTTAATTTATGTCCTTTGGTCATTGATGTAGCATGCCTGGAAGAGGCAGTAATCGTATTTGTTTATAATTTCTTTAAACAAATTCAATTATCTCGGCTTCTACTGGGCCGAATTTGTTCAACGACATCTCAAATTGAAGCTCTCGGATCAAGGAACCATCGAATATACTTTTACAAAGGACCTCGAGTATTGTTCCGATGCAATTCTCAAGCCAATTATTAAATTGTTTATGAAAATTAAATTGCGCATCCAGGGGATGTAACAAGTATCTTGTCGGGTAGCAGCATCCTTTACCTTCATTTTAAGCTGTCGATCATTGATCTAGCACCTTCAGAAGCCGAGGTAATTGCAGTGACCCGGAGTGCATTTTTGCCAATTCTTCAATTATTAATAACTTTTGAACCAACAAAGATATATGGTTCCAGCTGTAGGAGGAAGTAGCTATGGTTCCTAGCTTTAATTTAAGACAGGTCCGGTTAAAAAATACGCACTAGAAGCCGAGAAAAACGCAATTGTTTAAATTAACGATGTAATCCAGAATTTCGGTTTTGGCGGAGTGCGAAAGTGCGAAAAAGGCCGCAAACGCGAGATGGCACAATTTGTGCCGTTATCGACATTTCGTTACCGACAAAACTTAAAAAAATTATTATCTCGACTCCTGGGTGTTGTTTTTTAATCAATGTGGTATCAAATGAAAGGGAATGGAATGAGCTACGCGACAAAAATTACCCCGTCGCTGTATGTATATGCAGTTGGCCGTAATAACAATTTGAATTGTTTAATTGTTTATAACGAATGAACTTCAGTTGGAGTAATGTTCTCACCTATTGTAAATGGTAGCTGGTGTAAGTAGCTTTAATTTATGTCCTTTGGTCATTGATGTAGCATGCCTGGAAGAGGCAGTAATCGTATTTGTTTATAATTTCTTTAAACAAATTCAATTATCTCGGCTTCTACTGGGCCGAATTTGTTCAACGACATCTCAAATTGAAGCTCTCGGATAAAGGAACCATCGAATATACTTTTACAAAGGACCTCGAGTATAGTTCCGATGCAATTCTCAAGCCAATTATTAAATTGTTTATGAAAATTAAATTGCGCATCCAGGGGATGTAACAAGTATCTTGTCGGGTAGCAGCATCCTTTACCTTCATTTTAAGCTGTCGATCATTGATCTAGCACCTTCAGAAGCCGAGATAATTGCAGTGACCCGGAGTGCATTTTTGCCAATTCTTCAATTATTAATAACTTTTGAACCAACAATGCCATATTGTTCAAGCTGTAGGAGGAGGTAGCTATGGTTACTAGCTTTAATTTAAGACAAGTCCGATTAAAAAATACGCACTAGAAGCCGAGAAAAACGCAATTGTTTAAATTAACGATGTAATCCAGGATTTCGGTTTTGGCGGAGTGCGAATGTGCGAAAAAGGCCGCAAACGCGAGATGGCGCAACTTGTGCCGTTATCGACATTTCGTTACCGACAAAACATTAAAAAATTATTATCTCGACTCCTGGGTGTTGTTTTTTAATCAATGTGGTATCAAATGAAAGGGAATGGAATGAGCTACGCGACAAAAATTACCCCGTCGCTGTATGTATATGCAGTTGGCCGTAATAACAATTTGAATTGTCTAATTGTTTATAACGAATGAACTTCAGTTGGAGTAATGTTCTCACCTATTGTAAATGGTAGCTGGTGTAAGTAGCTTTAATTTATGTCCTTTGGTCATTGATGTAGCATGCCTGGAAGAGGCAGTAATAGTATTTGTTTATAATTTCTTTAAACAAATTCAATTATCTCGGCTTCTACTGGGCCGAATTTGTTCAACGACATCTCAAATTGAAGCTCTCGGATCAAGGAACCATCGAATATACTTTTACAAAGGACCTCGAGTATAGTTCCGATGCAATTCTCAAGCGAATTATTAAATTGTTTATGAAAATTAAATTGCGCATCCAGGGGATGTAACAAGTATCTTGTCGGGTAGCAGCATCCTTTACCTTCATTTTAAGCTGTCGATCATTGATCTAGCACCTTCAGAAGCCGAGATAATTGCAGTGACCCGGAGTGCATTTTTGCCAATTTTTCAATTATTAATAACTTTTGAACCAACAAAGCCATATGGTTCCAGCTGTAGGAGGAGGTAGCTATGGTTACTAGCTTTAATTTAAGACAAGTCCGATTAAAAAATACGCACTAGATGCCGAGAAAAACGCAATTGTTTAAATTAACGATGTAATCCAGGATTTCGGTTTTGGCGGAGTGCGAAAGTGCGAAAAAGGCCGCAAACGCGAGATGGCGCAATTTGTGCCGTTATCGACATTTCGTTACCGACAAAACTTTAAAAAATTATTATCTCGACTCCTGGGTGTTGTTTTTTAATCAATGTGGTATCAAATGAAAGGGAATGGAATGAGCTACGCGACAAAAATTACCCCGTCGCTGTATGTATATGCAGTTGGCCGTAATAACAATTTGAATTGTTTAATTGTTTATAACGAATGAACTTCAGTTCGAGTAATGTTCTCACCTATTGTAAATGGTAGCTGGTGTAAGTAGCTTTAATTTATGTCCTTTGGTCATTGATGTAGCATGCCTGGAAGAGTCAGTAATAGTATTTGTTTATAATTTCTTTAAACAAATTCAATTATCTCGGCTTCTACTGGGCCGAATTTGTTCAACGACATCTCAAATTGAAGCTCTCGGATCAAGGAACCATCGAATATACTTTTACAAAGGACCTCGAGTATAGTTCCGATGCAATTCTCAAGCCAATTATTAAATTGTTTATGAAAATTAAATTGCGCATCCAGGGGATGTAACAAGTATCTTGTCGGGTAGCAGCATCCTTTACCTTCATTTTAAGCTGTCGATCATTGATCTAGCACCTTCAGAAGCCGAGATAATTGCAGTGACCCGGAGTCCATTTTTGCCAATTCTTCAATTATTAATAACTTTTGAACCAACAAAGCCATATGGTTCCAGCTGTAGGAGGAAGTAGCTATGGTTCCTAGCTTTAATTTAAGACAAGTCCGGTTAAAAAATACGCACTAGAAGCCGAGAAAAACGCAATTGTATAAATTAACGATGTAATCCAGGATTTCGGTTTTGGCGGAGTGCGAAAGTGCGAAAAAGGCCGCAAACGCGAGATGGCGCAATTTGTGCCGTTATCGACATTTCGTTACCGACAAAACTTTAAAAAATTATTATCTCGACTCCTGGGTGTTGTTTTTTAATCAATGTGGTATCAAATGAAAGGGAATGGAATGAGCTACGCGACAAAAATTACCCCGTCGCTGTATGTATATGCAGTTGGCCGTAATAACAATTTGAATTGTTTAATTGTTTATAACGAATGAACTTCAGTTGGAGTAATGTTCTCACCTATTGTAAATGGTAGCTGGCGTAAGTAGCTTTAATTTATGTCCTTTGGTCATTGATGTAGCATGCCTGGAAGAGGCAGTAATCGTATTTGTTTATAATTTCTTTAAACAAATTCAATTATCTCGGCTTCTACTGGGCCGAATTTGTTCAACGACATCTCAAATTGAAGCTCTCGGATCAAGGAACCATCGAATATACTTTTACAAAGGACCTCGAGTATAGTTCCGATGCAATTCTCAAGCCAATTATTAAATTGTTTATGAAAATTAAATTGCGCATCCAGGGGATGTAACAAGTATCTTGTCGGGTAGCAGCATCCTTTACCTTCATTTTAAGCTGTCGATCATTGATCTAGCACCTTCAGAAGCCGAGATAATTGCAGTGACCCGGAGTGCATTTTTGCCAATTCTTCAATTATTAATAACTTTTGAACCAACAATGCCATATTGTTCAAGCTGTAGGAGGAGGTAGCTATGGTTACTAGCTTTAATTTAAGACAAGTCCGATTAAAAAATACGCACTAGATGCCGAGAAAAACGCAATTGTTTAAATTAACGATGTAATCCAGGATTTCGGTTTTGGCGGAGTGCGAAAGTGCGAAAAAGGCCGCAAACGCGAGATGGCGCAATTTGTGCCGTTATCGACATTTCGTTACCGACAAAACTTTAAAAAATTATTATCTCGACTAATGGGTGTTGTTTTTTAATCAATGTGGTATCAAATGAAAGGGAATGGAATGAGCTACGCGACAAAAATTACCCCGTCGCTGTATGTATATGCAGTTGGCCGTAATAACAATTTGAATTGTTTAATTGTTTATAACGAATGAACTTCAGTTCGAGTAATGTTCTCACCTATTGTAAATGGTAGCTGGTGTAAGTAGCTTTAATTTATGTCCTTTGGTCATTGATGTAGCATGCCTGGAAGAGGCAGTAATCGTATTTGTTTATAATTTCATTAAACAAATTCAATTATCTCGGCTTCTACTGGGCCGATTTTCTTCAACGACATCTCAAATTTAAGCTCTCGGATCAAGGAACCATCGAATTTACTTTTACAAAGGACCTCGAGTATAGTTCCGATGCAATTCTCAAGCGAATTATTAAATTGTTTATGAAAATTAAATTGCGCATCCAGGGGATGTAACAAGTATCTTGTCGGGTAGCAGCATCCTTTACCTTCATTTTAAGCTGTCGATCATTGATCTAGCACCTTCAGAAGCCGAGATAATTGCAGTGACCCGGAGTGCATTTTTGCCAATTCTTCAATTATTAATAACTTTTGAACCAACAATGCCATATTGTTCAAGCTGTAGGAGGAGGTAGCTATGGTTACTAGCTTTAATTTAAGACAAGTCCGATTAAAAAATACGCACTAGAAGCCGAGAAAAACGCAATTGTTTAAATTAACGATGTAATCCAGGATTTCGGTTTTGGCGGAGTGCGAAAGTGCGAAAAAGGCCGCAAACGCGAGATGGCGCAATTTGTGCCGTTATCGACATTTCGTTACCGACAAAACTTTAAAAAATTATTATCTCGACTCCTGGGTGTTGTTTTTTAATCAATGTGGTATCAAATGAAAGGGAATGGAATGAGCTACGCGACAAAAATTACCCCGTCGCTGTATGTATATGCAGTTGGCCGTAATAACAATTTGAATTGTTTAATTGTTTATAACGAATGAACTTCAGTTCGAGTAATGTTCTCACCTATTGTAAATGGTAGCTGGTGTAAGTAGCTTTAATTTATGTCCTTTGGTCATTGATGTAGCATGCCTGGAAGAGGCAGTAATCGTATTTGTTTATAATTTCATTAAACAAATTCAATTATCTCGGCTTCTACTGGGCCGATTTTCTTCAACGACATCTCAAATTTAAGCTCTCGAATCAAGGAACCATCGAATTTACTTTTACAAAGGACCTCGAGTATAGTTCCGATGCAATTCTCAAGCCAATTATTAAATTGTTTATGAAAATTAAATTGCGCATCCAGGGGATGTAACAAGTATCTTGTCGGGTAGCAGCATCCTTTACGTTTATTTTAAGCTGTCGATCACTGATCTAGCGCCTTCAGAAGCCGAGATAATTGCAGTGACCCGGAGTGCATTTTTGCCAATTCTTCAATTATTAATAACTTTTGAACCAACAATGCCATATTGTTCAAGCTGTAGGAGGAGGTAGCTATGGTTACTAGCTTTAATTTAAGACAAGTCCGATTAAAAAATACGCACTAGAAGCCGAGAAAAACGCAATTGTTTAAATTAACGATGTAATCCAGGATTTCGGTTTTGGCGGAGTGCGAAAGTGCGAAAAAGGCCGCAAACGCGAGATGGCGCAATTTGTGCCGTTATCGACATTTCGTTACCGACAAAACTTTAAAAAATTATTAGATCGACTCCTGGGTGTTGTTTTTTAATCAATGTGGTATCAACTGAAAGGGAATGGAATGAGCTACGCGACAAAAATTACCCCGTCGCTGTATGTATATGCAGTTGGCCGTAATAACAATTTGAATTGTTTAATTGTTTATAACGAATGAACTTCAGTTGGAGTAATGTTCTCACCTATAGTAAATGGTAGCTGGTGTAAGTAGCTTTAATTTATGTCCTTTGGTCATTGATGTAGCATGCCTGGAAGAGGCAGTAATCGTATTTGTTTATAATTTCATTAAACAAATTCAATTATCTCGGCTTCTACTGGGCCGATTTTCTTCAACGACATCTCAAATTGAAGCTCTCGGATCAAGGAACCATGGAATTTACTTTTACAAAGGACCTCGAGTATAGTTCCGATGCAATTCTCATGCCAATTATTAAATTGTTTATGAAAATTAAATTGCGCATCCAGGGGATGTAACAAGTATCTTGTCGGGTAGCAGCATCCTTTACCTTCATTTTAAGCTGTCGATCATTGATCTAGCACCTTCAGAAGCCGAGATAATTGCAGTGACCCGGAGTGCATTTTTGCCAATTCTTCAATTATTAATAACTTTTGAACCAACAATGCCATATTGTTCAAGCTGTAGGAGGAGGTAGCTATGGTTACTAGCTTTAATTTAAGACAAGTCCGATTAAAAAATACGCACTAGAAGCCGAGAAAAACGCAATTGTTTAAATTAACGATGTAATCCAGGATTTCGGTTTTGGCGGAGTGCGAAAGTGCGAAAAAGGCCGCAAACGCGAGATGGCGCAATTTGTGCCGTTATCGACATTTCGTTACCGACAAAACTTTAAAAAATTATTAGATCGACTCCTGGGTGTTGTTTTTTAATCAATGTGGTATCAACTGAAAGGGAATGGAATGAGCTACGCGACAAAAATTACCCCGTCGCTGTATGTATATGCAGTTGGCCGTAATAACAATTTGAATTGTTTAATTGTTTATAACGAATGAACTTCAGTTCGAGTAATGTTCTCACCTATTGTAAATGGTAGCTGGTGTAAGTAGCTTTAATTTATGTCCTTTGGTCATTGATGTAGCATGCCTAGAAGAGGCAGTAATCGTATTTGTTTATAATTTCATTAAACAAATTCAATTATCTCGGCTTCTACTGGGCCGATTTTCTTCAACGACATCTCAAATTGAAGCTCTCGGATCAAGGAACCGCGGAATTTACTTTTACAAAGGACCTCGAGTATAGTTCCAATGCAATTCTCAAGCGAATTATTAAATTGTTTATGAAAATTAAATTGCGCATCCAGGGGATGTAACAAGTATCTTGTCGGGTAGCAGCATCCTTTACGTTTATTTTAAGCTGTCGATCACTGATCTAGCGCCTTCAGAAGCCGAGATAATTGCAGTGACCCGGAGTGCATTTTTGCCAATTCTTCAATTATTAATAACTTTTGAACCAACAATGCCATATTGTTCAAGCTGTAGGAGGAGGTAGCTATGGTTACTAGCTTTAATTTAAGACAAGTCCGATTAAAAAATACGCACTAGAAGCCGAGAAAAACGCAATTGTTTAAATTAACGATGTAATCCAGGATTTCGGTTTTGGCGGAGTGCGAAAGTGCGAAAAAGGCCGCAAACGCGAGATGGCGCAATTTGTGCCGTTATCGACATTTCGTTACCGACAAAACTTTAAAAAATTATTATCTCGACTCCTGGGTGTTGTTTTTTAATCAATGTGGTATCAAATGAAAGGGAATGGAATGAGCTACGCGACAAAAATTACCCCGTCGCTGTATGTATATGCAGTTGGCCGTAATAACAATTTGAATTGTTTAATTGTTTATAACGAATGAACTTCAGTTCGAGTAATGTTCTCACCTATTGTAAATGGTAGCTGGTGTAAGTAGCTTTAATTTATGTCCTTTGGTCATTGATGTAGCATGCCTGGAAGAGGCAGTAATCGTATTTGTTTATAATTTCATTAAACAAATTCAATTATCTCGGCTTCTACTGGGCCGATTATCTTCAACGACATCTCAAATTTAAGCTCTCGGATCAAGGAACCATCGAATTTACTTTTACAAAGGACCTCGAGTATAGTTCCGATGCAATTCTCAAGCGAATTATTAAATTGTTTATGAAAATTAAATTGCGCATCCAGGGGATGTAACAAGTATCTTGTCGGGTAGCAGCATCCTTTACCTTCATTTTAAGCTGTCGATCATTGATCTAGCACCTTCAGAAGCCGAGATAATTGCAGTGACCCGGAGTGCATTTTTGCCAATTCTTCAATTATTAATAACTTTTGAACCAACAATGCCATATTGTTCAAGCTGTAGGAGGAGGTAGCTATGGTTACTAGCTTTAATTTAAGACAAGTCCGATTAAAAAATACGCACTAGAAGCCGAGAAAAACGCAATTGTTTAAATTAACGATGTAATCCAGGATTTCGGTTTTGGCGGAGTGCGAAAGTGCGAAAAAGCCCGCAAACGCGAGATGGCGCAATTTGTGCCGTTATCGACATTTCGTTACCGACAAAACATTAAAAAATTATTATCTCGACTCCTGGGTGTTGTTTTTTAATCAATGTGGTATCAACTGAAAGGGAATGGAATGAGCTACGCGACAAAAATTACCCCGTCGCTGTATGTATATGCAGTTGGCCGTAATAACAATTTGAATTGTTTAATTGTTTATAACGAATGAACTTCAGTTCGAGTAATGTTCTCACCTATTGTAAATGGTAGCTGGTGTAAGTAGCTTTAATTTATGTCCTTTGGTCATTGATGTAGCATGCCTAGAAGAGGCAGTAATCGTATTTGTTTATAATTTCATTAAACAAATTCAATTATCTCGGCTTCTACTGGGCCGATTTTCTTCAACGACATCTCAAATTGAAGCTCTCGGATCAAGGAACCGCGGAATTTACTTTTACAAAGGACCTCGAGTATAGTTCCAATGCAATTCTCAAGCGAATTATTAAATTGTTTATGAAAATTAAATTGCGCATCCAGGGGATGTAACAAGTATCTTGTCGGGTAGCAGCATCCTTTACGTTTATTTTAAGCTGTCGATCACTGATCTAGCGCCTTCAGAAGCCGAGATAATTGCAGTGACCCGGAGTGCATTTTTGCCAATTCTTCAATTATTAATAACTTTTGAACCAACAATGCCATATTGTTCAAGCTGTAGGAGGAGGTAGCTATGGTTACTAGCTTTAATTTAAGACAAGTCCGATTAAAAAATACGCACTAGAAGCCGAGAAAAACGCAATTGTTTAAATTAACGATGTAATCCAGGATTTCGGTTTTGGCGGAGTGCGAAAGTGCGAAAAAGGCCGCAAACGCGAGATGGCGCAATTTGTGCCGTTATCGACATTTCGTTACCGACAAAACTTTAAAAAATTATTAGATCGACTCCTGGGTGTTGTTTTTTAATCAATGTGGTATCAACTGAAAGGGAATGGAATGAGCTACGCGACAAAAATTACCCCGTCGCTGTATGTATATGCAGTTGGCCGTAATAACAATTTGAATTGTTTAATTGTTTATAACGAATGAACTTCAGTTCGAGTAATGTTCTCACCTATTGTAAATGGTAGCTGGTGTAAGTAGCTTTAATTTATGTCCTTTGGTCATTGATGTAGCATGCCTAGAAGAGGCAGTAATCGTATTTGTTTATAATTTCATTAAACAAATTCAATTATCTCGGCTTCTACTGGGCCGATTTTCTGCAACGACATCTCAAATTTAAGCTCTCGGATCAAGGAACCATCGAATTTACTTTTACAAAGGACCTCGAGTATAGTTCCGATGCAATTCTCAAGCCAATTATTAAATTGTTTATGAAAATTAAATTGCGCATCCAGGGGATGTAACAAGTATCTTGTCGGGTAGCAGCATCCTTTACCTTCATTTTAAGCTGTCGATCATTGATCTAGCACCTTCAGAAGCCGAGATAATTGCAGTGACCCGGAGTGCATTTTTGCCAATTCTTCAATTATTAATAACTTTTGAACCAACAATGCCATATTGTTCAAGCTGTAGGAGGAGGTAGCTATGGTTACTAGCTTTAATTTAAGACAAGTCCGATTAAAAAATACGCACTAGAAGCCGAGAAAAACGCAATTGTTTAAATTAACGATGTAATCCAGGATTTCGGTTTTGGCGGAGTGCGAAAGTGCGAAAAAGGCCGCAAACGCGAGATGGCGCAATTTGTGCCGTTATCGACATTTCGTTACCGACAAAACTTTAAAAAATTATTATCTCGACTCCTGGGTGTTGTTTTTTAATCAATGTGGTATCAAATGAAAGGGAATGGAATGAGCTACGCGACAAAAATTACCCCGTCGCTGTATGTATATGCAGTTGGCCGTAATAACAATTTGAATTGTTTAATTGTTTATAACGAATGAACTTCAGTTCGAGTAATGTTCTCACCTATTGTAAATGGTAGCTGGTGTAAGTAGCTTTAATTTATGTCCTTTGGTCATTGATGTAGCATGCCTGGAAGAGGCAGTAATCGTATTTGTTTATAATTTCATTAAACAAATTCAATTATCTCGGCTTCTACTGGGCCGATTTTCTTCAACGACATCTCAAATTTAAGCTCTCGAATCAAGGAACCATCGAATTTACTTTTACAAAGGACCTCGAGTATAGTTCCGATGCAATTCTCAAGCCAATTATTAAATTGTTTATGAAAATTAAATTGCGCATCCAGGGGATGTAACAAGTATCTTGTCGGGTAGCAGCATCCTTTACGTTTATTTTAAGCTGTCGATCACTGATCTAGCGCCTTCAGAAGCCGAGATAATTGCAGTGACCCGGAGTGCATTTTTGCCAATTCTTCAATTATTAATAACTTTTGAACCAACAATGCCATATTGTTCAAGCTGTAGGAGGAGGTAGCTATGGTTACTAGCTTTAATTTAAGACAAGTCCGATTAAAAAATACGCACTAGAAGCCGAGAAAAACGCAATTGTTTAAATTAACGATGTAATCCAGGATTTCGGTTTTGGCGGAGTGCGAAAGTGCGAAAAAGGCCGCAAACGCGAGATGGCGCAATTTGTGCCGTTATCGACATTTCGTTACCGACAAAACTTTAAAAAATTATTAGATCGACTCCTGGGTGTTGTTTTTTAATCAATGTGGTATCAACTGAAAGGGAATGGAATGAGCTACGCGACAAAAATTACCCCGTCGCTGTATGTATATGCAGTTGGCCGTAATAACAATTTGAATTGTTTAATTGTTTATAACGAATGAACTTCAGTTGGAGTAATGTTCTCACCTATAGTAAATGGTAGCTGGTGTAAGTAGCTTTAATTTATGTCCTTTGGTCATTGATGTAGCATGCCTGGAAGAGGCAGTAATCGTATTTGTTTATAATTTCATTAAACAAATTCAATTATCTCGGCTTCTACTGGGCCGATTTTCTTCAACGACATCTCAAATTGAAGCTCTCGGATCAAGGAACCATGGAATTTACTTTTACAAAGGACCTCGAGTATAGTTCCGATGCAATTCTCATGCCAATTATTAAATTGTTTATGAAAATTAAATTGCGCATCCAGGGGATGTAACAAGTATCTTGTCGGGTAGCAGCATCCTTTACCTTCATTTTAAGCTGTCGATCATTGATCTAGCACCTTCAGAAGCCGAGATAATTGCAGTGACCCGGAGTGCATTTTTGCCAATTCTTCAATTATTAATAACTTTTGAACCAACAATGCCATATTGTTCAAGCTGTAGGAGGAGGTAGCTATGGTTACTAGCTTTAATTTAAGACAAGTCCGATTAAAAAATACGCACTAGAAGCCGAGAAAAACGCAATTGTTTAAATTAACGATGTAATCCAGGATTTCGGTTTTGGCGGAGTGCGAAAGTGCGAAAAAGGCCGCAAACGCGAGATGGCGCAATTTGTGCCGTTATCGACATTTCGTTACCGACAAAACTTTAAAAAATTATTATCTCGACTCCTGGGTGTTGTTTTTTAATCAATGTGGTATCAAATGAAAGGGAATGGAATGAGCTACGCGACAAAAATTACCCCGTCGCTGTATGTATATGCAGTTGGCCGTAATAACAATTTGAATTGTTTAATTGTTTATAACGAATGAACTTCAGTTCGAGTAATGTTCTCACCTATTGTAAATGGTAGCTGGTGTAAGTAGCTTTAATTTATGTCCTTTGGTCATTGATGTAGCATGCCTGGAAGAGGCAGTAATCGTATTTGTTTATAATTTCATTAAACAAATTCAATTATCTCGGCTTCTACTGGGCCGATTTTCTTCAACGACATCTCAAATTTAAGCTCTCGGATCAAGGAACCATCGAATTTACTTTTACAAAGGACCTCGAGTATAGTTCCGATGCAATTCTCAAGCGAATTATTAAATTGTTTATGAAAATTAAATTGCGCATCCAGGGGATGTAACAAGTATCTTGTCGGGTAGCAGCATCCTTTACCTTCATTTTAAGCTGTCGATCATTGATCTAGCACCTTCAGAAGCCGAGATAATTGCAGTGACCCGGAGTGCATTTTTGCCAATTCTTCAATTATTAATAACTTTTGAACCAACAATGCCATATTGTTCAAGCTGTAGGAGGAGGTAGCTATGGTTACTAGCTTTAATTTAAGACAAGTCCGATTAAAAAATACGCACTAGAAGCCGAGAAAAACGCAATTGTTTAAATTAACGATGTAATCCAGGATTTCGGTTTTGGCGGAGTGCGAAAGTGCGAAAAAGGCCGCAAACGCGAGATGGCGCAATTTGTGCCGTTATCGACATTTCGTTACCGACAAAACTTTAAAAAATTATTATCTCGACTCCTGGGTGTTGTTTTTTAATCAATGTGGTATCAACTGAAAGGGAATGGAATGAGCTACGCGACAAAAATTACCCCGTCGCTGTATGTATATGCAGTTGGCCGTAATAACAATTTGAATTGTTTAATTGTTTATAACGAATGAACTTCAGTTCGAGTAATGTTCTCACCTATTGTAAATGGTAGCTGGTGTAAGTAGCTTTAATTTATGTCCTTTGGTCATTGATGTAGCATGCCTGGAAGAGGCAGTAATCGTATTTGTTTATAATTTCATTAAACAAATTCAATTATCTCGGCTTCTACTGGGCCGAATTTGTTCAACGACATCTCAAATTGAAGCTCTCGGATCAAGGAACCATCGAATATACTTTTACAAAGGACCTCGAGTATAGTTCCGATGCAATTCTCAAGCCAATTATTAAATTGTTTATGAAAATTAAATTGCGCATCCAGGGGATGTAACAAGTATCTTGTCGGGTAGCAGCATCCTTTACCTTCATTTTAAGCTGTCGATCATTGATCTAGCACCTTCAGAAGCCGAGATAATTGCAGTGACCCGGAGTGCATTTTTGCCAATTCTTCAATTATTAATAACTTTTGAACCAACAATGCCATATTGTTCAAGCTGTAGGAGGAGGTAGCTATGGTTACTAGCTTTAATTTAAGACAAGTCCGATTAAAAAATACGCACTAGATGCCGAGAAAAACGCAATTGTTTAAATTAACGATGTAATCCAGGATTTCGGTTTTGGCGGAGTGCGAAAGTGCGAAAAAGGCCGCAAACGCGAGATGGCGCAATTTGTGCCGTTATCGACATTTCGTTACCGACAAAACTTTAAAAAATTATTATCTCGACTAATGGGTGTTGTTTTTTAATCAATGTGGTATCAAATGAAAGGGAATGGAATGAGCTACGCGACAAAAATTACCCCGTCGCTGTATGTATATGCAGTTGGCCGTAATAACAATTTGAATTGTTTAATTGTTTATAACGAATGAACTTCAGTTCGAGTAATGTTCTCACCTATTGTAAATGGTAGCTGGTGTAAGTAGCTTTAATTTATGTCCTTTGGTCATTGATGTAGCATGCCTGGAAGAGGCAGTAATCGTATTTGTTTATAATTTCATTAAACAAATTCAATTATCTCGGCTTCTACTGGGCCGATTTTCTTCAACGACATCTCAAATTTAAGCTCTCGGATCAAGGAACCATCGAATTTACTTTTACAAAGGACCTCGAGTATAGTTCCGATGCAATTCTCAAGCGAATTATTAAATTGTTTATGAAAATTAAATTGCGCATCCAGGGGATGTAACAAGTATCTTGTCGGGTAGCAGCATCCTTTACCTTCATTTTAAGCTGTCGATCATTGATCTAGCACCTTCAGAAGCCGAGATAATTGCAGTGACCCGGAGTGCATTTTTGCCAATTCTTCAATTATTAATAACTTTTGAACCAACAATGCCATATTGTTCAAGCTGTAGGAGGAGGTAGCTATGGTTACTAGCTTTAATTTAAGACAAGTCCGATTAAAAAATACGTACTAGAAGCCGAGAAAAACGCAATTGTTTAAATTAACGATGTAATCCAGGATTTCGGTTTTGGCGGAGTGCGAAAGTGCGAAAAAGGCCGCAAACGCGAGATGGCGCAATTTGTGCCGTTATCGACATTTCGTTACCGACAAAACTTTAAAAAATTATTATCTCGACTCCTGGGTGTTGTTTTTTAATCAATGTGGTATCAAATGAAAGGGAATGGAATGAGCTACGCGACAAAAATTACCCCGTCGCTGTATGTATATGCAGTTGGCCGTAATAACAATTTGAATTGTTTAATTGTTTATAACGAATGAACTTCAGTTCGAGTAATGTTCTCACCTATTGTAAATGGTAGCTGGTGTAAGTAGCTTTAATTTATGTCCTTTGGTCATTGATGTAGCATGCCTGGAAGAGGCAGTAATCGTATTTGTTTATAATTTCATTAAACAAATTCAATTATCTCGGCTTCTACTGGGCCGATTTTCTTCAACGACATCTCAAATTTAAGCTCTCGAATCAAGGAACCATCGAATTTACTTTTACAAAGGACCTCGAGTATAGTTCCGATGCAATTCTCAAGCCAATTATTAAATTGTTTATGAAAATTAAATTGCGCATTCAGGGGATGTAACAAGTATCTTGTCGGGTAGCAGCATCCTTTACGTTTATTTTAAGCTGTCGATCATTGATCTAGCACCTTCAGAAGCCGAGATAATTGCAGTGACCCGGAGTGCATTTTTGCCAATTATTCAATTATTAATAACTTTTGAACCAACAATGCCATATTGTTCAAGCTGTAGGAGGAGGTAGCTATGGTTACTAGCTTTAATTTAAGACAAGTCCGATTAAAAAATACGTACTAGAAGCCGAGAAAAACGCAATTGTTTAAATTAACGATGTAATCCAGGATTTCGGTTTTGGCGGAGTGCGAAAGTGCGAAAAAGGCCGCAAACGCGAGATGGCGCAATTTGTGCCGTTATCGACATTTCGTTACCGACAAAACTTTAAAAAATTATTATCTCGACTCCTGGGTGTTGTTTTTTAATCAATGTGGTATCAAATGAAAGGGAATGGAATGAGCTACGCGACAAAAATTACCCCGTCGCTGTATGTATATGCAGTTGGCCGTAATAACAATTTGAATTGTTTAATTGTTTATAACGAATGAACTTCAGTTCGAGTAATGTTCTCACCTATTGTAAATGGTAGCTGGTGTAAGTAGCTTTAATTTATGTCCTTTGGTCATTGATGTAGCATGCCTGGAAGAGGCAGTAATCGTATTTGTTTATAATTTCATTAAACAAATTCAATTATCTCGGCTTCTACTGGGCCGATTTTCTTCAACGACATCTCAAATTTAAGCTCTCGAATCAAGGAACCATCGAATTTACTTTTACAAAGGACCTCGAGTATAGTTCCGATGCAATTCTCAAGCCAATTATTAAATTGTTTATGAAAATTAAATTGCGCATCCAGGGGATGTAACAAGTATCTTGTCGGGTAGCAGCATCCTTTACGTTTATTTTAAGCTGTCGATCACTGATCTAGCGCCTTCAGAAGCCGAGATAATTGCAGTGACCCGGAGTGCATTTTTGCCAATTCTTCAATTATTAATAACTTTTGAACCAACAATGCCATATTGTTCAAGCTGTAGGAGGAGGTAGCTATGGTTACTAGCTTTAATTTAAGACAAGTCCGATTAAAAAATACGCACTAGAAGCCGAGAAAAACGCAATTGTTTAAATTAACGATGTAATCCAGGATTTCGGTTTTGGCGGAGTGCGAAAGTGCGAAAAAGGCCGCAAACGCGAGATGGCGCAATTTGTGCCGTTATCGACATTTCGTTACCGACAAAACTTTAAAAAATTATTAGATCGACTCCTGGGTGTTGTTTTTTAATCAATGTGGTATCAACTGAAAGGGAATGGAATGAGCTACGCGACAAAAATTACCCCGTCGCTGTATGTATATGCAGTTGGCCGTAATAACAATTTGAATTGTTTAATTGTTTATAACGAATGAACTTCAGTTGGAGTAATGTTCTCACCTATAGTAAATGGTAGCTGGTGTAAGTAGCTTTAATTTATGTCCTTTGGTCATTGATGTAGCATGCCTGGAAGAGGCAGTAATCGTATTTGTTTATAATTTCATTAAACAAATTCAATTATCTCGGCTTCTACTGGGCCGATTTTCTTCAACGACATCTCAAATTGAAGCTCTCGGATCAAGGAACCATGGAATTTACTTTTACAAAGGACCTCGAGTATAGTTCCGATGCAATTCTCATGCCAATTATTAAATTGTTTATGAAAATTAAATTGCGCATCCAGGGGATGTAACAAGTATCTTGTCGGGTAGCAGCATCCTTTACGTTTATTTTAAGCTGTCGATCATTGATCTAGCGCCTTCAGAAGCCGAGATAATTGCAGTGACCCGGAGTGCATTTTTGCCAATTCTTCAATTATTAATAACTTTTGAACCAACAATGCCATATTGTTCAAGCTGTAGGAGGAGGTAGCTATGGTTACTAGCTTTAATTTAAGACAAGTCCGATTAAAAAATACGCACTAGAAGCCGAGAAAAACGCAATTGTTTAAATTAACGATGTAATCCAGGATTTCGGTTTTGGCGGAGTGCGAAAGTGCGAAAAAGGCCGCAAACGCGAGATGGCGCAATTTGTGCCGTTATCGACATTTCGTTACCGACAAAACTTTAAAAAATTATTATCTCGACTCCTGGGTGTTGTTTTTTAATCAATGTGGTATCAAATGAAAGGGAATGGAATGAGCTACGCGACAAAAATTACCCCGTCGCTGTATGTATATGCAGTTGGCCGTAATAACAATTTGAATTGTTTAATTGTTTATAACGAATGAACTTCAGTTCGAGTAATGTTCTCACCTATTGTAAATGGTAGCTGGTGTAAGTAGCTTTAATTTATGTCCTTTGGTCATTGATGTAGCATGCCTGGAAGAGGCAGTAATCGTATTTGTTTATAATTTCATTAAACAAATTCAATTATCTCGGCTTCTACTGGGCCGATTATCTTCAACGACATCTCAAATTTAAGCTCTCGGATCAAGGAACCATCGAATTTACTTTTACAAAGGACCTCGAGTATAGTTCCGATGCAATTCTCAAGCGAATTATTAAATTGTTTATGAAAATTAAATTGCGCATCCAGGGGATGTAACAAGTATCTTGTCGGGTAGCAGCATCCTTTACCTTCATTTTAAGCTGTCGATCATTGATCTAGCACCTTCAGAAGCCGAGATAATTGCAGTGACCCGGAGTGCATTTTTGCCAATTCTTCAATTATTAATAACTTTTGAACCAACAATGCCATATTGTTCAAGCTGTAGGAGGAGGTAGCTATGGTTACTAGCTTTAATTTAAGACAAGTCCGATTAAAAAATACGCACTAGAAGCCGAGAAAAACGCAATTGTTTAAATTAACGATGTAATCCAGGATTTCGGTTTTGGCGGAGTGCGAAAGTGCGAAAAAGCCCGCAAACGCGAGATGGCGCAATTTGTGCCGTTATCGACATTTCGTTACCGACAAAACATTAAAAAATTATTATCTCGACTCCTGGGTGTTGTTTTTTAATCAATGTGGTATCAACTGAAAGGGAATGGAATGAGCTACGCGACAAAAATTACCCCGTCGCTGTATGTATATGCAGTTGGCCGTAATAACAATTTGAATTGTTTAATTGTTTATAACGAATGAACTTCAGTTCGAGTAATGTTCTCACCTATTGTAAATGGTAGCTGGTGTAAGTAGCTTTAATTTATGTCCTTTGGTCATTGATGTAGCATGCCTAGAAGAGGCAGTAATCGTATTTGTTTATAATTTCATTAAACAAATTCAATTATCTCGGCTTCTACTGGGCCGATTTTCTTCAACGACATCTCAAATTGAAGCTCTCGGATCAAGGAACCGCGGAATTTACTTTTACAAAGGACCTCGAGTATAGTTCCAATGCAATTCTCAAGCGAATTATTAAATTGTTTATGAAAATTAAATTGCGCATCCAGGGGATGTAACAAGTATCTTGTCGGGTAGCAGCATTCTTTACGTTTATTTTAAGCTGTCGATCACTGATCTAGCGCCTTCAGAAGCCGAGATAATTGCAGTGACCCGGAGTGCATTTTTGCCAATTCTTCAATTATTAATAACTTTTGAACCAACAATGCCATATTGTTCAAGCTGTAGGAGGAGGTAGCTATGGTTACTAGCTTTAATTTAAGACAAGTCCGATTAAAAAATACGCACTAGAAGCCGAGAAAAACGCAATTGTTTAAATTAACGATGTAATCCAGGATTTCGGTTTTGGCGGAGTGCGAAAGTGCGAAAAAGGCCGCAAACGCGAGATGGCGCAATTTGTGCCGTTATCGACATTTCGTTACCGACAAAACTTTAAAAAATTATTATCTCGACTCCTGGGTGTTGTTTTTTAATCAATGTGGTATCAAATGAAAGGGAATGGAATGAGCTACGCGACAAAAATTACCCCGTCGCTGTATGTATATGCAGTTGGCCGTAATAACAATTTGAATTGTTTAATTGTTTATAACGAATGAACTTCAGTTCGAGTAATGTTCTCACCTATTGTAAATGGTAGCTGGTGTAAGTAGCTTTAATTTATGTCCTTTGGTCATTGATGTAGCATGCCTGGAAGAGGCAGTAATCGTATTTGTTTATAATTTCATTAAACAAATTCAATTATCTCGGCTTCTACTGGGCCGATTATCTTCAACGACATCTCAAATTTAAGCTCTCGGATCAAGGAACCATCGAATTTACTTTTACAAAGGACCTCGAGTATAGTTCCGATGCAATTCTCAAGCGAATTATTAAATTGTTTATGAAAATTAAATTGCGCATCCAGGGGATGTAACAAGTATCTTGTCGGGTAGCAGCATCCTTTACCTTCATTTTAAGCTGTCGATCATTGATCTAGCACCTTCAGAAGCCGAGATAATTGCAGTGACCCGGAGTGCATTTTTGCCAATTCTTCAATTATTAATAACTTTTGAACCAACAATGCCATATTGTTCAAGCTGTAGGAGGAGGTAGCTATGGTTACTAGCTTTAATTTAAGACAAGTCCGATTAAAAAATACGCACTAGAAGCCGAGAAAAACGCAATTGTTTAAATTAACGATGTAATCCAGGATTTCGGTTTTGGCGGAGTGCGAAAGTGCGAAAAAGCCCGCAAACGCGAGATGGCGCAATTTGTGCCGTTATCGACATTTCGTTACCGACAAAACATTAAAAAATTATTATCTCGACTCCTGGGTGTTGTTTTTTAATCAATGTGGTATCAACTGAAAGGGAATGGAATGAGCTACGCGACAAAAATTACCCCGTCGCTGTATGTATATGCAGTTGGCCGTAATAACAATTTGAATTGTTTAATTGTTTATAACGAATGAACTTCAGTTCGAGTAATGTTCTCACCTATTGTAAATGGTAGCTGGTGTAAGTAGCTTTAATTTATGTCCTTTGGTCATTGATGTAGCATGCCTAGAAGAGGCAGTAATCGTATTTGTTTATAATTTCATTAAACAAATTCAATTATCTCGGCTTCTACTGGGCCGATTTTCTTCAACGACATCTCAAATTGAAGCTCTCGGATCAAGGAACCGCGGAATTTACTTTTACAAAGGACCTCGAGTATAGTTCCAATGCAATTCTCAAGCGAATTATTAAATTGTTTATGAAAATTAAATTGCGCATCCAGGGGATGTAACAAGTATCTTGTCGGGTAGCAGCATCCTTTACGTTTATTTTAAGCTGTCGATCACTGATCTAGCGCCTTCAGAAGCCGAGATAATTGCAGTGACCCGGAGTGCATTTTTGCCAATTCTTCAATTATTAATAACTTTTGAACCAACAATGCCATATTGTTCAAGCTGTAGGAGGAGGTAGCTATGGTTACTAGCTTTAATTTAAGACAAGTCCGATTAAAAAATACGCACTAGAAGCCGAGAAAAACGCAATTGTTTAAATTAACGATGTAATCCAGGATTTCGGTTTTGGCGGAGTGCGAAAGTGCGAAAAAGGCCGCAAACGCGAGATGGCGCAATTTGTGCCGTTATCGACATTTCGTTACCGACAAAACTTTAAAAAATTATTAGATCGACTCCTGGGTGTTGTTTTTTAATCAATGTGGTATCAACTGAAAGGGAATGGAATGAGCTACGCGACAAAAATTACCCCGTCGCTGTATGTATATGCAGTTGGCCGTAATAACAATTTGAATTGTTTAATTGTTTATAACGAATGAACTTCAGTTCGAGTAATGTTCTCACCTATTGTAAATGGTAGCTGGTGTAAGTAGCTTTAATTTATGTCCTTTGGTCATTGATGTAGCATGCCTAGAAGAGGCAGTAATCGTATTTGTTTATAATTTCATTAAACAAATTCAATTATCTCGGCTTCTACTGGGCCGATTTTCTGCAACGACATCTCAAATTTAAGCTCTCGGATCAAGGAACCATCGAATTTACTTTTACAAAGGACCTCGAGTATAGTTCCGATGCAATTCTCAAGCCAATTATTAAATTGTTTATGAAAATTAAATTGCGCATCCAGGGGATGTAACAAGTATCTTGTCGGGTAGCAGCATCCTTTACCTTCATTTTAAGCTGTCGATCATTGATCTAGCACCTTCAGAAGCCGAGATAATTGCAGTGACCCGGAGTGCATTTTTGCCAATTCTTCAATTATTAATAACTTTTGAACCAACAATGCCATATTGTTCAAGCTGTAGGAGGAGGTAGCTATGGTTACTAGCTTTAATTTAAGACAAGTCCGATTAAAAAATACGCACTAGAAGCCGAGAAAAACGCAATTGTTTAAATTAACGATGTAATCCAGGATTTCGGTTTTGGCGGAGTGCGAAAGTGCGAAAAAGGCCGCAAACGCGAGATGGCGCAATTTGTGCCGTTATCGACATTTCGTTACCGACAAAACTTTAAAAAATTATTATCTCGACTCCTGGGTGTTGTTTTTTAATCAATGTGGTATCAAATGAAAGGGAATGGAATGAGCTACGCGACAAAAATTACCCCGTCGCTGTATGTATATGCAGTTGGCCGTAATAACAATTTGAATTGTTTAATTGTTTATAACGAATGAACTTCAGTTCGAGTAATGTTCTCACCTATTGTAAATGGTAGCTGGTGTAAGTAGCTTTAATTTATGTCCTTTGGTCATTGATGTAGCATGCCTGGAAGAGGCAGTAATCGTATTTGTTTATAATTTCATTAAACAAATTCAATTATCTCGGCTTCTACTGGGCCGATTTTCTTCAACGACATCTCAAATTGAAGCTCTCGGATCAAGGAACCATGGAATTTACTTTTACAAAGGACCTCGAGTATAGTTCCGATGCAATTCTCATGCCAATTATTAAATTGTTTATGAAAATTAAATTGCGCATCCAGGGGATGTAACAAGTATCTTGTCGGGTAGCAGCATCCTTTACCTTCATTTTAAGCTGTCGATCATTGATCTAGCACCTTCAGAAGCCGAGATAATTGCAGTGACCCGGAGTGCATTTTTGCCAATTCTTCAATTATTAATAACTTTTGAACCAACAATGCCATATTGTTCAAGCTGTAGGAGGAGGTAGCTATGGTTACTAGCTTTAATTTAAGACAAGTCCGATTAAAAAATACGCACTAGAAGCCGAGAAAAACGCAATTGTTTAAATTAACGATGTAATCCAGGATTTCGGTTTTGGCGGAGTGCGAAAGTGCGAAAAAGGCCGCAAACGCGAGATGGCGCAATTTGTGCCGTTATCGACATTTCGTTACCGACAAAACTTTAAAAAATTATTAGATCGACTCCTGGGTGTTGTTTTTTAATCAATGTGGTATCAACTGAAAGGGAATGGAATGAGCTACGCGACAAAAATTACCCCGTCGCTGTATGTATATGCAGTTGGCCGTAATAACAATTTGAATTGTTTAATTGTTTATAACGAATGAACTTCAGTTCGAGTAATGTTCTCACCTATTGTAAATGGTAGCTGGTGTAAGTAGCTTTAATTTATGTCCTTTGGTCATTGATGTAGCATGCCTAGAAGAGGCAGTAATCGTATTTGTTTATAATTTCATTAAACAAATTCAATTATCTCGGCTTCTACTGGGCCGATTTTCTTCAACGACATCTCAAATTGAAGCTCTCGGATCAAGGAACCGCGGAATTTACTTTTACAAAGGACCTCGAGTATAGTTCCAATGCAATTCTCAAGCGAATTATTAAATTGTTTATGAAAATTAAATTGCGCATCCAGGGGATGTAACAAGTATCTTGTCGGGTAGCAGCATCCTTTACGTTTATTTTAAGCTGTCGATCACTGATCTAGCGCCTTCAGAAGCCGAGATAATTGCAGTGACCCGGAGTGCATTTTTGCCAATTCTTCAATTATTAATAACTTTTGAACCAACAATGCCATATTGTTCAAGCTGTAGGAGGAGGTAGCTATGGTTACTAGCTTTAATTTAAGACAAGTCCGATTAAAAAATACGCACTAGAAGCCGAGAAAAACGCAATTGTTTAAATTAACGATGTAATCCAGGATTTCGGTTTTGGCGGAGTGCGAAAGTGCGAAAAAGGCCGCAAACGCGAGATGGCGCAATTTGTGCCGTTATCGACATTTCGTTACCGACAAAACTTTAAAAAATTATTAGATCGACTCCTGGGTGTTGTTTTTTAATCAATGTGGTATCAACTGAAAGGGAATGGAATGAGCTACGCGACAAAAATTACCCCGTCGCTGTATGTATATGCAGTTGGCCGTAATAACAATTTGAATTGTTTAATTGTTTATAACGAATGAACTTCAGTTCGAGTAATGTTCTCACCTATTGTAAATGGTAGCTGGTGTAAGTAGCTTTAATTTATGTCCTTTGGTCATTGATGTAGCATGCCTAGAAGAGGCAGTAATCGTATTTGTTTATAATTTCATTAAACAAATTCAATTATCTCGGCTTCTACTGGGCCGATTTTCTGCAACGACATCTCAAATTTAAGCTCTCGGATCAAGGAACCATCGAATTTACTTTTACAAAGGACCTCGAGTATAGTTCCGATGCAATTCTCAAGCCAATTATTAAATTGTTTATGAAAATTAAATTGCGCATCCAGGGGATGTAACAAGTATCTTGTCGGGTAGCAGCATCCTTTACCTTCATTTTAAGCTGTCGATCATTGATCTAGCACCTTCAGAAGCCGAGATAATTGCAGTGACCCGGAGTGCATTTTTGCCAATTCTTCAATTATTAATAACTTTTGAACCAACAATGCCATATTGTTCAAGCTGTAGGAGGAGGTAGCTATGGTTACTAGCTTTAATTTAAGACAAGTCCGATTAAAAAATACGCACTAGAAGCCGAGAAAAACGCAATTGTTTAAATTAACGATGTAATCCAGGATTTCGGTTTTGGCGGAGTGCGAAAGTGCGAAAAAGGCCGCAAACGCGAGATGGCGCAATTTGTGCCGTTATCGACATTTCGTTACCGACAAAACTTTAAAAAATTATTATCTCGACTCCTGGGTGTTGTTTTTTAATCAATGTGGTATCAAATGAAAGGGAATGGAATGAGCTACGCGACAAAAATTACCCCGTCGCTGTATGTATATGCAGTTGGCCGTAATAACAATTTGAATTGTTTAATTGTTTATAACGAATGAACTTCAGTTCGAGTAATGTTCTCACCTATTGTAAATGGTAGCTGGTGTAAGTAGCTTTAATTTATGTCCTTTGGTCATTGATGTAGCATGCCTGGAAGAGGCAGTAATCGTATTTGTTTATAATTTCATTAAACAAATTCAATTATCTCGGCTTCTACTGGGCCGATTTTCTTCAACGACATCTCAAATTTAAGCTCTCGGATCAAGGAACCATCGAATTTACTTTTACAAAGGACCTCGAGTATAGTTCCGATGCAATTCTCAAGCGAATTATTAAATTGTTTATGAAAATTAAATTGCGCATCCAGGGGATGTAACAAGTATCTTGTCGGGTAGCAGCATCCTTTACCTTCATTTTAAGCTGTCGATCATTGATCTAGCACCTTCAGAAGCCGAGATAATTGCAGTGACCCGGAGTGCATTTTTGCCAATTCTTCAATTATTAATAACTTTTGAACCAACAATGCCATATTGTTCAAGCTGTAGGAGGAGGTAGCTATGGTTACTAGCTTTAATTTAAGACAAGTCCGATTAAAAAATACGCACTAGAAGCCGAGAAAAACGCAATTGTTTAAATTAACGATGTAATCCAGGATTTCGGTTTTGGCGGAGTGCGAAAGTGCGAAAAAGGCCGCAAACGCGAGATGGCGCAATTTGTGCCGTTATCGACATTTCGTTACCGACAAAACTTTAAAAAATTATTATCTCGACTCCTGGGTGTTGTTTTTTAATCAATGTGGTATCAAATGAAAGGGAATGGAATGAGCTACGCGACAAAAATTACCCCGTCGCTGTATGTATATGCAGTTGGCCGTAATAACAATTTGAATTGTTTAATTGTTTATAACGAATGAACTTCAGTTCGAGTAATGTTCTCACCTATTGTAAATGGTAGCTGGTGTAAGTAGCTTTAATTTATGTCCTTTGGTCATTGATGTAGCATGCCTGGAAGAGGCAGTAATCGTATTTGTTTATAATTTCATTAAACAAATTCAATTATCTCGGCTTCTACTGGGCCGAATTTGTTCAACGACATCTCAAATTGAAGCTCTCGGATCAAGGAACCATCGAATATACTTTTACAAAGGACCTCGAGTATAGTTCCGATGCAATTCTCAAGCCAATTATTAAATTGTTTATGAAAATTAAATTGCGCATCCAGGGGATGTAACAAGTATCTTGTCGGGTAGCAGCATCCTTTACCTTCATTTTAAGCTGTCGATCATTGATCTAGCACCTTCAGAAGCCGAGATAATTGCAGTGACCCGGAGTGCATTTTTGCCAATTCTTCAATTATTAATAACTTTTGAACCAACAATGCCATATTGTTCAAGCTGTAGGAGGAGGTAGCTATGGTTACTAGCTTTAATTTAAGACAAGTCCGATTAAAAAATACGCACTAGATGCCGAGAAAAACGCAATTGTTTAAATTAACGATGTAATCCAGGATTTCGGTTTTGGCGGAGTGCGAAAGTGCGAAAAAGGCCGCAAACGCGAGATGGCGCAATTTGTGCCGTTATCGACATTTCGTTACCGACAAAACTTTAAAAAATTATTATCTCGACTAATGGGTGTTGTTTTTTAATCAATGTGGTATCAAATGAAAGGGAATGGAATGAGCTACGCGACAAAAATTACCCCGTCGCTGTATGTATATGCAGTTGGCCGTAATAACAATTTGAATTGTTTAATTGTTTATAACGAATGAACTTCAGTTCGAGTAATGTTCTCACCTATTGTAAATGGTAGCTGGTGTAAGTAGCTTTAATTTATGTCCTTTGGTCATTGATGTAGCATGCCTGGAAGAGGCAGTAATCGTATTTGTTTATAATTTCATTAAACAAATTCAATTATCTCGGCTTCTACTGGGCCGATTTTCTTCAACGACATCTCAAATTTAAGCTCTCGGATCAAGGAACCATCGAATTTACTTTTACAAAGGACCTCGAGTATAGTTCCGATGCAATTCTCAAGCGAATTATTAAATTGTTTATGAAAATTAAATTGCGCATCCAGGGGATGTAACAAGTATCTTGTCGGGTAGCAGCATCCTTTACCTTCATTTTAAGCTGTCGATCATTGATCTAGCACCTTCAGAAGCCGAGATAATTGCAGTGACCCGGAGTGCATTTTTGCCAATTCTTCAATTATTAATAACTTTTGAACCAACAATGCCATATTGTTCAAGCTGTAGGAGGAGGTAGCTATGGTTACTAGCTTTAATTTAAGACAAGTCCGATTAAAAAATACGTACTAGAAGCCGAGAAAAACGCAATTGTTTAAATTAACGATGTAATCCAGGATTTCGGTTTTGGCGGAGTGCGAAAGTGCGAAAAAGGCCGCAAACGCGAGATGGCGCAATTTGTGCCGTTATCGACATTTCGTTACCGACAAAACTTTAAAAAATTATTATCTCGACTCCTGGGTGTTGTTTTTTAATCAATGTGGTATCAAATGAAAGGGAATGGAATGAGCTACGCGACAAAAATTACCCCGTCGCTGTATGTATATGCAGTTGGCCGTAATAACAATTTGAATTGTTTAATTGTTTATAACGAATGAACTTCAGTTCGAGTAATGTTCTCACCTATTGTAAATGGTAGCTGGTGTAAGTAGCTTTAATTTATGTCCTTTGGTCATTGATGTAGCATGCCTGGAAGAGGCAGTAATCGTATTTGTTTATAATTTCATTAAACAAATTCAATTATCTCGGCTTCTACTGGGCCGATTTTCTTCAACGACATCTCAAATTTAAGCTCTCGAATCAAGGAACCATCGAATTTACTTTTACAAAGGACCTCGAGTATAGTTCCGATGCAATTCTCAAGCCAATTATTAAATTGTTTATGAAAATTAAATTGCGCATCCAGGGGATGTAACAAGTATCTTGTCGGGTAGCAGCATCCTTTACGTTTATTTTAAGCTGTCGATCACTGATCTAGCGCCTTCAGAAGCCGAGATAATTGCAGTGACCCGGAGTGCATTTTTGCCAATTCTTCAATTATTAATAACTTTTGAACCAACAATGCCATATTGTTCAAGCTGTAGGAGGAGGTAGCTATGGTTACTAGCTTTAATTTAAGACAAGTCCGATTAAAAAATACGCACTAGAAGCCGAGAAAAACGCAATTGTTTAAATTAACGATGTAATCCAGGATTTCGGTTTTGGCGGAGTGCGAAAGTGCGAAAAAGGCCGCAAACGCGAGATGGCGCAATTTGTGCCGTTATCGACATTTCGTTACCGACAAAACTTTAAAAAATTATTAGATCGACTCCTGGGTGTTGTTTTTTAATCAATGTGGTATCAACTGAAAGGGAATGGAATGAGCTACGCGACAAAAATTACCCCGTCGCTGTATGTATATGCAGTTGGCCGTAATAACAATTTGAATTGTTTAATTGTTTATAACGAATGAACTTCAGTTGGAGTAATGTTCTCACCTATAGTAAATGGTAGCTGGTGTAAGTAGCTTTAATTTATGTCCTTTGGTCATTGATGTAGCATGCCTGGAAGAGGCAGTAATCGTATTTGTTTATAATTTCATTAAACAAATTCAATTATCTCGGCTTCTACTGGGCCGATTTTCTTCAACGACATCTCAAATTGAAGCTCTCGGATCAAGGAACCATGGAATTTACTTTTACAAAGGACCTCGAGTATAGTTCCGATGCAATTCTCATGCCAATTATTAAATTGTTTATGAAAATTAAATTGCGCATCCAGGGGATGTAACAAGTATCTTGTCGGGTAGCAGCATCCTTTACCTTCATTTTAAGCTGTCGATCATTGATCTAGCACCTTCAGAAGCCGAGATAATTGCAGTGACCCGGAGTGCATTTTTGCCAATTCTTCAATTATTAATAACTTTTGAACCAACAATGCCATATTGTTCAAGCTGTAGGAGGAGGTAGCTATGGTTACTAGCTTTAATTTAAGACAAGTCCGATTAAAAAATACGCACTAGAAGCCGAGAAAAACGCAATTGTTTAAATTAACGATGTAATCCAGGATTTCGGTTTTGGCGGAGTGCGAAAGTGCGAAAAAGGCCGCAAACGCGAGATGGCGCAATTTGTGCCGTTATCGACATTTCGTTACCGACAAAACTTTAAAAAATTATTAGATCGACTCCTGGGTGTTGTTTTTTAATCAATGTGGTATCAACTGAAAGGGAATGGAATGAGCTACGCGACAAAAATTACCCCGTCGCTGTATGTATATGCAGTTGGCCGTAATAACAATTTGAATTGTTTAATTGTTTATAACGAATGAACTTCAGTTCGAGTAATGTTCTCACCTATTGTAAATGGTAGCTGGTGTAAGTAGCTTTAATTTATGTCCTTTGGTCATTGATGTAGCATGCCTAGAAGAGGCAGTAATCGTATTTGTTTATAATTTCATTAAACAAATTCAATTATCTCGGCTTCTACTGGGCCGATTTTCTTCAACGACATCTCAAATTGAAGCTCTCGGATCAAGGAACCGCGGAATTTACTTTTACAAAGGACCTCGAGTATAGTTCCAATGCAATTCTCAAGCGAATTATTAAATTGTTTATGAAAATTAAATTGCGCATCCAGGGGATGTAACAAGTATCTTGTCGGGTAGCAGCATCCTTTACGTTTATTTTAAGCTGTCGATCACTGATCTAGCGCCTTCAGAAGCCGAGATAATTGCAGTGACCCGGAGTGCATTTTTGCCAATTCTTCAATTATTAATAACTTTTGAACCAACAATGCCATATTGTTCAAGCTGTAGGAGGAGGTAGCTATGGTTACTAGCTTTAATTTAAGACAAGTCCGATTAAAAAATACGCACTAGAAGCCGAGAAAAACGCAATTGTTTAAATTAACGATGTAATCCAGGATTTCGGTTTTGGCGGAGTGCGAAAGTGCGAAAAAGGCCGCAAACGCGAGATGGCGCAATTTGTGCCGTTATCGACATTTCGTTACCGACAAAACTTTAAAAAATTATTATCTCGACTCCTGGGTGTTGTTTTTTAATCAATGTGGTATCAAATGAAAGGGAATGGAATGAGCTACGCGACAAAAATTACCCCGTCGCTGTATGTATATGCAGTTGGCCGTAATAACAATTTGAATTGTTTAATTGTTTATAACGAATGAACTTCAGTTCGAGTAATGTTCTCACCTATTGTAAATGGTAGCTGGTGTAAGTAGCTTTAATTTATGTCCTTTGGTCATTGATGTAGCATGCCTGGAAGAGGCAGTAATCGTATTTGTTTATAATTTCATTAAACAAATTCAATTATCTCGGCTTCTACTGGGCCGATTATCTTCAACGACATCTCAAATTTAAGCTCTCGGATCAAGGAACCATCGAATTTACTTTTACAAAGGACCTCGAGTATAGTTCCGATGCAATTCTCAAGCGAATTATTAAATTGTTTATGAAAATTAAATTGCGCATCCAGGGGATGTAACAAGTATCTTGTCGGGTAGCAGCATCCTTTACCTTCATTTTAAGCTGTCGATCATTGATCTAGCACCTTCAGAAGCCGAGATAATTGCAGTGACCCGGAGTGCATTTTTGCCAATTCTTCAATTATTAATAACTTTTGAACCAACAATGCCATATTGTTCAAGCTGTAGGAGGAGGTAGCTATGGTTACTAGCTTTAATTTAAGACAAGTCCGATTAAAAAATACGCACTAGAAGCCGAGAAAAACGCAATTGTTTAAATTAACGATGTAATCCAGGATTTCGGTTTTGGCGGAGTGCGAAAGTGCGAAAAAGCCCGCAAACGCGAGATGGCGCAATTTGTGCCGTTATCGACATTTCGTTACCGACAAAACATTAAAAAATTATTATCTCGACTCCTGGGTGTTGTTTTTTAATCAATGTGGTATCAACTGAAAGGGAATGGAATGAGCTACGCGACAAAAATTACCCCGTCGCTGTATGTATATGCAGTTGGCCGTAATAACAATTTGAATTGTTTAATTGTTTATAACGAATGAACTTCAGTTCGAGTAATGTTCTCACCTATTGTAAATGGTAGCTGGTGTAAGTAGCTTTAATTTATGTCCTTTGGTCATTGATGTAGCATGCCTAGAAGAGGCAGTAATCGTATTTGTTTATAATTTCATTAAACAAATTCAATTATCTCGGCTTCTACTGGGCCGATTTTCTTCAACGACATCTCAAATTGAAGCTCTCGGATCAAGGAACCGCGGAATTTACTTTTACAAAGGACCTCGAGTATAGTTCCAATGCAATTCTCAAGCGAATTATTAAATTGTTTATGAAAATTAAATTGCGCATCCAGGGGATGTAACAAGTATCTTGTCGGGTAGCAGCATCCTTTACGTTTATTTTAAGCTGTCGATCACTGATCTAGCGCCTTCAGAAGCCGAGATAATTGCAGTGACCCGGAGTGCATTTTTGCCAATTCTTCAATTATTAATAACTTTTGAACCAACAATGCCATATTGTTCAAGCTGTAGGAGGAGGTAGCTATGGTTACTAGCTTTAATTTAAGACAAGTCCGATTAAAAAATACGCACTAGAAGCCGAGAAAAACGCAATTGTTTAAATTAACGATGTAATCCAGGATTTCGGTTTTGGCGGAGTGCGAAAGTGCGAAAAAGGCCGCAAACGCGAGATGGCGCAATTTGTGCCGTTATCGACATTTCGTTACCGACAAAACTTTAAAAAATTATTAGATCGACTCCTGGGTGTTGTTTTTTAATCAATGTGGTATCAACTGAAAGGGAATGGAATGAGCTACGCGACAAAAATTACCCCGTCGCTGTATGTATATGCAGTTGGCCGTAATAACAATTTGAATTGTTTAATTGTTTATAACGAATGAACTTCAGTTCGAGTAATGTTCTCACCTATTGTAAATGGTAGCTGGTGTAAGTAGCTTTAATTTATGTCCTTTGGTCATTGATGTAGCATGCCTAGAAGAGGCAGTAATCGTATTTGTTTATAATTTCATTAAACAAATTCAATTATCTCGGCTTCTACTGGGCCGATTTTCTGCAACGACATCTCAAATTTAAGCTCTCGGATCAAGGAACCATCGAATTTACTTTTACAAAGGACCTCGAGTATAGTTCCGATGCAATTCTCAAGCCAATTATTAAATTGTTTATGAAAATTAAATTGCGCATCCAGGGGATGTAACAAGTATCTTGTCGGGTAGCAGCATCCTTTACCTTCATTTTAAGCTGTCGATCATTGATCTAGCACCTTCAGAAGCCGAGATAATTGCAGTGACCCGGAGTGCATTTTTGCCAATTCTTCAATTATTAATAACTTTTGAACCAACAATGCCATATTGTTCAAGCTGTAGGAGGAGGTAGCTATGGTTACTAGCTTTAATTTAAGACAAGTCCGATTAAAAAATACGCACTAGAAGCCGAGAAAAACGCAATTGTTTAAATTAACGATGTAATCCAGGATTTCGGTTTTGGCGGAGTGCGAAAGTGCGAAAAAGGCCGCAAACGCGAGATGGCGCAATTTGTGCCGTTATCGACATTTCGTTACCGACAAAACTTTAAAAAATTATTATCTCGACTCCTGGGTGTTGTTTTTTAATCAATGTGGTATCAAATGAAAGGGAATGGAATGAGCTACGCGACAAAAATTACCCCGTCGCTGTATGTATATGCAGTTGGCCGTAATAACAATTTGAATTGTTTAATTGTTTATAACGAATGAACTTCAGTTCGAGTAATGTTCTCACCTATTGTAAATGGTAGCTGGTGTAAGTAGCTTTAATTTATGTCCTTTGGTCATTGATGTAGCATGCCTGGAAGAGGCAGTAATCGTATTTGTTTATAATTTCATTAAACAAATTCAATTATCTCGGCTTCTACTGGGCCGATTTTCTTCAACGACATCTCAAATTTAAGCTCTCGAATCAAGGAACCATCGAATTTACTTTTACAAAGGACCTCGAGTATAGTTCCGATGCAATTCTCAAGCCAATTATTAAATTGTTTATGAAAATTAAATTGCGCATCCAGGGGATGTAACAAGTATCTTGTCGGGTAGCAGCATCCTTTACGTTTATTTTAAGCTGTCGATCACTGATCTAGCGCCTTCAGAAGCCGAGATAATTGCAGTGACCCGGAGTGCATTTTTGCCAATTCTTCAATTATTAATAACTTTTGAACCAACAATGCCATATTGTTCAAGCTGTAGGAGGAGGTAGCTATGGTTACTAGCTTTAATTTAAGACAAGTCCGATTAAAAAATACGCACTAGAAGCCGAGAAAAACGCAATTGTTTAAATTAACGATGTAATCCAGGATTTCGGTTTTGGCGGAGTGCGAAAGTGCGAAAAAGGCCGCAAACGCGAGATGGCGCAATTTGTGCCGTTATCGACATTTCGTTACCGACAAAACTTTAAAAAATTATTAGATCGACTCCTGGGTGTTGTTTTTTAATCAATGTGGTATCAAATGAAAGGGAATGGAATGAGCTACGCGACAAAAATTACCCCGTCGCTGTATGTATATGCAGTTGGCCGTAATAACAATTTGAATTGTTTAATTGTTTATAACGAATGAACTTCAGTTCGAGTAATGTTCTCACCTATTGTAAATGGTAGCTGGTGTAAGTAGCTTTAATTTATGTCCTTTGGTCATTGATGTAGCATGCCTGGAAGAGGCAGTAATCGTATTTGTTTATAATTTCATTAAACAAATTCAATTATCTCGGCTTCTACTGGGCCGATTTTCTTCAACGACATCTCAAATTTAAGCTCTCGAATCAAGGAACCATCGAATTTACTTTTACAAAGGACCTCGAGTATAGTTCCGATGCAATTCTCAAGCCAATTATTAAATTGTTTATGAAAATTAAATTGCGCATCCAGGGGATGTAACAAGTATCTTGTCGGGTAGCAGCATCCTTTACGTTTATTTTAAGCTGTCGATCACTGATCTAGCGCCTTCAGAAGCCGAGATAATTGCAGTGACCCGGAGTGCATTTTTGCCAATTCTTCAATTATTAATAACTTTTGAACCAACAATGCCATATTGTTCAAGCTGTAGGAGGAGGTAGCTATGGTTACTAGCTTTAATTTAAGACAAGTCCGATTAAAAAATACGCACTAGAAGCCGAGAAAAACGCAATTGTTTAAATTAACGATGTAATCCAGGATTTCGGTTTTGGCGGAGTGCGAAAGTGCGAAAAAGGCCGCAAACGCGAGATGGCGCAATTTGTGCCGTTATCGACATTTCGTTACCGACAAAACTTTAAAAAATTATTAGATCGACTCCTGGGTGTTGTTTTTTAATCAATGTGGTATCAACTGAAAGGGAATGGAATGAGCTACGCGACAAAAATTACCCCGTCGCTGTATGTATATGCAGTTGGCCGTAATAACAATTTGAATTGTTTAATTGTTTATAACGAATGAACTTCAGTTGGAGTAATGTTCTCACCTATAGTAAATGGTAGCTGGTGTAAGTAGCTTTAATTTATGTCCTTTGGTCATTGATGTAGCATGCCTGGAAGAGGCAGTAATCGTATTTGTTTATAATTTCATTAAACAAATTCAATTATCTCGGCTTCTACTGGGCCGATTTTCTTCAACGACATCTCAAATTGAAGCTCTCGGATCAAGGAACCATGGAATTTACTTTTACAAAGGACCTCGAGTATAGTTCCGATGCAATTCTCATGCCAATTATTAAATTGTTTATGAAAATTAAATTGCGCATCCAGGGGATGTAACAAGTATCTTGTCGGGTAGCAGCATCCTTTACCTTCATTTTAAGCTGTCGATCATTGATCTAGCACCTTCAGAAGCCGAGATAATTGCAGTGACCCGGAGTGCATTTTTGCCAATTCTTCAATTATTAATAACTTTTGAACCAACAATGCCATATTGTTCAAGCTGTAGGAGGAGGTAGCTATGGTTACTAGCTTTAATTTAAGACAAGTCCGATTAAAAAATACGCACTAGAAGCCGAGAAAAACGCAATTGTTTAAATTAACGATGTAATCCAGGATTTCGGTTTTGGCGGAGTGCGAAAGTGCGAAAAAGGCCGCAAACGCGAGATGGCGCAATTTGTGCCGTTATCGACATTTCGTTACCGACAAAACTTTAAAAAATTATTAGATCGACTCCTGGGTGTTGTTTTTTAATCAATGTGGTATCAACTGAAAGGGAATGGAATGAGCTACGCGACAAAAATTACCCCGTCGCTGTATGTATATGCAGTTGGCCGTAATAACAATTTGAATTGTTTAATTGTTTATAACGAATGAACTTCAGTTGGAGTAATGTTCTCACCTATTGTAAATGGTAGCTGGTGTAAGTAGCTTTAATTTATGTCCTTTGGTCATTGATGTAGCATGCCTAGAAGAGGCAGTAATCGTATTTGTTTATAATTTCATTAAACAAATTCAATTATCTCGGCTTCTACTGGGCCGATTTTCTTCAACGACATCTCAAATTGAAGCTCTCGGATCAAGGAACCGCGGAATTTACTTTTACAAAGGACCTCGAGTATAGTTCCAATGCAATTCTCAAGCGAATTATTAAATTGTTTATGAAAATTAAATTGCGCATCCAGGGGATGTAACAAGTATCTTGTCGGGTAGCAGCATCCTTTACGTTTATTTTAAGCTGTCGATCACTGATCTAGCGCCTTCAGAAGCCGAGATAATTGCAGTGACCCGGAGTGCATTTTTGCCAATTCTTCAATTATTAATAACTTTTGAACCAACAATGCCATATTGTTCAAGCTGTAGGAGGAGGTAGCTATGGTTACTAGCTTTAATTTAAGACAAGTCCGATTAAAAAATACGCACTAGAAGCCGAGAAAAACGCAATTGTTTAAATTAACGATGTAATCCAGGATTTCGGTTTTGGCGGAGTGCGAAAGTGCGAAAAAGGCCGCAAACGCGAGATGGCGCAATTTGTGCCGTTATCGACATTTCGTTACCGACAAAACTTTAAAAAATTATTATCTCGACTCCTGGGTGTTGTTTTTTAATCAATGTGGTATCAAATGAAAGGGAATGGAATGAGCTACGCGACAAAAATTACCCCGTCGCTGTATGTATATGCAGTTGGCCGTAATAACAATTTGAATTGTTTAATTGTTTATAACGAATGAACTTCAGTTCGAGTAATGTTCTCACCTATTGTAAATGGTAGCTGGTGTAAGTAGCTTTAATTTATGTCCTTTGGTCATTGATGTAGCATGCCTGGAAGAGGCAGTAATCGTATTTGTTTATAATTTCATTAAACAAATTCAATTATCTCGGCTTCTACTGGGCCGATTATCTTCAACGACATCTCAAATTTAAGCTCTCGGATCAAGGAACCATCGAATTTACTTTTACAAAGGACCTCGAGTATAGTTCCGATGCAATTCTCAAGCGAATTATTAAATTGTTTATGAAAATTAAATTGCGCATCCAGGGGATGTAACAAGTATCTTGTCGGGTAGCAGCATCCTTTACCTTCATTTTAAGCTGTCGATCATTGATCTAGCACCTTCAGAAGCCGAGATAATTGCAGTGACCCGGAGTGCATTTTTGCCAATTCTTCAATTATTAATAACTTTTGAACCAACAAAGCCATATTGTTCCAGCTGTAGGATTAAGTAGCTATGGTTCCTAGCTTTAATTTAAGACAAGTCCGGTTAAAAAATACGCACTAGAAGCCGAGAAAAACGCAATTGTTTAAATTAACGATGTAATCCAGGATTTCGGTTTTGGCGGAGTGCGAAAGTGCGAAAAAGGCCGCAAACGCGAGATGGCGCAATTTGTGCCGTTATCGACATTTCGTTACCGACAAAACTTTAAAAAATTATTATCTCGACTCCTGGGTGTTGTTTTTTAATCAATGTGGTATCAAATGAAAGGGAATGGAATGAGCTACGCGACAAAAATTACCCCGTCGCTGTATGTATATGCAGTTGGCCGTAATAACAATTTGAATTGTTTAATTGTTTATAACGAATGAACTTCAGCTGGAGTAATGTCCTCACCTATTGTAAATGGTAGCTGGTGTAAGTAGCTTTAATTTATGTCCTTTGGTCATTGATGTAGCATGCCTGGAAGAGGCAGTAATCGTATTTGTTTATAATTTCATTAAACAAATTCAATTATCTCGGCTTCTACTGGGCCGATTTTCTTCAACGACATCTCAAATTTAAGCTCTCGGATCAAGGAACCATCGAATTTACTTTTACAAAGGACCTCGAGTATAGTTCCGATGCAATTCTCAAGCGAATTATTAAATTGTTTATGAAAATTAAATTGCGCATCCAGGGGATGTAACAAGTATCTTGTCGGGTAGCAGCATCCTTTACCTTCATTTTAAGCTGTCGATCATTGATCTAGCACCTTCAGAAGCCGAGATAATTGCAGTGACCCGGAGTGCATTTTTGCCAATTCTTCAATTATTAATAACTTTTGAACCAACAATGCCATATTGTTCAAGCTGTAGGAGGAGGTAGCTATGGTTACTAGCTTTAATTTAAGAAAAGTCCGATTAAAAAATACGCACTAGAAGCCGAGAAAAACGCAATTGTTTAAATTAACGATGTAATCCAGGATTTCGGTTTTGGCGGAGTGCGAAAGTGCGAAAAAGGCCGCAAACGCGAGATGGCGCAATTTGTGCCGTTATCGACATTTCGTTACCGACAAAACTTTAAAAAATTATTATCTCGACTCCTGGGTGTTGTTTTTTAATCAATGTGGTATCAAATGAAAGGGAATGGAATGAGCTACGCGACAAAAATTACCCCGTCGCTGTATGTATATGCAGTTGGCCGTAATAACAATTTGAATTGTTTAATTGTTTATAACGAATGAACTTCAGTTCGAGTAATGTTCTCACCTATTGTAAATGGTAGCTGGTGTAAGTAGCTTTAATTTATGTCCTTTGGTCATTGATGTAGCATGCCTGGAAGAGGCAGTAATCGTATTTGTTTATAATTTCATTAAACAAATTCAATTATCTCGGCTTCTACTGGGCCGATTATCTTCAACGACATCTCAAATTTAAGCTCTCGGATCAAGGAACCATCGAATTTACTTTTACAAAGGACCTCGAGTATAGTTCCGATGCAATTCTCAAGCGAATTATTAAATTGTTTATGAAAATTAAATTGCGCATCCAGGGGATGTAACAAGTATCTTGTCGGGTAGCAGCATCCTTTACCTTCATTTTAAGCTGTCGATCATTGATCTAGCACCTTCAGAAGCCGAGATAATTGCAGTGACCCGGAGTGCATTTTTGCCAATTCTTCAATTATTAATAACTTTTGAACCAACAATGCCATATTGTTCAAGCTGTAGGAGGAGGTAGCTATGGTTACTAGCTTTAATTTAAGACAAGTCCGATTAAAAAATACGCACTAGAAGCCGAGAAAAACGCAATTGTTTAAATTAACGATGTAATCCAGGATTTCGGTTTTGGCGGAGTGCGAAAGTGCGAAAAAGCCCGCAAACGCGAGATGGCGCAATTTGTGCCGTTATCGACATTTCGTTACCGACAAAACATTAAAAAATTATTATCTCGACTCCTGGGTGTTGTTTTTTAATCAATGTGGTATCAAATGAAAGGGAATGGAATGAGCTACGCGACAAAAATTACCCCGTCGCTGTATGTATATGCAGTTGGCCGTAATAACAATTTGAATTGTCTAATTGTTTATAACGAATGAACTTCAGTTGGAGTAATGTTCTCACCTATTGTAAATGGTAGCTGGTGTAAGTAGCTTTAATTTATGTCCTTTGGTCATTGATGTAGCATGCCTGGAAGAGGCAGTAATAGTATTTGTTTATAATTTCTTTAAACAAATTCAATTATCTCGGCTTCTACTGGGCCGAATTTGTTCAACGACATCTCAAATTGAAGCTCTCGGATCAAGGAACCATCGAATATACTTTTACAAAGGACCTCGAGTATAGTTCCGATGCAATTCTCAAGCGAATTATTAAATTGTTTATGAAAATTAAATTGCGCATCCAGGGGATGTAACAAGTATCTTGTCGGGTAGCAGCATCCTTTACCTTCATTTTAAGCTGTCGATCATTGATCTAGCACCTTCAGAAGCCGAGATAATTGCAGTGACCCGGAGTGCATTTTTGCCAATTCTTCAATTATTAATAACTTTTGAACCAACAAAGCCATATGGTTCCAGCTGTAGGATTAAGTAGCTATGGTTCCTAGCTTTAATTTAAGACAAGTCCGGTTAAAAAATACGCACTAGAAGCCGAGAAAAACGCAATTGTTTAAATTAACGATGTAATCCAGGATTTCGGTTTTGGCGGAGTGCGAAAGTGCGAAAAAGGCCGCAAACGCGAGATGGCGCAATTTGTGCCGTTATCGACATTTCGTTACCGACAAAACTTTAAAAAATTATTATCTCGACTCCTGGGTGTTGTTTTTTAATCACTGTGGTATCAAATGAAAGGGAATGGAATGAGCTACGCGACAAAAATTACCCCGTCGCTGTATGTATATGCAGTTGGCCGTAATAACAATTTGAATTGTTTAATTGTTTATAACGAATGAACTTCAGCTGGAGTAATGTCCTCACCTATTGTAAATGGTAGCTGGTGTAAGTAGCTTTAATTTATGTCCTTTGGTCATTGATGTAGCATGCCTGGAAGAGGCAGTAATCGTATTTGTTTATAATTTCATTAAACAAATTCAATTATCTCGGCTTCTACTGGGCCGATTTTCTTCAACGACATCTCAAATTTAAGCTCTCGGATCAAGGAACCATCGAATTTACTTTTACAAAGGACCTCGAGTATAGTTCCGATGCAATTCTCAAGCCAATTATTAAATTGTTTATGAAAATTAAATTGCGCATCCAGGGGATGTAACAAGTATCTTGTCGGGTAGCAGCATCCTTTACCTTCATTTTAAGCTGTCGATCATTGATCTAGCACCTTCAGAAGCCGAGATAATTGCAGTGACCCGGAGTGCATTTTTGCCAATTCTTCAATTATTAATAACTTTTGAACCAACAAAGCCATATGGTTCCAGCTGTAGGAGGAAGTAGCTATGATTCCTAGCTTTAATTTAAGACAAGTCCGGTTAAAAAATACGCACTAGAAGCCGAGAAAAACGCAATTGTATAAATTAACGATGTAATCCAGGATTTCGGTTTTGGCGGAGTGCGAAAGTGCGAAAAAGGCCGCAAACGCGAGATGGCGCAATTTGTGCCGTTATCGACATTTCGTTACCGACAAAACTTTAAAAAATTATTATCTCGACTCCTGGGTGTTGTTTTTTAATCAATGTGGTATCAAATGAAAGGGAATGGAATGAGCTACGCGACAAAAATTACCCCGTCGCTGTATGTATATGCAGTTGGCCGTAATAACAATTTGAATTGTTTAATTGTTTATAACGAATGAACTTCAGTTGGAGTAATGTTCTCACCTATTGTAAATGGTAGCTGGTGTAAGTAGCTTTAATTTATGTCCTTTGGTCATTGATGTAGCATGCCTGGAAGAGGCAGTAATCGTATTTGTTTATAATTTCATTAAACAAATTCAATTATCTCGGCTTCTACTGGGCCGATTATCTTCAACGACATCTCAAATTTAAGCTCTCGGATCAAGGAACCATCGAATTTACTTTTACAAAGGACCTCGAGTATAGTTCCGATGCAATTCTCAAGCGAATTATTAAATTGTTTATGAAAATTAAATTGCGCATCCAGGGAATGTAACAAGTATCTTGTCGGGTAGCAGCATCCTTTACCTTCATTTTAAGCTGTCGATCATTGATCTAGCACCTTCAGAAGCCGAGATAATTGCAGTGACCCGGAGTGCATTTTTGCCAATTCTTCAATTATTAATAACTTTTGAACCAACAAAGCCATATGGTTCCAGCTGTAGGAGGAAGTAGCTATGGTTCCTAGCTTTAATTTAAGATAAGTCCGGTTAAAAAATACGCACTAGAAGCCGAGAAAAACGCAATTGTTTAAATTAACGATGTAATCCAGGATTTCGGTTTTGGCGGAGTGCGAAAGTGCGAAAAAGGCCGCAAACGCGAGATGGCGCAATTTGTGCCGTTATCGACATTTCGTTACCGACAAAACTTTAAAAAATTATTATCTCGACTCCTGGGTGTTGTTTTTTAATCAATGTGGTATCAAATGAAAGGGAATGGAATGAGCTACGCGACAAAAATTACCCCGTCGCTGTATGTATATGCAGTTGGCCGTAATAACAATTTGAATTGTTTAATTGTTTATAACGAATGAACTTCAGTTCGAGTAATGTTCTCACCTATTGTAAATGGTAGCTGGTGTAAGTAGCTTTAATTTATGTCCTTTGGTCATTGATGTAGCATGCCTGGAAGAGGCAGTAATCGTATTTGTTTATAATTTCATTAAACAAATTCAATTATCTCGGCTTCTACTGGGCCGATTATCTTCAACGACATCTCAAATTTAAGCTCTCGGATCAAGGAACCATCGAATTTACTTTTACAAAGGACCTCGAGTATAGTTCCGATGCAATTCTCAAGCGAATTATTAAATTGTTTATGAAAATTAAATTGCGCATCCAGGGGATGTAACAAGTATCTTGTCGGGTAGCAGCATCCTTTACCTTCATTTTAAACTGTCGATCATTGATCTAGCACCTTCAGAAGCCGAGATAATTGCAGTGACCCGGAGTGCATTTTTGCCAATTCTTCAATTATTAATAACTTTTGAACCAACAATGCCATATTGTTCAAGCTGTAGGAGGAGGTAGCTATGGTTACTAGCTTTAATTTAAGACAAGTCCGATTAAAAAATACGCACTAGAAGCCGAGAAAAACGCAATTGTTTAAATTAACGATGTAATCCAGGATTTCGGTTTTGGCGGAGTGCGAAAGTGCGAAAAAGGCCGCAAACGCGAGATGGCGCAATTTGTGCCGTTATCGACATTTCGTTACCGACAAAACTTTAAAAAATTATTATCTCGACTCCTGGGTGTTGTTTTTTAATCAATGTGGTATCAAATGAAAGGGAATGGAATGAGCTACGCGACAAAAATTACCCCGTCGCTGTATGTATATGCAGTTGGCCGTAATAACAATTTGAATTGTTTAATTGTTTATAACGAATGAACTTCAGTTGGAGTAATGTTCTCACCTATTGTAAATGGTAGCTGGTGTAAGTAGCTTTAATTTATGTCCTTTGGTCATTGATGTAGCATGCCTGGAAGAGGCAGTAATCGTATTTGTTTATAATTTCATTAAACAAATTCAATTATCTCGGCTTCTACTGGGCCGATTATCTTCAACGACATCTCAAATTTAAGCTCTCGGATCAAGGAACCATCGAATTTACTTTTACAAAGGACCTCGAGTATAGTTCCGATGCAATTCTCAAGCGAATTATTAAATTGTTTATGAAAATTAAATTGCGCATCCAGGGGATGTAACAAGTATCTTGTCGGGTAGCAGCATCCTTTACCTTCATTTTAAACTGTCGATCATTGATCTAGCACCTTCAGAAGCCGAGATAATTGCAGTGACCCGGAGTGCATTTTTGCCAATTCTTCAATTATTAATAACTTTTGAACCAACAATGCCATATTGTTCAAGCTGTAGGAGGAGGTAGCTATGGTTACTAGCTTTAATTTAAGACAAGTCCGATTAAAAAATACGCACTAGAAGCCGAGAAAAACGCAATTGTTTAAATTAACGATGTAATCCAGGATTTCGGTTTTGGCGGAGTGCGAAAGTGCGAAAAAGGCCGCAAACGCGAGATGGCGCAATTTGTGCCGTTATCGACATTTCGTTACCGACAAAACTTTAAAAAATTATTATCTCGACTCCTGGGTGTTGTTTTTTAATCAATGTGGTATCAAATGAAAGGGAATGGAATGAGCTACGCGACAAAAATTACCCCGTCGCTGTATGTATATGCAGTTGGCCGTAATAACAATTTGAATTGTTTAATTGTTTATAACGAATGAACTTCAGTTGGAGTAATGTTCTCACCTATTGTAAATGGTAGCTGGTGTAAGTAGCTTTAATTTATGTCCTTTGGTCATTGATGTAGCATGCCTGGAAGAGGCAGTAATCGTATTTGTTTATAATTTCATTAAACAAATTCAATTATCTCGGCTTCTACTGGGCCGATTATCTTCAACGACATCTCAAATTTAAGCTCTCGGATCAAGGAACCATCGAATTTACTTTTACAAAGGACCTCGAGTATAGTTCCGATGCAATTCTCAAGCGAATTATTAAATTGTTTATGAAAATTAAATTGCGCATCCAGGGGATGTAACAAGTATCTTGTCGGGTAGCAGCATCCTTTACCTTCATTTTAAGCTGTCGATCATTGATCTAGCACCTTCAGAAGCCGAGATAATTGCAGTGACCCGGAGTGCATTTTTGCCAATTCTTCAATTATTAATAACTTTTGAACCAACAAAGCCATATGGTTCCAGCTGTAGGAGGAAGTAGCTATGGTTCCTAGCTTTAATTTAAGACAAGTCCGGTTAAAAAATACGCACTAGAAGCCGAGAAAAACGCAATTGTTTAAATTAACGATGTAATCCAGGATTTCGGTTTTGGCGGAGTGCGAAAGTGCGAAAAAGGCCGCAAACGCGAGATGGCGCAATTTGTGCCGTTATCGACATTTCGTTACCGACAAAACTTTAAAAAATTATTATCTCGACTCCTGGGTGTTGTTTTTTAATCAATGTGGTATCAAATGAAAGGGAATGGAATGAGCTACGCGACAAAAATTACCCCGTCGCTGTATGTATATGCAGTTGGCCGTAATAACAATTTGAATTGCTTAATTGTTTATAACGAATGAACTTCAGTTCGAGTAATGTTCTCACCTATTGTAAATGGTAGCTGGTGTAAGTAGCTTTAATTTATGTCCTTTGGTCATTGATGTAGCATGCCTGGAAGAGGCAGTAATCGTATTTGTTTATAATTTCATTAAACAAATTCAATTATCTCGGCTTCTACTCGGCCGATTATCTTCAACGACATCTCAAATTTAAGCTCTCGGATCAAGGAACCATCGAATTTACTTTTACAAAGGACCTCGAGTATAGTTCCGATGCAATTCTCAAGCGAATTATTAAATTGTTTATGAAAATTAAATTGCGCATCCAGGGGATGTAACAAGTATCTTGTCGGGTAGCAGCATCCTTTACCTTCATTTTAAGCTGTCGATCATTGATCTAGCACCTTCAGAAGCCGAGATAATTGCAGTGACCCGGAGTGCATTTTTGCCAATTCTTCAATTATTAATAACTTTTGAACCAACAATGCCATATTGTTCAAGCTGTAGGAGGAGGTAGCTATGGTTACTAGCTTTAATTTAAGACAAGTCCGATTAAAAAATACGCACTAGAAGCCGAGAAAAACGCAATTGTTTAAATTAACGATGTAATCCAGGATTTCGGTTTTGGCGGAGTGCGAAAGTGCGAAAAAGCCCGCAAACGCGAGATGGCGCAATTTGTGCCGTTATCGACATTTCGTTACCGACAAAACATTAAAAAATTATTATCTCGACTCCTGGGTGTTGTTTTTTAATCAATGTGGTATCAAATGAAAGGGAATGGAATGAGCTACGCGACAAAAATTACCCCGTCGCTGTATGTATATGCAGTTGGCCGTAATAACAATTTGAATTGTCTAATTGTTTATAACGAATGAACTTCAGTTGGAGTAATGTTCTCACCTATTGTAAATGGTAGCTGGTGTAAGTAGCTTTAATTTATGTCCTTTGGTCATTGATGTAGCATGCCTGGAAGAGGCAGTAATAGTATTTGTTTATAATTTCTTTAAACAAATTCAATTATCTCGGCTTCTACTGGGCCGAATTTGTTCAACGACATCTAAAATTGAAGCTCTCGGATCAAGGAACCATCGAATATACTTTTACAAAGGACCTCGAGTATAGTTCCGATGCAATTCTCAAGCGAATTATTAAATTGTTTATGAAAATTAAATTGCGCATCCAGGGGATGTAACAAGTATCTTGTCGGGTAGCAGCATCCTTTACCTTCATTTTAAGCTGTCGATCATTGATCTAGCACCTTCAGAAGCCGAGATAATTGCAGTGACCCGGAGTGCATTTTTGCCAATTCTTCAATTATTAATAACTTTTGAACCAACAAAGCCATATGGTTCCAGCTGTAGGATTAAGTAGCTATGGTTCCTAGCTTTAATTTAAGACAAGTCCGGTTAAAAAATACGCACTAGAAGCCGAGAAAAACGCAATTGTTTAAATTAACGATGTAATCCAGGATTTCGGTTTTGGCGGAGTGCGAAAGTGCGAAAAAGGCCGCAAACGCGAGATGGCGCAATTTGTGCCGTTATCGACATTTCGTTACCGACAAAACTTTAAAAAATTATTATCTCGACTCCTGGGTGTTGTTTTTTAATCACTGTGGTATCAAATGAAAGGGAATGGAATGAGCTACGCGACAAAAATTACCCCGTCGCTGTATGTATATGCAGTTGGCCGTAATAACAATTTGAATTGTTTAATTGTTTATAACGAATGAACTTCAGCTGGAGTAATGTCCTCACCTATTGTAAATGGTAGCTGGTGTAAGTAGCTTTAATTTATGTCCTTTGGTCATTGATGTAGCATGCCTGGAAGAGGCAGTAATCGTATTTGTTTATAATTTCATTAAACAAATTCAATTATCTCGGCTTCTACTGGGCCGATTTTCTTCAACGACATCTCAAATTTAAGCTCTCGGATCAAGGAACCATCGAATTTACTTTTACAAAGGACCTCGAGTATAGTTCCGATGCAATTCTCAAGCCAATTATTAAATTGTTTATGAAAATTAAATTGCGCATCCAGGGGATGTAACAAGTATCTTGTCGGGTAGCAGCATCCTTTACCTTCATTTTAAGCTGTCGATCATTGATCTAGCACCTTCAGAAGCCGAGATAATTGCAGTGACCCGGAGTGCATTTTTGCCAATTCTTCAATTATTAATAACTTTTGAACCAACAAAGCCATATGGTTCCAGCTGTAGGAGGAAGTAGCTATGATTCCTAGCTTTAATTTAAGACAAGTCCGGTTAAAAAATACGCACTAGAAGCCGAGAAAAACGCAATTGTATAAATTAACGATGTAATCCAGGATTTCGGTTTTGGCGGAGTGCGAAAGTGCGAAAAAGGCCGCAAACGCGAGATGGCGCAATTTGTGCCGTTATCGACATTTCGTTACCGACAAAACTTTAAAAAATTATTATCTCGACTCCTGGGTGTTGTTTTTTAATCAATGTGGTATCAAATGAAAGGGAATGGAATGAGCTACGCGACAAAAATTACCCCGTCGCTGTATGTATATGCAGTTGGCCGTAATAACAATTTGAATTGTTTAATTGTTTATAACGAATGAACTTCAGTTGGAGTAATGTTCTCACCTATTGTAAATGGTAGCTGGTGTAAGTAGCTTTAATTTATGTCCTTTGGTCATTGATGTAGCATGCCTGGAAGAGGCAGTAATCGTATTTGTTTATAATTTCATTAAACAAATTCAATTATCTCGGCTTCTACTGGGCCGATTATCTTCAACGACATCTCAAATTTAAGCTCTCGGATCAAGGAACCATCGAATTTACTTTTACAAAGGACCTCGAGTATAGTTCCGATGCAATTCTCAAGCGAATTATTAAATTGTTTATGAAAATTAAATTGCGCATCCAGGGAATGTAACAAGTATCTTGTCGGGTAGCAGCATCCTTTACCTTCATTTTAAGCTGTCGATCATTGATCTAGCACCTTCAGAAGCCGAGATAATTGCAGTGACCCGGAGTGCATTTTTGCCAATTCTTCAATTATTAATAACTTTTGAACCAACAAAGCCATATGGTTCCAGCTGTAGGAGGAAGTAGCTATGGTTCCTAGCTTTAATTTAAGATAAGTCCGGTTAAAAAATACGCACTAGAAGCCGAGAAAAACGCAATTGTTTAAATTAACGATGTAATCCAGGATTTCGGTTTTGGCGGAGTGCGAAAGTGCGAAAAAGGCCGCAAACGCGAGATGGCGCAATTTGTGCCGTTATCGACATTTCGTTACCGACAAAACTTTAAAAAATTATTATCTCGACTCCTGGGTGTTGTTTTTTAATCAATGTGGTATCAAATGAAAGGGAATGGAATGAGCTACGCGACAAAAATTACCCCGTCGCTGTATGTATATGCAGTTGGCCGTAATAACAATTTGAATTGTTTAATTGTTTATAACGAATGAACTTCAGTTCGAGTAATGTTCTCACCTATTGTAAATGGTAGCTGGTGTAAGTAGCTTTAATTTATGTCCTTTGGTCATTGATGTAGCATGCCTGGAAGAGGCAGTAATCGTATTTGTTTATAATTTCATTAAACAAATTCAATTATCTCGGCTTCTACTGGGCCGATTATCTTCAACGACATCTCAAATTTAAGCTCTCGGATCAAGGAACCATCGAATTTACTTTTACAAAGGACCTCGAGTATAGTTCCGATGCAATTCTCAAGCGAATTATTAAATTGTTTATGAAAATTAAATTGCGCATCCAGGGGATGTAACAAGTATCTTGTCGGGTAGCAGCATCCTTTACCTTCATTTTAAACTGTCGATCATTGATCTAGCACCTTCAGAAGCCGAGATAATTGCAGTGACCCGGAGTGCATTTTTGCCAATTCTTCAATTATTAATAACTTTTGAACCAACAATGCCATATTGTTCAAGCTGTAGGAGGAGGTAGCTATGGTTACTAGCTTTAATTTAAGACAAGTCCGATTAAAAAATACGCACTAGAAGCCGAGAAAAACGCAATTGTTTAAATTAACGATGTAATCCAGGATTTCGGTTTTGGCGGAGTGCGAAAGTGCGAAAAAGGCCGCAAACGCGAGATGGCGCAATTTGTGCCGTTATCGACATTTCGTTACCGACAAAACTTTAAAAAATTATTATCTCGACTCCTGGGTGTTGTTTTTTAATCAATGTGGTATCAAATGAAAGGGAATGGAATGAGCTACGCGACAAAAATTACCCCGTCGCTGTATGTATATGCAGTTGGCCGTAATAACAATTTGAATTGTTTAATTGTTTATAACGAATGAACTTCAGTTGGAGTAATGTTCTCACCTATTGTAAATGGTAGCTGGTGTAAGTAGCTTTAATTTATGTCCTTTGGTCATTGATGTAGCATGCCTGGAAGAGGCAGTAATCGTATTTGTTTATAATTTCATTAAACAAATTCAATTATCTCGGCTTCTACTGGGCCGATTATCTTCAACGACATCTCAAATTTAAGCTCTCGGATCAAGGAACCATCGAATTTACTTTTACAAAGGACCTCGAGTATAGTTCCGATGCAATTCTCAAGCGAATTATTAAATTGTTTATGAAAATTAAATTGCGCATCCAGGGGATGTAACAAGTATCTTGTCGGGTAGCAGCATCCTTTACCTTCATTTTAAACTGTCGATCATTGATCTAGCACCTTCAGAAGCCGAGATAATTGCAGTGACCCGGAGTGCATTTTTGCCAATTCTTCAATTATTAATAACTTTTGAACCAACAATGCCATATTGTTCAAGCTGTAGGAGGAGGTAGCTATGGTTACTAGCTTTAATTTAAGACAAGTCCGATTAAAAAATACGCACTAGAAGCCGAGAAAAACGCAATTGTTTAAATTAACGATGTAATCCAGGATTTCGGTTTTGGCGGAGTGCGAAAGTGCGAAAAAGGCCGCAAACGCGAGATGGCGCAATTTGTGCCGTTATCGACATTTCGTTACCGACAAAACTTTAAAAAATTATTATCTCGACTCCTGGGTGTTGTTTTTTAATCAATGTGGTATCAAATGAAAGGGAATGGAATGAGCTACGCGACAAAAATTACCCCGTCGCTGTATGTATATGCAGTTGGCCGTAATAACAATTTGAATTGTTTAATTGTTTATAACGAATGAACTTCAGTTGGAGTAATGTTCTCACCTATTGTAAATGGTAGCTGGTGTAAGTAGCTTTAATTTATGTCCTTTGGTCATTGATGTAGCATGCCTGGAAGAGGCAGTAATCGTATTTGTTTATAATTTCATTAAACAAATTCAATTATCTCGGCTTCTACTGGGCCGATTATCTTCAACGACATCTCAAATTTAAGCTCTCGGATCAAGGAACCATCGAATTTACTTTTACAAAGGACCTCGAGTATAGTTCCGATGCAATTCTCAAGCGAATTATTAAATTGTTTATGAAAATTAAATTGCGCATCCAGGGGATGTAACAAGTATCTTGTCGGGTAGCAGCATCCTTTACCTTCATTTTAAGCTGTCGATCATTGATCTAGCACCTTCAGAAGCCGAGATAATTGCAGTGACCCGGAGTGCATTTTTGCCAATTCTTCAATTATTAATAACTTTTGAACCAACAAAGCCATATGGTTCCAGCTGTAGGAGGAAGTAGCTATGGTTCCTAGCTTTAATTTAAGACAAGTCCGGTTAAAAAATACGCACTAGAAGCCGAGAAAAACGCAATTGTTTAAATTAACGATGTAATCCAGGATTTCGGTTTTGGCGGAGTGCGAAAGTGCGAAAAAGGCCGCAAACGCGAGATGGCGCAATTTGTGCCGTTATCGACATTTCGTTACCGACAAAACTTTAAAAAATTATTATCTCGACTCCTGGGTGTTGTTTTTTAATCAATGTGGTATCAAATGAAAGGGAATGGAATGAGCTACGCGACAAAAATTACCCCGTCGCTGTATGTATATGCAGTTGGCCGTAATAACAATTTGAATTGCTTAATTGTTTATAACGAATGAACTTCAGTTCGAGTAATGTTCTCACCTATTGTAAATGGTAGCTGGTGTAAGTAGCTTTAATTTATGTCCTTTGGTCATTGATGTAGCATGCCTGGAAGAGGCAGTAATCGTATTTGTTTATAATTTCATTAAACAAATTCAATTATCTCGGCTTCTACTCGGCCGATTATCTTCAACGACATCTCAAATTTAAGCTCTCGGATCAAGGAACCATCGAATTTACTTTTACAAAGGACCTCGAGTATAGTTCCGATGCAATTCTCAAGCGAATTATTAAATTGTTTATGAAAATTAAATTGCGCATCCAGGGGATGTAACAAGTATCTTGTCGGGTAGCAGCATCCTTTACCTTCATTTTAAGCTGTCGATCATTGATCTAGCACCTTCAGAAGCCGAGATAATTGCAGTGACCCGGAGTGCATTTTTGCCAATTCTTCAATTATTAATAACTTTTGAACCAACAATGCCATATTGTTCAAGCTGTAGGAGGAGGTAGCTATGGTTACTAGCTTTAATTTAAGACAAGTCCGATTAAAAAATACGCACTAGAAGCCGAGAAAAACGCAATTGTTTAAATTAACGATGTAATCCAGGATTTCGGTTTTGGCGGAGTGCGAAAGTGCGAAAAAGCCCGCAAACGCGAGATGGCGCAATTTGTGCCGTTATCGACATTTCGTTACCGACAAAACATTAAAAAATTATTATCTCGACTCCTGGGTGTTGTTTTTTAATCAATGTGGTATCAAATGAAAGGGAATGGAATGAGCTACGCGACAAAAATTACCCCGTCGCTGTATGTATATGCAGTTGGCCGTAATAACAATTTGAATTGTCTAATTGTTTATAACGAATGAACTTCAGTTGGAGTAATGTTCTCACCTATTGTAAATGGTAGCTGGTGTAAGTAGCTTTAATTTATGTCCTTTGGTCATTGATGTAGCATGCCTGGAAGAGGCAGTAATAGTATTTGTTTATAATTTCTTTAAACAAATTCAATTATCTCGGCTTCTACTGGGCCGAATTTGTTCAACGACATCTAAAATTGAAGCTCTCGGATCAAGGAACCATCGAATATACTTTTACAAAGGACCTCGAGTATAGTTCCGATGCAATTCTCAAGCGAATTATTAAATTGTTTATGAAAATTAAATTGCGCATCCAGGGGATGTAACAAGTATCTTGTCGGGTAGCAGCATCCTTTACCTTCATTTTAAGCTGTCGATCATTGATCTAGCACCTTCAGAAGCCGAGATAATTGCAGTGACCCGGAGTGCATTTTTGCCAATTCTTCAATTATTAATAACTTTTGAACCAACAAAGCCATATGGTTCCAGCTGTAGGATTAAGTAGCTATGGTTCCTAGCTTTAATTTAAGACAAGTCCGGTTAAAAAATACGCACTAGAAGCCGAGAAAAACGCAATTGTTTAAATTAACGATGTAATCCAGGATTTCGGTTTTGGCGGAGTGCGAAAGTGCGAAAAAGGCCGCAAACGCGAGATGGCGCAATTTGTGCCGTTATCGACATTTCGTTACCGACAAAACTTTAAAAAATTATTATCTCGACTCCTGGGTGTTGTTTTTTAATCAATGTGGTATCAAATGAAAGGGAATGGAATGAGCTACGCGACAAAAATTACCCCGTCGCTGTATGTATATGCAGTTGGCCGTAATAACAATTTGAATTGTTTAATTGTTTATAACGAATGAACTTCAGCTGGAGTAATGTCCTCACCTATTGTAAATGGTAGGTGGTGTAAGTAGCTTTAATTTATGTCCTTTGGTCATTGATGTAGCATGCCTGGAAGAGGCAGTAATCGTATTTGTTTATAATTTCATTAAACAAATTCAATTATCTCGGCTTCTACTGGGCCGATTTTCTTCAACGACATCTCAAATTTAAGCTCTCGGATCAAGGAACCATCGAATTTACTTTTACAAAGGACCTCGAGTATAGTTCCGATGCAATTCTCAAGCGAATTATTAAATTGTTTATGAAAATTAAATTGCGCATCCAGGGGATGTAACAAGTATCTTGTCGGGTAGCAGCATCCTTTACCTTCATTTTAAGCTGTCGATCATTGATCTAGCACCTTCAGAAGCCGAGATAATTGCAGTGACCCGGAGTGCATTTTTGCCAATTCTTCAATTATTAATAACTTTTGAACCAACAATGCCATATTGTTCAAGCTGTAGGAGGAGGTAGCTATGGTTACTAGCTTTAATTTAAGACAAGTCCGATTAAAAAATACGCACTAGAAGCCGAGAAAAACGCAATTGTTTAAATTAACGATGTAATCCAGGATTTCGGTTTTGGCGGAGTGCGAAAGTGCGAAAAAGGCCGCAAACGCGAGATGGCGCAATTTGTGCCGTTATCGACATTTCGTTACCGACAAAACTTTAAAAAATTATTATCTCGACTCCTGGGTGTTGTTTTTTAATCACTGTGGTATCAAATGAAAGGGAATGGAATGAGCTACGCGACAAAAATTACCCCGTCGCTGTATGTATATGCAGTTGGCCGTAATAACAATTTGAATTGTTTAATTGTTTATAACGAATGAACTTCAGCTGGAGTAATGTCCTCACCTATTGTAAATGGTAGCTGGTGTAAGTAGCTTTAATTTATGTCCTTTGGTCATTGATGTAGCATGCCTGGAAGAGGCAGTAATCGTATTTGTTTATAATTTCATTAAACAAATTCAATTATCTCGGCTTCTACTGGGCCGATTATCTTCAACGACATCTCAAATTTAAGCTCTCGGATCAAGGAACCATCGAATTTACTTTTACAAAGGACCTCGAGTATAGTTCCGATGCAATTCTCAAGCGAATTATTAAATTGTTTATGAAAATTAAATTGCGCATCCAGGGAATGTAACAAGTATCTTGTCGGGTAGCAGCATCCTTTACCTTCATTTTAAGCTGTCGATCATTGATCTAGCACCTTCAGAAGCCGAGATAATTGCAGTGACCCGGAGTGCATTTTTGCCAATTCTTCAATTATTAATAACTTTTGAACCAACAAAGCCATATGGTTCCAGCTGTAGGAGGAAGTAGCTATGGTTCCTAGCTTTAATTTAAGATAAGTCCGGTTAAAAAATACGCACTAGAAGCCGAGAAAAACGCAATTGTTTAAATTAACGATGTAATCCAGGATTTCGGTTTTGGCGGAGTGCGAAAGTGCGAAAAAGGCCGCAAACGCGAGATGGCGCAATTTGTGCCGTTCTCGACATTTCGTTACCGACAAAACTTTAAAAAATTATTATCTCGACTGCTGGGTGTTGTTTTTTAATCAATGTGGTATCAAATGAAAGGGAATGGAATGAGCTACCCGACAAAAATTACCCCGTCGCTGTATGTATATGCAGTTGGCCGTAATAACAATTTGAATTGTTTAATTGTTTATAACGAATGAACTTCAGTTCGAGTAATGTTCTCACCTATTGTAAATGGTAGCTGGTGTAAGTAGCTTTAATTTATGTCCTTTGGTCATTGATGTAGCATGCCTGGAAGAGGCAGTAATCGTATTTGTTTATAATTTCATTAAACAAATTCAATTATCTCGGCTTCTACTGGGCCGATTATCTTCAACGACATCTCAAATTTAAGCTCTCGGATCAAGGAACCATCGAATTTACTTTTACAAAGGACCTCGAGTATAGTTCCGATGCAATTCTCAAGCGAATTATTAAATTGTTTATGAAAATTAAATTGCGCATCCAGGGGATGTAACAAGTATCTTGTCGGGTAGCAGCATCCTTTACCTTCATTTTAAACTGTCGATCATTGATCTAGCACCTTCAGAAGCCGAGATAATTGCAGTGACCCGGAGTGCATTTTTGCCAATTCTTCAATTATTAATAACTTTTGAACCAAAAATGCCATATTGTTCAAGCTGTAGGAGGAGGTAGCTATGGTTACTAGCTTTAATTTAAGACAAGTCCGATTAAAAAATACGCACTAGAAGCCGAGAAAAACGCAATTGTTTAAATTAACGATGTAATCCAGGATTTCGGTTTTGGCGGAGTGCGAAAGTGCGAAAAAGCCCGCAAACGCGAGATGGCGCAATTTGTGCCGTTATCGACATTTCGTTACCGACAAAACATTAAAAAATTATTATCTCGACTCCTGGGTGTTGTTTTTTAATCAATGTGGTATCAAATGAAAGGGAATGGAATGAGCTACGCGACAAAAATTACCCCGTCGCTGTATGTATATGCAGTTGGCCGTAATAACAATTTGAATTGTCTAATTGTTTATAACGAATGAACTTCAGTTGGAGTAATGTTCTCACCTATTGTAAATGGTAGCTGGTGTAAGTAGCTTTAATTTATGTCCTTTGGTCATTGATGTAGCATGCCTGGAAGAGGCAGTAATAGTATTTGTTTATAATTTCTTTAAACAAATTCAATTATCTCGGCTTCTACTGGGCCGAATTTGTTCAACGACATCTCAAATTGAAGCTCTCGGATCAAGGAACCATCGAATATACTTTTACAAAGGACCTCGAGTATAGTTCCGATGCAATTCTCAAGCGAATTATTAAATTGTTTATGAAAATTAAATTGCGCATCCAGGGGATGTAACAAGTATCTTGTCGGGTAGCAGCATCCTTTACCTTCATTTTAAGCTGTCGATCATTGATCTAGCACCTTCAGAAGCCGAGATAATTGCTGTGACCCGGAGTGCATTTTTGCCAATTTTTCAATTATTAATAACTTTTGAACCAACAAAGCCATATGGTTCCAGCTGTAGGAGGAAGTAGCTATGGTTCCTAGCTTTAATTTAAGACAAGTCCGGTTAAAAAATACGCACTAGAAGCCGAGAAAAACGCAATTGTATAATTTAACGATGTAATCCAGGATTTCGGTTTTGGCGGAGTGCGAAAGTGCGAAAAAGGCCGCAAACGCGAGATGGCGCAATTTGTGCCGTTATCGACATTTCGTTACCGACAAAACTTTAAAAAATTATTATCTCGACTCCTGGGTGTTGTTTTTTAATCAATGTGGTATCAAATGAAAGGGAATGGAATGAGCTACGCGACAAAAATTACCCCGTCGCTGTATGTATATGCAGTTGGCCGTAATAACAATTTGAATTGTTTAATTGTTTATAACGAATGAACTTCAGTTGGAGTAATGTTCTCACCTATTGTAAATGGTAGCTGGTGTAAGTAGCTTTAATTTATGTCCTTTGGTCATTGATGTAGCATGCCTGGAAGAGGCAGTAATAGTATTTGTTTATAATTTCTTTAAACAAATTCAATTATCTCGGCTTCTACTGGGCCGAATTTGTTCAACGACATCTCAAATTGAAGCTCTCGGATCAAGGAACCATCGAATATACTTTTACAAAGGACCTCGAGTATAGTTCCGATGCAATTCTCAAGCCAATTATTAAATTGTTTATGAAAATTAAATTGCGCATCCAGGGGATGTAACAAGTATCTTGTCGGGTAGCAGCATCCTTTACCTTCATTTTAAGCTGTCGATCATTGATCTAGCACCTTCAGAAGCCGAGATAATTGCAGTGACCCGGAGTGCATTTTTGCCAATTCTTCAATTATTAATAACTTTTGAACCAACAAAGCCATATGGTTCCAGCTGTAGGAGGAAGTAGCTATGGTTCCTAGCTTTAATTTAAGACAAGTCCGGTTAAAAAATACGCACTAGAAGCCGAGAAAAACGCAATTGTTTAAATTAACGATGTAATCCAGGATTTCGGTTTTGGCGGAGTGCGAAAGTGCGAAAAAGGCCGCAAACGCGAGATGGCGCAATTTGTGCCGTTATCGACATTTCGTTACCGACAAAACTTTAAAAAATTATTATCTCGACTCCTGGGTGTTGTTTTTTAATCAATGTGGTATCAAATGAAAGGGAATGGAATGAGCTACGCGACAAAAATTACCCCGTCGCTGTATGTATATGCAGTTGGCCGTAATAACAATTTGAATTGTTTAATTGTTTATAACGAATGAACTTCAGTTGGAGTAATGTTCTCACCTATTGTAAATGGTAGCTGGTGTAAGTAGCTTTAATTTATGTCCTTTGGTCATTGATGTATCATGCCTGGAAGAGGCAGTAATCGTATTTGTTTATAATTTCATTAAACAAATTCAATTATCTCGGCTTCTACTGGGCCGATTTTCTTCAACGACATCTCAAATTTAAGCTCTCGGATCAAGGAACCATCGAATATACTTTTACAAAGGACCTCGAGTATAGTTCCGATGCAATTCTCAAGCCAATTATTAAATTGTTTATGAAAATTAAATTGCGCATCCAGGGGATGTAACAAGTATCTTGTCGGGTAGCAGCATCCTTTACCTTCATTTTAAGCTGTCGATCATTGATCTAGCACCTTCAGAAGCCGAGATAATTGCAGTGACCCGGAGTGCATTTTTGCCAATTCTTCAATTATTAATAACTTTTGAACCAACAAAGCCATATGGTTCCAGCTGTAGGAGGAAGTAGCTATGGTTCCTAGCTTTAATTTAAGACAAGTCCGGTTAAAAAATACGCACTAGAAGCCGAGAAAAACGCAATTGTTTAAATTAACGATGTAATCCAGGATTTCGGTTTTGGCGGAGTGCGAAAGTGCGAAAAAGGCCGCAAACGCGAGATGGCGCAATTTGTGCCGTTATCGACATTTCGTTACCGACAAAACTTTAAAAAATTATTATCTCGACTCCTGGGTGTTGTTTTTTAATCAATGTGGTATCAAATGAAAGGGAATGGAATGAGCTACGCGACAAAAATTACCCCGTCGCTGTATGTATATGCAGTTGGCCGTAATAACAATTTGAATTGTATAATTGTTTATAACGAATGAACTTCAGTTGGAGTAATGTTCTCACCTATTGTAAATGGTGGCTGGTGTAAGTAGCTTTAATTTATGTCCTTTGGTCATTGATGTAGCATGCCTGGAAGAGGCAGTAATCGTATTTGTTTATAATTTCATTAAACAAATTCAATTATCTCGGCTTCTACTGGGCCGATTTTCTTCAACGACATCTCAAATTTAAGCTCTCGGATCAAGGAACCATCGAATTTACTTTTACAAAGGACCTCGAGTATAGTTCCGATGCAATTCTCAAGCCAATTATTAAATTATTTATGAAAATTAAATTGCGCATCCAGGGGATGTAACAAGTATCTTGTCGGGTAGCAGCATCCTTTACCTTCATTTTAAGCTGTCGATCATTGATCTAGCACCTTCAGAAGCCGAGATAATTGCAGTGACCCGGAGTGCATTTTTGCCAATTCTTCAATTATTAATAACTTTTGAACCAACAAAGCCATATGGTTCCAGCTGTAGGAGGAAGTAGCTATGGTTCCTAGCTTTAATTTAAGACAAGTCCGGTTAAAAAATACGCACTAGAAGCCGAGAAAAACGCAATTGTTTAAATTAACGATGTAATCCAGGATTTCGGTTTTGGCGGAGTGCGAAAGTGCGAAAAAGGCCGCAAACGCGAGATGGCGCAATTTGTGCCGTTATCGACATTTCGTTACCGACAAAACTTTAAAAAATTATTATCTCGACTCCTGGGTGTTGTTTTTTAATCAATGTGGTATCAAATGAAAGGGAATGGAATGAGCTACGCGACAAAAATTACCCCGTCGCTGTATGTATATGCAGTTGGCCGTAATAACAATTTGAATTGTATAATTGTTTATAACGAATGAACTTCAGTTGGAGTAATGTTCTCACCTATTGTAAATGGTGGCTGGTGTAAGTAGCTTTAATTTATGTCCTTTGGTCATTGATGTAGCATGCCTGGAAGAGGCAGTAATCGTATTTGTTTATAATTTCATTAAACAAATTCAATTATCTCGGCTTCTACTGGGCCGATTTTCTTCAACGACATCTCAAATTTAAGCTCTCGGATCAAGGAACCATCGAATTTACTTTTACAAAGGACCTCGAGTATAGTTCCGATGCAATTCTCAAGCCAATTATTAAATTGTTTATGAAAATTAAATTGCGCATCCAGGGGATGTAACAAGTATCTTGTCGGGTAGCAGCATCCTTTACCTTCATTTTAAGCTGTCGATCATTGATCTAGCACCTTCAGAAGCCGAGATAATTGCAGTGACCCGGAGTGCATTTTTGCCAATTCTTCAATTATTAATAACTTTTCAACCAACAATGCCATATTGTTCAAGCTGTAGGAGGAGGTAGCTATGGTTACTAGCTTTAATTTAAGACAAGTCCGATTAAAAAATACGCACTAGAAGCCGAGAAAAACGCAATTGTTTAAATTAACGATGTAATCCAGGATTTCGGTTTTGGCGGAGTGCGAAAGTGCGAAAAAGGCCGCAAACGCGAGATGGCGCAATTTGTGCCGTTATCGACATTTCGTTACCGACAAAACTTTAAAAAATTATTATCTCGACTCCTGGGTGTTGTTTTTTAATCAATGTGGTATCAAATGAAAGGGAATGGAATGAGCTACGCGACAAAAATTACCCCGTCGCTGTATGTATATGCAGTTGGCCGTAATAACAATTTGAATTGTTTAATTGTTTATAACGAATGAACTTCAGTTGGAGTAATGTTCTCACCTATTGTAAATGGTAGCTGGTGTAAGTAGCTTTAATTTATGTCCTTTGGTCATTGATGTAGCATGCCTGGAAGAGGCAGTAATCGTATTTGTTTATAATTTCTTTAAACAAATTCAATTATCTCGGCTTCTACTGGGCCGAATTTGTTCAACGACATCTCAAATTGAAGCTCTCGGATCAAGGAACCATCGAATATACTTTTACAAAGGACCTCGAGTATAGTTCCGATGCAATTCTCAAGCCAATTATTAAATTGTTTATGAAAATTAAATTGCGCATCCAGGGGATGTAACAAGTATCTTGTCGGGTAGCAGCATCCTTTACCTTCATTTTAAGCTGTCGATCATTGATCTAGCACCTTCAGAAGCCGAGATAATTGCAGTGACCCGGAGTGCATTTTTGCCAATTCTTCAATTATTAATAACTTTTGAACCAACAAAGCCATATGGTTCCAGCTGTAGGAGGAAGTAGCTATGGTTCCTAGCTTTAATTTAAGATAAGTCCGGTTAAAAAATACGCACTAGAAGCCGAGAAAAACGCAATTGTTTAAATTAACGATGTAATCCAGGATTTCGGTTTTGGCGGAGTGCGAAAGTGCGAAAAAGGCCGCAAACGCGAGATGGCGCAATTTGTGCCGTTATCGACATTTCGTTACCGACAAAACTTTAAAAAATTATTATCTCGACTCCTGGGTGTTGTTTTTTAATCAATGTGGTATCAAATGAAAGGGAATGGAATGAGCTACGCGACAAAAATTACCCCGTCGCTGTATGTATATGCAGTTGGCCGTAATAACAATTTGAATTGTTTAATTGTTTATAACGAATGAACTTCAGTTCGAGTAATGTTCTCACCTATTGTAAATGGTAGCTGGTGTAAGTAGCTTTAATTTATGTCCTTTGGTCATTGATGTAGCATGCCTGGAAGAGGCAGTAATCGTATTTGTTTATAATTTCATTAAACAAATTCAATTATCTCGGCTTCTACTGGGCCGATTATCTTCAACGACATCTCAAATTTAAGCTCTCGGATCAAGGAACCATCGAATTTACTTTTACAAAGGACCTCGAGTATAGTTCCGATGCAATTCTCAAGCCAATTATTAAATTGTTTATGAAAATTAAATTGCGCATCCAGGGGATGTAACAAGTATCTTGTCGGGTAGCAGCATCCTTTACCTTCATTTTAAGCTGTCGATCATTGATCTAGCACCTTCAGAAGCCGAGATAATTGCAGTGACCCGGAGTGCATTTTTGCCAATTCTTCAATTATTAATAACTTTTCAACCAACAATGCCATATTGTTCAAGCTGTAGGAGGAGGTAGCTATGGTTACTAGCTTTAATTTAAGACAAGTCCGATTAAAAAATACGCACTAGAAGCCGAGAAAAACGCAATTGTTTAAATTAACGATGTAATCCAGGATTTCGGTTTTGGCGGAGTGCGAAAGTGCGAAAAAGGCCGCAAACGCGAGATGGCGCAATTTGTGCCGTTATCGACATTTCGTTACCGACAAAACTTTAAAAAATTATTATCTCGACTCCTGGGTGTTGTTTTTTAATCAATGTGGTATCAAATGAAAGGGAATGGAATGAGCTACGCGACAAAAATTACCCCGTCGCTGTATGTATATGCAGTTGGCCGTAATAACAATTTGAATTGTTTAATTGTTTATAACGAATGAACTTCAGTTGGAGTAATGTTCTCACCTATTGTAAATGGTAGCTGGTGTAAGTAGCTTTAATTTATGTCCTTTGGTCATTGATGTAGCATGCCTGGAAGAGGCAGTAATCGTATTTGTTTATAATTTCTTTAAACAAATTCAATTATCTCGGCTTCTACTGGGCCGAATTTGTTCAACGACATCTCAAATTGAAGCTCTCGGATCAAGGAACCATCGAATATACTTTTACAAAGGACCTCGAGTATAGTTCCGATGCAATTCTCAAGCCAATTATTAAATTGTTTATGAAAATTAAATTGCGCATCCAGGGGATGTAACAAGTATCTTGTCGGGTAGCAGCATCCTTTACCTTCATTTTAAGCTGTCGATCATTGATCTAGCACCTTCAGAAGCCGAGATAATTGCAGTGACCCGGAGTGCATTTTTGCCAATTCTTCAATTATTAATAACTTTTGAACCAACAAAGCCATATGGTTCCAGCTGTAGGAGGAAGTAGCTATGGTTCCTAGCTTTAATTTAAGATAAGTCCGGTTAAAAAATACGCACTAGAAGCCGAGAAAAACGCAATTGTTTAAATTAACGATGTAATCCAGGATTTCGGTTTTGGCGGAGTGCGAAAGTGCGAAAAAGGCCGCAAACGCGAGATGGCGCAATTTGTGCCGTTATCGACATTTCGTTACCGACAAAACTTTAAAAAATTATTATCTCGACTCCTGGGTGTTGTTTTTTAATCAATGTGGTATCAAATGAAAGGGAATGGAATGAGCTACGCGACAAAAATTACCCCGTCGCTGTATGTATATGCAGTTGGCCGTAATAACAATTTGAATTGTTTAATTGTTTATAACGAATGAACTTCAGTTCGAGTAATGTTCTCACCTATTGTAAATGGTAGCTGGTGTAAGTAGCTTTAATTTATGTCCTTTGGTCATTGATGTAGCATGCCTGGAAGAGGCAGTAATCGTATTTGTTTATAATTTCATTAAACAAATTCAATTATCTCGGCTTCTACTGGGCCGATTATCTTCAACGACATCTCAAATTTAAGCTCTCGGATCAAGGAACCATCGAATTTACTTTTACAAAGGACCTCGAGTATAGTTCCGATGCAATTCTCAAGCGAATTATTAAATTGTTTATGAAAATTAAATTGCGCATCCAGGGGATGTAACAAGTATCTTGTCGGGTAGCAGCATCCTTTACCTTCATTTTAAACTGTCGATCATTGATCTAGCACCTTCAGAAGCCGAGATAATTGCAGTGACCCGGAGTGCATTTTTGCCAATTCTTCAATTATTAATAACTTTTGAACCAACAATGCCATATTGTTCAAGCTGTAGGAGGAGGTAGCTATGGTTACTAGCTTTAATTTAAGACAAGTCCGATTAAAAAATACGCACTAGAAGCCGAGAAAAACGCAATTGTTTAAATTAACGATGTAATCCAGGATTTCGGTTTTGGCGGAGTGCGAAAGTGCGAAAAAGCCCGCAAACGCGAGATGGCGCAATTTGTGCCGTTATCGACATTTCGTTACCGACAAAACATTAAAAAATTATTATCTCGACTCCTGGGTGTTGTTTTTTAATCAATGTGGTATCAAATGAAAGGGAATGGAATGAGCTACGCGACAAAAATTACCCCGTCGCTGTATGTATATGCAGTTGGCCGTAATAACAATTTGAATTGTTTAATTGTTTATAACGAATGAACTTCAGTTGGAGTAATGTTCTCACCTATTGTAAATGGTAGCTGGTGTAAGTAGCTTTAATTTATGTCCTTTGGTCATTGATGTAGCATGCCTGGAAGAGGCAGTAATAGTATTTGTTTATAATTTCTTTAAACAAATTCAATTATCTCGGCTTCTACTGGGCCGAATTTGTTCAACGACATCTCAAATTGAAGCTCTCGGATCAAGGAACCATCGAATATACTTTTACAAAGGACCTCGAGTATAGTTCCGATGCAATTCTCAAGCCAATTATTAAATTGTTTATGAAAATTAAATTGCGCATCCAGGGGATGTAACAAGTATCTTGTCGGGTAGCAGCATCCTTTACCTTCATTTTAAGCTGTCGATCATTGATCTAGCACCTTCAGAAGCCGAGATAATTGCAGTGACCCGGAGTGCATTTTTGCCAATTCTTCAATTATTAATAACTTTTGAACCAACAAAGCCATATGGTTCCAGCTGTAGGAGGATGTAGCTATGGTTCCTAGCTTTAATTTAAGACAAGTCCGGTTAAAAAATACGCACTAGAAGCCGAGAAAAACGCAATTGTTTAAATTAACGATGTAATCCAGGATTTCGGTTTTGGCGGAGTGCGAAAGTGCGAAAAAGGCCGCAAACGCGAGATGGCGCAATTTGTGCCGTTATCGACATTTCGTTACCGACAAAACTTTAAAAAATTATTATCTCGACTCCTGGGTGTTGTTTTTTAATCAATGTGGTATCAAATGAAAGGGAATGGAATGAGCTACGCGACAAAAATTACCCCGTCGCTGTATGTATATGCAGTTGGCCGTAATAACAATTTGAATTGTTTAATTGTTTATAACGAATGAACTTCAGTTGGAGTAATGTTCTCACCTATTGTAAATGGTAGCTGGTGTAAGTAGCTTTAATTTATGTCCTTTGGTCATTGATGTATCATGCCTGGAAGAGGCAGTAATCGTATTTGTTTATAATTTCATTAAACAAATTCAATTATCTCGGCTTCTACTGGGCCGATTTTCTTCAACGACATCTCAAATTTAAGCTCTCGGATCAAGGAACCATCGAATATACTTTTACAAAGGACCTCGAGTATAGTTCCGATGCAATTCTCAAGCCAATTATTAAATTGTTTATGAAAATTAAATTGCGCATCCAGGGGATGTAACAAGTATCTTGTCGGGTAGCAGCATCCTTTACCTTCATTTTAAGCTGTCGATCATTGATCTAGCACCTTCAGAAGCCGAGATAATTGCAGTGACCCGGAGTGCATTTTTGCCAATTCTTCAATTATTAATAACTTTTGAACCAACAAAGCCATATGGTTCCAGCTGTAGGAGGAAGTAGCTATGGTTCCTAGCTTTAATTTAAGACAAGTCCGGTTAAAAAATACGCACTAGAAGCCGAGAAAAACGCAATTGTTTAAATTAACGATGTAATCCAGGATTTCGGTTTTGGCGGAGTGCGAAAGTGCGAAAAAGGCCGCAAACGCGAGATGGCGCAATTTGTGCCGTTATCGACATTTCGTTACCGACAAAACTTTAAAAAATTATTATCTCGACTCCTGGGTGTTGTTTTTTAATCAATGTGGTATCAAATGAAAGGGAATGGAATGAGCTACGCGACAAAAATTACCCCGTCGCTGTATGTATATGCAGTTGGCCGTAATAACAATTTGAATTGTATAATTGTTTATAACGAATGAACTTCAGTTGGAGTAATGTTCTCACCTATTGTAAATGGTGGCTGGTGTAAGTAGCTTTAATTTATGTCCTTTGGTCATTGATGTAGCATGCCTGGAAGAGGCAGTAATCGTATTTGTTTATAATTTCATTAAACAAATTCAATTATCTCGGCTTCTACTGGGCCGATTTTCTTCAACGACATCTCAAATTTAAGCTCTCGGATCAAGGAACCATCGAATTTACTTTTACAAAGGACCTCGAGTATAGTTCCGATGCAATTCTCAAGCCAATTATTAAATTGTTTATGAAAATTAAATTGCGCATCCAGGGGATGTAACAAGTATCTTGTCGGGTAGCAGCATCCTTTACCTTCATTTTAAGCTGTCGATCATTGATCTAGCACCTTCAGAAGCCGAGATAATTGCAGTGACCCGGAGTGCATTTTTGCCAATTCTTCAATTATTAATAACTTTTGAACCAACAAAGCCATATGGTTCCAGCTGTAGGAGGAAGTAGCTATGGTTCCTAGCTTTAATTTAAGACAAGTCCGGTTAAAAAATACGCACTAGAAGCCGAGAAAAATGCAATTGTTTAAATTAACGATGTAATCCAGGATTTCGGTTTTGGCGGAGTGCGAAAGTGCGAAAAAGGCCGCAAACGCGAGATGGCGCAATTTGTGCCGTTATCGACATTTCGTTACCGACAAAACTTTAAAAAATTATTATCTCGACTCCTGGGTGTTGTTTTTTAATCAATGTGGTATCAAATGAAAGGGAATGGAATGAGCTACGCGACAAAAATTACCCCGTCGCTGTATGTATATGCAGTTGGCCGTAATAACAATTTGAATTGTATAATTGTTTATAACGAATGAACTTCAGTTGGAGTAATGTTCTCACCTATTGTAAATGGTGGCTGGTGTAAGTAGCTTTAATTTATGTCCTTTGGTCATTGATGTAGCATGCCTGGAAGAGGCAGTAATCGTATTTGTTTATAATTTCATTAAACAAATTCAATTATCTCGGCTTCTACTGGGCCGATTTTCTTCAACGACATCTCAAATTTAAGCTCTCGGATCAAGGAACCATCGAATTTACTTTTACAAAGGACCTCGAGTATAGTTCCGATGCAATTCTCAAGCCAATTATTAAATTGTTTATGAAAATTAAATTGCGCATCCAGGGGATGTAACAAGTATCTTGTCGGGTAGCAGCATCCTTTACCTTCATTTTAAGCTGTCGATCATTGATCTAGCACCTTCAGAAGCCGAGATAATTGCAGTGACCCGGAGTGCATTTTTGCCAATTCTTCAATTATTAATAACTTTTGAACCAACAAAGCCATATGGTTCCAGCTGTAGGAGGAAGTAGCTATGGTTCCTAGCTTTAATTTAAGACAGGTCCGGTTAAAAAATACGCACTAGAAGCCGAGAAAAACGCAATTGTTTAAATTAACGATGTAATCCAGAATTTCGGTTTTGGCGGAGTGCGAAAGTGCGAAAAAGGCCGCAAACGCGAGATGGCACAATTTGTGCCGTTATCGACATTTCGTTACCGACAAAACTTTAAAAAATTATTATCTCGACTCCTGGGTGTTGTTTTTTAATCAATGTGGTATCAAATGAAAGGGAATGGAATGAGCTACGCGACAAAAATTACCCCGTCGCTGTATGTATATGCAGTTGGCCGTAATAACAATTTGAATTGTTTAATTGTTTATAACGAATGAACTTCAGTTGGAGTAATGTTCTCACCTATTGTAAATGGTAGCTGGTGTAAGTAGCTTTAATTTATGTCCTTTGGTCATTGATGTAGCATGCCTGGAAGAGGCAGTAATCGTATTTGTTTATAATTTCTTTAAACAAATTCAATTATCTCGGCTTCTACTGGGCCGAATTTGTTCAACTACATCTCAAATTGAAGCTCTCGGATCAAGGAACCATCGAATATACTTTTACAAAGGACCTCGAGTATAGTTCCGATGCAATTCTCAAGCCAATTAATAAATTGTTTATGAAAATTAAATTGCGCATCCAGGGGATGTAACAAGTATCTTGTCGGGTAGCAGCATCCTTTACCTTCATTTTAAGCTGTCGATCATTGATCTAGCACCTTCAGAAGCCGAGATAATTGCAGTGACCCGGAGTGCATTTTTGCCAATTCTTCAATTATTAATAACTTTTGAACCAACAATGCCATATTGTTCAAGCTGTAGGAGGAGGTAGCTATGGTTACTAGCTTTAATTTAAGACAAGTCCGATTAAAAAATACGCACTAGATGCCGAGAAAAACGCAATTGTTTAAATTAACGATGTAATCCAGGATTTCGGTTTTGGCGGAGTGCGAAAGTGCGAAAAAGGCCGCAAACGCGAGATGGCGCAATTTGTGCCGTTATCGACATTTCGTTACCGACAAAACTTTAAAAAATTATTATCTCGACTCCTGGGTGTTGTTTTTTAATCAATGTGGTATCAAATGAAAGGGAATGGAATGAGCTACGCGACAAAAATTACCCCGTCGCTGTATGTATATGCAGTTGGCCGTAATAACAATTTGAATTGTTTAATTGTTTATAACGAATGAACTTCAGTTGGAGTAATGTTCTCACCTATTGTAAATGGTAGCTGGTGTAAGTAGCTTTAATTTATGTCCTTTGGTCATTGATGTAGCATGCCTGGAAGAGGCAGTAATCGTATTTGTTTATAATTTCTTTAAACAAATTCAATTATCTCGGCTTCTACTGGGCCGAATTTGTTCAACGACATCTCAAATTGAAGCTCTCGGATCAAGGAACCATCGAATATACTTTTACAAAGGACCTCGAGTATAGTTCCGATGCAATTCTCAAGCCAATTATTAAATTGTTTATGAAAATTAAATTGCGCATCCAGGGGATGTAACAAGTATCTTGTCGGGCAGCAGCATCCTTTACGTTTATTTTAAGCTGTCGATCACTGATCTAGCGCCTTCAGAAGCCGAGATAATTGCAGTGACCCGGAGTGCATTTTTGCCAATTCTTCAATTATTAATAACTTTTGAACCAACAAAGCCATATGGTTCCAGCTGTAGGAGGAAGTAGCTATGGTTCCTAGCTTTAATTTAAGACAAGTCCGGTTAAAAAATACGCACTAGAAGCCGAGAAAAACGCAATTGTTTAAATTAACGATGTAATCCAGTATTTCGGTTTTGGCGGAGTGCGAAAGTGCGAAAAAGGCCGCAAACGCGAGATGGCGCAATTTGTGCCGTTATCGACATTTCGTTACCGACAAAACTTTAAAAAATTATTATCTCGACTCCTGGGTGTTGTTTTTTAATCAATGTGGTATCAAATGAAAGGGAATGGAATGAGCTACGCGACAAAAATTACCCCGTCGCTGTATGTATATGCAGTTGGCCGTAATAACAATTTGAATTGTTTAATTGTTTATAACGAATGAACTTCAGTTCGAGTAATGTTCTCACCTATTGTAAATGGTAGCTGGTGTAAGTAGCTTTAATTTATGTCCTTTGGTCATTGATGTAGCATGCCTGGAAGAGGCAGTAATCGTATTTGTTTATAATTTCATTAAACAAATTCAATTATCTCGGCTTCTACTGGGCCGATTTTCTTCAACGACATCTCAAATTTAAGCTCCCGGATCAAGGAACCATCGAATTTACTTTTACAAAGGACCTCGAGTATAGTTCCGATGCAATTCTCAAGCCAATTATTAAATTGTTTATGAAAATTAAATTGCGCATCCAGGGGATGTAACAAGTATCTTGTCGGGTAGCAGCATCCTTTACCTTCATTTTAAGCTGTCGATCATTGATCTAGCACCTTCAGAAGCCGAGATAATTGCAGTGACCCGGAGTGCATTTTTGCCAATTCTTCAATTATTAATAACTTTTGAACCAACAATGCCATATTGTTCAAGCTGTAGGAGGAGGTAGCTATGGTTACTAGCTTTAATTTAAGACAAGTCCGATTAAAAAATACGCACTAGAAGCCGAGAAAAACGCAATTGTTTAAATTAACGATGTAATCCAGGATTTCGGTTTTGGCGGAGTGCGAAAGTGCGAAAAAGGCCGCAAACGCGAGATGGCGCAATTTGTGCCGTTATCGACATTTCGTTACCGACAAAACTTTAAAAAATTATTATCTCGACTCCTGGGTGTTGTTTTTTAATCAATGTGGTATCAACTGAAAGGGAATGGAATGAGCTACGCGACAAAAATTACTCCGTCGCTGTATGTATATGCAGTTGGCCGTAATAACAATTTGAATTGTTTAATTGTTTATAACGAATGAACTTCACTTGGAGTAATGTTCTCACCTATTGTAAATGGTAGCTGGCGTAAGTAGCTTTAATTTATGTCCTTTGGTCATTGATGTAGCATGCCTGGAAGAGGCAGTAATCGTATTTGTTTATAATTTCTTTAAACAAATTCAATTATCTCGGCTTCTACTGGGCCGAATTTGTTCAACGACATCTCAAATTGAAGCTCTCGGATCAAGGAACCATCGAATATACTTTTACAAAGGACCTCGAGTATAGTTCCGATGCAATTCTCAAGCCAATTATTAAATTGTTTATGAAAATTAAATTGCGCATCCAGGGGATGTAACAAGTATCTTGTCGGGTAGCAGCATCCTTTACCTTCATTTAAAGCTGTCGATCATTGATCTAGCACCTTCAGAAGCCGAGATAATTGCAGTGACCCGGAGTGCATTTTTGCCAATTCTTCAATTATTAATAACTTTTGAACCAACAAGGCCATATGGTTCCAGCTGTAGGAGGAAGTAGCTATGGTTCCTAGCTTTAATTTAAGACAAGTCCGATTAAAAAATACGCACTAGAAGCCGAGAAAAACGCAATTGCTTAAATTAACGATGTAATCCAGGATTTCGGTTTTGGCGGAGTGCGAAAGTGCGAAAAAGGCCGCAAACGCGAGATGGCGCAATTTGTGCCGTTATCGACATTTCGTTACCGACAAAACTTTAAAAAATTATTATCTCGACTCCTGGGTGTTGTTTTTTAATCAATGTGGTATCAACTGAAAGGGAATGGAATGAGCTACGCGACAAAAATTACTCCGTCGCTGTATGTATATGCAGTTGGCCGTAATAACAATTTGAATTGTTTAATTGTTTATAACGAATGAACTTCACTTGGAGTAATGTTCTCACCTATTGTAAATAGTAGCTGGCGTAAGTAGCTTTAATTTATGTCCTTTGGTCATTGATGTAGCATGCCTGGAAGAGGCAGTAATCGTATTTGTTTATAATTTCTTTAAACAAATTCAATTATCTCGGCTTCTACTGGGCCGAATTTGTTCAACGACATCTCAAATTGAAGCTCTCGGATCAAGGAACCATCGAATATACTTTTACAAAGGACCTCGAGTATAGTTCCGATGCAATTCTCAAGCCAATTATTAAATTGTTTATGAAAATTAAATTGCGCATCCAGGGGATGTAACAAGTATCTTGTCGGGTAGCAGCATCCTTTACCTTCATTTTAAGCTGTCGATCATTGATCTAGCACCTTCAGAAGCCGAGATAATTTCAGTGACCCGGAGTGCATTTTTGCCAATTCTTCAATTATTAATAACTTTTGAACCAACAAGGCCATATGGTTCCAGCTGTAGGAGGAAGTAGCTATGGTTCCTAGCTTTAATTTAAGACAAGTCCGGTTAAAAAATACGCACTAGAAGCCGAGAAAAACGCAATTGTTTAAATTAACGATGTAATCCAGGATTTCGGTTTTGGCGGAGTGCGAAAGTGCGAAAAAGGCCGCAAACGCGAGATGGCGCAATTTGTGCCGTTATCGACATTTCGTTACCGACAAAACATTGAAAAATTATTATCTCGACTCCTGGATGTTGTTTTTTAATCAATGTGGTATCAAATGAAAGGGAATGGAATGAGCTACGCGACAAAAATTACCCCGTCGCTGTATGTATATGCAGTTGGCCGTAATAACAATTTGAATTGTTTAATTGTTTATAACGAATGAACTTCAGTTCGAGTAATGTTCTCACCTATTGTAAATGGTAGCTGGTGTAAGTAGCTTTAATTTATGTCCTTTGGTCATTGATGTAGCATGCCTGGAAGAGGCAGTAATCGTATTTGTTTATAATTTCATTAAACAAATTCAATTATCTCGGCTTCTACTGGGCCGATTTTCTTCAACGACATCTCAAATTTAAGCTCTCGGATCAAGGAACCATCGAATTTACTTTTACAAAGGACCTCGAGTATAGTTCCGATGCAATTCTCAAGCGAATTATTAAATTGTTTATGAAAATTAAATTGCGCATCCAGGGGATGTAACAAGTATCTTGTCGGGTAGCAGCATCCTTTACCTTCATTTTAAGCTGTCGATCATTGATCTAGCACCTTCAGAAGCCGAGATAATTGCAGTGACCCGGATTGCATTTTTGCCAATTCTTCAATTATTAATAACTTTTCAACCAACAATGCCATATTGTTCAAGCTGTAGGAGGAGGTAGCTATGGTTACTAGCTTTAATTTAAGACAAGTCCGATTAAAAAATACGCACTTGAAGCCGAGAAAAACGCAATTGTTTAAATTAACGATGTAATCCAGGATTTCGGTTTTGGCGGAGTGCGAAAGTGCGAAAAAGCCCGCAAACGCGAGATGGCGCAATTTGTGCCGTTATCGACATTTCGTTACCGACAAAACTTTAAAAAATTATTATCTCGACTCCTGGGTGTTGTTTTTTAATCAATGTGGTATCAAATGAAAGGGAATGGAATGAGCTACGCGACAAAAATTACCCCGTCGCTGTATGTATATGCAGTTGGCCGTAATAACAATTTGAATTGTTTAATTGTTTATAACGAATGAACTTCAGTTGGAGTAATGTTCTCACCTATTGTAAATGGTAGCTGGTGTAAGTAGCTTTAATTTATGTCCTTTGGTCATTGATGTAGCATGCCTGGAAGAGGCAGTAATCGTATTTGTTTATAATTTCATTAAACAAATTCAATTATCTCGGCTTCTACTGGGCCGATTTTCTTCAACGACATCTCAAATTTAAGCTCTCGGATCAAGGAACCATCGAATTTACTTTTACAAAGGACCTCGAGTATAGTTCCGATGCAATTCTCAAGCCAATTATTAAATTGTTTATGAAAATTAAATTGCGCATCCAGGGGATGTAACAAGTATCTTGTCGGGCAGCAGCATCCTTTACGTTTATTTTAAGCTGTCGATCACTGATCTAGCGCCTTCAGAAGCCGAGATAATTGCAGTGACCCGGAGTGCATTTTTGCCAATTCTTCAATTATTAATAACTTTTGAACCAACAAAGCCATATGGTTCCAGCTGTAGGAGGAAGTAGCTATGGTTCCTAGCTTTAATTTAAGACAAGTCCGGTTAAAAAATACGCACTAGAAGCCGAGAAAAACGCAATTGTTTAAATTAACGATGTAATCCAGAATTTCGGTTTTGGCGGAGTGCGAAAGTGCGAAAAAGGCCGCAAACGCGAGATGGCGCAATTTGTGCCGTTATCGACATTTCGTTACCGACAAAACTTTAAAAAATTATTATCTCGACTCCTGGGTGTTGTTTTTTAATCAATGTGGTATCAAATGAAAGGGAATGGAATGAGCTACGCGACAAAAATTACCCCGTCGCTGTATGTATATGCAGTTGGCCGTAATAACAATTTGAATTGTTTAATTGTTTATAACGAATGAACTTCAGTTCGAGTAATGTTCTCACCTATTGTAAATGGTAGCTGGTGTAAGTAGCTTTAATTTATGTCGTTTGGTCATTGATGTAGCATGCCTGGAAGAGGCAGTAATCGTATTTGTTTATAATTTCATTAAACAAATTCAATTATCTCGGCTTCTACTGGGCCGATTTTCTTCAACGACACCTCAAATTTAAGCTCTCGGATCAAGGAACCATCGAATTATCTTTTCCAAAGACCTCGAGTATAGTTCCGATGCAATTCTCAAGCCAATTATTAAATTGTTTATGAAAATTAAATTGCGCATCCAGGGGATGTAACAAGTATCTTGTCGGGTAGCAGCATCCTTTACCTTAATTTTAAGCTGTCGATCATTGATCTAGCACCTTCAGAAGCCGAGATAATTGCAGTGACCCGGAGTGCATTTTTGCCAATTCTTCAATTATTAATAACTTTTGAACCAACAATGCCATATTGTTCAAGCTGTAGGAGGAGGTAGCTATGGTTACTAGCTTTAATTTAAGACAAGTCCGATTAAAAAATACGCACTAGATGCCGAGAAAAACGCAATTGTTTAAATTAACGATGTAATCCAGGATTTCGGTTTTGGCGGAGTGCGAAAGTGCGAAAAAGGCCGCAAACGCGAGATGGCGCAATTTGTGCCGTTATCGACATTTCGTTACCGACAAAACTTTAAAAAATTATTATCTCGACTCCTGGGTGTTGTTTTTTAATCAATGTGGTATCAAATGAAAGGGAATGGAATGAGCTACGCGACAAAAATTACCCCGTCGCTGTATGTATATGCAGTTGGCCGTAATAACAATTTGAATTGTTTAATTGTTTATAACGAATGAACTTCAGTTCGAGTAATGTTCTCACCTATTGTAAATGGTAGGTGGTGTAAGTAGCTTTAATTTATGTCCTTTGGTCATTGATGTAGCATGCCTGGAAGAGGCAGTAATCGTATTTGTTTATAATTTCATTAAACAAATTCAATTATCTCGGCTTCTACTGGGCCGATTTTCTTCAACGACATCTCAAATTTAAGCTCTCGGATCAAGGAACCATCGAATTTACTTTTACAAAGGACCTCGAGTATAGTTCCGATGCAATTCTCAAGCGAATTATTAAATTGTTTATGAAAATTAAATTGCGCATCCAGGGGATGTAACAAGTATCTTGTCGGGTAGCAGCATCCTTTACCTTCATTTTAAGCTGTCGATCATTGATCTAGCACCTTCAGAAGCCGAGATAATTGCAGTGACCCGGATTGCATTTTTGCCAATTCTTCAATTATTAATAACTTTTCAACCAACAATGCCATATTGTTCAAGCTGTAGGAGGAGGTAGCTATGGTTACTAGCTTTAATTTAAGACAAGTCCGATTAAAAAATACGCACTAGAAGCCGAGAAAAACGCAATTGTTTAAATTAACGATGTAATCCAGGATTTCGGTTTTGGCGGAGTGCGAAAGTGCGAAAAAGCCCGCAAACGCGAGATGGCGCAATTTGTGCCGTTATCGACATTTCGTTACCGACAAAACTTTAAAAAATTATTATCTCGACTCCTGGGTGTTGTTTTTTAATCAATGTGGTATCAAATGAAAGGGAATGGAATGAGCTACGCGACAAAAATTACCCCGTCGCTGTATGTATATGCAGTTGGCCGTAATAACAATTTGAATTGTTTAATTGTTTATAACGAATGAACTTCAGTTGGAGTAATGTTCTCACCTATTGTAAATGGTAGCTGGCGTAAGTAGCTTTAATTTATGTCCTTTGGTCATTGATGTAGCATGCCTGGAAGAGGCAGTAATCGTATTTGTTTATAATTTCTTTAAACAAATTCAATTATCTCGGCTTCTACTGGGCCGAATTTGTTCAACGACATCTCAAATTGAAGCTCTCGGATCAAGGAACCATCGAATATACTTTTACAAAGGACCTCGAGTATAGTTCCGATGCAATTCTCAAGCCAATTATTAAATTGTTTATGAAAATTAAATTGCGCATCCAGGGGATGTAACAAGTATCTTGTCGGGTAGCAGCATCCTTTACCTTCATTTTAAGCTGTCGATCATTGATCTAGCACCTTCAGAAGCCGAGATAATTGCAGTGACCCGGAGTGCATTTTTGCCAATTCTTCAATTATTAATAACTTTTGAACCAACAATGCCATATTGTTCAAGCTGTAGGAGGAGGTAGCTATGGTTACTAGCTTTAATTTAAGACAAGTCCGATTAAAAAATACGCACTAGATGCCGAGAAAAACGCAATTGTTTAAATTAACGATGTAATCCAGGATTTCGGTTTTGGCGGAGTGCGAAAGTGCGAAAAAGGCCGCAAACGCGAGATGGCGCAATTTGTGCCGTTATCGACATTTCGTTACCGACAAAACTTTAAAAAATTATTATCTCGACTCCTGGGTGTTGTTTTTTAATCAATGTGGTATCAAATGAAAGGGAATGGAATGAGCTACGCGACAAAAATTACCCCGTCGCTGTATGTATATGCAGTTGGCCGTAATAACAATTTGAATTGTTTAATTGTTTATAACGAATGAACTTCAGTTCGAGTAATGTTCTCACCTATTGTAAATGGTAGCTGGTGTAAGTAGCTTTAATTTATGTCCTTTGGTCATTGATGTAGCATGCCTGGAAGAGGCAGTAATCGTATTTGTTTATAATTTCATTAAACAAATTCAATTATCTCGGCTTCTACTGGGCCGATTTTCTTCAACGACATCTCAAATTTAAGCTCTCGGATCAAGGAACCATCGAATTTACTTTTACAAAGGACCTCGAGTATAGTTCCGGTGCAATTCTCAAGCGAATTATTAAATTGTTTATGAAAATTAAATTGCGCATCCAGGGGATGTAACAAGTATCTTGTCGGGTAGCAGCATCCTTTACGTTTATTATAAGCTGTCGATCACTGATCTAGCGCCTTCAGAAGCCGAGATAATTGCAGTGACCCGGAGTGCATTTTTGCCAATTCTTCAATTATTAATAACTTTTGAACCAACAATGCCATATTGTTCAAGCTGTAGGAGGAGGTAGCTATGGTTACTAGCTTTAATTTAAGACAAGTCCGATTAAGAAATACGCACTAGAAGCCGAGAAAAACGCAATTGTTTAAATTAACGATGTAATCCAGGATTTCGGTTTTGGCGGAGTGCGAAAGTGCGAAAAAGGCCGCAAACGCGAGATGGCGCAATTTGTGCCGTTATCGACATTTCGTTACCGACAAAACTTTAAAAAATTATTATCTCGACTCCTGGGTGTTGTTTTTTAATCAATGTGGTATCAAATGAAAGGGAATGGAATGAGCTACGCGACAAAAATTACCCCGTCGCTGTATGTATATGCAGTTGGCCGTAATAACAATTTGAATTGTTTAATTGTTTATAACGAATGAACTTCAGTTCGAGTAATGTTCTCACCTATTGTAAATGGTAGCTGGTGTAAGTAGCTTTAATTTATGTCCTTTGGTCATTGATGTAGCATGCCTGGAAGAGGCAGTAATCGTATTTGTTTATAATTTCATTAAACAAATTCAATTATCTCGGCTTCTACTGGGCCGATTTTCTTCAACGACATCTCAAATTTAAGCTCTCGGATCAAGGAACCATCGAATTTACTTTTACAAAGGACCTCGAGTATAGTTCCGATGCAATTCTCAAGCGAATTATTAAATTGTTTCTGAAAATTAAATTGCGCATCCAGGGGATGTAACAAGTATCTTGTCGGGTAGCAGCATCCTTTACCTTCATTTTAAGCTGTCGATCATTGATCTAGCACCTTCAGAAGCCGAGATAATTGCAGTGACCCGGAGTGCATTTTTGCCAATTCTTCAATTATTAATAACTTTTGAACCAACAATGCCATATTGTTCAAGCTGTAGGAGGAAGTAGCTATGGTTCCTAGCTTTAATTTAAGACAAGTCCGGTTAAAAAATACGCACTAGAAGCCGAGAAAAACGCAATTGTTTAAATTAACGATGTAATCCAGGATTTCGGTTTTGGCGGAGTGCGAAAGTGCGAAAAAGGCCGCAAACGCGAGATGGCGCAATTTGTGCCGTTATCGACATTTCGTTACCGACAAAACTTTAAAAAATTATTATCTCGACTCCTGGGTGTTGTTTTTTAATCAATGTGGTATCAAATGAAAGGGAATGGAATGAGCTACGCGACAAAAATTACCCCGTCGCTGTATGTATATGCAGTTGGCCGTAATAACAATTTGAATTGTTTAATTGTTTATAACGAATGAACTTCAGTTCGAGTAATGTTCTCACCTATTGTAAATGGTAGCTGGTGTAAGTAGCTTTAATTTATGTCCTTTGGTCATTGATGTAGCATGCCTGGAAGAGGCAGTAATCGTATTTGTTTATAATTTCATTAAACAAATTCAATTATCTCGGCTTCTACTGGGCCGATATTCTTCAACGACATCTCAAATTTAAGCTCTCGAATCAAGGAACCATCGAATTTACTTTTACAAAGGACCTCGAGTATAGTTCCGATGCAATTCTCAAGCCAATTATTAAATTGTTTATGAAAATTAAATTGCGCATCCAGGGGATGTAACAAGTATCTTGTCGGGTAGCAGCATCCTTTACGTTTATTTTAAGCTGTCGATCACTGATCTAGCGCCTTCAGAAGCCGAGATAATTGCAGTGACCCGGAGTGCATTTTTGCCAATTCTTCAATTATTAATAACTTTTGAACCAACAATGCCATATTGTTCAAGCTGTAGGAGGAGGTAGCTATGGTTACTAGCTTTAATTTAAGACAAGTCCGATTAAAAAATACGCACTAGAAGCCGAGAAAAACGCAATTGTTTAAATTAACGATGTAATCCAGGATTTCGGTTTTGGCGGAGTGCGAAAGTGCGAAAAAGGCCGCAAACGCGAGATGTCGCAATTTGTGCCGTTATCGACATTTCGTTACCGACAAAACTTTAAAAAATTATTAGATCGACTCCTGGGTGTTGTTTTTTAATCAATGTGGTATCAACTGAAAGGGAATGGAATGAGCTACGCGACAAAAATTACCCCGTCGCTGTATGTATATGCAGTTGGCCGTAATAACAATTTGAATTGTTTAATTGTTTATAACGAATGAACTTCAGTTGGAGTAATGTTCTCACCTATAGTAAATGGTAGCTGGTGTAAGTAGCTTTAATTTATGTCCTTTGGTCATTGATGTAGCATGCCTGGAAGAGGCAGTAATCGTATTTGTTTATAATTTCATTAAACAAATTCAATTATCTCGGCTTCTACTGGGCCGATTTTCTTCAACGACATCTCAAATTGAAGCTCTCGGATCAAGGAACCATGGAATTTACTTTTACAAAGGACCTCGAGTATAGTTCCGATGCAATTCTCAAGCCAATTATTAAATTGTTTATGAAAATTAAATTGCGCATCCAGGGGATGTAACAAGTATCTTGTCGGGTAGCAGCATCCTTTACCTTCATTTTAAGCTGTCGATCATTGATCTAGCACCTTCAGAAGCCGAGATAATTGCAGTGACCCGGAGTGCATTTTTGCCAATTCTTCAATTATTAATAACTTTTGAACCAACAATGCCATATTGTTCAAGCTGTAGGAGGAGGTAGCTATGGTTACTAGCTTTAATTTAAGACAAGTCCGATTAAAAAATACGCACTAGAAGCCGAGAAAAACGCAATTGTTTAAATTAACGATGTAATCCAGGATTTCGGTTTTGGCGGAGTGCGAAAGTGCGAAAAAGGCCGCAAACGCGAGATGGCGCAATTTGTGCCGTTATCGACATTTCGTTACCGACAAAACTTTAAAAAATTATTAGATCGACTCCTGGGTGTTGTTTTTTAATCAATGTGGTATCAACTGAAAGGGAATGGAATGAGCTACGCGACAAAAATTACCCCGTCGCTGTATGTATATGCAGTTGGCCGTAATAACAATTTGAATTGTTTAATTGTTTATAACGAATGAACTTCAGTTCGAGTAATGTTCTCACCTATTGTAAATGGTAGCTGGTGTAAGTAGCTTTAATTTATGTCCTTTGGTCATTGATGTAGCATGCCTAGAAGAGGCAGTAATCGTATTTGTTTATAATTTCATTAAACAAATTCAATTATCTCGGCTTCTACTGGGCCGATTTTCTGCAACGACATCTCAAATTTAAGCTCTCGGATCAAGGAACCATCGAATTTACTTTTACAAAGGACCTCGAGTATAGTTCCGATGCAATTCTCAAGCGAATTATTAAATTGTTTATGAAAATTACATTGCGCATCCAGGGGATGTAACAAGTATCTTGTCGGGTAGCAGCATCCTTTACCTTCATTTTAAGCTGTCGATCATTGATCTAGCACCTTCAGAAGCCGAGATAATTGCAGTGACCCGGAGTGCATTTTTGCCAATTCTTCAATTATTAATAACTTTTGAACCAACAATGCCATATTGTTCAAGCTGTAGGAGGAGGTAGCTATGGTTACTAGCTTTAATTTAAGACAAGTCCGATTAAAAAATACGCACTAGAAGCCGAGAAAAACGCAATTGTTTAAATTAACGATGTAATCCAGGATTTCGGTTTTGGCGGAGTGCGAAAGTGCGAAAAAGGCCGCAAACGCGAGATGGCGCAATTTGTGCCGTTATCGACATTTCGTTACCGACAAAATTTTAAAAAATTATTAGATCGACTCCTGGGTGTTGTTTTTTAATCAATGTGGTATCAACTGAAAGGGAATGGAATGAGCTACGCGACAAAAATTACCCCGTCGCTGTATGTATATGCAGTTGGCCGTAATAACAATTTGAATTGTTTAATTGTTTATAACGAATGAACTTCAGTTGGAGTAATGTTCTCACCTATTGTAAATGGTAGCTGGTGTAAGTAGCTTTAATTTATGTCCTTTGGTCATTGATGTAGCATGCCTGGAAGAGGCAGTAATCGTATTTGTTTATAATTTCATTAAACAAATTCAATTATCTCGGCTTCTACTGGGCCGATTTTCTTCAACGACATCTCAAATTTAAGCTCTCGGATCAAGGAACCATCGAATTTACTTTTACAAAGGACCTCGAGTATAGTTCCGATGCAATTCTCAAGCCAATTATTAAATTGTTTATGAAAATTAAATTGCGCATCCAGGGGATGTAACAAGTATCTTGTCGGGTAGCAGCATCCTTTACCTTCATTTTAAGCTGTCGATCATTGATCTAGCACCTTCAGAAGCCGAGATAATTGCAGTGACCCGGAGTGCATTTTTGCCAATTCTTCAATTATTAATAACTTTTGAACCAACAAAGCCATATGGTTCCAGCTGTAGGAGAAAGTAGCTATGGTTCCTAGCTTTAATTTAAGACAAGTCCGGTTAAAAAATACGCACTAGAAGCCGAGAAAAACGCAATTGTTTAAATTAACGATGTAATCCAGGATTTCGGTTTTGGCGGAGTGCGAAAGTGCGAAAAAGCCCGCAAACGCGAGATGGCGCAATTTGTGCCGTTATCGACATTTCGTTACCGACAAAACATTAAAAAATTATTATCTCGACTCCTGGGTGTTGTTTTTTAATCAATGTGGTATCAAATGAAAGGGAATGGAATGAGCTACGCGACAAAAATTACCCCGTCGCTGTATGTATATGCAGTTGGCCGTAATAACAATTTGAATTGTCTAATTGTTTATAACGAATGAACTTCAGTTGGAGTAATGTTCTCACCTATTGTAAATGGTAGCTGGTGTAAGTAGCTTTAATTTATGTCCTTTGGTCATTGATGTAGCATGCCTGGAAGAGGCAGTAATAGTATTTGTTTATAATTTCTTTAAACAAATTCAATTATCTCGGCTTCTACTGTTCCGAATTTGTTCAACGACATCTCAAATTGAAGCTCTCGGATCAAGGAACCATCGAATATACTTTTACAAAGGACCTCGAGTATAGTTCCGATGCAATTCTCAAGCGAATTATTAAATTGTTTATGAAAATTAAATTGCGCATCCAGGGGATGTAACAAGTATCTTGTCGGGTAGCAGCATCCTTTACCTTCATTTTAAGCTGTCGATCATTGATCTAGCACCTTCAGAAGCCGAGATAATTGCAGTGACCCGGAGTGCATTTTTGCCAATTCTTCAATTATTAATAACTTTTGAACCAACAAAGCCATATGGTTCCAGCTGTAGGATTAAGTAGCTATGGTTCCTAGCTTTAATTTAAGACAAGTCCGGTTAAAAAATACGCACTAGAAGCCGAGAAAAACGCAATTGTTTAAATTAACGATGTAATCCAGGATTTCGGTTTTGGCGGAGTGCGAAAGTGCGAAAAAGGCCGCAAACGCGAGATGGCGCAATTTGTGCCGTTATCGACATTTCGTTACCGACAAAACTTTAAAAAATTATTATCTCGACTCCTGGGTGTTGTTTTTTAATCAATGTGGTATCAAATGAAAGGGAATGGAATGAGCTACGCGACAAAAATTACCCCGTCGCTGTATGTATATGCAGTTGGCCGTAATAACAATTTGAATTGTTTAATTGTTTATAACGAATGAACTTCAGCTGGAGTAATGTCCTCACCTATTGTAAATGGTAGCTGGTGTAAGTAGCTTTAATTTATGTCCTTTGGTCATTGATGTAGCATGCCTGGAAGAGGCAGTAATCGTATTTGTTTATAATTTCATTAAACAAATTCAATTATCTCGGCTTCTACTGGGCCGATTTTCTTCAACGACATCTCAAATTTAAGCTCTCGGATCAAGGAACCATCGAATTTACTTTTACAAAGGACCTCGAGTATAGTTCCGATGCAATTCTCAAGCGAATTATTAAATTGTTTATGAAAATTAAATTGCGCATCCAGGGGATGTAACAAGTATCTTGTCGGGTAGCAGCATCCTTTACCTTCATTTTAAGCTGTCGATCATTGATCTAGCACCTTCAGAAGCCGAGATAATTGCAGTGACCCGGAGTGCATTTTTGCCAATTCTTCAATTATTAATAACTTTTGAACCAACAATGCCATATTGTTCAAGCTGTAGGAGGAGGTAGCTATGGTTACTAGCTTTAATTTAAGACAAGTCCGATTAAAAAATACGCACTAGAAGCCGAGAAAAACGCAATTGTTTAAATTAACGATGTAATCCAGGATTTCGGTTTTGGCGGAGTGCGAAAGTGCGAAAAAGGCCGCAAACGCGAGATGGCGCAATTTGTGCCGTTATCGACATTTCGTTACCGACAAAACTTTAAAAAATTATTATCTCGACTCCTGGGTGTTGTTTTTTAATCAATGTGGTATCAAATGAAAGGGAATGGAATGAGCTACGCGACAAAAATTACCCCGTCGCTGTATGTATATGCAGTTGGCCGTAATAACAATTTGAATTGTTTAATTGTTTATAACGAATGAACTTCAGCTGGAGTAATGTCCTCACCTATTGTAAATGGTAGCTGGTGTAAGTAGCTTTAATTTATGTCCTTTGGTCATTGATGTAGCATGCCTGGAAGAGGCAGTAATCGTATTTGTTTATAATTTCATTAAACAAATTCAATTATCTCGGCTTCTACTGGGCCGATTTTCTTCAACGACATCTCAAATTTAAGCTCTCGGATCAAGGAACCATCGAATTTACTTTTACAAAGGACCTCGAGTATAGTTCCGATGCAATTCTCAAGCCAATTATTAAATTGTTTATGAAAATTAAATTGCGCATCCAGGGGATGTAACAAGTATCTTGTCGGGTAGCAGCATCCTTTACCTTCATTTTAAGCTGTCGATCATTGATCTAGCACCTTCAGAAGCCGAGATAATTGCAGTGACCCGGAGTGCATTTTTGCCAATTCTTCAATTATTAATAACTTTTGAACCAACAAAGCCATATGGTTCCAGCTGTAGGAGGAAGTAGCTATGGTTCCTAGCTTTAATTTAAGACAAGTCCGGTTAAAAAATACGCACTAGAAGCCGAGAAAAACGCAATTGTATAAATTAACGATGTAATCCAGGATTTCGGTTTTGGCGGAGTGCGAAAGTGCGAAAAAGGCCGCAAACGCGAGATGGCGCAATTTGTGCCGTTATCGACATTTCGTTACCGACAAAACTTTAAAAAATTATTATCTCGACTCCTGGGTGTTGTTTTTTAATCAATGTGGTATCAAATGAAAGGGAATGGAATGAGCTACGCGACAAAAATTACCCCGTCGCTGTATGTATATGCAGTTGGCCGTAATAACAATTTGAATTGTTTAATTGTTTATAACGAATGAACTTCAGCTGGAGTAATGTCCTCACCTATTGTAAATGGTAGCTGGTGTAAGTAGCTTTAATTTATGTCCTTTGGTCATTGATGTAGCATGCCTGGAAGAGGCAGTAATCGTATTTGTTTATAATTTCATTAAACAAATTCAATTATCTCGGCTTCTACTGGGCCGATTTTCTTCAACGACATCTCAAATTTAAGCTCTCGGATCAAGGAACCATCGAATTTACTTTTACAAAGGACCTCGAGTATAGTTCCGATGCAATTCTCAAGCCAATTATTAAATTGTTTATGAAAATTAAATTGCGCATCCAGGGGATGTAACAAGTATCTTGTCGGGTAGCAGCATCCTTTACGTTTATTTTAAGCTGTCGATCACTGATCTAGCGCCTTCAGAAGCCGAGATAATTGCAGTGACCCGGAGTGCATTTTTGCCAATTCTTCAATTATTAATAACTTTTGAACCAACAATGCCATATTGTTCAAGCTGTAGGAGGAGGTAGCTATGGTTACTAGCTTTAATTTAAGACAAGTCCGATTAAAAAATACGCACTAGAAGCCGAGAAAAACGCAATTGTTTAAATTAACGATGTAATCCAGGATTTCGGTTTTGGCGGAGTGCGAAAGTGCGAAAAAGGCCGCAAACGCGAGATGTCGCAATTTGTGCCGTTATCGACATTTCGTTACCGACAAAACTTTAAAAAATTATTAGATCGACTCCTGGGTGTTGTTTTTTAATCAATGTGGTATCAAATGAAAGGGAATGGAATGAGCTACGCGACAAAAATTACCCCGTCGCTGTATGTATATGCAGTTGGCCGTAATAACAATTTGAATTGTCTAATTGTTTATAACGAATGAACTTCAGTTGGAGTAATGTTCTCACCTATTGTAAATGGTAGCTGGTGTAAGTAGCTTTAATTTATGTCCTTTGGTCATTGATGTAGCATGCCTGGAAGAGGCAGTAATAGTATTTGTTTATAATTTCTTTAAACAAATTCAATTATCTCGGCTTCTACTGGGCCGAATTTGTTCAACGACATCTCAAATTGAAGCTCTCGGATCAAGGAACCATCGAATATACTTTTACAAAGGACCTCGAGTATAGTTCCGATGCAATTCTCAAGCGAATTATTAAATTGTTTATGAAAATTAAATTGCGCATCCAGGGGATGTAACAAGTATCTTGTCGGGTAGCAGCATCCTTTACCTTCATTTTAAGCTGTCGATCATTGATCTAGCACCTTCAGAAGCCGAGATAATTGCAGTGACCCGGAGTGCATTTTTGCCAATTCTTCAATTATTAATAACTTTTGAACCAACAATGCCATATTGTTCAAGCTGTAGGAGGAGGTAGCTATGGTTACTAGCTTTAATTTAAGACAAGTCCGATTAAAAAATACGCACTAGAAGCCGAGAAAAACGCAATTGTTTAAATTAACGATGTAATCCAGGATTTCGGTTTTGGCGGAGTGCGAAAGTGCGAAAAAGGCCGCAAACGCGAGATGGCGCAATTTGTGCCGTTATCGACATTTCGTTACCGACAAAATTTTAAAAAATTATTAGATCGACTCCTGGGTGTTGTTTTTTAATCAATGTGGTATCAACTGAAAGGGAATGGAATGAGCTACGCGACAAAAATTACCCCGTCGCTGTATGTATATGCAGTTGGCCGTAATAACAATTTGAATTGTTTAATTGTTTATAACGAATGAACTTCAGTTGGAGTAATGTTCTCACCTATTGTAAATGGTAGCTGGTGTAAGTAGCTTTAATTTATGTCCTTTGGTCATTGATGTAGCATGCCTGGAAGAGGCAGTAATCGTATTTGTTTATAATTTCATTAAACAAATTCAATTATCTCGGCTTCTACTGGGCCGATTTTCTTCAACGACATCTCAAATTTAAGCTCTCGGATCAAGGAACCATCGAATTTACTTTTACAAAGGACCTCGAGTATAGTTCCGATGCAATTCTCAAGCCAATTATTAAATTGTTTATGAAAATTAAATTGCGCATCCAGGGGATGTAACAAGTATCTTGTCGGGTAGCAGCATCCTTTACCTTCATTTTAAGCTGTCGATCATTGATCTAGCACCTTCAGAAGCCGAGATAATTGCAGTGACCCGGAGTGCATTTTTGCCAATTCTTCAATTATTAATAACTTTTGAACCAACAAAGCCATATGGTTCCAGCTGTAGGAGAAAGTAGCTATGGTTCCTAGCTTTAATTTAAGACAAGTCCGGTTAAAAAATACGCACTAGAAGCCGAGAAAAACGCAATTGTTTAAATTAACGATGTAATCCAGGATTTCGGTTTTGGCGGAGTGCGAAAGTGCGAAAAAGCCCGCAAACGCGAGATGGCGCAATTTGTGCCGTTATCGACATTTCGTTACCGACAAAACATTAAAAAATTATTATCTCGACTCCTGGGTGTTGTTTTTTAATCAATGTGGTATCAAATGAAAGGGAATGGAATGAGCTACGCGACAAAAATTACCCCGTCGCTGTATGTATATGCAGTTGGCCGTAATAACAATTTGAATTGTCTAATTGTTTATAACGAATGAACTTCAGTTGGAGTAATGTTCTCACCTATTGTAAATGGTAGCTGGTGTAAGTAGCTTTAATTTATGTCCTTTGGTCATTGATGTAGCATGCCTGGAAGAGGCAGTAATAGTATTTGTTTATAATTTCTTTAAACAAATTCAATTATCTCGGCTTCTACTGTTCCGAATTTGTTCAACGACATCTCAAATTGAAGCTCTCGGATCAAGGAACCATCGAATATACTTTTACAAAGGACCTCGAGTATAGTTCCGATGCAATTCTCAAGCGAATTATTAAATTGTTTATGAAAATTAAATTGCGCATCCAGGGGATGTAACAAGTATCTTGTCGGGTAGCAGCATCCTTTACCTTCATTTTAAGCTGTCGATCATTGATCTAGCACCTTCAGAAGCCGAGATAATTGCAGTGACCCGGAGTGCATTTTTGCCAATTCTTCAATTATTAATAACTTTTGAACCAACAAAGCCATATGGTTCCAGCTGTAGCATTAAGTAGCTATGGTTCCTAGCTTTAATTTAAGACAAGTCCGGTTAAAAAATACGCACTAGAAGCCGAGAAAAACGCAATTGTTTAAATTAACGATGTAATCCAGGATTTCGGTTTTGGCGGAGTGCGAAAGTGCGAAAAAGGCCGCAAACGCGAGATGGCGCAATTTGTGCCGTTATCGACATTTCGTTACCGACAAAACTTTAAAAAATTATTATCTCGACTCCTGGGTGTTGTTTTTTAATCAATGTGGTATCAAAAGAAAGGGAATGGAATGAGCTACGCGACAAAAATTACCCCGTCGCTGTATGTATATGCAGTTGGCCGTAATAACAATTTGAATTGTTTAATTGTTTATAACGAATGAACTTCAGCTGGAGTAATGTCCTCACCTATTGTAAATGGTAGCTGGTGTAAGTAGCTTTAATTTATGTCCTTTGGTCATTGATGTAGCATGCCTGGAAGAGGCAGTAATCGTATTTGTTTATAATTTCATTAAACAAATTCAATTATCTCGGCTTCTACTGGGCCGATTTTCTTCAACGACATCTCAAATTTAAGCTCTCGGATCAAGGAACCATCGAATTTACTTTTACAAAGGACCTCGAGTATAGTTCCGATGCAATTCTCAAGCGAATTATTAAATTGTTTATGAAAATTAAATTGCGCATCCAGGGGATGTAACAAGTATCTTGTCGGGTAGCAGCATCCTTTACCTTCATTTTAAGCTGTCGATCATTGATCTAGCACCTTCAGAAGCCGAGATAATTGCAGTGACCCGGAGTGCATTTTTGCCAATTCTTCAATTATTAATAACTTTTGAAAAAACAATGCCATATTGTTCAAGCTGTAGGAGGAGGTAGCTATGGTTACTAGCTTTAATTTAAGACAAGTCCGATTAAAAAATACGCACTAGAAGCCGAGAAAAACGCAATTGTTTAAATTAACGATGTAATCCAGGATTTCGGTTTTGGCGGAGTGCGAAAGTGCGAAAAAGGCCGCAAACGCGAGATGGCGCAATTTGTGCCGTTATCGACATTTCGTTACCGACAAAACTTTAAAAAATTATTATCTCGACTCCTGGGTGTTGTTTTTTAATCAATGTGGTATCAAATGAAAGGGAATGGAATGAGCTACGCGACAAAAATTACCCCGTCGCTGTATGTATATGCAGTTGGCCGTAATAACAATTTGAATTGTTTAATTGTTTATAACGAATGAACTTCAGCTGGAGTAATGTCCTCACCTATTGTAAATGGTAGCTGGTGTAAGTAGCTTTAATTTATGTCCTTTGGTCATTGATGTAGCATGCCTGGAAGAGGCAGTAATCGTATTTGTTTATAATTTCATTAAACAAATTCAATTATCTCGGCTTCTACTGGGCCGATTTTCTTCAACGACATCTCAAATTTAAGCTCTCGGATCAAGGAACCATCGAATTTACTTTTACAAAGGACCTCGAGTATAGTTCCGATGCAATTCTCAAGCCAATTATTAAATTGTTTATGAAAATTAAATTGCGCATCCAGGGGATGTAACAAGTATCTTGTCGGGTAGCAGCATCCTTTACCTTCATTTTAAGCTGTCGATCATTGATCTAGCACCTTCAGAAGCCGAGATAATTGCAGTGACCCGGAGTGCATTTTTGCCAATTCTTCAATTATTAATAACTTTTGAACCAACAAAGCCATATGGTTCCAGCTGTAGGAGGAAGTAGCTATGGTTCCTAGCTTTAATTTAAGACAAGTCCGGTTAAAAAATACGCACTAGAAGCCGAGAAAAACGCAATTGTATAAATTAACGATGTAATCCAGGATTTCGGTTTTGGCGGAGTGCGAAAGTGCGAAAAAGGCCGCAAACGCGAGATGGCGCAATTTGTGCCGTTATCGACATTTCGTTACCGACAAAACTTTAAAAAATTATTATCTCGACTCCTGGGTGTTGTTTTTTAATCAATGTGGTATCAAATGAAAGGGAATGGAATGAGCTACGCGACAAAAATTACCCCGTCGCTGTATGTATATGCAGTTGGCCGTAATAACAATTTGAATTGTTTAATTGTTTATAACGAATGAACTTCAGCTGGAGTAATGTCCTCACCTATTGTAAATGGTAGCTGGTGTAAGTAGCTTTAATTTATGTCCTTTGGTCATTGATGTAGCATGCCTGGAAGAGGCAGTAATCGTATTTGTTTATAATTTCATTAAACAAATTCAATTATCTCGGCTTCTACTGGGCCGATTTTCTTCAACGACATCTCAAATTTAAGCTCTCGGATCAAGGAACCATCGAATTTACTTTTACAAAGGACCTCGAGTATAGTTCCGATGCAATTCTCAAGCCAATTATTAAATTGTTTATGAAAATTAAATTGCGCATCCAGGGGATGTAACAAGTATCTTGTCGGGTAGCAGCATCCTTTACCTTCATTTTAAGCTGTCGATCATTGATCTAGCACCTTCAGAAGCCGAGATAATTGCAGTGACACGGAGTGCATTTTTGCCAATTCTTCAATTATTAATAACTTTTGAACCAACAATGCCATATTGTTCAAGCTGTAGGAGGAGGTAGCTATGGTTACTAGCTTTAATTTAAGACAAGTCCGATTAAAAAATACGCACTAGAAGCCGAGAAAAACGCAATTGTTTAAATTAACGATGTAATCCAGGATTTCGGTTTTGGCGGAGTGCGAAAGTGCGAAAAAGCCCGCAAACGCGAGATGGCGCAATTTGTGCCGTTATCGACATTTCGTTACCGACAAAACATTAAAAAATTATTATCTCGACTCCTGGGTGTTGTTTTTTAATCAATGTGGTATCAAATGAAAGGGAATGGAATGAGCTACGCGACAAAAATTACCCCGTCGCTGTATGTATATGCAGTTGGCCGTAATAACAATTTGAATTGTCTAATTGTTTATAACGAATGAACTTCAGTTGGAGTAATGTTCTCACCTATTGTAAATGGTAGCTGGTGTAAGTAGCTTTAATTTATGTCCTTTGGTCATTGATGTAGCATGCCTGGAAGAGGCAGTAATAGTATTTGTTTATAATTTCTTTAAACAAATTCAATTATCTCGGCTTCTACTGGGCCGAATTTGTTCAACGACATCTCAAATTGAAGCTCTCGGATCAAGGAACCATCGAATATACTTTTACAAAGGACCTCGAGTATAGTTCCGATGCAATTCTCAAGCGAATTATTAAATTGTTTATGAAAATTAAATTGCGCATCCAGGGGATGTAACAAGTATCTTGTCGGGTAGCAGCATCCTTTACCTTCATTTTAAGCTGTCGATCATTGATCTAGCACCTTCAGAAGCCGAGATAATTGCAGTGACCCGGAGTGCATTTTTGCCAATTTTTCAATTATTAATAACTTTTGAACCAACAATGCCATATTGTTCAAGCTGTAGGAGGAGGTAGCTATGGTTACTAGCTTTAATTTAAGACAAGTCCGATTAAAAAATACGCACTAGAAGCCGAGAAAAACGCAATTGTTTAAATTAACGATGTAATCCAGGATTTCGGTTTTGGCGGAGTGCGAAAGTGCGAAAAAGCCCGCAAACGCGAGATGGCGCAATTTGTGCCGTTATCGACATTTCGTTACCGACAAAACATTAAAAAATTATTATCTCGACTCCTGGGTGTTGTTTTTTAATCAATGTGGTATCAAATGAAAGGGAATGGAATGAGCTACGCGACAAAAATTACCCCGTCGCTGTATGTATATGCAGTTGGCCGTAATAACAATTTGAATTGTCTAATTGTTTATAACGAATGAACTTCAGTTGGAGTAATGTTCTCACCTATTGTAAATGGTAGCTGGTGTAAGTAGCTTTAATTTATGTCCTTTGGTCATTGATGTAGCATGCCTGGAAGAGGCAGTAATAGTATTTGTTTATAATTTCTTTAAACAAATTCAATTATCTCGGCTTCTACTGGGCCGAATTTGTTCAACGACATCTCAAATTGAAGCTCTCGGATCAAGGAACCATCGAATATACTTTTACAAAGGACCTCGAGTATAGTTCCGATGCAATTCTCAAGCGAATTATTAAATTGTTTATGAAAATTAAATTGCGCATCCAGGGGATGTAACAAGTATCTTGTCGGGTAGCAGCATCCTTTACCTTCATTTTAAGCTGTCGATCATTGATCTAGCACCTTCAGAAGCCGAGATAATTGCAGTGACCCGGAGTGCATTTTTGCCAATTTTTCAATTATTAATAACTTTTGAACCAACAAAGCCATATGGTTCCAGCTGTAGGAGGAAGTAGCTATGGTTCCTAGCTTTAATTTAAGACAAGTCCGGTTAAAAAATACGCACTAGAAGCCGAGAAAAACGCAATTGTATAAATTAACGATGTAATCCAGGATTTCGGTTTTGGCGGAGTGCGAAAGTGCGAAAAAGGCCGCAAACGCGAGATGGCGCAATTTGTGCCGTTATCGACATTTCGTTACCGACAAAACTTTAAAAAATTATTATCTCGACTCCTGGGTGTTGTTTTTTAATCAATGTGGTATCAAATGAAAGGGAATGGAATGAGCTACGCGACAAAAATTACCCCGTCGCTGTATGTATATGCAGTTGGCCGTAATAACAATTTGAATTGTTTAATTGTTTATAACGAATGAACTTCAGTTGGAGTAATGTTCTCACCTATTGTAAATGGTAGCTGGTGTAAGTAGCTTTAATTTATGTCCTTTGGTCATTGATGTAGCATGCCTGGAAGAGGCAGTAATAGTATTTGTTTATAATTTCTTTAAACAAATTCAATTATCTCGGCTTCTACTGGGCCGAATTTGTTCAACGACATCTCAAATTGAAGCTCTCGGATCAAGGAACCATCGAATATACTTTTACAAAGGACCTCGAGTATAGTTCCGATGCAATTCTCAAGCCAATTATTAAATTGTTTATGAAAATTAAATTGCGCATCCAGGGGATGTAACAAGTATCTTGTCGGGTAGCAGCATCCTTTACCTTCATTTTAAGCTGTCGATCATTGATCTAGCACCTTCAGAAGCCGAGATAATTGCAGTGACCCGGAGTGCATTTTTGCCAATTCTTCAATTATTAATAACTTTTGAACCAACAAAGCCATATGGTTCCAGCTGTAGGAGGAAGTAGCTATGGTTCCTAGCTTTAATTTAAGACAAGTCCGGTTAAAAAATACGCACTAGAAGCCGAGAAAAACGCAATTGTTTAAATTAACGATGTAATCCTTGATTTCGGTTTTGGCGGAGTGCGAAAGTGCGAAAAAGGCCGCAAACGCGAGATGGCGCAATTTGTGCCGTTATCGACATTTCGTTACCGACAAAACTTTAAAAAATTATTAGATCGACTCCTGGGTGTTGTTTTTTAATCAATGTGGTATCAAATGAAAGGGAATGGAATGAGCTACGCGACAAAAATTACCCCGTCGCTGTATGTATATGCAGTTGGCCGTAATAACAATTTGAATTGTTTAATTGTTTATAACGAATGAACTTCAGCTGGAGTAATGTCCTCACCTATTGTAAATGGTAGCTGGTGTAAGTAGCTTTAATTTATGTCCTTTGGTCATTGATGTAGCATGCCTGGAAGAGGCAGTAATCGTATTTGTTTATAATTTCATTAAACAAATTCAATTATCTCGGCTTCTACTGGGCCGATTTTCTGCAAAGACATCTCAAATTTAAGCTCTCGGATCAAGGAACCATCGAATTTACTTTTACAAAGGACCTCGAGTATAGTTCCGATGCAATTCTCAAGCGAATTATTAAATTGTTTATGAAAATTAAATTGCGCATCCAGGGGATGTAACAAGTATCTTGTCGGGTAGCAGCATCCTTTACCTTCATTTTAAGCTGTCGATCATTGATCTAGCACCTTCAGAAGCCGAGATAATTGCAGTGACCCGGAGTGCATTTTTGCCAATTCTTCAATTATTAATAACTTTTGAACCAACAAAGCCATATGGTTCCAGCTGTAGGAGGAAGTAGCTATGGTTCCTAGCTTTAATTTAAGACAAGTCCGGTTAAAAAATACGCACTAGAAGCCGAGAAAAACGCAATTGTTTAAATTAACGATGTAATCCAGGATTTCGGTTTTGGCGGAGTGCGAAAGTGCGAAAAAGGCCGCAAACGCGAGATGGCGCAATTTGTGCCGTTATCGACATTTCGTTACCGACAAAACTTTAAAAAATTATTATCTCGACTCCTGGGTGTTGTTTTTTAATCAATGTGGTATCAAATGAAAGGGAATGGAATGAGCTACGCGACAAAAATTACCCCGTCGCTGTATGTATATGCAGTTGGCCGTAATAACAATTTGAATTGTTTAATTGTTTATAACGAATGAACTTCAGCTGGAGTAATGTCCTCACCTATTGTAAATGGTAGCTGGTGTAAGTAGCTTTAATTTATGTCCTTTGGTCATTGATGTAGCATGCCTGGAAGAGGCAGTAATCGTATTTGTTTATAATTTCATTAAACAAATTCAATTATCTCGGCTTCTACTGTGCCGATTTTCTTCAACGACATCTCAAATTTAAGCTCTCGGATCAAGGAACCATCGAATTTACTTTTACAAAGGACCTCGAGTATAGTTCCGATGCAATTCTCAAGCCAATTATTAAATTGTTTATGAAAATTAAATTGCGCATCCAGGGGATGTAACAAGTATCTTGTCGGGTAGCAGCATCCTTTACCTTCATTTTAAGCTGTCGATCATTGATCTAGCACCTTCAGAAGCCGAGATAATTGCAGTGACCCGGAGTGCATTTTTGCCAATTCTTCAATTATTAATAACTTTTGAACCAACAAAGCCATATGGTTCCAGCTGTAGGAGAAAGTAGCTATGGTTCCTAGCTTTAATTTAAGACAAGTCCGGTTAAAAAATACGCACTAGAAGCCGAGAAAAACGCAATTGTTTAAATTAACGATGTAATCCAGGATTTCGGTTTTGGCGGAGTGCGAAAGTGCGAAAAAGGCCGCAAACGCGAGATGGCGCAATTTGTGCCGTTATCGACATTTCGTTACCGACAAAACTTTAAAAAATTATTAGATCGACTCCTGGGTGTTGTTTTTTAATCAATGTGGTATCAAATGAAAGGGAATGGAATGAGCTACGCGACAAAAATTACCCCGTCGCTGTATGTATATGCAGTTGGCCGTAATAACAATTTGAATTGTTTAATTGTTTATAACGAATGAACTTCAGTTCGAGTAATGTTCTCACCTATTGTAAATGGTAGCTGGTGTAAGTAGCTTTAATTTATGTCCTTTGGTCATTGATGTAGCATGCCTGGAAGAGGCAGTAATCGTATTTGTTTATAATTTCATTAAACAAATTCAATTATCTCGGCTTCTACTGGGCCGATTATCTTCAACGACATCTCAAATTTAAGCTCTCGGATCAAGGAACCATCGAATTTACTTTTACAAAGGACCTCGAGTATAGTTCCGATGCAATTCTCAAGCGAATTATTAAATTGTTTATGAAAATTAAATTGCGCATCCAGGGGATGTAACAAGTATCTTGTCGGGTAGCAGCATCCTTTACCTTCATTTTAAGCTGTCGATCATTGATCTAGCACCTTCAGAAGCCGAGATAATTGCAGTGACCCGGAGTGCATTTTTGCCAATTCTTCAATTATTAATAACTTTTGAACCAACAATGCCATATTGTTCAAGCTGTAGGAGGAGGTAGCTATGGTTACTAGCTTTAATTTAAGACAAGTCCGATTAAAAAATACGCACTAGAAGCCGAGAAAAACGCAATTGTTTAAATTAACGATGTAATCCAGGATTTCGGTTTTGGCGGAGTGCGAAAGTGCGAAAAAGGCCGCAAACGCGAGATGGCGCAATTTGTGCCGTTATCGACATTTCGTTACCGACAAAATTTTAAAAAATTATTAGATCGACTCCTGGGTGTTGTTTTTTAATCAATGTGGTATCAACTGAAAGGGAATGGAATGAGCTACGCGACAAAAATTACCCCGTCGCTGTATGTATATGCAGTTGGCCGTAATAACAATTTGAATTGTTTAATTGTTTATAACGAATGAACTTCAGTTGGAGTAATGTTCTCACCTATTGTAAATGGTAGCTGGTGTAAGTAGCTTTAATTTATGTCCTTTGGTCATTGATGTAGCATGCCTGGAAGAGGCAGTAATCGTATTTGTTTATAATTTCATTAAACAAATTCAATTATCTCGGCTTCTACTGGGCCGATTTTCTTCAACGACATCTCAAATTTAAGCTCTCGGATCAAGGAACCATCGAATTTACTTTTACAAAGGACCTCGAGTATAGTTCCGATGCAATTCTCAAGCCAATTATTAAATTGTTTATGAAAATTAAATTGCGCATCCAGGGGATGTAACAAGTATCTTGTCGGGTAGCAGCATCCTTTACCTTCATTTTAAGCTGTCGATCATTGATCTAGCACCTTCAGAAGCCGAGATAATTGCAGTGACCCGGAGTGCATTTTTGCCAATTCTTCAATTATTAATAACTTTTGAACCAACAAAGCCATATGGTTCCAGCTGTAGGAGAAAGTAGCTATGGTTCCTAGCTTTAATTTAAGACAAGTCCGGTTAAAAAATACGCACTAGAAGCCGAGAAAAACGCAATTGTTTAAATTAACGATGTAATCCAGGATTTCGGTTTTGGCGGAGTGCGAAAGTGCGAAAAAGGCCGCAAACGCGAGATGGCGCAATTTGTGCCGTTATCGACATTTCGTTACCGACAAAACTTTAAAAAATTATTATCTCGACTCCTGGGTGTTGTTTTTTAATCAATGTGGTATCAAATGAAAGGGAATGGAATGAGCTACGCGACAAAAATTACCCCGTCGCTGTATGTATATGCAGTTGGCCGTAATAACAATTTGAATTGTTTAATTGTTTATAACGAATGAACTTCAGTTCGAGTAATGTTCTCACCTATTGTAAATGGTAGCTGGTGTAAGTAGCTTTAATTTATGTCCTTTGGTCATTGATGTAGCATGCCTGGAAGAGGCAGTAATCGTATTTGTTTATAATTTCATTAAACAAATTCAATTATCTCGGCTTCTACTGGGCCGATTATCTTCAACGACATCTCAAATTTAAGCTCTCGGATCAAGGAACCATCGAATTTACTTTTACAAAGGACCTCGAGTATAGTTCCGATGCAATTCTCAAGCGAATTATTAAATTGTTTATGAAAATTAAATTGCGCATCCAGGGGATGTAACAAGTATCTTGTCGGGTAGCAGCATCCTTTACCTTCATTTTAAGCTGTCGATCATTGATCTAGCACCTTCAGAAGCCGAGATAATTGCAGTGACCCGGAGTGCATTTTTGCCAATTCTTCAATTATTAATAACTTTTGAACCAACAATGCCATATTGTTCAAGCTGTAGGAGGAGGTAGCTATGGTTACTAGCTTTAATTTAAGACAAGTCCGATTAAAAAATACGCACTAGAAGCCGAGAAAAACGCAATTGTTTAAATTAACGATGTAATCCAGGATTTCGGTTTTGGCGGAGTGCGAAAGTGCGAAAAAGGCCGCAAACGCGAGATGGCGCAATTTGTGCCGTTATCGACATTTCGTTACCGACAAAACATTAAAAAATTATTATCTCGACTCCTGGGTGTTGTTTTTTAATCAATGTGGTATCAAATGAAAGGGAATGGAATGAGCTACGCGACAAAAATTACCCCGTCGCTGTATGTATATGCAGTTGGCCGTAATAACAATTTGAATTGTTTAATTGTTTATAACGAATGAACTTCAGTTGGAGTAATGTTCTCACCTATTGTAAATGGTAGCTGGTGTAAGTAGCTTTAATTTATGTCCTTTGGTCATTGATGTAGCATGCCTGGAAGAGGCAGTAATCGTATTTGTTTATAATTTCATTAAACAAATTCAATTATCTCGGCTTCTACTGGGCCGATTTTCTTCAACGACATCTCAAATTGAAGCTCTCGGATCAAGGAACCGCGGAATTTACTTTTACAAAGGACCTCGAGTATAGTTCCGATGCAATTCTCAAGCGAATTATTAAATTGTTTATGAAAATTAAATTGCGCATCCAGGGGATGTAACAAGTATCTTGTCGGGTAGCAGCATCCTTTACGTTTATTTTAAGCTGTCGATCACTGATCTAGCGCCTTCAGAAGCCGAGATAATTGCAGTGACCCGGAGTGCATTTTTGCCAATTCTTCAATTATTAATAACTTTTGAACCAACAATGCCATATTGTTCAAGCTGTAGGAGGAGGTAGCTATGGTTACTAGCTTTAATTTAAGACAAGTCCGATTAAAAAATACGCACTAGAAGCCGAGAAAAACGCAATTGTTTAAATTAACGATGTAATCCAGGATTTCGGTTTTGGCGGAGTGCGAAAGTGCGAAAAAGGCCGCAAACGCGAGATGGCGCAATTTGTGCCGTTATCGACATTTCGTTACCGACAAAACTTTAAAAAATTATTAGATCGACTCCTGGGTGTTGTTTTTTAATCAATGTGGTATCAACTGAAAGGGAATGGAATGAGCTACGCGACAAAAATTACCCCGTCGCTGTATGTATATGCAGTTGGCCGTAATAACAATTTGAATTGTTTAATTGTTTATAACGAATGAACTTCAGTTGGAGTAATGTTCTCACCTATTGTAAATGGTAGCTGGTGTAAGTAGCTTTAATTTATGTCCTTTGGTCATTGATGTAGCATGCCTGGAAGAGGCAGTAATCGTATTTGTTTATAATTTCTTTAAACAAATTCAATTATCTCGGCTTCTACTGGGCCGATTTTCTTCAACGACATCTCAAATTGAAGCTCTCGGATCAAGGAACCATGGAATTTACTTTTACAAAGGACCTCGAGTATAGTTCCGATGCAATTCTCAAGCCAATTATTAAATTGTTTATGAAAATTAAATTGCGCATCCAGGGGATGTAACAAGTATCTTGTCGGGTAGCAGCATCCTTTACCTTCATTTTAAGCTGTCGATCATTGATCTAGCACCTTCAGAAGCCGAGATAATTGCAGTGACCCGGAGTGCATTTTTGCCAATTCTTCAATTATTAATAACTTTTGAACCAACAATGCCATATTGTTCAAGCTGTAGGAGGAGGTAGCTATGGTTACTAGCTTTAATTTAAGACAAGTCCGATTAAAAAATACGCACTAGAAGCCGAGAAAAACGCAATTGTTTAAATTAACGATGTAATCCAGGATTTCGGTTTTGGCGGAGTGCGAATGTGCGAAAAAGGCCGCAAACGCGAGATGGCGCAACTTGTGCCGTTATCGACATTTCGTTACAGACAAAACTTTAAAAAATTATTATCTCGACTCCTGGGTGTTGTTTTTTAATCAATGTGGTATCAAATGAAAGGGAATGGAATGAGCTACGCGACAAAAATTACCCCGTCGCTGTATGTATATGCAGTTGGCCGTAATAACAATTTGAATTGTTTAATTGTTTATAACGAATGAACTTCAGTTCGAGTAATATTCTCACCTATTGTAAATGGTAGCTGGTGTAAGTAGCTTTAATTTATGTCCTTTGGTCATTGATGTAGCATGCCTGGAAGAGGCAGTAATCGTATTTGTTTATAATTTCATTAAACAAATTCAATTATCTCGGCTTCTACTGGGCCGATTTTCTGCAACGACATCTCAAATTTAAGCTCTCGGATCAAGGAACCATCGAATTTACTTTTACAAAGGACCTCGAGTATAGTTCCGATGCAATTCTCAAGCCAATTATTAAATTGTTTATGAAAATTAAATTGCGCATCCAGGGGATGTAACAAGTATCTTGTCGGGTAGCAGCATCCTTTACCTTCATTTTAAGCTGTCGATCATTGATCTAGCACCTTCAGAAGCCGAGATAATTGCAGTGACCCGGAGTGCATTTTTGCCAATTCTTCAATTATTAATAACTTTTGAACCAACAATGCCATATTGTTCAAGCTGTAGGAGGAGGTAGCTATGGTTACTAGCTTTAATTTAAGACAAGTCCGATTAAAAAATACGCACTAGAAGCCGAGAAAAACGCAATTGTTTAAATTAACGATGTAATCCAGGATTTCGGTTTTGGCGGAGTGCGAAAGTGCGAAAAAGGCCGCAAACGCGAGATGGCGCAATTTGTGCCGTTATCGACATTTCGTTACCGACAAAATTTTAAAAAATTATTAGATCGACTCCTGGGTGTTGTTTTTTAATCAATGTGGTATCAACTGAAAGGGAATGGAATGAGCTACGCGACAAAAATTACCCCGTCGCTGTATGTATATGCAGTTGGCCGTAATAACAATTTGAATTGTTTAATTGTTTATAACGAATGAACTTCAGTTGGAGTAATGTTCTCACCTATTGTAAATGGTAGCTGGTGTAAGTAGCTTTAATTTATGTCCTTTGGTCATTGATGTAGCATGCCTGGAAGAGGCAGTAATCGTATTTGTTTATAATTTCATTAAACAAATTCAATTATCTCGGCTTCTACTGGGCCGATTTTCTTCAACGACATCTCAAATTTAAGCTCTCGGATCAAGGAACCATCGAATTTACTTTTACAAAGGACCTCGAGTATAGTTCCGATGCAATTCTCAAGCCAATTATTAAATTGTTTATGAAAATTAAATTGCGCATCCAGGGGATGTAACAAGTATCTTGTCGGGTAGCAGCATCCTTTACCTTCATTTTAAGCTGTCGATCATTGATCTAGCACCTTCAGAAGCCGAGATAATTGCAGTGACCCGGAGTGCATTTTTGCCAATTCTTCAATTATTAATAACTTTTGAACCAACAAAGCCATATGGTTCCAGCTGTAGGAGAAAGTAGCTATGGTTCCTAGCTTTAATTTAAGACAAGTCCGGTTAAAAAATACGCACTAGAAGCCGAGAAAAACGCAATTGTTTAAATTAACGATGTAATCCAGGATTTCGGTTTTGGCGGAGTGCGAAAGTGCGAAAAAGGCCGCAAACGCGAGATGGCGCAATTTGTGCCGTTATCGACATTTCGTTACCGACAAAATTTTAAAAAATTATTAGATCGACTCCTGGGTGTTGTTTTTTAATCAATGTGGTATCAACTGAAAGGGAATGGAATGAGCTACGCGACAAAAATTACCCCGTCGCTGTATGTATATGCAGTTGGCCGTAATAACAATTTGAATTGTTTAATTGTTTATAACGAATGAACTTCAGTTGGAGTAATGTTCTCACCTATTGTAAATGGTAGCTGGTGTAAGTAGCTTTAATTTATGTCCTTTGGTCATTGATGTAGCATGCCTGGAAGAGGCAGTAATCGTATTTGTTTATAATTTCATTAAACAAATTCAATTATCTCGGCTTCTACTGGGCCGATTTTCTTCAACGACATCTCAAATTTAAGCTCTCGGATCAAGGAACCATCGAATTTACTTTTACAAAGGACCTCGAGTATAGTTCCGATGCAATTCTCAAGCCAATTATTAAATTGTTTATGAAAATTAAATTGCGCATCCAGGGGATGTAACAAGTATCTTGTCGGGTAGCAGCATCCTTTACCTTCATTTTAAGCTGTCGATCATTGATCTAGCACCTTCAGAAGCCGAGATAATTGCAGTGACCCGGAGTGCATTTTTGCCAATTCTTCAATTATTAATAACTTTTGAACCAACAAAGCCATATGGTTCCAGCTGTAGGAGAAAGTAGCTATGGTTCCTAGCTTTAATTTAAGACAAGTCCGGTTAAAAAATACGCACTAGAAGCCGAGAAAAACGCAATTGTTTAAATTAACGATGTAATCCAGGATTTCGGTTTTGGCGGAGTGCGAAAGTGCGAAAAAGGCCGCAAACGCGAGATGGCGCAATTTGTGCCGTTATCGACATTTCGTTACCGACAAAACTTTAAAAAATTATTAGATCGACTCCTGGGTGTTGTTTTTTAATCAATGTGGTATCAAATGAAAGGGAATGGAATGAGCTACGCGACAAAAATTACCCCGTCGCTGTATGTATATGCAGTTGGCCGTAATAACAATTTGAATTGTTTAATTGTTTATAACGAATGAACTTCAGTTGGAGTAATGTTCTCACCTATTGTAAATGGTAGCTGGTGTAAGTAGCTTTAATTTATGTCCTTTGGTCATTGATGTAGCATGCCTGGAAGAGGCAGTAATCGTATTTGTTTATAATTTCATTAAACAGATTCAATTATCTCGGCTTCTACTGGGCCGATTATCTTCAACGACAGCTCAAATTTAAGCTCTCGGATCAAGGAACCATCGAATTTACTTTTACAAAGGACCTCGAGTATAGTTCCGATGCAATTCTCAAGCGAATTATTAAATTGTTTATGAAAATTAAATTGCGCATCCAGGGGATGTAACAAGTATCTTGTCGGGTAGCAGCATCCTTTACCTTCATTTTAAGCTGTCGATCATTGATCTAGCACCTTCAGAAGCCGAGATAATTGCAGTGACCCGGAGTGCATTTTTGCCAATTCTTCAATTATTAATAACTTTTGAACCAACAATGCCATATTGTTCAAGCTGTAGGAGGAGGTAGCTATGGTTACTAGCTTTAATTTAAGACAAGTCCGATTAAAAAATACGCACTAGAAGCCGAGAAAAACGCAATTGTTTAAATTAACGATGTAATCCAGGATTTCGGTTTTGGCGGAGTGCGAAAGTGCGAAAAAGGCCGCAAACGCGAGATGGCGCAATTTGTGCCGTTATCGACATTTCGTTACCGACAAAACATTAAAAAATTATTATCTCGACTCCTGGGTGTTGTTTTTTAATCAATGTGGTATCAAATGAAAGGGAATGGAATGAGCTACGCGACAAAAATTACCCCGTCGCTGTATGTATATGCAGTTGGCCGTAATAACAATTTGAATTGTTTAATTGTTTATAACGAATGAACTTCAGTTGGAGTAATGTTCTCACCTATTGTAAATGGTAGCTGGTGTAAGTAGCTTTAATTTATGTCCTTTGGTCATTGATGTATCATGCCTGGAAGAGGCAGTAATCGTATTTGTTTATAATTTCATTAAACAAATTCAATTATCTCGGCTTCTACTGGGCCGATTTTCTTCAACGACATCTCAAATTTAAGCTCTCGGATCAAGGAACCATCGAATTTACTTTTACAAAGGACCTCGAGTATAGTTCCGATGCAATTCTCAAGCCAATTATTAAATTGTTTATGAAAATTAAATTGCGCATCCAGGGGATGTAACAAGTATCTTGTCGGGTAGCAGCATCCTTTACCTTCATTTTAAGCTGTCGATCATTGATCTAGCACCTTCAGAAGCCGAGATAATTGCAGTGACCCGGAGTGCATTTTTGCCAATTCTTCAATTATTAATAACTTTTGAACCAACAAAGCCATATGGTTCCAGCTGTAGGAGGAAGTAGCTATGGTTCCTAGCTTTAATTTAAGACAAGTCCGGTTAAAAAATACGCACTAGAAGCCGAGAAAAACGCAATTGTTTAAATTAACGATGTAATCCAGGATTTCGGTTTTGGCGGAGTGCGAAAGTGCGAAAAAGGCCGCAAACGCGAGATGGCGCAATTTGTGCCGTTATCGACATTTCGTTACCGACAAAACTTTAAAAAATTATTAGATCGACTCCTGGGTGTTGTTTTTTAATCAATGTGGTATCAAATGAAAGGGAATGGAATGAGCTACGCGACAAAAATTACCCCGTCGCTGTATGTATATGCAGTTGGCCGTAATAACAATTTGAATTGTTTAATTGTTTATAACGAATGAACTTCAGTTGGAGTAATGTTCTCACCTATTGTAAATGGTAGCTGGTGTAAGTAGCTTTAATTTATGTCCTTTGGTCATTGATGTATCATGCCTGGAAGAGGCAGTAATCGTATTTGTTTATAATTTCATTAAACAAATTCAATTATCTCGGCTTCTACTGGGCCGATTTTCTTCAACGACATCTCAAATTTAAGCTCTCGGATCAAGGAACCATCGAATTTACTTTTACAAAGGACCTCGAGTATAGTTCCGATGCAATTCTCAAGCCAATTATTAAATTGTTTATGAAAATTAAATTGCGCATCCAGGGGATGTAACAAGTATCTTGTCGGGTAGCAGCATCCTTTACCTTCATTTTAAGCTGTCGATCATTGATCTAGCACCTTCAGAAGCCGAGATAATTGCAGTGACCCGGAGTGCATTTTTGCCAATTCTTCAATTATTAATAACTTTTGAACCAACAAAGCCATATGGTTCAAGCTGTAGGAGGAGGTAGCTATGGTTAATAGCTTTAATTTAAGACAAGTCCGGTTAAAAAATACGCACTAGAAGCCGAGAAAAACGCAATTGTTTAAATTAACGATGTAATCCAGGATTTCGGTTTTGGCGGAGTGCGAAAGTGCGAAAAAGGCCGCAAACGCGAGATGGCGCAATTTGTGCCGTTATCGACATTTCGTTACCGACAAAACTTTAAAAAATTATTATCTAGACTCCTGGGTGTTGTTTTTTAAACAATGCGGTATCAAATGAAAGGGAATGGAATGAGCTACGCGACAAAAATTACCCCGTCGCTGTATGTATATGCAGTTGGCCGTAATAACAATTTGAATTGTTTAATTGTTTATAACGAATGAACTTCAGTTGGAGTAATGTTCTCACCTATTGTAAATGGTAGCTGGTGTAAGTAGCTTTAATTTATGTCCTTTGGTCATTGATGTAGCATGCCTGGAAGAGGCAGTAATCGTATTTGTTTATAATTTCATTAAACAAATTCAATTATCTCGGCTTCTACTGGGCCGATTTTCTTCAACGACATCTCAAATTTAAGCTCTCGGATCAAGGAACCATCGAATTTACTTTTACAAAGGACCTCGAGTATAGTTCCGATGCAATTCTCAAGCCAATTATTAAATTGTTTATGAAAATTAAATTGCGCATCCAGGGGATGTAACAAGTATCTTGTCGGGTAGCAGCATCCTTTACCTTCATTTTAAGCTGTCGATCATTGATCTAGCACCTTCAGAAGCCGAGATAATTGCAGTGACCCGGAGTGCATTTTTGCCAATTCTTCAATTATTAATAACTTTTGAACCAACAATGCCATATTGTTCAAGCTGTAGGAGGAGGTAGCTATGGTTACTAGCTTTAATTTAAGACAAGTCCGATTAAAAAATACGCACTAGAAGCCGAGAAAAACGCAATTGTTTAAATTAACGATGTAATCCAGGATTTCGGTTTTGGCGGAGTGCGAAAGTGCGAAAAAGGCCGCAAACGCGAGATGGCGCAATTTGTGCCGTTATCGACATTTCGTTACCGACAAAACTTTAAAAAATTATTATCTCGACTCCTGGGTGTTGTTTTTTAATCAATGTGGTATCAAATGAAAGGGAATGGAATGAGCTACGCGACAAAAATTACCCCGTCGCTGTATGTATATGCAGTTGGCCGTAATAACAATTTGAATTGTTTAATTGTTTATAACGAATGAACTTCAGTTGGAGTAATGTTCTCACCTATTGTAAATGGTAGCTGGTGTAAGTAGCTTTAATTTATGTCCTTTGGTCATTGATGTAGCATGCCTGGAAGAGGCAGTAATCGTATTTGTTTATAATTTCATTAAACAAATTCAATTATCTCGGCTTCTACTGGGCCGATTTTCTTCAACGACATCTCAAATTTAAGCTCTCGGATCAAGGAACCATCGAATTTACTTTTACAAAGGACCTCGAGTATAGTTCCGATGCAATTCTCAAGCCAATTATTAAATTGTTTATGAAAATTAAATTGCGCATCCAGGGGATGTAACAAGTATCTTGTCGGGTAGCAGCATCCTTTACCTTCATTTTAAGCTGTCGATCATTGATCTAGCACCTTCAGAAGCCGAGATAATTGCAGTGACCCGGAGTGCATTTTTGCCAATTCTTCAATTATTAATAACTTTTGAACCAACAAAGCCATATGGTTCAAGCTGTAGGAGGAGGTAGCTATGGTTAATAGCTTTAATTTAAGACAAGTCCGGTTAAAAAATACGCACTAGAAGCCGAGAAAAACGCAATTGTTTAAATTAACGATGTAATCCAGGATTTCGGTTTTGGCGGAGTGCGAAAGTGCGAAAAAGGCCGCAAACGCGAGATGGCGCAATTTGTGCCGTTATCGACATTTCGTTACCGACAAAACTTTAAAAAATTATTATCTCGACTCCTGGGTGTTGTTTTTTAATCAATGTGGTATCAAATGAAAGGGAATGGAATGAGCTACGCGACAAAAATTACCCCGTCGCTGTATGTATATGCAGTTGGCCGTAATAACAATTTGAATTGTTTAATTGTTTATAACGAATGAACTTCAGTTCGAGTAATGTTCTCACCTATTGTAAATGGTAGCTGGTGTAAGTAGCTTTAATTTATGTCCTTTGGTCATTGATGTAGCATGCCTGGAAGAGGCAGTAATCGTATTTGTTTATAATTTCATTAAACAAATTCAATTATCTCGGCTTCTACTGGGCCGATTATCTTCAACGACATCTCAAATTTAAGCTCTCGGTTCAAGGAACCATCGAATTTACTTTTACAAAGGACCTCGAGTATAGTTCCGATGCAATTCTCAAGCGAATTATTAAATTGTTTATGAAAATTAAATTGCGCATCCAGGGGATGTAACAAGTATCTTGTCGGGTAGCAGCATCCTTTACCTTCATTTTAAGCTGTCGATCATTGATCTAGCACCTTCAGAAGCCGAGATAATTGCAGTGACCCGGAGTGCATTTTTGCCAATTCTTCAATTATTAATAACTTTTGAACCAACAATGCCATATTGTTCAAGCTGTAGGAGGAGGTAGCTATGGTTACTAGCTTTAATTTAAGACAAGTCCGATTAAAAAATACGCACTAGAAGCCGAGAAAAACGCAATTGTTTAAATTAACGATGTAATCCAGGATTTCGGTTTTGGCGGAGTGCGAAAGTGCGAAAAAGCCCGCAAACGCGAGATGGCGCAATTTGTGCCGTTATCGACATTTCGTTACCGACAAAACATTAAAAAATTATTATCTCGACTCCTGGGTGTTGTTTTTTAATCAATGTGGTATCAAATGAAAGGGAATGGAATGAGCTACGCGACAAAAATTACCCCGTCGCTGTATGTATATGCAGTTGGCCGTAATAACAATTTGAATTGTCTAATTGTTTATAACGAATGAACTTCAGTTGGAGTAATGTTCTCACCTATTGTAAATGGTAGCTGGTGTAAGTAGCTTTAATTTATGTCCTTTGGTCATTGATGTAGCATGCCTGGAAGAGGCAGTAATAGTATTTGTTTATAATTTCTTTAAACAAATTCAATTATCTCGGCTTCTACTGGGCCGAATTTGTTCAACGACATCTCAAATTGAAGCTCTCGGATCAAGGAACCATCGAATATACTTTTACAAAGGACCTCGAGTATAGTTCCGATGCAATTCTCAAGCGAATTATTAAATTGTTTATGAAAATTAAATTGCGCATCCAGGGGATGTAACAAGTATCTTGTCGGGTAGCAGCATCCTTTACCTTCATTTTAAGCTGTCGATCATTGATCTAGCACCTTCAGAAGCCGAGATAATTGCAGTGACCCGGAGTGCATTTTTGCCAATTCTTCAATTATTAATAACTTTTGAACCAACAAAGCCATATGGTTCCAGCTGTAGGAGGAAGTAGCTATGGTTCCTAGCTTTAATTTAAGACAAGTCCGGTTAAAAAATACGCACTAGAAGCCGAGAAAAACGCAATTGTTTAAATTAACGATGTAATCCAGGATTTCGGTTTTGGCGGAGTGCGAAAGTGCGAAAAAGGCCGCAAACGCGAGATGGCGCAATTTGTGCCGTTATTGACATTTCGTTACCGACAAAACTTTAAAAAATTATTATCTCGACTCCTGGGTGTTGTTTTTTAATCAATGTGGTATCAAATGAAAGGGAATGGAATGAGCTACGCGACAAAAATTACCCCGTCGCTGTATGTATATGCAGTTGGCCGTAATAACAATTTGAATTGTTTAATTGTTTATAACGAATGAACTTCAGCTGGAGTAATGTCCTCACCTATTGTAAATGGTAGCTGGTGTAAGTAGCTTTAATTTATGTCCTTTGGTCATTGATGTAGCATGCCTGGAAGAGGCAGTAATCGTATTTGTTTATAATTTCATTAAACAAATTCAATTATCTCGGCTTCTACTGGGCCGATTTTCTTCAACGACATCTCAAATTTAAGCTCCCGGATCAAGGAACCATCGAATTTACTTTTACAAAGGACCTCGAGTATAGTTCCGATGCAATTCTCAAGCGAATTATTAAATTGTTTATGAAAATTAAATTGCGCATCCAGGGGATGTAACAAGTATCTTGTCGGGTAGCAGCATCCTTTACCTTCATTTTAAGCTGTCGATCATTGATCTAGCACCTTCAGAAGCCGAGATAATTGCAGTGACCCGGAGTGCATTTTTGCCAATTCTTCAATTATTAATAACTTTTGAACCAACAATGCCATATTGTTCAAGCTGTAGGAGGAGGTAGCTATGGTTACTAGCTTTAATTTAAGACAAGTCCGATTAAAAAATACGCACTAGAAGCCGAGAAAAACGCAATTGTTTAAATTAACGATGTAATCCAGGATTTCGGTTTTGGCGGAGTGCGAAAGTGCGAAAAAGGCCGCAAACGCGAGATGGCGCAATTTGTGCCGTTATCGACATTTCGTTACCGACAAAACATTAAAAAATTATTATCTCGACTCCTGGGTGTTGTTTTTTAATCAATGTGGTATCAAATGAAAGGGAATGGAATGAGCTACGCGACAAAAATTACCCCGTCGCTGTATGTATATGCAGTTGGCCGTAATAACAATTTGAATTGTTTAATTGTTTATAACGAATGAACTTCAGCTGGAGTAATGTTCTCACCTATTGTAAATGGTAGCTGGTGTAAGTAGCTTTAATTTATGTCCTTTGGTCATTGATGTAGCATGCCTGGAAGAGGCAGTAATCGTATTTGTTTATAATTTCATTAAACAAATTCAATTATCTCGGCTTCTACTGGGCCGATTTTCTTCAACGACATCTCAAATTTAAGCTCTCGGATCAAGGAACCATCGAATTTACTTTTACAAAGGACCTCGAGTATAGTTCCGATGCAATTCTCAAGCCAATTATTAAATTGTTTATGAAAATTAAATTGCGCATCCAGGGGATGTAACAAGTATCTTGTCGGGTAGCAGCATCCTTTACCTTCATTTTAAGCTGTCGATCATTGATCTAGCACCTTCAGAAGCCGAGATAATTGCAGTGACCCGGAGTGCATTTTTGCCAATTCTTCAATTATTAATAACTTTTGAACCAACAAAGCCATATGGTTCCAGCTGTAGGAGGAAGTAGCTATGGTTCCTAGCTTTAATTTAAGACAAGTCCGGTTAAAAAATACGCACTAGAAGCCGAGAAAAACGCAATTGTATAAATTAACGATGTAATCCAGGATTTCGGTTTTGGCGGAGTGCGAAAGTGCGAAAAAGGCCGCAAACGCGAGATGGCGCAATTTGTGCCGTTATCGACATTTCGTTACCGACAAAACTTTAAAAAATTATTATCTCGACTCCTGGGTGTTATTTTTTAATCAATGTGGTATCAAATGAAAGGGAATGGAATGAGCTACGCGACAAAAATTACCCCGTCGCTGTATGTATATGCAGTTGGCCGTAATAACAATTTGAATTGTTTAATTGTTTATAACGAATGAACTTCAGTTCGAGTAATGTTCTCACCTATTGTAAATGGTAGCTGGTGTAAGTAGCTTTAATTTATGTCCTTTGGTCATTGATGTAGCATGCCTGGAAGAGGCAGTAATCGTATTTGTTTATAATTTCATTAAACAAATTCAATTATCTCGGCTTCTACTGGGCCGATTATCTTCAACGACATCTCAAATTTAAGCTCTCGGATCAAGGAACCATCGAATTTACTTTTACAAAGGACCTCGAGTATAGTTCCGATGCAATTCTCAAGCGAATTATTAAATTGTTTATGAAAATTAAATTGCGCATCCAGGGGATGTAACAAGTATCTTGTCGGGTAGCAGCATCCTTTACCTTCATTTTAAGCTGTCGATCATTGATCTAGCACCTTCAGAAGCCGAGATAATTGCAGTGACCCGGAGTGCATTTTTGCCAATTCTTCAATTATTAATAACTTTTGAACCAACAAAGCCATATGGTTCCAGCTGTAGGAGGAAGTAGCTATGGTTCCTAGCTTTAATTTAAGACAAGTCCGGTTAAAAAATACGCACTAGAAGCCGAGAAAAACGCAATTGTTTAAATTAACGATGTAATCCAGGATTTCGGTTTTGGCGGAGTGCGAAAGTGCGAAAAAGGCCGCAAACGCGAGATGGCGCAATTTGTGCCGTTATCGACATTTCGTTACCGACAAAACTTTAAAAAATTATTATCTCGACTCCTGGGTGTTGTTTTTTAATCAATGTGGTATCAAATGAAAGGGAATGGAATGAGCTACGCGACAAAAATTACCCCGTCGCTGTATGTATATGCAGTTGGCCGTAATAACAATTTGAATTGTTTAATTGTTTATAACGAATGAACTTCAGCTGGAGTAATGTCCTCACCTATTGTAAATGGTAGCTGGTGTAAGTAGCTTTAATTTATGTCCTTTGGTCATTGATGTAGCATGCCTGGAAGAGGCAGTAATCGTATTTGTTTATAATTTCATTAAACAAATTCAATTATCTCGGCTTCTACTGGGCCGATTTTCTTCAACGACATCTCAAATTTAAGCTCTCGGATCAAGGAACCATCGAATTTACTTTTACAAAGGACCTCGAGTATAGTTCCGATGCAATTCTCAAGCCAATTATTAAATTGTTTATGAAAATTAAATTGCGCATCCAGGGGATGTAACAAGTATCTTGTCGGGTAGCAGCATCCTTTACCTTCATTTTAAGCTGTCGATCATTGATCTAGCACCTTCAGAAGCCGAGATAATTGCAGTGACCCGGAGTGCATTTTTGCCAATTCTTCAATTATTAATAACTTTTGAACCAACAAAGCCATATGGTTCCAGCTGTAGGAGGAAGTAGCTATGGTTCCTAGCTTTAATTTAAGACAAGTCCGGTTCAAAAATACGCACTAGAAGCCGAGAAAAACGCAATTGTATAAATTAACGATGTAATCCAGGATTTCGGTTTTGGCGGAGTGCGAAAGTGCGAAAAAGGCCGCAAACGCGAGATGGCGCAATTTGTGCCGTTATCGACATTTCGTTACCGACAAAACTTTAAAAAATTATTATCTCGACTCCTGGGTGTTGTTTTTTAATCAATGTGGTATCAAATGAAAGGGAATGGAATGAGCTACGCGACAAAAATTACCCCGTCGCTGTATGTATATGCAGTTGGCCGTAATAACAATTTGAATTGTTTAATTGTTTATAACGAATGAACTTCAGTTGGAGTAATGTTCTCACCTATTGTAAATGGTAGCTGGTGTAAGTAGCTTTAATTTATGTCCTTTGGTCATTGATGTATCATGCCTGGAAGAGGCAGTAATCGTATTTGTTTATAATTTCATTAAACAAATTCAATTATCTCGGCTTCTACTGGGCCGATTTTCTTCAACGACATCTCAAATTTAAGCTCTCGGATCAAGGAACCATCGAATTTACTTTTACAAAGGACCTCGAGTATAGTTCCGATGCAATTCTCAAGCCAATTATTAAATTGTTTATGAAAATTAAATTGCGCATCCAGGGGATGTAACAAGTATCTTGTCGGGTAGCAGCATCCTTTACCTTCATTTTAAGCTGTCGATCATTGATCTAGCACCTTCAGAAGCCGAGATAATTGCAGTGACCCGGAGTGCATTTTTGCCAATTCTTCAATTATTAATAACTTTTGACCCAACAAAGCCATATGGTTCCAGCTGTAGGAGGAAGTAGCTATGGTTCCTAGCTTTAATTTAAGACAAGTCCGGTTAAAAAATACGCACTAGAAGCCGAGAAAAACGCAATTGTTTAAATTAACGATGTAATCCAGGATTTCGGTTTTGGCGGAGTGCGAAAGTGCGAAAAAGGCCGCAAACGCGAGATGGCGCAATTTGTGCCGTTATCGACATTTCGTTACCGACAAAACTTTAAAAAATTATTATCTAGACTCCTGGGTGTTGTTTTTTAATCAATGCGGTATCAAATGAAAGGGAATGGAATGAGCTACGCGACAAAAATTACCCCGTCGCTGTATGTATATGCAGTTGGCCGTAATAACAATTTGAATTGTTTAATTGTTTATAACGAATGAACTTCAGTTGGAGTAATGTTCTCACCTATTGTAAATGGTAGCTGGTGTAAGTAGCTTTAATTTATGTCCTTTGGTCATTGATGTAGCATGCCTGGAAGAGGCAGTAATCGTATTTGTTTATAATTTCATTAAACAAATTCAATTATCTCGGCTTCTACTGGGCCGATTTTCTTCAACGACATCTCAAATTGAAGCTCTCGGTTCAAGGAACCGCGGAATTTACTTTTACAAAGGACCTCGAGTATAGTTCCGATGCAATTCTCAAGCGAATTATTAAATTGTTTATGAAAATTAAATTGCGCATCCAGGGGATGTAACAAGTATCTTGTCGGGTAGCAGCATCCTTTACGTTTATTTTAAGCTGTCGATCACTGATCTAGCGCCTTCAGAAGCCGAGATAATTGCAGTGACCCGGAGTGCATTTTTGCCAATTCTTCAATTATTAATAACTTTTGAACCAACAATGCCATATTGTTCAAGCTGTAGGAGGAGGTAGCTATGGTCACTAGCTTTAATTTAAGACAAGTCCGATTAAAAAATACGCACTAGAAGCCGAGAAAAACGCAATTGTTTAAATTAACGATGTAATCCAGGATTTCGGTTTTGGCGGAGTGCGAAAGTGCGAAAAAGGCCGCAAACGCGAGATGGCGCAATTTGTGCCGTTATCGACATTTCGTTACCGACAAAACTTTAAAAAATTATTAGATCGACTCCTGGGTGTTGTTTTTTAATCAATGTGGTATCAACTGAAAGGGAATGGAATGAGCTACGCGACAAAAATTACCCCGTCGCTGTATGTATATGCAGTTGGCCGTAATAACAATTTGAATTGTTTAATTGTTTATAACGAATGAACTTCAGTTGGAGTAATGTTCTCACCTATTGTAAATGGTAGCTGGTGTAAGTAGCTTTAATTTATGTCCTTTGGTCATTGATGTAGCATGCCTGGAAGAGGCAGTAATCGTATTTGTTTATAATTTCATTAAACAAATTCAATTATCTCGGCTTCTACTGGGCCGAATTTGTTCAACGACATCTCAAATTGAAGCTCTCGGATCAAGGAACCATCGAATATACTTTTACAAAGGACCTCGAGTATAGTTCCGATGCAATTCTCAAGCCAATTATTAAATTGTTTATGAAAATTAAATTGCGCATCCAGGGGATGTAACAAGTATCTTGTCGGGTAGCAGCATCCTTTACCTTCATTTTAAGCTGTCGATCATTGATCTAGCACCTTCAGAAGCCGAGATAATTGCAGTGACCCGGAGTGCATTTTTGCCAATTCTTCAATTATTAATAACTTTTGAACCAACAAAGCCATATGGTTCCAGCTGTAGGAGGAAGTAGCTATGGTTCCTAGCTTTAATTTAAGACAAGTCCGGTTAAAAAATACGCACTAGAAGCCGAGAAAAACGCAATTGTTTAAATTAACGATGTAATCCAGGATTTCGGTTTTGGCGGAGTGCGAAAGTGCGAAAAAGGCCGCAAACGCGAGATGGCGCAATTTGTGCCGTTATCGACATTTCGTTACCGACAAAACTTTAAAAAATTATTATCTCGACTCCTGGGTGTTGTTTTTTAATCAATGTGGTATCAAATGAAAGGGAATGGAATGAGCTACGCGACAAAAATTACCCCGTCGCTGTATGTATATGCAGTTGGCCGTAATAACAATTTGAATTGTTTAATTGTTTATAACGAATGAACTTCAGCTGGAGTAATGTCCTCACCTATTGTAAATGGTAGCTGGTGTAAGTAGCTTTAATTTATGTCCTTTGGTCATTGATGTAGCATGCCTGGAAGAGGCAGTAATCGTATTTGTTTATAATTTCATTAAACAAATTCAATTATCTCGGCTTCTACTGGGCCGATTTTCTTCAACGACATCTCAAATTTAAGCTCTCGGATCAAGGAACCATCGAATTTACTTTTACAAAGGACCTCGAGTATAGTTCCGATGCAATTCTCAAGCGAATTATTAAATTGTTTATGAAAATTAAATTGCGCATCCAGGGGATGTAACAAGTATCTTGTCGGGTAGCAGCATCCTTTACCTTCATTTTAAGCTGTCGATCATTGATCTAGCACCTTCAGAAGCCGAGATAATTGCAGTGACCCGGAGTGCATTTTTGCCAATTCTTCAATTATTAATAACTTTTGAACCAACAAAGCCATATGGTTCCAGCTGTAGGAGGAAGTAGCTATGGTTCCTAGCTTTAATTTAAGACAAGTCCGGTTCAAAAATACGCACTAGAAGCCGAGAAAAACGCAATTGTATAAATTAACGATGTAATCCAGGATTTCGGTTTTGGCGGAGTGCGAAAGTGCGAAAAAGGCCGCAAACGCGAGATGGCGCAATTTGTGCCGTTATCGACATTTCGTTACCGACAAAACTTTAAAAAATTATTATCTCGACTCCTGGGTGTTGTTTTTTAATCAATGTGGTATCAAATGAAAGGGAATGGAATGAGCTACGCGACAAAAATTACCCCGTCGCTGTATGTATATGCAGTTGGCCGTAATAACAATTTGAATTGTTTAATTGTTTATAACGAATGAACTTCAGTTGGAGTAATGTTCTCACCTATTGTAAATGGTAGCTGGTGTAAGTAGCTTTAATTTATGTCCTTTGGTCATTGATGTAGCATGCCTGGAAGAGGCAGTAATCGTATTTGTTTATAATTTCATTAAACAAATTCAATTATCTCGGCTTCTACTGGGCCGAATTTGTTCAACGACATCTCAAATTGAAGCTCTCGGATCAAGGAACCATCGAATATACTTTTACAAAGGACCTCGAGTATAGTTCCGATGCAATTCTCAAGCCAATTATTAAATTGTTTATGAAAATTAAATTGCGCATCCAGGGGATGTAACAAGTATCTTGTCGGGTAGCAGCATCCTTTACCTTCATTTTAAGCTGTCGATCATTGATCTAGCACCTTCAGAAGCCGAGATAATTGCAGTGACCCGGAGTGCATTTTTGCCAATTCTTCAATTATTAATAACTTTTGAACCAACAAAGCCATATGGTTCCAGCTGTAGGAGGAAGTAGCTATGGTTCCTAGCTTTAATTTAAGACAAGTCCGGTTAAAAAATACGCACTAGAAGCCGAGAAAAACGCAATTGTTTAAATTAACGATGTAATCCAGGATTTCGGTTTTGGCGGAGTGCGAAAAAGGCCGCAAACGCGAGATGGCGCAATTTGTGCCGTTATCGACATTTCGTTACCGACAAAACTTTAAAAAATTATTATCTCGACTCCTGGGTGTTGTTTTTTAATCAATGTGGTATCAAATGAAAGGGAATGGAATGAGCTACGCGACAAAAATTACCCCGTCGCTGTATGTATATGCAGTTGGCCGTAATAACAATTTGAATTGTTTAATTGTTTATAACGAATGAACTTCAGCTGGAGTAATGTCCTCACCTATTGTAAATGGTAGCTGGTGTAAGTAGCTTTAATTTATGTCCTTTGGTCATTGATGTAGCATGCCTGGAAGAGGCAGTAATCGTATTTGTTTATAATTTCATTAAACAAATTCAATTATCTCGGCTTCTACTGGGCCGATTTTCTTCAACGACATCTCAAATTTAAGCTCTCGGATCAAGGAACCATCGAATTTACTTTTACAAAGGACCTCGAGTATAGTTCCGATGCAATTCTCAAGCGAATTATTAAATTGTTTATGAAAATTAAATTGCGCATCCAGGGGATGTAACAAGTATCTTGTCGGGTAGCAGCATCCTTTACCTTCATTTTAAGCTGTCGATCATTGATCTAGCACCTTCAGAAGCCGAGATAATTGCAGTGACCCGGAGTGCATTTTTGCCAATTCTTCAATTATTAATAACTTTTGAACCAACAAAGCCATATGGTTCCAGCTGTAGGAGGAAGTAGCTATGGTTCCTAGCTTTAATTTAAGACAAGTCCGGTTAAAAAATACGCACTAGAAGCCGAGAAAAACGCAATTGTTTAAATTAACGATGTAATCCAGGATTTCGGTTTTGGCGGAGTGCGAAAGTGCGAAAAAGGCCGCAAACGCGAGATGGCGCAATTTGTGCCGTTATCGACATTTCGTTACCGACAAAACTTTAAAAAATTATTATCTCGACTCCTGGGTGTTGTTTTTTAATCAATGTGGTATCAAATGAAAGGGAATGGAATGAGCTACGCGACAAAAATTACCCCGTCGCTGTATGTATATGCAGTTGGCCGTAATAACAATTTGAATTGTTTAATTGTTTATAACGAATGAACTTCAGCTGGAGTAATGTCCTCACCTATTGTAAATGGTAGCTGGTGTAAGTAGCTTTAATTTATGTCCTTTGGTCATTGATGTAGCATGCCTGGAAGAGGCAGTAATCGTATTTGTTTATAATTTCATTAAACAAATTCAATTATCTCGGCTTCTACTGGGCCGATTTTCTTCAACGACATCTCAAATTTAAGCTCTCGGATCAAGGAACCATCGAATTTACTTTTACAAAGGACCTCGAGTATAGTTCCGATGCAATTCTCAAGCCAATTATTAAATTGTTTATGAAAATTAAATTGCGCATCCAGGGGATGTAACAAGTATCTTGTCGGGTAGCAGCATCCTTTACCTTCATTTTAAGCTGTCGATCATTGATCTAGCACCTTCAGAAGCCGAGATAATTGCAGTGACCCGGAGTGCATTTTTGCCAATTCTTCAATTATTAATAACTTTTGAACCAACAAAGCCATATGGTTCCAGCTGTAGGAGGAAGTAGCTATGGTTCCTAGCTTTAATTTAAGACAAGTCCGGTTCAAAAATACGCACTAGAAGCCGAGAAAAACGCAATTGTATAAATTAACGATGTAATCCAGGATTTCGGTTTTGGCGGAGTGCGAAAGTGCGAAAAAGGCCGCAAACGCGAGATGGCGCAATTTGTGCCGTTATCGACATTTCGTTACCGACAAAACTTTAAAAAATTATTATCTCGACTCCTGGGTGTTGTTTTTTAATCAATGTGGTATCAAATGAAAGGGAATGGAATGAGCTACGCGACAAAAATTACCCCGTCGCTGTATGTATATGCAGTTGGCCGTAATAACAATTTGAATTGTTTAATTGTTTATAACGAATGAACTTCAGTTGGAGTAATGTTCTCACCTATTGTAAATGGTAGCTGGTGTAAGTAGCTTTAATTTATGTCCTTTGGTCATTGATGTATCATGCCTGGAAGAGGCAGTAATCGTATTTGTTTATAATTTCATTAAACAAATTCAATTATCTCGGCTTCTACTGGGCCGATTTTCTTCAACGACATCTCAAATTTAAGCTCTCGGATCAAGGAACCATCGAATTTACTTTTACAAAGGACCTCGAGTATAGTTCCGATGCAATTCTCAAGCCAATTATTAAATTGTTTATGAAAATTAAATTGCGCATCCAGGGGATGTAACAAGTATCTTGTCGGGTAGCAGCATCCTTTACCTTCATTATAAGCTGTCGATCATTGATCTAGCACCTTCAGAAGCCGAGATAATTGCAGTGACCCGGAGTGCATTTTTGCCAATTCTTCAATTATTAATAACTTTTGACCCAACAAAGCCATATGGTTCCAGCTGTAGGAGGAAGTAGCTATGGTTCCTAGCTTTAATTTAAGACAAGTCCGGTTAAAAAATACGCACTAGAAGCCGAGAAAAACGCAATTGTTTAAATTAACGATGTAATCCAGGATTTCGGTTTTGGCGGAGTGCGAAAGTGCGAAAAAGGCCGCAAACGCGAGATGGCGCAATTTGTGCCGTTATCGACATTTCGTTACCGACAAAACTTTAAAAAATTATTATCTAGACTCCTGGGTGTTGTTTTTTAATCAATGCGGTATCAAATGAAAGGGAATGGAATGAGCTACGCGACAAAAATTACCCCGTCGCTGTATGTATATGCAGTTGGCCGTAATAACAATTTGAATTGTTTAATTGTTTATAACGAATGAACTTCAGTTGGAGTAATGTTCTCACCTATTGTAAATGGTAGCTGGTGTAAGTAGCTTTAATTTATGTCCTTTGGTCATTGATGTAGCATGCCTGGAAGAGGCAGTAATCGTATTTGTTTATAATTTCATTAAACAAATTCAATTATCTCGGCTTCTACTGGGCCGATTTTCTTCAACGACATCTCAAATTGAAGCTCTCGGTTCAAGGAACCGCGGAATTTACTTTTACAAAGGACCTCGAGTATAGTTCCGATGCAATTCTCAAGCGAATTATTAAATTGTTTATGAAAATTAAATTGCGCATCCAGGGGATGTAACAAGTATCTTGTCGGGTAGCAGCATCCTTTACGTTTATTTTAAGCTGTCGATCACTGATCTAGCGCCTTCAGAAGCCGAGATAATTGCAGTGACCCGGAGTGCATTTTTGCCAATTCTTCAATTATTAATAACTTTTGAACCAACAAAGCCATATGGTTCCAGCTGTAGGAGGAAGTAGCTATGGTTCCTAGCTTTAATTTAAGACAAGTCCGGTTAAAAAATACGCACTAGAAGCCGAGAAAAACGCAATTGTTTAAATTAACGATGTAATCCAGGATTTCGGTTTTGGCGGAGTGCGAAAGTGCGAAAAAGGCCGCAAACGCGAGATGGCGCAATTTGTGCCGTTATCGACATTTCGTTACCGACAAAACTTTAAAAAATTATTATCTCGACTCCTGGGTGTTGTTTTTTAATCAATGTGGTATCAAATGAAAGGGAATGGAATGAGCTACGCGACAAAAATTACCCCGTCGCTGTATGTATATGCAGTTGGCCGTAATAACAATTTGAATTGTTTAATTGTTTATAACGAATGAACTTCAGCTGGAGTAATGTCCTCACCTATTGTAAATGGTAGCTGGTGTAAGTAGCTTTAATTTATGTCCTTTGGTCATTGATGTAGCATGCCTGGAAGAGGCAGTAATCGTATTTGTTTATAATTTCATTAAACAAATTCAATTATCTCGGCTTCTACTGGGCCGATTTTCTTCAACGACATCTCAAATTTAAGCTCTCGGATCAAGGAACCATCGAATTTACTTTTACAAAGGACCTCGAGTATAGTTCCGATGCAATTCTCAAGCCAATTATTAAATTGTTTATGAAAATTAAATTGCGCATCCAGGGGATGTAACAAGTATCTTGTCGGGTAGCAGCATCCTTTACCTTCATTTTAAGCTGTCGATCATTGATCTAGCACCTTCAGAAGCCGAGATAATTGCAGTGACCCGGAGTGCATTTTTGCCAATTCTTCAATTATTAATAACTTTTGAACCAACAAAGCCATATGGTTCCAGCTGTAGGAGGAAGTAGCTATGGTTCCTAGCTTTAATTTAAGACAAGTCCGGTTCAAAAATACGCACTAGAAGCCGAGAAAAACGCAATTGTATAAATTAACGATGTAATCCAGGATTTCGGTTTTGGCGGAGTGCGAAAGTGCGAAAAAGGCCGCAAACGCGAGATGGCGCAATTTGTGCCGTTATCGACATTTCGTTACCGACAAAACTTTAAAAAATTATTATCTCGACTCCTGGGTGTTGTTTTTTAATCAATGTGGTATCAAATGAAAGGGAATGGAATGAGCTACGCGACAAAAATTACCCCGTCGCTGTATGTATATGCAGTTGGCCGTAATAACAATTTGAATTGTTTAATTGTTTATAACGAATGAACTTCAGTTGGAGTAATGTTCTCACCTATTGTAAATGGTAGCTGGTGTAAGTAGCTTTAATTTATGTCCTTTGGTCATTGATGTAGCATGCCTGGAAGAGGCAGTAATCGTATTTGTTTATAATTTCATTAAACAAATTCAATTATCTCGGCTTCTACTGGGCCGAATTTGTTCAACGACATCTCAAATTGAAGCTCTCGGATCAAGGAACCATCGAATATACTTTTACAAAGGACCTCGAGTATAGTTCCGATGCAATTCTCAAGCCAATTATTAAATTGTTTATGAAAATTAAATTGCGCATCCAGGGGATGTAACAAGTATCTTGTCGGGTAGCAGCATCCTTTACCTTCATTTTAAGCTGTCGATCATTGATCTAGCACCTTCAGAAGCCGAGATAATTGCAGTGACCCGGAGTGCATTTTTGCCAATTCTTCAATTATTAATAACTTTTGAACCAACAAAGCCATATGGTTCCAGCTGTAGGAGGAAGTAGCTATGGTTCCTAGCTTTAATTTAAGACAAGTCCGGTTAAAAAATACGCACTAGAAGCCGAGAAAAACGCAATTGTTTAAATTAACGATGTAATCCAGGATTTCGGTTTTGGCGGAGTGCGAAAAAGGCCGCAAACGCGAGATGGCGCAATTTGTGCCGTTATCGACATTTCGTTACCGACAAAACTTTAAAAAATTATTATCTCGACTCCTGGGTGTTGTTTTTTAATCAATGTGGTATCAAATGAAAGGGAATGGAATGAGCTACGCGACAAAAATTACCCCGTCGCTGTATGTATATGCAGTTGGCCGTAATAACAATTTGAATTGTTTAATTGTTTATAACGAATGAACTTCAGCTGGAGTAATGTCCTCACCTATTGTAAATGGTAGCTGGTGTAAGTAGCTTTAATTTATGTCCTTTGGTCATTGATGTAGCATGCCTGGAAGAGGCAGTAATCGTATTTGTTTATAATTTCATTAAACAAATTCAATTATCTCGGCTTCTACTGGGCCGATTTTCTTCAACGACATCTCAAATTTAAGCTCTCGGATCAAGGAACCATCGAATTTACTTTTACAAAGGACCTCGAGTATAGTTCCGATGCAATTCTCAAGCGAATTATTAAATTGTTTATGAAAATTAAATTGCGCATCCAGGGGATGTAACAAGTATCTTGTCGGGTAGCAGCATCCTTTACCTTCATTTTAAGCTGTCGATCATTGATCTAGCACCTTCAGAAGCCGAGATAATTGCAGTGACCCGGAGTGCATTTTTGCCAATTCTTCAATTATTAATAACTTTTGAACCAACAAAGCCATATGGTTCCAGCTGTAGGAGGAAGTAGCTATGGTTCCTAGCTTTAATTTAAGACAAGTCCGGTTAAAAAATACGCACTAGAAGCCGAGAAAAACGCAATTGTTTAAATTAACGATGTAATCCAGGATTTCGGTTTTGGCGGAGTGCGAAAGTGCGAAAAAGGCCGCAAACGCGAGATGGCGCAATTTGTGCCGTTATCGACATTTCGTTACCGACAAAACTTTAAAAAATTATTATCTCGACTCCTGGGTGTTGTTTTTTAATCAATGTGGTATCAAATGAAAGGGAATGGAATGAGCTACGCGACAAAAATTACCCCGTCGCTGTATGTATATGCAGTTGGCCGTAATAACAATTTGAATTGTTTAATTGTTTATAACGAATGAACTTCAGCTGGAGTAATGTCCTCACCTATTGTAAATGGTAGCTGGTGTAAGTAGCTTTAATTTATGTCCTTTGGTCATTGATGTAGCATGCCTGGAAGAGGCAGTAATCGTATTTGTTTATAATTTCATTAAACAAATTCAATTATCTCGGCTTCTACTGGGCCGATTTTCTTCAACGACATCTCAAATTTAAGCTCTCGGATCAAGGAACCATCGAATTTACTTTTACAAAGGACCTCGAGTATAGTTCCGATGCAATTCTCAAGCCAATTATTAAATTGTTTATGAAAATTAAATTGCGCATCCAGGGGATGTAACAAGTATCTTGTCGGGTAGCAGCATCCTTTACCTTCATTTTAAGCTGTCGATCATTGATCTAGCACCTTCAGAAGCCGAGATAATTGCAGTGACCCGGAGTGCATTTTTGCCAATTCTTCAATTATTAATAACTTTTGAACCAACAAAGCCATATGGTTCCAGCTGTAGGAGGAAGTAGCTATGGTTCCTAGCTTTAATTTAAGACAAGTCCGGTTCAAAAATACGCACTAGAAGCCGAGAAAAACGCAATTGTATAAATTAACGATGTAATCCAGGATTTCGGTTTTGGCGGAGTGCGAAAGTGCGAAAAAGGCCGCAAACGCGAGATGGCGCAATTTGTGCCGTTATCGACATTTCGTTACCGACAAAACTTTAAAAAATTATTATCTCGACTCCTGGGTGTTGTTTTTTAATCAATGTGGTATCAAATGAAAGGGAATGGAATGAGCTACGCGACAAAAATTACCCCGTCGCTGTATGTATATGCAGTTGGCCGTAATAACAATTTGAATTGTTTAATTGTTTATAACGAATGAACTTCAGTTGGAGTAATGTTCTCACCTATTGTAAATGGTAGCTGGTGTAAGTAGCTTTAATTTATGTCCTTTGGTCATTGATGTATCATGCCTGGAAGAGGCAGTAATCGTATTTGTTTATAATTTCATTAAACAAATTCAATTATCTCGGCTTCTACTGGGCCGATTTTCTTCAACGACATCTCAAATTTAAGCTCTCGGATCAAGGAACCATCGAATTTACTTTTACAAAGGACCTCGAGTATAGTTCCGATGCAATTCTCAAGCCAATTATTAAATTGTTTATGAAAATTAAATTGCGCATCCAGGGGATGTAACAAGTATCTTGTCGGGTAGCAGCATCCTTTACCTTCATTTTAAGCTGTCGATCATTGATCTAGCACCTTCAGAAGCCGAGATAATTGCAGTGACCCGGAGTGCATTTTTGCCAATTCTTCAATTATTAATAACTTTTGACCCAACAAAGCCATATGGTTCCAGCTGTAGGAGGAAGTAGCTATGGTTCCTAGCTTTAATTTAAGACAAGTCCGGTTAAAAAATACGCACTAGAAGCCGAGAAAAACGCAATTGTTTAAATTAACGATGTAATCCAGGATTTCGGTTTTGGCGGAGTGCGAAAGTGCGAAAAAGGCCGCAAACGCGAGATGGCGCAATTTGTGCCGTTATCGACATTTCGTTACCGACAAAACTTTAAAAAATTATTATCTAGACTCCTGGGTGTTGTTTTTTAATCAATGCGGTATCAAATGAAAGGGAATGGAATGAGCTACGCGACAAAAATTACCCCGTCGCTGTATGTATATGCAGTTGGCCGTAATAACAATTTGAATTGTTTAATTGTTTATAACGAATGAACTTCAGTTGGAGTAATGTTCTCACCTATTGTAAATGGTAGCTGGTGTAAGTAGCTTTAATTTATGTCCTTTGGTCATTGATGTAGCATGCCTGGAAGAGGCAGTAATCGTATTTGTTTATAATTTCATTAAACAAATTCAATTATCTCGGCTTCTACTGGGCCGATTTTCTTCAACGACATCTCAAATTGAAGCTCTCGGTTCAAGGAACCGCGGAATTTACTTTTACAAAGGACCTCGAGTATAGTTCCGATGCAATTCTCAAGCCAATTATTAAATTGTTTATGAAAATTAAATTGCGCATCCAGGGGATGTAACAAGTATCTTGTCGGGTAGCAGCATCCTTTACCTTTATTTTAAGCTGTCGATCATTGATCGAGCGCCTTCAGAGGCCGAGATAATTGCAGTGACCCGGAGTGCATTTTTGCCAATTTTTCAATTATTAATAACTTTTGAACCAACAAAGCCATATGGTTCAAGCTGTAGGAGGAGGTAGCTATGGTCACTAGCTTTAATTTAAGACAAGTCCGATTAAAAAATACGCACTAGAAGCCGAGAAAAACGCAATTGTTTAAATTAACGATGTAATCCAGGATTTCGGTTTTGGCGGAGTGCGAAAGTGCGAAAAAGGCCGCAAACGCGAGATGGCGCAATTTGTGCCGTTATCGACATTTCGTTACCGACAAAACTTTAAAAAATTATTAGATCGACTCCTGGGTGTTGTTTTTTAATCAATGTGGTATCAACTGAAAGGGAATGGAATGAGCTACGCGACAAAAATTACCCCGTCGCTGTATGTATATGCAGTTGGCCGTAATAACAATTTGAATTGTTTAATTGTTTATAACGAATGAACTTCAGTTGGAGTAATGTTCTCACCTATTGTAAATGGTAGCTGGTGTAAGTAGCTTTAATTTATGTCCTTTGGTCATTGATGTAGCATGCCTGGAAGAGGCAGTAATCGTATTTGTTTATAATTTCATTAAACAAATTCAATTATCTCGGCTTCTACTGGGCCGAATTTGTTCAACGACATCTCAAATTGAAGCTCTCGGATCAAGGAACCATCGAATATACTTTTACAAAGGACCTCGAGTATAGTTCCGATGCAATTCTCAAGCGAATTATTAAATTGTTTATGAAAATTAAATTGCGCATGCAGGGGATGTAACAAGTATCTTGTCGGGTAGCAGCATCCTTTACCTTTATTTTAAGCTGTCGATCATTGATCGAGCGCCTTCAGAGGCCGAGATAATTGCAGTGACCCGGAGTGCATTTTTGCCAATTTTTCAATTATTAATAACTTTTGAACCAACAAAGCCATATGGTTCAAGCTGTAGGAGGAGGTAGCTATGGTTAATAGCTTTAATTTAAGACAAGTCCGGTTAAAAAATACGCACTAGAAGCCGAGAAAAACGCAATTGTTTAAATTAGACGATGTAATCCAGGATTTCGGTTTTGGCGGAGTGCGAAAGTGCGAAAAAGGCCGCAAACGCGAGATGGCGCAATTTGTGCCGTTATCGACATTTCGTTACCGACAAAACTTTAAAAAATTATTATCTAGACTCCTGGGTGTTGTTTTTTAATCAATGCGGTATCAAATGAAAGGGAATGGAATGAGCTACGCGACAAAAATTACCCCGTCGCTGTATGTATATGCAGTTGGCCGTAATAACAATTTGAATTGTTTAATTGTTTATAACGAATGAACTTCAGTTGGAGTAATGTTCTCACCTATTGTAAATGGTAGCTGGTGTAAGTAGCTTTAATTTATGTCCTTTGGTCATTGATGTAGCATGCCTGGAAGAGGCAGTAATCGTATTTGTTTATAATTTCATTAAACAAATTCAATTATCTCGGCTTCTACTGGGCCGATTTTCTTCAACGACATCTCAAATTGAAGCTCTCGGATCAAGGAACCGCGGAATTTACTTTTACAAAGGACCTCGAGTATAGTTCCGATGCAATTCTCAAGCGAATTATTAAATTGTTTATGAAAATTAAATTGCGCATCCAGGGGATGTAACAAGTATCTTGTCGGGTAGCAGCATCCTTTACGTTTATTTTAAGCTGTCGATCACTGATCTAGCGCCTTCAGAAGCCGAGATAATTGCAGTGACCCGGAGTGCATTTTTGCCAATTCTTCAATTATTAATAACTTTTGAACCAACAATGCCATATTGTTCAAGCTGTAGGAGGAGGTAGCTATGGTCACTAGCTTTAATTTAAGACAAGTCCGATTAAAAAATACGCACTAGAAGCCGAGAAAAACGCAATTGTTTAAATTAACGATGTAATCCAGGATTTCGGTTTTGGCGGAGTGCGAAAGTGCGAAAAAGGCCGCAAACGCGAGATGGCGCAATTTGTGCCGTTATCGACATTTCGTTACCGACAAAACTTTAAAAAATTATTAGATCGACTCCTGGGTGTTGTTTTTTAATCAATGTGGTATCAACTGAAAGGGAATGGAATGAGCTACGCGACAAAAATTACCCCGTCGCTGTATGTATATGCAGTTGGCCGTAATAACAATTTGAATTGTTTAATTGTTTATAACGAATGAACTTCAGTTGGAGTAATGTTCTCACCTATTGTAAATGGTAGCTGGTGTAAGTAGCTTTAATTTATGTCCTTTGGTCATTGATGTAGCATGCCTGGAAGAGGCAGTAATCGTATTTGTTTATAATTTCATTAAACAAATTCAATTATCTCGGCTTCTACTGGGCCGAATTTGTTCAACGACATCTCAAATTGAAGCTCTCGGATCAAGGAACCATCGAATATACTTTTACAAAGGACCTCGAGTATAGTTCCGATGCAATTCTCAAGCCAATTATTAAATTGTTTATGAAAATTAAATTGCGCATCCAGGGGATGTAACAAGTATCTTGTCGGGTAGCAGCATCCTTTACCTTTATTTTAAGCTGTCGATCATTGATCGAGCGCCTTCAGAGGCCGAGATAATTGCAGTGACCCGGAGTGCATTTTTGCCAATTTTTCAATTATTAATAACTTTTGAACCAACAAAGCCATATGGTTCAAGCTGTAGGAGGAGGTAGCTATGGTCACTAGCTTTAATTTAAGACAAGTCCGATTAAAAAATACGCACTAGAAGCCGAGAAAAACGCAATTGTTTAAATTAACGATGTAATCCAGGATTTCGGTTTTGGCGGAGTGCGAAAGTGCGAAAAAGGCCGCAAACGCGAGATGGCGCAATTTGTGCCGTTATCGACATTTCGTTACCGACAAAACTTTAAAAAATTATTAGATCGACTCCTGGGTGTTGTTTTTTAATCAATGTGGTATCAACTGAAAGGGAATGGAATGAGCTACGCGACAAAAATTACCCCGTCGCTGTATGTATATGCAGTTGGCCGTAATAACAATTTGAATTGTTTAATTGTTTATAACGAATGAACTTCAGTTGGAGTAATGTTCTCACCTATTGTAAATGGTAGCTGGTGTAAGTAGCTTTAATTTATGTCCTTTGGTCATTGATGTAGCATGCCTGGAAGAGGCAGTAATCGTATTTGTTTATAATTTCATTAAACAAATTCAATTATCTCGGCTTCTACTGGGCCGAATTTGTTCAACGACATCTCAAATTGAAGCTCTCGGATCAAGGAACCATCGAATATACTTTTACAAAGGACCTCGAGTATAGTTCCGATGCAATTCTCAAGCCAATTATTAAATTGTTTATGAAAATTAAATTGCGCATCCAGGGGATGTAACAAGTATCTTGTCGGGTAGCAGCATCCATTACCTTTATTTTAAGCTGTCGATCATTGATCGAGCGCCTTCAGAGGCCGAGATAATTGCAGTGACCCGGAGTGCATTTTTGCCAATTTTTCAATTATTAATAACTTTTGAACCAACAAAGCCATATGGTTCCAGCTGTAGGAGGAAGTAGCTATGGTTCCTAGCTTTAATTTAAGACAAGTCCGGTTAAAAAATACGCACTAGAAGCCGAGAAAAACGCAATTGTTTAAATTAACGATGTAATCCAGGATTTCGGTTTTGGCGGAGTGCGAAAGTGCGAAAAAGGCCGCAAACGCGAGATGGCGCAATTTGTGCCGTTATCGACATTTCGTTACCGACAAAATTTTAAAAAATTATTATCTCGACTCCTGGGTGTTGTTTTTTAATCAATGTGGTATCAAATGAAAGGGAATGGAATGAGCTACGCGACAAAAATTACCCCGTCGCTGTATGTATATGCAGTTGGCCGTAATAACAATTTGAATTGTTTAATTGTTTATAACGAATGAACTTCAGTTGGAGTAATGGTCTCACCTATTGTAAATGGTAGCTGGTGTAAGTAGCTTTAATTTATGTCCTTTGGTCATTGATGTAGCATGCCTGGAAGAGGCAGTAATCGTATTTGTTTATAATTTCATTAAACAAATTCAATTATCTCGGCTTCTACTGGGCCGATTTTCTTCAACGACATCTCAAATTTAAGCTCTCGGATCAAGGAACCATCGAATATACTTTTACAAAGGACCTCGAGTATAGTTCCGATGCAATTCTCAAGCGAATTATTAAATTGTTTATGAAAATTAAATTGCGCATGCAGGGGATGTAACAAGTATCTTGTCGGGTAGCAGCATCCTTTACCTTTATTTTAAGCTGTCGATCATTGATCGAGCGCCTTCAGAGGCCGAGATAATTGCAGTGACCCGGAGTGCATTTTTGCCAATTTTTCAATTATTAATAACTTTTGAACCAACAAAGCCATATGGTTCAAGCTGTAGGAGGAGGTAGCTATGGTTAATAGCTTTAATTTAAGACAAGTCCGGTTAAAAAATACGCACTAGAAGCCGAGAAAAACGCAATTGTTTAAATTAACGATGTAATCCAGGATTTCGGTTTTGGCGGAGTGCGAAAGTGCGAAAAAGGCCGCAAACGCGAGATGGCGCAATTTGTGCCGTTATCGACATTTCGTTACCGACAAAACTTTAAAAAATTATTATCTAGACTCCTGGGTGTTGTTTTTTAATCAATGCGGTATCAAATGAAAGGGAATGGAATGAGCTACGCGACAAAAATTACCCCGTCGCTGTATGTATATGCAGTTGGCCGTAATAACAATTTGAATTGTTTAATTGTTTATAACGAATGAACTTCAGTTGGAGTAATGTTCTCACCTATTGTAAATGGTAGCTGGTGTAAGTAGCTTTAATTTATGTCCTTTGGTCATTGATGTAGCATGCCTGGAAGAGGCAGTAATCGTATTTGTTTATAATTTCATTAAACAAATTCAATTATCTCGGCTTCTACTGGGCCGATTTTCTTCAACGACATCTCAAATTGAAGCTCTCGGATCAAGGAACCGCGGAATTTACTTTTACAAAGGACCTCGAGTATAGTTCCGATGCAATTCTCAAGCGAATTATTAAATTGTTTATGAAAATTAAATTGCGCATCCAGGGGATGTAACAAGTATCTTGTCGGGTAGCAGCATCCTTTACGTTTATTTTAAGCTGTCGATCACTGATGTAGCGCCTTCAGAAGCCGAGATAATTGCAGTGACCCGGAGTGCATTTTTGCCAATTCTTCAATTATTAATAACTTTTGAACCAACAATGCCATATTGTTCAAGCTGTAGGAGGAGGTAGCTATGGTCACTAGCTTTAATTTAAGACAAGTCCGATTAAAAAATACGCACTAGAAGCCGAGAAAAACGCAATTGTTTAAATTAACGATGTAATCCAGGATTTCGGTTTTGGCGGAGTGCGAAAGTGCGAAAAAGGCCGCAAACGCGAGATGGCGCAATTTGTGCCGTTATCGACATTTCGTTACCGACAAAACTTTAAAAAATTATTAGATCGACTCCTGGGTGTTGTTTTTTAATCAATGTGGTATCAACTGAAAGGGAATGGAATGAGCTACGCGACAAAAATTACCCCGTCGCTGTATGTATATGCAGTTGGCCGTAATAACAATTTGAATTGTTTAATTGTTTATAACGAATGAACGTCAGTTCGAGTAATGTTCTCACCTATTGTAAATGGTAGCTGGTGTAAGTAGCTTTAATTTATGTCCTTTGGTCATTGATGTAGCATGCCTGGAAGAGGCAGTAATCGTATTTGTTTATAATTTCATTAAACAAATTCAATTATCTCGGCTTCTACTGGGCCGATTTTCTTCAACGACATCTCAAATTGAAGCTCTCGGATCAAGGAACCGCGGAATTTACTTTTACAAAGGAAATCGAGTATAGTTCCGATGCAATTCTCAAGCGAATTATTAAATTGTTTATGAAAATTAAATTGCGCATCCAGGGGATGTAACAAGTATCTTGTCGGGTAGCAGCATCCTTTACCTTCATTTTAAGCTGTCGATCATTGATCTAGCACCTTCAGAAGCCGAGATAATTGCAGTGACCCGGAGTGCATTTTTGCCAATTCTTCAATTATTAATAACTTTTGAACCAACAATGCCATATTGTTCAAGCTGTAGGAGGAGGTAGCTATGGTTACTAGCTTTAATTTAAGACAAGTCCGATTAAAAAATACGCACTAGAAGCCGAGAAAAACGCAATTGTTTAAATTAACGATGTAATCCAGGATTTCGGTTTTGGCGGAGTGCGAAAGTGCGAAAAAGGCCGCAAACGCGAGATGGCGCAATTTGTGCCGTTATCGACATTTCGTTACCGACAAAACTTTAAAAAATTATTAGATCGACTCCTGGGTGTTGTTTTTTAATCAATGTGGTATCAACTGAAAGGGAATGGAATGAGCTACGCGACAAAAATTACCCCGTCGCTGTATGTATATGCAGTTGGCCGTAATAACAATTTGAATTGTTTAATTGTTTATAACGAATGAACTTCAGTTGGAGTAATGTTCTCACCTATTGTAAATGGTAGCTGGTGTAAGTAGCTTTAATTTATGTCCTTTGGTCATTGATGTAGCATGCCTGGAAGAGGCAGTAATCGTATTTGTTTATAATTTCATTAAACAAATTCAATTATCTCGGCTTCTACTGGGCCGATTTTCTTCAACGACATCTCAAATTTAAGCTCTCGGATCAAGGAACCATCGAATTTACTTTTACAAAGGACCTCGAGTATAGTTCCGATGCAATTCTCAAGCCAATTATTAAATTGTTTATGAAAATTAAATTGCGCATCCAGGGGATGTAACAAGTATCTTGTCGGGTAGCAGCATCCTTTACCTTCATTTTAAGCTGTCGATCATTGATCTAGCACCTTCAGAAGCCGAGATAATTGCAGTGACCCGGAGTGCATTTTTGCCAATTCTTCAATTATTAATAACTTTTGAACCAACAAAGCCATATGGTTCCAGCTGTAGGAGGAGGTAGCTATGGTTACTAGCTTTAATTTAAGACAAGTCCGGTTAAAAAATACGCACTAGAAGCCGAGAAAAACGCAATTGTTTAAATTAACGATGTAATCCAGGATTTCGGTTTTGGCGGAGTGCGAAAGTGCGAAAAAGGCCGCAAACGCGAGATGGCGCAATTTGTGCCGTTATCGACATTTCGTTACCGACAAAACTTTAAAAAATTATTAGATCGACTCCTGGGTGTTGTTTTTTAATCAATGTGGTATCAACTGAAAGGGAATGGAATGAGCTACGCGACAAAAATTACCCCGTCGCTGTATGTATATGCAGTTGGCCGTAATAACAATTTGAATTGTTTAATTGTTTATAACGAATGAACTTCAGTTGGAGTAATGTTCTCACCTATTGTAAATGGTAGCTGGTGTAAGTAGCTTTAATTTATGTCCTTTGGTCATTGATGTAGCATGCCTGGAAGAGGCAGTAATCGTATTTGTTTATAATTTCATTAAACAAATTCAATTATCTCGGCTTCTACTGGACCGATTTTCTTCAACGACATCTCAAATTTAAGCTCTCGGATCAAGGAACCATCGAATTTACTTTTACAAAGGACCTCGAGTATAGTTCCGATGCAATTCTCAAGCCAATTATTAAATTGTTTATGAAAATTAAATTGCGCATCCAGGGGATGTAACAAGTATCTTGTCGGGTAGCAGCATCCTTTACCTTCATTTTAAGCTGTCGATCATTGATCTAGCACCTTCAGAAGCCGAGATAATTGCAGTGACCCGGAGTGCATTTTTGCCAATTCTTCAATTATTAATAACTTTTGAACCAACAAAGCCATATGGTTCCAGCTGTAGGAGGAAGTAGCTATGGTTCCTAGCTTTAATTTAAGACAAGTCCGGTTAAAAAATACGCACTAGAAGCCGAGAAAAACGCAATTGTTTAAATTAACGATGTAATCCAGGATTTCGGTTTTGGCGGAGTGCGAAAGTGCGAAAAAGGCCGCAAACGCGAGATGGCGCAATTTGTGCCGTTATCGACATTTCGTTACCGACAAAACTTTAAAAAATTATTATCTCGACTCCTGGGTGTTGTTTTTTAATCAATGTGGTATCAAATGAAAGGGAATGGAATGAGCTACGCGACAAAAATTACCCCGTCGCTGTATGTATATGCAGTTGGCCGTAATAACAATTTGAATTGTTTAATTGTTTATAACGAATGAACTTCAGCTGGAGTAATGTCCTCACCTATTGTAAATGGTAGCTGGTGTAAGTAGCTTTAATTTATGTCCTTTGGTCATTGATGTAGCATGCCTGGAAGAGGCAGTAATCGTATTTGTTTATAATTTCATTAAACAAATTCAATTATCTCGGCTTCTACTGGGCCGATTTTCTTCAACGACATCTCAAATTTAAGCTCTCGGATCAAGGAACCATCGAATTTACTTTTACAAAGGACCTCGAGTATAGTTCCGATGCAATTCTCAAGCCAATTATTAAATTGTTTATGAAAATTAAATTGCGCATCCAGGGGATGTAACAAGTATCTTGTCGGGTAGCAGCATCCTTTACCTTCATTTTAAGCTGTCGATCATTGATCTAGCACCTTCAGAAGCCGAGATAATTGCAGTGACCCGGAGTGCATTTTTGCCAATTCTTCAATTATTAATAACTTTTGACCCAACAAAGCCATATGGTTCCAGCTGTAGGAGGAAGTAGCTATGGTTCCTAGCTTTAATTTAAGACAAGTCCGGTTAAAAAATACGCACTAGAAGCCGAGAAAAACGCAATTGTTTAAATTAACGATGTAATCCAGGATTTCGGTTTTGGCGGAGTGCGAAAGTGCGAAAAAGGCCGCAAACGCGAGATGGCGCAATTTGTGCCGTTATCGACATTTCGTTACCGACAAAACTTTAAAAAATTATTATCTAGACTCCTGGGTGTTGTTTTTTAATCAATGCGGTATCAAATGAAAGGGAATGGAATGAGCTACGCGACAAAAATTACCCCGTCGCTGTATGTATATGCAGTTGGCCGTAATAACAATTTGAATTGTTTAATTGTTTATAACGAATGAACTTCAGTTGGAGTAATGTTCTCACCTATTGTAAATGGTAGCTGGTGTAAGTAGCTTTAATTTATGTCCTTTGGTCATTGATGTAGCATGCCTGGAAGAGGCAGTAATCGTATTTGTTTATAATTTCATTAAACAAATTCAATTATCTCGGCTTCTACTGGGCCGATTTTCTTCAACGACATCTCAAATTGAAGCTCTCGGTTCAAGGAACCGCGGAATTTACTTTTACAAAGGACCTCGAGTATAGTTCCGATGCAATTCTCAAGCGAATTATTAAATTGTTTATGAAAATTAAATTGCGCATCCAGGGGATGTAACAAGTATCTTGTCGGGTAGCAGCATCCTTTACGTTTATTTTAAGCTGTCGATCACTGATCTAGCGCCTTCAGAAGCCGAGATAATTGCAGTGACCCGGAGTGCATTTTTGCCAATTCTTCAATTATTAATAACTTTTGAACCAACAAAGCCATATGGTTCCAGCTGTAGGAGGAAGTAGCTATGGTTCCTAGCTTTAATTTAAGACAAGTCCGGTTAAAAAATACGCACTAGAAGCCGAGAAAAACGCAATTGTTTAAATTAACGATGTAATCCAGGATTTCGGTTTTGGCGGAGTGCGAAAGTGCGAAAAAGGCCGCAAACGCGAGATGGCGCAATTTGTGCCGTTATCGACATTTCGTTACCGACAAAACTTTAAAAAATTATTATCTCGACTCCTGGGTGTTGTTTTTTAATCAATGTGGTATCAAATGAAAGGGAATGGAATGAGCTACGCGACAAAAATTACCCCGTCGCTGTATGTATATGCAGTTGGCCGTAATAACAATTTGAATTGTTTAATTGTTTATAACGAATGAACTTCAGCTGGAGTAATGTCCTCACCTATTGTAAATGGTAGCTGGTGTAAGTAGCTTTAATTTATGTCCTTTGGTCATTGATGTAGCATGCCTGGAAGAGGCAGTAATCGTATTTGTTTATAATTTCATTAAACAAATTCAATTATCTCGGCTTCTACTGGGCCGATTTTCTTCAACGACATCTCAAATTTAAGCTCTCGGATCAAGGAACCATCGAATTTACTTTTACAAAGGACCTCGAGTATAGTTCCGATGCAATTCTCAAGCCAATTATTAAATTGTTTATGAAAATTAAATTGCGCATCCAGGGGATGTAACAAGTATCTTGTCGGGTAGCAGCATCCTTTACCTTCATTTTAAGCTGTCGATCATTGATCTAGCACCTTCAGAAGCCGAGATAATTGCAGTGACCCGGAGTGCATTTTTGCCAATTCTTCAATTATTAATAACTTTTGAACCAACAAAGCCATATGGTTCCAGCTGTAGGAGGAAGTAGCTATGGTTCCTAGCTTTAATTTAAGACAAGTCCGGTTCAAAAATACGCACTAGAAGCCGAGAAAAACGCAATTGTATAAATTAACGATGTAATCCAGGATTTCGGTTTTGGCGGAGTGCGAAAGTGCGAAAAAGGCCGCAAACGCGAGATGGCGCAATTTGTGCCGTTATCGACATTTCGTTACCGACAAAACTTTAAAAAATTATTATCTCGACTCCTGGGTGTTGTTTTTTAATCAATGTGGTATCAAATGAAAGGGAATGGAATGAGCTACGCGACAAAAATTACCCCGTCGCTGTATGTATATGCAGTTGGCCGTAATAACAATTTGAATTGTTTAATTGTTTATAACGAATGAACTTCAGTTGGAGTAATGTTCTCACCTATTGTAAATGGTAGCTGGTGTAAGTAGCTTTAATTTATGTCCTTTGGTCATTGATGTAGCATGCCTGGAAGAGGCAGTAATCGTATTTGTTTATAATTTCATTAAACAAATTCAATTATCTCGGCTTCTACTGGGCCGAATTTGTTCAACGACATCTCAAATTGAAGCTCTCGGATCAAGGAACCATCGAATATACTTTTACAAAGGACCTCGAGTATAGTTCCGATGCAATTCTCAAGCCAATTATTAAATTGTTTATGAAAATTAAATTGCGCATCCAGGGGATGTAACAAGTATCTTGTCGGGTAGCAGCATCCTTTACCTTCATTTTAAGCTGTCGATCATTGATCTAGCACCTTCAGAAGCCGAGATAATTGCAGTGACCCGGAGTGCATTTTTGCCAATTCTTCAATTATTAATAACTTTTGAACCAACAAAGCCATATGGTTCCAGCTGTAGGAGGAAGTAGCTATGGTTCCTAGCTTTAATTTAAGACAAGTCCGGTTAAAAAATACGCACTAGAAGCCGAGAAAAACGCAATTGTTTAAATTAACGATGTAATCCAGGATTTCGGTTTTGGCGGAGTGCGAAAAAGGCCGCAAACGCGAGATGGCGCAATTTGTGCCGTTATCGACATTTCGTTACCGACAAAACTTTAAAAAATTATTATCTCGACTCCTGGGTGTTGTTTTTTAATCAATGTGGTATCAAATGAAAGGGAATGGAATGAGCTACGCGACAAAAATTACCCCGTCGCTGTATGTATATGCAGTTGGCCGTAATAACAATTTGAATTGTTTAATTGTTTATAACGAATGAACTTCAGCTGGAGTAATGTCCTCACCTATTGTAAATGGTAGCTGGTGTAAGTAGCTTTAATTTATGTCCTTTGGTCATTGATGTAGCATGCCTGGAAGAGGCAGTAATCGTATTTGTTTATAATTTCATTAAACAAATTCAATTATCTCGGCTTCTACTGGGCCGATTTTCTTCAACGACATCTCAAATTTAAGCTCTCGGATCAAGGAACCATCGAATTTACTTTTACAAAGGACCTCGAGTATAGTTCCGATGCAATTCTCAAGCGAATTATTAAATTGTTTATGAAAATTAAATTGCGCATCCAGGGGATGTAACAAGTATCTTGTCGGGTAGCAGCATCCTTTACCTTCATTTTAAGCTGTCGATCATTGATCTAGCACCTTCAGAAGCCGAGATAATTGCAGTGACCCGGAGTGCATTTTTGCCAATTCTTCAATTATTAATAACTTTTGAACCAACAAAGCCATATGGTTCCAGCTGTAGGAGGAAGTAGCTATGGTTCCTAGCTTTAATTTAAGACAAGTCCGGTTAAAAAATACGCACTAGAAGCCGAGAAAAACGCAATTGTTTAAATTAACGATGTAATCCAGGATTTCGGTTTTGGCGGAGTGCGAAAGTGCGAAAAAGGCCGCAAACGCGAGATGGCGCAATTTGTGCCGTTATCGACATTTCGTTACCGACAAAACTTTAAAAAATTATTATCTCGACTCCTGGGTGTTGTTTTTTAATCAATGTGGTATCAAATGAAAGGGAATGGAATGAGCTACGCGACAAAAATTACCCCGTCGCTGTATGTATATGCAGTTGGCCGTAATAACAATTTGAATTGTTTAATTGTTTATAACGAATGAACTTCAGTTGGAGTAATGTTCTCACCTATTGTAAATGGTAGCTGGTGTAAGTAGCTTTAATTTATGTCCTTTGGTCATTGATGTATCATGCCTGGAAGAGGCAGTAATCGTATTTGTTTATAATTTCATTAAACAAATTCAATTATCTCGGCTTCTACTGGGCCGATTTTCTTCAACGACATCTCAAATTTAAGCTCTCGGATCAAGGAACCATCGAATTTACTTTTACAAAGGACCTCGAGTATAGTTCCGATGCAATTCTCAAGCCAATTATTAAATTGTTTATGAAAATTAAATTGCGCATCCAGGGGATGTAACAAGTATCTTGTCGGGTAGCAGCATCCTTTACCTTCATTTTAAGCTGTCGATCATTGATCTAGCACCTTCAGAAGCCGAGATAATTGCAGTGACCCGGAGTGCATTTTTGCCAATTCTTCAATTATTAATAACTTTTGACCCAACAAAGCCATATGGTTCCAGCTGTAGGAGGAAGTAGCTATGGTTCCTAGCTTTAATTTAAGACAAGTCCGGTTAAAAAATACGCACTAGAAGCCGAGAAAAACGCAATTGTTTAAATTAACGATGTAATCCAGGATTTCGGTTTTGGCGGAGTGCGAAAGTGCGAAAAAGGCGGCAAACGCGAGATGGCGCAATTTGTGCCGTTATCGACATTTCGTTACCGACAAAACTTTAAAAAATTATTATCTAGACTCCTGGGTGTTGTTTTTTAATCAATGCGGTATCAAATGAAAGGGAATGGAATGAGCTACGCGACAAAAATTACCCCGTCGCTGTATGTATATGCAGTTGGCCGTAATAACAATTTGAATTGTTTAATTGTTTATAACGAATGAACTTCAGTTGGAGTAATGTTCTCACCTATTGTAAATGGTAGCTGGTGTAAGTAGCTTTAATTTATGTCCTTTGGTCATTGATGTAGCATGCCTGGAAGAGGCAGTAATCGTATTTGTTTATAATTTCATTAAACAAATTCAATTATCTCGGCTTCTACTGGGCCGATTTTCTTCAACGACATCTCAAATTGAAGCTCTCGGTTCAAGGAACCGCGGAATTTACTTTTACAAAGGACCTCGAGTATAGTTCCGATGCAATTCTCAAGCGAATTATTAAATTGTTTATGAAAATTAAATTGCGCATCCAGGGGATGTAACAAGTATCTTGTCGGGTAGCAGCATCCTTTACGTTTATTTTAAGCTGTCGATCACTGATCTAGCGCCTTCAGAAGCCGAGATAATTGCAGTGACCCGGAGTGCATTTTTGCCAATTCTTCAATTATTAATAACTTTTGAACCAACAATGCCATATTGTTCAAGCTGTAGGAGGAGGTAGCTATGGTCACTAGCTTTAATTTAAGACAAGTCCGATTAAAAAATACGCACTAGAAGCCGAGAAAAACGCAATTGTTTAAATTAACGATGTAATCCAGGATTTCGGTTTTGGCGGAGTGCGAAAGTGCGAAAAAGGCCGCAAACGCGAGATGGCGCAATTTGTGCCGTTATCGACATTTCGTTACCGACAAAACTTTAAAAAATTATTAGATCGACTCCTGGGTGTTGTTTTTTAATCAATGTGGTATCAACTGAAAGGGAATGGAATGAGCTACGCGACAAAAATTACCCCGTCGCTGTATGTATATGCAGTTGGCCGTAATAACAATTTGAATTGTTTAATTGTTTATAACGAATGAACTTCAGTTGTAGTAATGTTCTCACCTATTGTAAATGGTAGCTGGTGTAAGTAGCTTTAATTTATGTCCTTTGGTCATTGATGTAGCATGCCTGGAAGAGGCAGTAATCGTATTTGTTTATAATTTCATTAAACAAATTCAATTATCTCGGCTTCTACTGGGCCGAATTTGTTCAACGACATCTCAAATTGAAGCTCTCGGATCAAGGAACCATCGAATATACTTTTACAAAGGACCTCGAGTATAGTTCCGATGCAATTCTCAAGCCAATTATTAAATTGTTTATGAAAATTAAATTGCGCATCCAGGGGATGTAACAAGTATCTTGTCGGGTAGCAGCATCCTTTACCTTTATTTTAAGCTGTCGATCATTGATCGAGCGCCTTCAGAGGCCGAGATAATTGCAGTGACCCGGAGTGCATTTTTGCCAATTTTTCAATTATTAATAACTTTTGAACCAACAAAGCCATATGGTTCAAGCTGTAGGAGGAGGTAGCTATGGTCACTAGCTTTAATTTAAGACAAGTCCGATTAAAAAATACGCACTAGAAGCCGAGAAAAACGCAATTGTTTAAATTAACGATGTAATCCAGGATTTCGGTTTTGGCGGAGTGCGAAAGTGCGAAAAAGGCCGCAAACGCGAGATGGCGCAATTTGTGCCGTTATCGACATTTCGTTACCGACAAAACTTTAAAAAATTATTAGATCGACTCCTGGGTGTTGTTTTTTAATCAATGTGGTATCAACTGAAAGGGAATGGAATGAGCTACGCGACAAAAATTACCCCGTCGCTGTATGTATATGCAGTTGGCCGTAATAACAATTTGAATTGTTTAATTGTTTATAACGAATGAACTTCAGTTGGAGTAATGTTCTCACCTATTGTAAATGGTAGCTGGTGTAAGTAGCTTTAATTTATGTCCTTTGGTCATTGATGTAGCATGCCTGGAAGAGGCAGTAATCGTATTTGTTTATAATTTCATTAAACAAATTCAATTATCTCGGCTTCTACTGGGCCGAATTTGTTCAACGACATCTCAAATTGAAGCTCTCGGATCAAGGAACCATCGAATATACTTTTACAAAGGACCTCGAGTATAGTTCCGATGCAATTCTCAAGCGAATTATTAAATTGTTTATGAAAATTAAATTGCGCATGCAGGGGATGTAACAAGTATCTTGTCGGGTAGCAGCATCCTTTACCTTTATTTTAAGCTGTCGATCATTGATCGAGCGCCTTCAGAGGCCGAGATAATTGCAGTGACCCGGAGTGCATTTTTGCCAATTTTTCAATTATTAATAACTTTTGAACCAACAAAGCCATATGGTTCAAGCTGTAGGAGGAGGTAGCTATGGTTAATAGCTTTAATTTAAGACAAGTCCGGTTAAAAAATACGCACTAGAAGCCGAGAAAAACGCAATTGTTTAAATTAGACGATGTAATCCAGGATTTCGGTTTTGGCGGAGTGCGAAAGTGCGAAAAAGGCCGCAAACGCGAGATGGCGCAATTTGTGCCGTTATCGACATTTCGTTACCGACAAAACTTTAAAAAATTATTATCTAGACTCCTGGGTGTTGTTTTTTAATCAATGCGGTATCAAATGAAAGGGAATGGAATGAGCTACGCGACAAAAATTACCCCGTCGCTGTATGTATATGCAGTTGGCCGTAATAACAATTTGAATTGTTTAATTGTTTATAACGAATGAACTTCAGTTGGAGTAATGTTCTCACCTATTGTAAATGGTAGCTGGTGTAAGTAGCTTTAATTTATGTCCTTTGGTCATTGATGTAGCATGCCTGGAAGAGGCAGTAATCGTATTTGTTTATAATTTCATTAAACAAATTCAATTATCTCGGCTTCTACTGGGCCGATTTTCTTCAACGACATCTCAAATTGAAGCTCTCGGATCAAGGAACCGCGGAATTTACTTTTACAAAGGACCTCGAGTATAGTTCCGATGCAATTCTCAAGCGAATTATTAAATTGTTTATGAAAATTAAATTGCGCATCCAGGGGATGTAACAAGTATCTTGTCGGGTAGCAGCATCCTTTACGTTTATTTTAAGCTGTCGATCACTGATCTAGCGCCTTCAGAAGCCGAGATAATTGCAGTGACCCGGAGTGCATTTTTGCCAATTCTTCAATTATTAATAACTTTTGAACCAACAATGCCATATTGTTCAAGCTGTAGGAGGAGGTAGCTATGGTCACTAGCTTTAATTTAAGACAAGTCCGATTAAAAAATACGCACTAGAAGCCGAGAAAAACGCAATTGTTTAAATTAACGATGTAATCCAGGATTTCGGTTTTGGCGGAGTGCGAAAGTGCGAAAAAGGCCGCAAACGCGAGATGGCGCAATTTGTGCCGTTATCGACATTTCGTTACCGACAAAACTTTAAAAAATTATTAGATCGACTCCTGGGTGTTGTTTTTTAATCAATGTGGTATCAACTGAAAGGGAATGGAATGAGCTACGCGACAAAAATTACCCCGTCGCTGTATGTATATGCAGTTGGCCGTAATAACAATTTGAATTGTTTAATTGTTTATAACGAATGAACTTCAGTTGGAGTAATGTTCTCACCTATTGTAAATGGTAGCTGGTGTAAGTAGCTTTAATTTATGTCCTTTGGTCATTGATGTAGCATGCCTGGAAGAGGCAGTAATCGTATTTGTTTATAATTTCATTAAACAAATTCAATTATCTCGGCTTCTACTGGGCCGAATTTGTTCAACGACATCTCAAATTGAAGCTCTCGGATCAAGGAACCATCGAATATACTTTTACAAAGGACCTCGAGTATAGTTCCGATGCAATTCTCAAGCCAATTATTAAATTGTTTATGAAAATTAAATTGCGCATCCAGGGGATGTAACAAGTATCTTGTCGGGTAGCAGCATCCTTTACCTTTATTTTAAGCTGTCGATCATTGATCGAGCGCCTTCAGAGGCCGAGATAATTGCAGTGACCCGGAGTGCATTTTTGCCAATTTTTCAATTATTAATAACTTTTGAACCAACAAAGCCATATGGTTCAAGCTGTAGGAGGAGGTAGCTATGGTCACTAGCTTTAATTTAAGACAAGTCCGATTAAAAAATACGCACTAGAAGCCGAGAAAAACGCAATTGTTTAAATTAACGATGTAATCCAGGATTTCGGTTTTGGCGGAGTGCGAAAGTGCGAAAAAGGCCGCAAACGCGAGATGGCGCAATTTGTGCCGTTATCGACATTTCGTTACCGACAAAACTTTAAAAAATTATTAGATCGACTCCTGGGTGTTGTTTTTTAATCAATGTGGTATCAACTGAAAGGGAATGGAATGAGCTACGCGACAAAAATTACCCCGTCGCTGTATGTATATGCAGTTGGCCGTAATAACAATTTGAATTGTTTAATTGTTTATAACGAATGAACTTCAGTTGGAGTAATGTTCTCACCTATTGTAAATGGTAGCTGGTGTAAGTAGCTTTAATTTATGTCCTTTGGTCATTGATGTAGCATGCCTGGAAGAGGCAGTAATCGTATTTGTTTATAATTTCATTAAACAAATTCAATTATCTCGGCTTCTACTGGGCCGAATTTGTTCAACGACATCTCAAATTGAAGCTCTCGGATCAAGGAACCATCGAATATACTTTTACAAAGGACCTCGAGTATAGTTCCGATGCAATTCTCAAGCCAATTATTAAATTGTTTATGAAAATTAAATTGCGCATCCAGGGGATGTAACAAGTATCTTGTCGGGTAGCAGCATCCTTTACCTTTATTTTAAGCTGTCGATCATTGATCGAGCGCCTTCAGAGGCCGAGATAATTGCAGTGACCCGGAGTGCATTTTTGCCAATTTTTCAATTATTAATAACTTTTGAACCAACAAAGCCATATGGTTCCAGCTGTAGGAGGAAGTAGCTATGGTTCCTAGCTTTAATTTAAGACAAGTCCGGTTAAAAAATACGCACTAGAAGCCGAGAAAAACGCAATTGTTTAAATTAACGATGTAATCCAGGATTTCGGTTTTGGCGGAGTGCGAAAGTGCGAAAAAGGCCGCAAACGCGAGATGGCGCAATTTGTGCCGTTATCGACATTTCGTTACCGACAAAATTTTAAAAAATTATTATCTCGACTCCTGGGTGTTGTTTTTTAATCAATGTGGTATCAAATGAAAGGGAATGGAATGAGCTACGCGACAAAAATTACCCCGTCGCTGTATGTATATGCAGTTGGCCGTAATAACAATTTGAATTGTTTAATTGTTTATAACGAATGAACTTCAGTTGGAGTAATGGTCTCACCTATTGTAAATGGTAGCTGGTGTAAGTAGCTTTAATTTATGTCCTTTGGTCATTGATGTAGCATGCCTGGAAGAGGCAGTAATCGTATTTGTTTATAATTTCATTAAACAAATTCAATTATCTCGGCTTCTACTGGGCCGATTTTCTTCAACGACATCTCAAATTTAAGCTCTCGGATCAAGGAACCATCGAATATACTTTTACAAAGGACCTCGAGTATAGTTCCGATGCAATTCTCAAGCGAATTATTAAATTGTTTATGAAAATTAAATTGCGCATGCAGGGGATGTAACAAGTATCTTGTCGGGTAGCAGCATCCTTTACCTTTATTTTAAGCTGTCGATCATTGATCGAGCGCCTTCAGAGGCCGAGATAATTGCAGTGACCCGGAGTGCATTTTTGCCAATTTTTCAATTATTAATAACTTTTGAACCAACAAAGCCATATGGTTCAAGCTGTAGGAGGAGGTAGCTATGGTTAATAGCTTTAATTTAAGACAAGTCCGGTTAAAAAATACGCACTAGAAGCCGAGAAAAACGCAATTGTTTAAATTAACGATGTAATCCAGGATTTCGGTTTTGGCGGAGTGCGAAAGTGCGAAAAAGGCCGCAAACGCGAGATGGCGCAATTTGTGCCGTTATCGACATTTCGTTACCGACAAAACTTTAAAAAATTATTATCTAGACTCCTGGGTGTTGTTTTTTAATCAATGCGGTATCAAATGAAAGGGAATGGAATGAGCTACGCGACAAAAATTACCCCGTCGCTGTATGTATATGCAGTTGGCCGTAATAACAATTTGAATTGTTTAATTGTTTATAACGAATGAACTTCAGTTGGAGTAATGTTCTCACCTATTGTAAATGGTAGCTGGTGTAAGTAGCTTTAATTTATGTCCTTTGGTCATTGATGTAGCATGCCTGGAAGAGGCAGTAATCGTATTTGTTTATAATTTCATTAAACAAATTCAATTATCTCGGCTTCTACTGGGCCGATTTTCTTCAACGACATCTCAAATTGAAGCTCTCGGATCAAGGAACCGCGGAATTTACTTTTACAAAGGACCTCGAGTATAGTTCCGATGCAATTCTCAAGCGAATTATTAAATTGTTTATGAAAATTAAATTGCGCATCCAGGGGATGTAACAAGTATCTTGTCGGGTAGCAGCATCCTTTACGTTTATTTTAAGCTGTCGATCACTGATGTAGCGCCTTCAGAAGCCGAGATAATTGCAGTGACCCGGAGTGCATTTTTGCCAATTCTTCAATTATTAATAACTTTTGAACCAACAATGCCATATTGTTCAAGCTGTAGGAGGAGGTAGCTATGGTCACTAGCTTTAATTTAAGACAAGTCCGATTAAAAAATACGCACTAGAAGCCGAGAAAAACGCAATTGTTTAAATTAACGATGTAATCCAGGATTTCGGTTTTGGCGGAGTGCGAAAGTGCGAAAAAGGCCGCAAACGCGAGATGGCGCAATTTGTGCCGTTATCGACATTTCGTTACCGACAAAACTTTAAAAAATTATTAGATCGACTCCTGGGTGTTGTTTTTTAATCAATGTGGTATCAACTGAAAGGGAATGGAATGAGCTACGCGACAAAAATTACCCCGTCGCTGTATGTATATGCAGTTGGCCGTAATAACAATTTGAATTGTTTAATTGTTTATAACGAATGAACGTCAGTTCGAGTAATGTTCTCACCTATTGTAAATGGTAGCTGGTGTAAGTAGCTTTAATTTATGTCCTTTGGTCATTGATGTAGCATGCCTGGAAGAGGCAGTAATCGTATTTGTTTATAATTTCATTAAACAAATTCAATTATCTCGGCTTCTACTGGGCCGATTTTCTTCAACGACATCTCAAATTGAAGCTCTCGGATCAAGGAACCGCGGAATTTACTTTTACAAAGGAAATCGAGTATAGTTCCGATGCAATTCTCAAGCGAATTATTAAATTGTTTATGAAAATTAAATTGCGCATCCAGGGGATGTAACAAGTATCTTGTCGGGTAGCAGCATCCTTTACCTTCATTTTAAGCTGTCGATCATTGATCTAGCACCTTCAGAAGCCGAGATAATTGCAGTGACCCGGAGTGCATTTTTGCCAATTCTTCAATTATTAATAACTTTTGAACCAACAATGCCATATTGTTCAAGCTGTAGGAGGAGGTAGCTATGGTTACTAGCTTTAATTTAAGACAAGTCCGATTAAAAAATACGCACTAGAAGCCGAGAAAAACGCAATTGTTTAAATTAACGATGTAATCCAGGATTTCGGTTTTGGCGGAGTGCGAAAGTGCGAAAAAGGCCGCAAACGCGAGATGGCGCAATTTGTGCCGTTATCGACATTTCGTTACCGACAAAACTTTAAAAAATTATTAGATCGACTCCTGGGTGTTGTTTTTTAATCAATGTGGTATCAACTGAAAGGGAATGGAATGAGCTACGCGACAAAAATTACCCCGTCGCTGTATGTATATGCAGTTGGCCGTAATAACAATTTGAATTGTTTAATTGTTTATAACGAATGAACTTCAGTTGGAGTAATGTTCTCACCTATTGTAAATGGTAGCTGGTGTAAGTAGCTTTAATTTATGTCCTTTGGTCATTGATGTAGCATGCCTGGAAGAGGCAGTAATCGTATTTGTTTATAATTTCATTAAACAAATTCAATTATCTCGGCTTCTACTGGGCCGATTTTCTTCAACGACATCTCAAATTTAAGCTCTCGGATCAAGGAACCATCGAATTTACTTTTACAAAGGACCTCGAGTATAGTTCCGATGCAATTCTCAAGCCAATTATTAAATTGTTTATGAAAATTAAATTGCGCATCCAGGGGATGTAACAAGTATCTTGTCGGGTAGCAGCATCCTTTACCTTCATTTTAAGCTGTCGATCATTGATCTAGCACCTTCAGAAGCCGAGATAATTGCAGTGACCCGGAGTGCATTTTTGCCAATTCTTCAATTATTAATAACTTTTGAACCAACAAAGCCATATGGTTCCAGCTGTAGGAGGAGGTAGCTATGGTTACTAGCTTTAATTTAAGACAAGTCCGGTTAAAAAATACGCACTAGAAGCCGAGAAAAACGCAATTGTTTAAATTAACGATGTAATCCAGGATTTCGGTTTTGGCGGAGTGCGAAAGTGCGAAAAAGGCCGCAAACGCGAGATGGCGCAATTTGTGCCGTTATCGACATTTCGTTACCGACAAAACTTTAAAAAATTATTAGATCGACTCCTGGGTGTTGTTTTTTAATCAATGTGGTATCAACTGAAAGGGAATGGAATGAGCTACGCGACAAAAATTACCCCGTCGCTGTATGTATATGCAGTTGGCCGTAATAACAATTTGAATTGTTTAATTGTTTATAACGAATGAACTTCAGTTGGAGTAATGTTCTCACCTATTGTAAATGGTAGCTGGTGTAAGTAGCTTTAATTTATGTCCTTTGGTCATTGATGTAGCATGCCTGGAAGAGGCAGTAATCGTATTTGTTTATAATTTCATTAAACAAATTCAATTATCTCGGCTTCTACTGGACCGATTTTCTTCAACGACATCTCAAATTTAAGCTCTCGGATCAAGGAACCATCGAATTTACTTTTACAAAGGACCTCGAGTATAGTTCCGATGCAATTCTCAAGCCAATTATTAAATTGTTTATGAAAATTAAATTGCGCATCCAGGGGATGTAACAAGTATCTTGTCGGGTAGCAGCATCCTTTACCTTCATTTTAAGCTGTCGATCATTGATCTAGCACCTTCAGAAGCCGAGATAATTGCAGTGACCCGGAGTGCATTTTTGCCAATTCTTCAATTATTAATAACTTTTGAACCAACAAAGCCATATGGTTCCAGCTGTAGGAGGAAGTAGCTATGGTTCCTAGCTTTAATTTAAGACAAGTCCGGTTAAAAAATACGCACTAGAAGCCGAGAAAAACGCAATTGTTTAAATTAACGATGTAATCCAGGATTTCGGTTTTGGCGGAGTGCGAAAGTGCGAAAAAGGCCGCAAACGCGAGATGGCGCAATTTGTGCCGTTATCGACATTTCGTTACCGACAAAACTTTAAAAAATTATTATCTCGACTCCTGGGTGTTGTTTTTTAATCAATGTGGTATCAAATGAAAGGGAATGGAATGAGCTACGCGACAAAAATTACCCCGTCGCTGTATGTATATGCAGTTGGCCGTAATAACAATTTGAATTGTTTAATTGTTTATAACGAATGAACTTCAGCTGGAGTAATGTCCTCACCTATTGTAAATGGTAGCTGGTGTAAGTAGCTTTAATTTATGTCCTTTGGTCATTGATGTAGCATGCCTGGAAGAGGCAGTAATCGTATTTGTTTATAATTTCATTAAACAAATTCAATTATCTCGGCTTCTACTGGGCCGATTTTCTTCAACGACATCTCAAATTTAAGCTCTCGGATCAAGGAACCATCGAATTTACTTTTACAAAGGACCTCGAGTATAGTTCCGATGCAATTCTCAAGCCAATTATTAAATTGTTTATGAAAATTAAATTGCGCATCCAGGGGATGTAACAAGTATCTTGTCGGGTAGCAGCATCCTTTACCTTCATTTTAAGCTGTCGATCATTGATCTAGCACCTTCAGAAGCCGAGATAATTGCAGTGACCCGGAGTGCATTTTTGCCAATTCTTCAATTATTAATAACTTTTGAACCAACAAAGCCATATGGTTCCAGCTGTAGGAGGAAGTAGCTATGGTTCCTAGCTTTAATTTAAGACAAGTCCGGTTAAAAAATACGCACTAGAAGCCGAGAAAAACGCAATTGTTTAAATTAACGATGTAATCCAGGATTTCGGTTTTGGCGGAGTGCGAAAGTGCGAAAAAGGCCGCAAACGCGAGATGGCGCAATTTGTGCCGTTATCGACATTTCGTTACCGACAAAACTTTAAAAAATTATTATCTCGACTCCTGGGTGTTGTTTTTTAATCAATGTGGTATCAAATGAAAGGGAATGGAATGAGCTACGCGACAAAAATTACCCCGTCGCTGTATGTATATGCAGTTGGCCGTAATAACAATTTGAATTGTTTAATTGTTTATAACGAATGAACTTCAGCTGGAGTAATGTCCTCACCTATTGTAAATGGTAGCTGGTGTAAGTAGCTTTAATTTATGTCCTTTGGTCATTGATGTAGCATGCCTGGAAGAGGCAGTAATCGTATTTGTTTATAATTTCATTAAACAAATTCAATTATCTCGGCTTCTACTGGGCCGATTTTCTTCAACGACATCTCAAATTTAAGCTCTCGGATCAAGGAACCATCGAATTTACTTTTACAAAGGACCTCGAGTATAGTTCCGATGCAATTCTCAAGCCAATTATTAAATTGTTTATGAAAATTAAATTGCGCATCCAGGGGATGTAACAAGTATCTTGTCGGGTAGCAGCATCCTTTACCTTCATTTTAAGCTGTCGATCATTGATCTAGCACCTTCAGAAGCCGAGATAATTGCAGTGACCCGGAGTGCATTTTTGCCAATTCTTCAATTATTAATAACTTTTGAACCAACAAAGCCATATGGTTCCAGCTGTAGGAGGAAGTAGCTATGGTTCCTAGCTTTAATTTAAGACAAGTCCGGTTAAAAAATACGCACTAGAAGCCGAGAAAAACGCAATTGTATAAATTAACGATGTAATCCAGGATTTCGGTTTTGGCGGAGTGCGAAAGTGCGAAAAAGGCCGCAAACGCGAGATGGCGCAATTTGTGCCGTTATCGACATTTCGTTACCGACAAAACTTTAAAAAATTATTATCTCGACTCCTGGGTGTTGTTTTTTAATCAATGTGGTATCAAATGAAAGGGAATGGAATGAGCTACGCGACAAAAATTACCCCGTCGCTGTATGTATATGCAGTTGGCCGTAATAACAATTTGAATTGTTTAATTGTTTATAACGAATGAACTTCAGTTGGAGTAATGTTCTCACCTATTGTAAATGGTAGCTGGTGTAAGTAGCTTTAATTTATGTCCTTTGGTCATTGATGTAGCATGCCTGGAAGAGGCAGTAATCGTATTTGTTTATAATTTCATTAAACAGATTCAATTATCTCGGCTTCTACTGGGCCGATTATCTTCAACGACAGCTCAAATTTAAGCTCTCGGATCAAGGAACCATCGAATTTACTTTTACAAAGGACCTCGAGTATAGTTCCGATGCAATTCTCAAGCGAATTATTAAATTGTTTATGAAAATTAAATTGCGCATCCAGGGGATGTAACAAGTATCTTGTCGGGTAGCAGCATCCTTTACCTTCATTTTAAGCTGTCGATCATTGATCTAGCACCTTCAGAAGCCGAGATAATTGCAGTGACCCGGAGTGCATTTTTGCCAATTCTTCAATTATTAATAACTTTTGAACCAACAATGCCATATTGTTCAAGCTGTAGGAGGAGGTAGCTATGGTTACTAGCTTTAATTTAAGACAAGTCCGATTAAAAAATACGCACTAGAAGCCGAGAAAAACGCAATTGTTTAAATTAACGATGTAATCCAGGATTTCGGTTTTGGCGGAGTGCGAAAGTGCGAAAAAGCCCGCAAACGCGAGATGGCGCAATTTGTGCCGTTATCGACATTTCGTTACCGACAAAACATTAAAAAATTATTATCTCGACTCCTGGGTGTTGTTTTTTAATCAATGTGGTATCAAATAAAAGGGAATGGAATGAGCTACGCGACAAAAATTACCCCGTCGCTGTATGTATATGCAGTTGGCCGTAATAACAATTTGAATTGTTTAATTGTTTATAACGAATGAACTTCAGTTGGAGTAATGTTCTCACCTATTGTAAATGGTAGCTGGTGTAAGTAGCTTTAATTTATGTCCTTTGGTCATTGATGTAGCATGCCTGGAAGAGGCAGTAATCGTATTTGTTTATAATTTCATTAAACAGATTCAATTATCTCGGCTTCTACTGGGCCGATTATCTTCAACGACAGCTCAAATTTAAGCTCTCGGATCAAGGAACCATCGAATTTACTTTTACAAAGGACCTCGAGTATAGTTCCGATGCAATTCTCAAGCGAATTATTAAATTGTTTATGAAAATTAAATTGCGCATCCAGGGGATGTAACAAGTATCTTGTCGGGTAGCAGCATCCTTTACCTTCATTTTAAGCTGTCGATCATTGATCTAGCACCTTCAGAAGCCGAGATAATTGCAGTGACCCGGAGTGCATTTTTGCCAATTTTTCAATTATTAATAACTTTTGAACCAACAATGCCATATTGTTCAAGCTGTAGGAGGAGGTAGCTATGGTTACTAGCTTTAATTTAAGACAAGTCCGATTAAAAAATACGCACTAGAAGCCGAGAAAAACGCAATTGTTTAAATTAACGATGTAATCCAGGATTTCGGTTTTGGCGGAGTGCGAAAGTGCGAAAAAGGCCGCAAACGCGAGATGGCGCAATTTGTGCCGTTATCGACATTTCGTTACCGACAAAACTTTAAAAAATTATTAGATCGACTCCTGGGTGTTGTTTTTTAATCAATGTGGTATCAAATGAAAGGGAATGGAATGAGCTACGCGACAAAAATTACCCCGTCGCTGTATGTATATGCAGTTGGCCGTAATAACAATTTGAATTGTTTAATTGTTTATAACGAATGAACTTCAGTTGGAGTAATGTTCTCACCTATTGTAAATGGTAGCTGGTGTAAGTAGCTTTAATTTATGTCCTTTGGTCATTGATGTATCATGCCTGGAAGAGGCAGTAATCGTATTTGTTTATAATTTCATTAAACAAATTCAATTATCTCGGCTTCTACTGGGCCGATTTTCTTCAACGACATCTCAAATTTAAGCTCTCGGATCAAGGAACCATCGAATTTACTTTTACAAAGGACCTCGAGTATAGTTCCGATGCAATTCTCAAGCCAATTATTAAATTGTTTATGAAAATTAAATTGCGCATCCAGGGGATGTAACAAGTATCTTGTCGGGTAGCAGCATCCTTTACCTTCATTTTAAGCTGTCGATCATTGATCTAGCACCTTCAGAAGCCGAGATAATTGCAGTGACCCGGAGTGCATTTTTGCCAATTCTTCAATTATTAATAACTTTTGAACCAACAAAGCCATATGGTTCCAGCTGTAGGAGGAAGTAGCTATGGTTCCTAGCTTTAATTTAAGACAAGTCCGGTTAAAAAATACGAACTAGAAGCCGAGAAAAACGCAATTGTTTAAATTAACGATGTAATCCAGGATTTCGGTTTTGGCGGAGTGCGAAAGTGCGAAAAAGGCCGCAAACGCGAGATGGCGCAATTTGTGCCGTTATCGACATTTCGTTACCGACAAAACTTTAAAAAATTATTATCTCGACTCCTGGGTGTTGTTTTTTAATCAATGTGGTATCAAATGAAAGGGAATGGAATGAGCTACGCGACAAAAATTACCCCGTCGCTGTATGTATATGCAGTTGGCCGTAATAACAATTTGAATTGTTTAATTGTTTATAACGAATGAACTTCAGTTGGAGTAATGTTCTCACCTATTGTAAATGGTAGCTGGTGTAAGTAGCTTTAATTTATGTCCTTTGGTCATTGATGTAGCATGCCTGGAAGAGGCAGTAATCGTATTTGTTTATAATTTCATTAAACAAATTCAATTATCTCGGCTTCTACTGGGCCGATTTTCATCAACGACATCTCAAATTGAAGCTCTCGGATCAAGGAACCATCGAATATACTTTTACAAAGGACCTCGAGTATAGTTCCGATGCAATTCTCAAGCCAATTATTAAATTGTTTATGAAAATTAAATTGCGCATCCAGGGGATGTAACAAGTATCTTGTCGGGTAGCAGCATCCTTTACCTTTATTTTAAGCTGTCGATCATTGATCGAGCGCCTTCAGAGGCCGAGATAATTGCAGTGACCCGGAGTGCATTTTTGCCAATTTTTCAATTATTAATAACTTTTGAACCAACAAAGCCATATGGTTCAAGCTGTAGGAGGAGGTAGCTATGGTTAATAGCTTTAATTTAAGACAAGTCCGGTTAAAAAATACGCACTAGAAGCCGAGAAAAACGCAATTGTTTAAATTAACGATGTAATCCAGGATTTCGGTTTTGGCGGAGTGCGAAAGTGCGAAAAAGGCCGCAAACGCGAGATGGCGCAATTTGTGCCGTTATCGACATTTCGTTACCGACAAAACTTTAAAAAATTATTATCTAGACTCCTGGGTGTTGTTTTTTAATCAATGCGGTATCAAATGAAAGGGAATGGAATGAGCTACGCGACAAAAATTACCCCGTCGCTGTATGTATATGCAGTTGGCCGTAATAACAATTTGAATTGTTTAATTGTTTATAACGAATGAACTTCAGTTGGAGTAATGTTCTCACCTATTGTAAATGGTAGCTGGTGTAAGTAGCTTTAATTTATGTCCTTTGGTCATTGATGTAGCATGCCTGGAAGAGGCAGTAATCGTATTTGTTTATAATTTCATTAAACAAATTCAATTATCTCGGCTTCTACTGGGCCGAATTTGTTCAACGACATCTCAAATTGAAGCTCTCGGATCAAGGAACCATCGAATATACTTTTACAAAGGACCTCGAGTATAGTTCCGATGCAATTCTCAAGCCAATTATTAAATTGTTTATGAAAATTAAATTGCGCATCCAGGGGATGTAACAAGTATCTTGTCGGGTAGCAGCATCCTTTACCTTTATTTTAAGCTGTCGATCATTGATCGAGCGCCTTCAGAGGCCGAGATAATTGCAGTGACCCGGAGTGCATTTTTGCCAATTTTTCAATTATTAATAACTTTTGAACCAACAAAGCCATATGGTTCCAGCTGTAGGAGGAAGTAGCTATGGTTCCTAGCTTTAATTTAAGACAAGTCCGGTTAAAAAATACGCACTAGAAGCCGAGAAAAACGCAATTGTTTAAATTAACGATGTAATCCAGGATTTCGGTTTTGGCGGAGTGCGAAAGTGCGAAAAAGGCCGCAAACGCGAGATGGCGCAATTTGTGCCGTTATCGACATTTCGTTACCGACAAAACTTTAAAAAATTATTATCTCGACTCCTGGGTGTTGTTTTTTAATCAATGTGGTATCAAATGAAAGGGAATGGAATGAGCTACGCGACAAAAATTACCCCGTCGCTGTATGTATATGCAGTTGGCCGTAATAACAATTTGAATTGTTTAATTGTTTATAACGAATGAACTTCAGTTGGAGTAATGTTCTCACCTATTGTAAATGGTAGCTGGTGTAAGTAGCTTTAATTTATGTCCTTTGGTCATTGATGTAGCATGCCTGGAAGAGGCAGTAATCGTATTTGTTTATAATTTCATTAAACAAATTCTATTATCTCGGCTTCTACTGGGCCGATTTTCTTCAACGACATCTCAAATTTAAGCTCTCGGATCAAGGAACCATCGAATATACTTTTACAAAGGACCTCGAGTATAGTTCCGATGCAATTCTCAAGCGAATTATTAAATTGTTTATGAAAATTAAATTGCGCATGCAGGGGATGTAACAAGTATCTTGTCGGGTAGCAGCATCCTTTACCTTTATTTTAAGCTGTCGATCATTGATCGAGCGCCTTCAGAGGCCGAGATAATTGCAGTGACCCGGAGTGCATTTTTGCCAATTTTTCAATTATTAATAACTTTTGAACCAACAAAGCCATATGGTTCAAGCTGTAGGAGGAGGTAGCTATGGTTAATAGCTTTAATTTAAGACAAGTCCGGTTAAAAAATACGCACTAGAAGCCGAGAAAAACGCAATTGTTTAAATTAACGATGTAATCCAGGATTTCGGTTTTGGCGGAGTGCGAAAGTGCGAAAAAGGCCGCAAACGCGAGATGGCGCAATTTGTGCCGTTATCGACATTTCGTTACCGACAAAACTTTAAAAAATTATTATCTAGACTCCTGGGTGTTGTTTTTTAATCAATGCGGTATCAAATGAAAGGGAATGGAATGAGCTACGCGACAAAAATTACCCCGTCGCTGTATGTATATGCAGTTGGCCGTAATAACAATTTGAATTGTTTAATTGTTTATAACGAATGAACTTCAGTTGCAGTAATGTTCTCACCTATTGTAAATGGTAGCTGGTGTAAGTAGCTTTAATTTATGTCCTTTGGTCATTGATGTAGCATGCCTGGAAGAGGCAGTAATCGTATTTGTTTATAATTTCATTAAACAAATTCAATTATCTCGGCTTCTACTGGGCCGATTTTCTTCAACGACATCTCAAATTGAAGCTCTCGGATCAAGGAACCGCGGAATTTACTTTTACAAAGGACCTCGAGTATAGTTCCGATGCAATTCTCAAGCGAATTATTAAATTGTTTATGAAAATTAAATTGCGCATCCAGGGGATGTAACAAGTATCTTGTCGGGTAGCAGCATCCTTTACGTTTATTTTAAGCTGTCGATCACTGATCTAGCGCCTTCAGAAGCCGAGATAATTGCAGTGACCCGGAGTGCATTTTTGCCAATTCTTCAATTATTAATAACTTTTGAACCAACAATGCCATATTGTTCAAGCTGTAGGAGGAGGTAGCTATGGTCACTAGCTTTAATTTAAGACAAGTCCGATTAAAAAATACGCACTAGAAGCCGAGAAAAACGCAATTGTTTAAATTAACGATGTAATCCAGGATTTCGGTTTTGGCGGAGTGCGAAAGTGCGAAAAAGGCCGCAAACGCGAGATGGCGCAATTTGTGCCGTTATCGACATTTCGTTACCGACAAAACTTTAAAAAATTATTAGATCGACTCCTGGGTGTTGTTTTTTAATCAATGTGGTATCAACTGAAAGGGAATGGAATGAGCTACGCGACAAAAATTACCCCGTCGCTGTATGTATATGCAGTTGGCCGTAATAACAATTTGAATTGTTTAATTGTTTATAACGAATGAACGTCAGTTCGAGTAATGTTCTCACCTATTGTAAATGGTAGCTGGTGTAAGTAGCTTTAATTTATGTCCTTTGGTCATTGATGTAGCATGCCTGGAAGAGGCAGTAATCGTATTTGTTTATAATTTCATTAAACAAATTCAATTATCTCGGCTTCTACTGGGCCGATTTTCTTCAACGACATCTCAAATTGAAGCTCTCGGATCAAGGAACCGCGGAATTTACTTTTACAAAGGACCTCGAGTATAGTTCCGATGCAATTCTCAAGCGAATTATTAAATTGTTTATGAAAATTAAATTGCGCATCCAGGGGATGTAACAAGTATCTTGTCGGGTAGCAGCATCCTTTACCTTCATTTTAAGCTGTCGATCATTGATCTAGCACCTTCAGAAGCCGAGATAATTGCAGTGACCCGGAGTGCATTTTTGCCAATTCTTCAATTATTAATAACTTTTGAACCAACAATGCCATATTGTTCAAGCTGTAGGAGGAGGTAGCTATGGTTACTAGCTTTAATTTAAGACAAGTCCGATTAAAAAATACGCACTAGAAGCCGAGAAAAACGCAATTGTTTAAATTAACGATGTAATCCAGGATTTCGGTTTTGGCGGAGTGCGAAAGTGCGAAAAAGGCCGCAAACGCGAGATGGCGCAATTTGTGCCGTTATCGACATTTCGTTACCGACAAAACTTTAAAAAATTATTAGATCGACTCCTGGGTGTTGTTTTTTAATCAATGTGGTATCAACTGAAAGGGAATGGAATGAGCTACGCGACAAAAATTACCCCGTCGCTGTATGTATATGCAGTTGGCCGTAATAACAATTTGAATTGTTTAATTGTTTATAACGAATGAACTTCAGTTGGAGTAATGTTCTCACCTATTGTAAATGGTAGCTGGTGTAAGTAGCTTTAATTTATGTCCTTTGGTCATTGATGTAGCATGCCTGGAAGAGGCAGTAATCGTATTTGTTTATAATTTCATTAAACAAATTCAATTATCTCGGCTTCTACTGGGCCGATTTTCTTCAACGACATCTCAAATTTAAGCTCTCGGATCAAGGAACCATCGAATTTACTTTTACAAAGGACCTCGAGTATAGTTCCGATGCAATTCTCAAGCCAATTATTAAATTGTTTATGAAAATTAAATTGCGCATCCAGGGGATGTAACAAGTATCTTGTCGGGTAGCAGCATCCTTTACCTTCATTTTAAGCTGTCGATCATTGATCTAGCACCTTCAGAAGCCGAGATAATTGCAGTGACCCGGAGTGCATTTTTGCCAATTCTTCAATTATTAATAACTTTTGAACCAACAAAGCCATATGGTTCCAGCTGTAGGAGGAGGTAGCTATGGTTACTAGCTTTAATTTAAGACAAGTCCGGTTAAAAAATACGCACTAGAAGCCGAGAAAAACGCAATCGTTTAAATTAACGATGTAATCCAGGATTTCGGTTTTGGCGGAGTGCGAAAGTGCGAAAAAGGCCGCAAACGCGAGATGGCGCAATTTGTGCCGTTATCGACATTTCGTTACCGACAAAACTTTAAAAAATTATTAGATCGACTCCTGGGTGTTGTTTTTTAATCAATGTGGTATCAACTGAAAGGGAATGGAATGAGCTACGCGACAAAAATTACCCCGTCGCTGTATGTATATGCAGTTGGCCGTAATAACAATTTGAATTGTTTAATTGTTTATAACGAATGAACTTCAGTTGGAGTAATGTTCTCACCTATTGTAAATGGTAGCTGGTGTAAGTAGCTTTAATTTATGTCCTTTGGTCATTGATGTAGCATGCCTGGAAGAGGCAGTAATCGTATTTGTTTATAATTTCATTAAACAAATTCAATTATCTCGGCTTCTACTGGGCCGATTTTCTTCAACAACATCTCAAATTTAAGCTCTCGGATCAAGGAACCATCGAATTTACTTTTACAAAGGACCTCGAGTATAGTTCCGATGCAATTCTCAAGCCAATTATTAAATTGTTTATGAAAATTAAATTGCGCATCCAGGGGATGTAACAAGTATCTTGTCGGGTAGCAGCATCCTTTACCTTCATTTTAAGCTGTCGATCATTGATCTAGCACCTTCAGAAGCCGAGATAATTGCAGTGACCCGGAGTGCATTTTTGCCAATTTTTCAATTATTAATAACTTTTGAACCAACAAAGCCATATGGTTCAAGCTGTAGGAGGAGGTAGCTATGGTTACTAGCTTTAATTTAAGACAAGTCCGGTTAAAAAATACGCACTAGAAGCCGAGAAAAACGCAATTGTTTAAATTAACGATGTAATCCAGGATTTCGGTTTTGGCGGAGTGCGAAAGTGCGAAAAAGGCCGCAAACGCGAGATGGCGCAATTTGTGCCGTTATCGACATTTCGTTACCGACAAAACTTTAAAAAATTATTAGATCGACTCCTGGGTGTTGTTTTTTAATCAATGTGGTATCAACTGAAAGGGAATGGAATGAGCTACGCGACAAAAATTACCCCGTCGCTGTATGTATATGCAGTTGGCCGTAATAACAATTTGAATTGTTTAATTGTTTATAACGAATGAACTTCAGTTGGAGTAATGTTCTCACCTATTGTAAATGGTAGCTGGTGAAAGTAGCTTTAATTTATGTCCTTTGGTCATTGATGTAGCATGCCTGGAAGAGGCAGTAATCGTATTTGTTTATAATTTCATTAAACAAATTCAATTATCTCGGCTTCTACTGGACCGATTTTCTTCAACGACATCTCAAATTTAAGCTCTCGGATCAAGGAACCATCGAATTTACTTTTACAAAGGACCTCGAGTATAGTTCCGATGCAATTCTCAAGCCAATTATTAAATTGTTTATGAAAATTAAATTGCGCATCCAGGGGATGTAACAAGTATCTTGTCGGGTAGCAGCATCCTTTACCTTCATTTTAAGCTGTCGATCATTGATCTAGCACCTTCAGAAGCCGAGATAATTGCAGTGACCCGGAGTGCATTTTTGCCAATTTTTCAATTATTAATAACTTTTGAACCAACAAAGCCATATGGTTCAAGCTGTAGGAGGAGGTAGCTATGGTTACTAGCTTTAATTTAAGACAAGTCCGGTTAAAAAATACGCACTAGAAGCCGAGAAAAACGCAATTGTTTAAATTAACGATGTAATCCAGGATTTCGGTTTTGGCGGAGTGCGAAAGTGCGAAAAAGGCCGCAAACGCGAGATGGCGCAATTTGTGCCGTTATCGACATTTCGTTACCGACAAAACTTTAAAAAATTATTATCTCGACTCCTGGGTGTTGTTTTTTAATCAATGTGGTATCAAATGAAAGGGAATGGAATGAGCTACGCGACAAAAATTACCCCGTCGCTGTATGTATATGCAGTTGGCCGTAATAACAATTTGAATTGTTTAATTGTTTATAACGAATGAACTTCAGTTGGAGTAATGTTCTCACCTATTGTAAATGGTAGCTGGTGTAAGTAGCTTTAATTTATGTCCTTTGGTCATTGATGTAGCATGCCTGGAAGAGGCAGTAATCGTATTTGTTTATAATTTCATTAAACAAATTCAATTATCCCGGCTTCTACTGGGCCGATTTTCTTCAACGACATCTCAAATTGAAGCTCTCGGATCAAGGAACCGCGGAATTTACTTTTACAAAGGACCTCGAGTATAGTTCCGATGCAATTCTCAAGCGAATTATTAAATTGTTTATGAAAATTAAATTGCGCATCCAGGGGATGTAACAAGTATCTTGTCGGGTAGCAGCATCCTTTACGTTTATTTTAAGCTGTCGATCACTGATCTAGCGCCTTCAGAAGCCGAGATAATTGCAGTGACCCGGAGTGCATTTTTGCCAATTCTTCAATTATTAATAACTTTTGAACCAACAATGCCATATTGTTCAAGCTGTAGGAGGAGGTAGCTATGGTCACTAGCTTTAATTTAAGACAAGTCCGATTAAAAAATACGCACTAGAAGCCGAGAAAAACGCAATTGTTTAAATTAACGATGTAATCCAGGATTTCGGTTTTGGCGGAGTGCGAAAGTGCGAAAAAGGCCGCAAACGCGAGATGGCGCAATTTGTGCCGTTATCGACATTTCGTTACTGACAAAACTTTAAAAAATTATTAGATCGACTCCTGGGTGTTGTTTTTTAATCAATGTGGTATCAACTGAAAGGGAATGGAATGAGCTACGCGACAAAAATTACCCCGTCGCTGTATGTATATGCAGTTGGCCGTAATAACAATTTGAATTGTTTAATTGTTTATAACGAATGAACTTCAGTTGGAGTAATGTTCTCACCTATTGTAAATGGTAGCTGGTGTAAGTAGCTTTAATTTATGTCCTTTGGTCATTGATGTAGCATGCCTGGAAGAGGCAGTAATCGTATTTGTTTATAATTTCTTTAAACAAATTCAATTATCTCGGCTTCTACTGGGCCGAATTTGTTCAACGACATCTCAAATTGAAGCTCTCGGATCAAGGAACCATCGAATATACTTTTACAAAGGACCTCGAGTATAGTTCCGATGCAATTCTCAAGCCAATTATTAAATTGTTTATGAAAATTAAATTGCGCATCCAGGGGATGTAACAAGTATCTTGTCGGGTAGCAGCATCCTTTACCTTTATTTTAAGCTGTCGATCATTGATCGAGCGCCTTCAGAGGCCGAGATAATTGCAGTGACCCGGAGTGCATTTTTGCCAATTTTTCAATTATTAATAACTTTTGAACCAACAAAGCCATATGGTTCAAGCTGTAGGAGGAGGTAGCTATGGTTAATAGCTTTAATTTAAGACAAGTCCGGTTAAAAAATACGCACTAGAAGCCGAGAAAAACGCAATTGTTTAAATTAACGATGTAATCCAGGATTTCGGTTTTGGCGGAGTGCGAAAGTGCGAAAAAGGCCGCAAACGCGAGATGGCGCAATTTGTGCCGTTATCGACATTTCGTTACCGACAAAACTTTAAAAAATTATTATCTAGACTCCTGGGTGTTGTTTTTTAATCAATGCGGTATCAAATGAAAGGGAATGGAATGAGCTACGCGACAACAATTACCCCGTCGCTGTATGTATATGCAGTTGGCCGTAATAACAATTTGAATTGTTTAATTGTTTATAACGAATGAACTTCAGTTCGAGTAATGTTCTCACCTATTGTAAATGGTAGCTGGTGTAAGTAGCTTTAATTTATGTCCTTTGGTCATTGATGTAGCATGCCTGGAAGAGGCAGTAATCGTATTTGTTTATAATTTCATTAAACAAATTCAATTATCTCGGCTTCTACTGGGCCGATTTTCTACAACGACATCTCAAATTGAAGCTCTCGGATCAAGGAACCGCGGAATTTACTTTTACAAAGGACCTCGAGTATAGTTCCGATGCAATTCTCAAGCGAATTATTAAATTGTTTATGAAAATTAAATTGCGCATCCAGGGGATGTAACAAGTATCTTGTCGGGTAGCAGCATCCTTTACCTTCATTTTAAGCTGTCGATCATTGATCTAGCACCTTCAGAAGCCGAGATAATTGCAGTGACCCGGAGTGCATTTTTGCCAATTCTTCAATTATTAATAACTTTTGAACCAACAATGCCATATTGTTCAAGCTGTAGGAGGAGGTAGCTATGGTCACTAGCTTTAATTTAAGACAAGTCCGATTAAAAAATACGCACTAGAAGCCGAGAAAAACGCAATTGTTTAAATTAACGATGTAATCCAGGATTTCGGTTTTGGCGGAGTGCGAAAGTGCGAAAAAGGCCGCAAACGCGAGATGGCGCAATTTGTGCCGTTATCGACATTTCGTTACCGACAAAACTTTAAAAAATTATTAGATCGACTCCTGGGTGTTGTTTTTTAATCAATGTGGTATCAACTGAAAGGGAATGGAATGAGCTACGCGACAAAAATTACCCCGTCGCTGTATGTATATGCAGTTGGCCGTAATAACAATTTGAATTGTTTAATTGTTTATAACGAATGAACTTCAGTTCGAGTAATGTTCTCACCTATTGTAAATGGTAGCTGGTGTAAGTAGCTTTAATTTATGTCCTTTGGTCATTGATGTAGCATGCCTGGAAGAGGCAGTAATCGTATTTGTTTATAATTTCATTAAACAAATTCAATTATCTCGGCTTCTACTGGGCCGATTTTCTTCAACGACATCTCAAATTGAAGCTCTCGGATCAAGGAACCGCGGAATTTACTTTTACAAAGGACCTCGAGTATAGTTCCGATGCAATTCTCAAGCGAATTATTAAATTGTTTATGAAAATTAAATTGCGCATCCAGGGGATGTAACAAGTATCTTGTCGGGTAGCAGCATCCTTTACCTTCATTTTAAGCTGTCGATCATTGATCTAGCACCTTCAGAAGCCGAGATAATTGCAGTGACCCGGAGTGCATTTTTGCCAATTCTTCAATTATTAATAACTTTTGAACCAACAATGCCATATTGTTCAAGCTGTAGGAGGAGGTAGCTATGGTTACTAGCTTTAATTTAAGACAAGTCCGGTTAAAAAATACGCACTAGAAGCCGAGAAAAACGCAATTGTTTAAATTAACGATGTAATCCAGGATTTCGGTTTTGGCGGAGTGCGAAAGTGCGAAAAAGGCCGCAAACGCGAGATGGCGCAATTTGTGCCGTTATCGACATTTCGTTACCGACAAAACTTTAAAAAATTATTATCTAGACTCCTGGGTGTTGTTTTTTAATCAATGCGGTATCAAATGAAAGGGAATGGAATGAGCTACGCGACAAAAATTACCCCGTCGCCGTATGTATATGCAGTTGGCCGTAATAACAATTTGAATTGTTTAATTGTTTATAACGAATGAACTTCAGTTCGAGTAATGTTCTCACCTATTGTAAATGGTAGCTGGTGTAAGTAGCTTTAATTTATGTCCTTTGGTCATTGATGTAGCATGCCTGGAAGAGGCAGTAATCGTATTTGTTTATAATTTCATTAAACAAATTCAATTATCTCGGCTTCTACTGGGCTGATTTTCTTCAACGACATCTCAAATTGAAGCTCTCGGATCAAGGAACCGCGGAATTTACTTTTACAAAGGACCTCGAGTATAGTTCCGATGCAATTCTCAAGCGAATTATTAAATTGTTTATGAAAATTAAATTGCGCATCCAGGGGATGTAACAAGTATCTTGTCGGGTAGCAGCATCCTTTACGTTTATTTTAAGCTGTCGATCACTGATCTAGCGATTTCAGAAGCCGAGATAATTGCAGTGACCCGGAGTGCATTTTTGCCAATTCTTCAATTATTAATAACTTTTGAACCAACAATGCCATATTGTTCAAGCTGTAGGAGGAGGTAGCTATGGTTACTAGCTTTAATTTAAGACAAGTCCGATTAAAAAATACGCACTAGAAGCCGAGAAAAACGCAATTGTTTAAATTAACGATGTAATCCAGGATTTCGGTTTTGGCGGAGTGCGAAAGTGCGAAAAAGGCCGCAAACGCGAGATGGCGCAATTTGTGCCGTTATCGACATTTCGTTACCGACAAAACTTTAAAAAATTATTAGATCGACTCCTGGGTGTTGTTTTTTAATCAATGTGGTATCAACTGAAAGGGAATGGAATGAGCTACGCGACAAAAATTACCCCGTCGCTGTATGTATATGCAGTTGGCCGTAATAACAATTTGAATTGTTTAATTGTTTATAACGAATGAACTTCAGTTCGAGTAATGTTCTCACCTATTGTAAATGGTAGCTGGTGTAAGTAGCTTTAATTTATGTCCTTTGGTCATTGATGTAGCATGCCTGGAAGAGGCAGTAATCGTATTTGTTTATAATTTCATTAAACAAATTCAATTATCTCGGCTTCTACTGGGCCGATTTTCTTCAACGACATCTCAAATTGAAGCTCTCGGATCAAGGAACCGCGGAATTTACTTTTACAAAGGACCTCGAGTATAGTTCCGATGCAATTCTCAAGCGAATTATTAAATTGTTTATGAAAATTAAATTGCGCATCCAGGGGATGTAACAAGTATCTTGTCGGGTAGCAGCATCCTTTACCTTCATTTTAAGCTGTCGATCATTGATCTAGCACCTTCAGAAGCCGAGATAATTGCAGTGACCCGGAGTGCATTTTTGCCAATTCTTCAATTATTAATAACTTTTGAACCAACAATGCCATATTGTTCAAGCTGTAGGAGGAGGTAGCTATGGTCACTAGCTTTAATTTAAGACAAGTCCGATTAAAAAATACGCACTAGAAGCCGAGAAAAACGCAATTGTTTAAATTAACGATGTAATCCAGGATTTCGGTTTTGGCGGAGTGCGAAAGTGCGAAAAAGGCCGCAAACGCGAGATGGCGCAATTTGTGCCGATATCGACATTTCGTTACTGACAAAACTTTAAAAAATTATTAGATCGACTCCTGGGTGTTGTTTTTTAATCAATGCGGTATCAAATGAAAGGGAATGGAATGAGCTACGCGACAACAATTACCCCGTCGCTGTATGTATATGCAGTTGGCCGTAATAACAATTTGAATTGTTTAATTGTTTATAACGAATGAACTTCAGTTCGAGTAATGTTCTCACCTATTGTAAATGGTAGCTGGTGTAAGTAGCTTTAATTTATGTCCTTTGGTCATTGATGTAGCATGCCTGGAAGAGGCAGTAATCGTATTTGTTTATAATTTCATTAAACAAATTCAATTATCTCGGCTTCTACTGGGCCGATTTTCTACAACGACATCTCAAATTGAAGCTCTCGGATCAAGGAACCGCGGAATTTACTTTTACAAAGGACCTCGAGTATAGTTCCGATGCAATTCTCAAGCGAATTATTAAATTGTTTATGAAAATTAAATTGCGCATCCAGGGGATGTAACAAGTATCTTGTCGGGTAGCAGCATCCTTTACCTTCATTTTAAGCTGTCGATCATTGATCTAGCACCTTCAGAAGCCGAGATAATTGCAGTGACCCGGAGTGCATTTTTGCCAATTCTTCAATTATTAATAACTTTTGAACCAACAATGCCATATTGTTCAAGCTGTAGGAGGAGGTAGCTATGGTCACTAGCTTTAATTTAAGACAAGTCCGATTAAAAAATACGCACTAGAAGCCGAGAAAAACGCAATTGTTTAAATTAACGATGTAATCCAGGATTTCGGTTTTGGCGGAGTGCGAAAGTGCGAAAAAGGCCGCAAACGCGAGATGGCGCAATTTGTGCCGTTATCGACATTTCGTTACCGACAAAACTTTAAAAAATTATTAGATCGACTCCTGGGTGTTGTTTTTTAATCAATGTGGTATCAACTGAAAGGGAATGGAATGAGCTACGCGACAAAAATTACCCCGTCGCTGTATGTATATGCAGTTGGCCGTAATAACAATTTGAATTGTTTAATTGTTTATAACGAATGAACTTCAGTTCGAGTAATGTTCTCACCTATTGTAAATGGTAGCTGGTGTAAGTAGCTTTAATTTATGTCCTTTGGTCATTGATGTAGCATGCCTGGAAGAGGCAGTAATCGTATTTGTTTATAATTTCATTAAACAAATTCAATTATCTCGGCTTCTACTGGGCCGATTTTCTTCAACGACATCTCAAATTGAAGCTCTCGGATCAAGGAACCGCGGAATTTACTTTTACAAAGGACCTCGAGTATAGTTCCGATGCAATTCTCAAGCGAATTATTAAATTGTTTATGAAAATTAAATTGCGCATCCAGGGGATGTAACAAGTATCTTGTCGGGTAGCAGCATCCTTTACCTTCATTTTAAGCTGTCGATCATTGATCTAGCACCTTCAGAAGCCGAGATAATTGCAGTGACCCGGAGTGCATTTTTGCCAATTCTTCAATTATTAATAACTTTTGAACCAACAATGCCATATTGTTCAAGCTGTAGGAGGAGGTAGCTATGGTTACTAGCTTTAATTTAAGACAAGTCCGGTTAAAAAATACGCACTAGAAGCCGAGAAAAACGCAATTGTTTAAATTAACGATGTAATCCAGGATTTCGGTTTTGGCGGAGTGCGAAAGTGCGAAAAAGGCCGCAAACGCGAGATGGCGCAATTTGTGCCGTTATCGACATTTCGTTACCGACAAAACTTTAAAAAATTATTATCTAGACTCCTGGGTGTTGTTTTTTAATCAATGCGGTATCAAATGAAAGGGAATGGAATGAGCTACGCGACAAAAATTACCCCGTCGCCGTATGTATATGCAGTTGGCCGTAATAACAATTTGAATTGTTTAATTGTTTATAACGAATGAACTTCAGTTCGAGTAATGTTCTCACCTATTGTAAATGGTAGCTGGTGTAAGTAGCTTTAATTTATGTCCTTTGGTCATTGATGTAGCATGCCTGGAAGAGGCAGTAATCGTATTTGTTTATAATTTCATTAAACAAATTCAATTATCTCGGCTTCTACTGGGCTGATTTTCTTCAACGACATCTCAAATTGAAGCTCTCGGATCAAGGAACCGCGGAATTTACTTTTACAAAGGACCTCGAGTATAGTTCCGATGCAATTCTCAAGCGAATTATTAAATTGTTTATGAAAATTAAATTGCGCATCCAGGGGATGTAACAAGTATCTTGTCGGGTAGCAGCATCCTTTACGTTTATTTTAAGCTGTCGATCACTGATCTAGCGATTTCAGAAGCCGAGATAATTGCAGTGACCCGGAGTGCATTTTTGCCAATTCTTCAATTATTAATAACTTTTGAACCAACAATGCCATATTGTTCAAGCTGTAGGAGGAGGTAGCTATGGTTACTAGCTTTAATTTAAGACAAGTCCGATTAAAAAATACGCACTAGAAGCCGAGAAAAACGCAATTGTTTAAATTAACGATGTAATCCAGGATTTCGGTTTTGGCGGAGTGCGAAAGTGCGAAAAAGGCCGCAAACGCGAGATGGCGCAATTTGTGCCGTTATCGACATTTCGTTACCGACAAAACTTTAAAAAATTATTAGATCGACTCCTGGGTGTTGTTTTTTAATCAATGTGGTATCAACTGAAAGGGAATGGAATGAGCTACGCGACAAAAATTACCCCGTCGCTGTATGTATATGCAGTTGGCCGTAATAACAATTTGAATTGTTTAATTGTTTATAACGAATGAACTTCAGTTCGAGTAATGTTCTCACCTATTGTAAATGGTAGCTGGTGTAAGTAGCTTTAATTTATGTCCTTTGGTCATTGATGTAGCATGCCTGGAAGAGGCAGTAATCGTATTTGTTTATAATTTCATTAAACAAATTCAATTATCTCGGCTTCTACTGGGCCGATTTTCTTCAACGACATCTCAAATTGAAGCTCTCGGATCAAGGAACCGCGGAATTTACTTTTACAAAGGACCTCGAGTATAGTTCCGATGCAATTCTCAAGCGAATTATTAAATTGTTTATGAAAATTAAATTGCGCATCCAGGGGATGTAACAAGTATCTTGTCGGGTAGCAGCATCCTTTACCTTCATTTTAAGCTGTCGATCATTGATCTAGCACCTTCAGAAGCCGAGATAATTGCAGTGACCCGGAGTGCATTTTTGCCAATTCTTCAATTATTAATAACTTTTGAACCAACAATGCCATATTGTTCAAGCTGTAGGAGGAGGTAGCTATGGTCACTAGCTTTAATTTAAGACAAGTCCGATTAAAAAATACGCACTAGAAGCCGAGAAAAACGCAATTGTTTAAATTAACGATGTAATCCAGGATTTCGGTTTTGGCGGAGTGCGAAAGTGCGAAAAAGGCCGCAAACGCGAGATGGCGCAATTTGTGCCGATATCGACATTTCGTTACTGACAAAACTTTAAAAAATTATTAGATCGACTCCTGGGTGTTGTTTTTTAATCAATGTGGTATCAACTGAAAGGGAATGGAATGAGCTACGCGACAAAAATTACCCCGTCGCTGTATGTATATGCAGTTGGCCGTAATAACAATTTGAATTGTTTAATTGTTTATAACGAATGAACTTCAGTTCGAGTAATGTTCTCACCTATTGTAAATGGTAGCTGGTGTAAGTAGCTTTAATTTATGTCCTTTGGTCATTGATGTAGCATGCCTGGAAGAGGCAGTAATCGTATTTGTTTATAATTTCATTAAACAAATTCAATTATCTCGGCTTCTACTGGGCCGATTTTCTTCAACGACATCTCAAATTGAAGCTCTCGGATCAAGGAACCGCGGAATTTACTTTTACAAAGGACCTCGAGTATAGTTCCGATGCAATTCTCAAGCGAATTATTAAATTGTTTATGAAAATTAAATTGCGCATCCAGGGGATGTAACAAGTATCTTGTCGGGTAGCAGCATCCTTTACCTTCATTTTAAGCTGTCGATCATTGATCTAGCACCTTCAGAAGCCGAGATAATTGCAGTGACCCGGAGTGCATTTTTGCCAATTCTTCAATTATTAATAACTTTTGAACCAACAATGCCATATTGTTCAAGCTGTAGGAGGAGGTAGCTATGGTTACTAGCTTTAATTTAAGACAAGTCCGGTTAAAAAATACGCACTAGAAGCCGAGAAAAACGCAATTGTTTAAATTAACGATGTAATCCAGGATTTCGGTTTTGGCGGAGTGCGAAAGTGCGAAAAAGGCCGCAAACGCGAGATGGCGCAATTTGTGCCGTTATCGACATTTCGTTACCGACAAAACTTTAAAAAATTATTATCTAGACTCCTGGGTGTTGTTTTTTAATCAATGCGGTATCAAATGAAAGGGAATGGAATGAGCTACGCGACAAAAATTACCCCGTCGCCGTATGTATATGCAGTTGGCCGTAATAACAATTTGAATTGTTTAATTGTTTATAACGAATGAACTTCAGTTCGAGTAATGTTCTCACCTATTGTAAATGGTAGCTGGTGTAAGTAGCTTTAATTTATGTCCTTTGGTCATTGATGTAGCATGCCTGGAAGAGGCAGTAATCGTATTTGTTTATAATTTCATTAAACAAATTCAATTATCTCGGCTTCTACTGGGCTGATTTTCTTCAACGACATCTCAAATTGAAGCTCTCGGATCAAGGAACCGCGGAATTTACTTTTACAAAGGACCTCGAGTATAGTTCCGATGCAATTCTCAAGCGAATTATTAAATTGTTTATGAAAATTAAATTGCGCATCCAGGGGATGTAACAAGTATCTTGTCGGGTAGCAGCATCCTTTACGTTTATTTTAAGCTGTCGATCACTGATCTAGCGATTTCAGAAGCCGAGATAATTGCAGTGACCCGGAGTGCATTTTTGCCAATTCTTCAATTATTAATAACTTTTGAACCAACAATGCCATATTGTTCAAGCTGTAGGAGGAGGTAGCTATGGTTACTAGCTTTAATTTAAGACAAGTCCGATTAAAAAATACGCACTAGAAGCCGAGAAAAACGCAATTGTTTAAATTAACGATGTAATCCAGGATTTCGGTTTTGGCGGAGTGCGAAAGTGCGAAAAAGGCCGCAAACGCGAGATGGCGCAATTTGTGCCGTTATCGACATTTCGTTACCGACAAAACTTTAAAAAATTATTATCTCGACTCCTGGGTGTTGTTTTTTAATCAATGTGGTATCAAATGAAAGGGAATGGAATGAGCTACGCGACAAAAATTACCCCGTCGCTGTATGTATATGCAGTTGGCCGTAATAACAATTTGAATTGTTTAATTGTTTATAACGAATGAACTTCAGTTGGACTAATGTTCTCACCTATTGTAAATGGTAGCTGGTGTAAGTAGCTTTAATTTATGTCCTTTGGTCATTGATGTAGCATGCCTGGAAGAGGCAGTAATCGTATTTGTTTATAATTTCATTAAACAAATTCAATTATCTCGGCTTCTACTGGGCCGATTTTCTTCAACGACATCTCAAATTTAAGCTCTCGGATCAAGGAACCATCGAATATACTTTTACAAAGGACCTCGAGTATAGTTCCGATGCAATTCTCAAGCGAATTATTAAATTGTTTATGAAAATTAAATTGCGCATGCAGGGGATGTAACAAGTATCTTGTCGGGTAGCAGCATCCTTTACCTTTATTTTAAGCTGTCGATCATTGATCGAGCGCCTTCAGAGGCCGAGATAATTGCAGTGACCCGGAGTGCATTTTTACCAATTTTTCAATTATTAATAACTTTTGAACCAACAAAGCCATATGGTTCAAGCTGTAGGAGGAGGTAGCTATGGTTAATAGCTTTAATTTAAGACAAGTCCGGTTAAAAAATACGCACTAGAAGCCGAGAAAAACGCAATTGTTTAAATTAACGATGTAATCCAGGATTTCGGTTTTGGCGGAGTGCGAAAGTGCGAAAAAGGCCGCAAACGCGAGATGGCGCAATTTGTGCCGTTATCGACATTTCGTTACCGACAAAACTTTAAAAAATTATTATCTCGACTCCTGGGTGTTGTTTTTTAATCAATGTGGTATCAAATGAAAGGGAATGGAATGAGCTACGCGACAAAAATTACCCCGTCGCTGTATGTATATGCAGTTGGCCGTAATAACAATTTGAATTGTTTAATTGTTTATAACGAATGAACTTCAGTTCGAGTAATGTTCTCACCTATTGTAAATGGTAGCTGGTGTAAGTAGCTTTAATTTATGTCCTTTGGTCATTGATGTAGCATGCCTGGAAGAGGCAGTAATCGTATTTGTTTATAATTTCATTAAACAAATTCAATTATCTCGGCTTCTACTGGGCCGATTTTCTTCAACGACATCTCAAATTGAAGCTCTCGGATCAAGGAACCGCGGAATTTACTTTTACAAAGGACCTCGAGTATAGTACCGATGCAATTCTCAAGCGAATTATTAAATTGTTTATGAAAATTAAATTGCGCATCCAGGGGATGTAACAAGTATCTTGTCCGGTAGCAGCATCCTTTACGTTTATTTTAAGCTGTCGATCACTGATCTAGCGCCTTCAGAAGCCGAGATAATTGCAGTTACCCGGAGTGCATTTTTGCCAATTCTTCAATTATTAATAACTTTTGAACCAACAATGCCATATTGTTCAAGCTGTAGGAGGAGGTAGCTATGGTTACTAGCTTTAATTTAAGACAAGTCCGATTAAAAAATACGCACTAGAAGCCGAGAAAAACGCAATTGTTTAAATTAACGATGTAATCCAGGATTTCGGTTTTGGCGGAGTGCGAAAGTGCGAAAAAGGCCGCAAACGCGAGATGGCGCAATTTGTGCCGTTATCGACATTTCGTTACCGACAAAACTTTAAAAAATTATTAGATCGACTCCTGGGTGTTGTTTTTTAATCAATGTGGTATCAACTGAAAGGGAATGGAATGAGCTACGCGACAAAAATTACCCCGTCGCTGTATGTATATGCAGTTGGCCGTAATAACAATTTGAATTGTTTAATTGTTTATAACGAATGAACTTCAGTTGGAGTAATGTACTCACCTATTGTAAATGGTAGCTGGTGTAAGTAGCTTTAATTTATGTCCTTTGGTCATTGATGTAGCATGCCTGGAAGAGGCAGTAATCGTATTTGTTTATAATTTCTTTAAACAAATTCAATTATCTCGGCTTCTACTGGGCCGAATTTGTTCAACGACATCTCAAATTGAAGCTCTCGGATCAAGGAACCATCGAATATACTTTTACAAAGGACCTCGAGTATAGTTCCGATGCAATTCTCAAGCCAATTATTAAATTGTTTATGAAAATTAAATTGCGCATCCAGGGGATGTAACAAGTATCTTGTCGGGTAGCAGCATCCTTTACCTTTATTTTAAGCTGTCGATCATTGATCGAGCGCCTTCAGAGGCCGAGATAATTGCAGTGACCCGGAGTGCATTTTTGCCAATTTTTCAATTATTAATAACTTTTGAACCAACAAAGCCATATGGTTCAAGCTGTAGGAGGAGGTAGCTATGGTTAATAGCTTTAATTTAAGACAAGTCCGGTTAAAAAATACGCACTAGAAGCCGAGAAAAACGCAATTGTTTAAATTAACGATGTAATCCAGGATTTCGGTTTTGGCGGAGTGCGAAAGTGCGAAAAAGGCCGCAAACGCGAGATGGCGCAATTTGTGCCGTTATCGACATTTCGTTACCGACAAAACTTTAAAAAATTATTATCTCGACTCCTGGGTGTTGTTTTTTAATCAATGTGGTATCAAATGAAAGGGAATGGAATGAGCTACGCGACAACAATTACCCCGTCGCTGTATGTATATGCAGTTGGCCGTAATAACAATTTGAATTGTTTAATTGTTTATAACGAATGAACTTCAGTTCGAGTAATGTTCTCACCTATTGTAAATGGTAGCTGGTGTAAGTAGCTTTAATTTATGTCCTTTGGTCATTTCTGTAGCAGGCCTGGAAGAGGCAGTAATCGTATTTGTTTGTAATTTCTTTAAACAAATTCAATTATCTCGGCTTCTACTGGGCCGATTTTGTTCAACGACATCTCAAATTGAAGCTCTCGGATCAAGGAACCAGCGAATTTACTTTTACAAAGGACCTCGAGTATAGTTCCGATGCAATTCTCAAGCCAATTATTAAATTGTTTATGAAAATTAAATTGCTCATCCAGGGGATGTAACAAGTATCTTGTCGGGTAGCAGCATCCTTTACGTTTATTTTAAGCTGTCGATCACTGATCTAGCGCCTTCAGAAGCCGAGATAATTGCAGTGACCCGGAGTGCATTTTTGCCAATTTTTCAATTATTAATAACTTTTGAACCAACAATGCCATATGTTTCCAGCTGTAGGAGGAGGTAGCTATGGTTCCTAGCTTTAATTTAAGACAAGTCCGGTTAAAAAATACGCACTAGAAGCCAAGAAAAACGCAATTGTTTAAATTAACGATGTAATCCAGGATTTCGGTTTTGGCGGAGTGCGAAAGTGCGAAAAAGGCCGCAAACGCGAGATGGCGCAATTTGTGCCGTTATCGACATTTCGTTACCGACAAAACTTTAAAAAATTATTATCTCGACTCCTGGGTGTTGTTTTTTAATCAATGTGGTATCAAATGAAAGGGAATGGAATGAGCTACGCGACAAAAATTACCCCGTCGCTGTATGTATATGCAGTTGGCCGTAATAACAATTTGAATTGTTTAATTGTTTATAACGAATGAACTTCAGTTGGAGTAATGTTCTCACCTATTGTAAATGGTAGCTGGTGTAAGTAGCTTTAATTTATGTCCTTTGGTCATTGATGTAGCATGCCTGGAAGAGGCAGTAATCGTATTTGTTTATAATTTCATTAAACAAATTCAATTATCTCGGCTTCTACTGGGCCGAATTTGTTCAACGACATCTCAAATTGAAGCTCTCGGATCAAGGAACCATCGAATATACTTTTACAAAGGACCTCGAGTATAGTTCCGATGCAATTCTCAAGCCAATTATTAAATTGTTTATGAAAATTAAATTGCGCATCCAGGGGATGTAACAAGTATCTTGTCGGGTAGCAGCATCCTTTACCTTTATTTTAAGCTGTCGATCATTGATCGAGCGCCTTCAGAGGCCGAGATAATTGCAGTGACCCGGAGTGCATTTTTGCCAATTTTTCAATTATTAATAACTTTTGAACCAACATAGCCATATGGTTCCAGCTGTAGGAGGAAGTAGCTATGGTTCCTAGCTTTAATTTAAGACAAGTCCGGTTAAAAAATACGCACTAGAAGCCGAGAAAAACGCAATTGTTTAAATTAACGATGTAATCCAGGATTTCGGTTTTGGCGGAGTGCGAAAGTGCGAAAAAGGCCGCAAACGCGAGATGGCGCAATTTGTGCCGTTATCGACATTTCGTTACCGACAAAACTTTAAAAAATTATTATCTCGACTCCTGGGTGTTGTTTTTTAATCAATGTGGTATCAAATGAAAGGGAATGGAATGAGCTACGCGACAAAAATTACCCCGTCGCTGTATGTATATGCAGTTGGCCGTAATAACAATTTGAATTGTTTAATTGTTTATAACGAATGAACTTCAGTTGGAGTAATGTTCTCACCTATTGTAAATGGTAGCTGGTGTAAGTAGCTTTAATTTATGTCCTTTGGTCATTGATGTAGCATGCCTGGAAGAGGCAGTAATCGTATTTGTTTATAATTTCATTAAACAAATTCTATTATCTCGGCTTCTACTGGGCCGATTTTCTTCAACGACATCTCAAATTTAAGCTCTCGGATCAAGGAACCATCGAATATACTTTTACAAAGGACCTCGAGTATAGTTCCGATGCAATTCTCAAGCGAATTATTAAATTGTTTATGAAAATTAAATTGCGCATGCAGGGGATGTAACAAGTATCTTGTCGGGTAGCAGCATCCTTTACCTTTATTTTAAGCTGTCGATCATTGATCGAGCGCCTTCAGAGGCCGAGATAATTGCAGTGACCCGGAGTGCATTTTTGCCAATTTTTCAATTATTAATAACTTTTGAACCAACAAAGCCATATGGTTCAAGCTGTAGGAGGAGGTAGCTATGGTTAATAGCTTTAATTTAAGACAAGTCCGGTTAAAAAATACGCACTAGAAGCCGAGAAAAACGCAATTGTTTAAATTAACGATGTAATCCAGGATTTCGGTTTTGGCGGAGTGCGAAAGTGCGAAAAAGGCCGCAAACGCGAGATGGCGCAATTTGTGCCGTTATCGACATTTCGTTACCGACAAAACTTTAAAAAATTATTATCTAGACTCCTGGGTGTTGTTTTTTAATCAATGCGGTATCAAATGAAAGGGAATGGAATGAGCTACGCGACAAAAATTACCCCGTCGCTGTATGTATATGCAGTTGGCCGTAATAACAATTTGAATTGTTTAATTGTTTATAACGAATGAACTTCAGTTGGAGTAATGTTCTCACCTATTGTAAATGGTAGCTGGTGTAAGTAGCTTTAATTTATGTCCTTTGGTCATTGATGTAGCATGCCTGGAAGAGGCAGTAATCGTATTTGTTTATAATTTCATTAAACAAATTCAATTATCTCGGCTTCTACTGTGCCGATTTTCTTCAACGACATCTCAAATTGAAGCTCTCGGATCAAGGAACCGCGGAATTTACTTTTACAAAGGACCTCGAGTATAGTTCCGATGCAATTCTCAAGCGAATTATTAAATTGTTTATGAAAATTAAATTGCGCATCCAGGGGATGTAACAAGTATCTTGTCGGGTAGCAGCATCCTTTACCTTCATTTTAAGCTGTCGATCATTGATCTAGCACCTTCAGAAGCCGAGATAATTGCAGTGACCCGGAGTGCATTTTTGCCAATTCTTCAATTATTAATAACTTTTGAACCAACAAAGCCATATGGTTCCAGCTGTAGGAGGAGGTAGCTATGGTTACTAGCTTTAATTTAAGACAAGTCCGGTTAAAAAATACGCACTAGAAGCCGAGAAAAACGCAATTGTTTAAATTAACGATGTAATCCAGGATTTCGGTTTTGGCGGAGTGCGAAAGTGCGAAAAAGGCCGCAAACGCGAGATGGCGCAATTTGTGCCGTTATCGACATTTCGTTACCGACAAAACTTTAAAAAATTATTAGATCGACTCCTGGGTGTTGTTTTTTAATCAATGTGGTATCAACTGAAAGGGAATGGAATGAGCTACGCGACAAAAATTACCCCGTCGCTGTATGTATATGCAGTTGGCCGTAATAACAATTTGAATTGTTTAATTGTTTATAACGAATGAACTTCAGTTGGAGTAATGTTCTCACCTATTGTAAATGGTAGCTGGTGTAAGTAGCTTTAATTTATGTCCTTTGGTCATTGATGTAGCATGCCTGGAAGAGGCAGTAATCGTATTTGTTTATAATTTCATTAAACAAATTCAATTATCTCGGCTTCTACTGGGCCGATTTTCTTCAACGACATCTCAAATTTAAGCTCTCGGATCAAGGAACCATCGAATTTACTTTTACAAAGGACCTCGAGTATAGTTCCGATGCAATTCTCAAGCCAATTATTAAATTGTTTATGAAAATTAAATTGCGCATCCAGGGGATGTAACAAGTATCTTGTCGGGTAGCAGCATCCTTTACCTTCATTTTAAGCTGTCGATCATTGATCTAGCACCTTCAGAAGCCGAGATAATTGCAGTGACCCGGAGTGCATTTTTGCCAATTTTTCAATTATTAATAACTTTTGAACCAACAAAGCCATATGGTTCAAGCTGTAGGAGGAGGTAGCTATGGTTACTAGCTTTAATTTAAGACAAGTCCGGTTAAAAAATACGCACTAGAAGCCGAGAAAAACGCAATTGTTTAAATTAACGATGTAATCCAGGATTTCGGTTTTGGCGGAGTGCGAAAGTGCGAAAAAGGCCGCAAACGCGAGATGGCGCAATTTGTGCCGTTATCGACATTTCGTTACCGACAAAACTTTAAAAAATTATTAGATCGACTCCTGGGTGTTGTTTTTTAATCAATGTGGTATCAACTGAAAGGGAATGGAATGAGCTACGCGACAAAAATTACCCCGTCGCTGTATGTATATGCAGTTGGCCGTAATAACAATTTGAATTGTTTAATTGTTTATAACGAATGAACTTCAGTTGGAGTAATGTTCTCACCTATTGTAAATGGTAGCTGGTGTAAGTAGCTTTAATTTATGTCCTTTGGTCATTGATGTAGCATGCCTGGAAGAGGCAGTAATCGTATTTGTTTATAATTTCATTAAACAAATTCAATTATCTCGGCTTCTACTGGACCGATTTTCTTCAACGACATCTCAAATTTAAGCTCTCGGATCAAGGAACCATCGAATTTACTTTTACAAAGGACCTCGAGTATAGTTCCGATGCAATTCTCAAGCCAATTATTAAATTGTTTATGAAAATTAAATTGCGCATCCAGGGGATGTAACAAGTATCTTGTCGGGTAGCAGCATCCTTTACCTTCATTTTAAGCTGTCGATCATTGATCTAGCACCTTCAGAAGCCGAGATAATTGCAGTGACCCGGAGTGCATTTTTGCCAATTTTTCAATTATTAATAACTTTTGAACCAACAAAGCCATATGGTTCAAGCTGTAGGAGGAGGTAGCTATGGTTACTAGCTTTAATTTAAGACAAGTCCGGTTAAAAAATACGCACTAGAAGCCGAGAAAAACGCAATTGTTTAAATTAACGATGTAATCCAGGATTTCGGTTTTGGCGGAGTGCGAAAGTGCGAAAAAGGCCGCAAACGCGAGATGGCGCAATTTGTGCCGTTATCGACATTTCGTTACCGACAAAACTTTAAAAAATTATTATCTCGACTCCTGGGTGTTGTTTTTTAATCAATGTGGTATCAAATGAAAGGGAATGGAATGAGCTACGCGACAAAAATTACCCCGTCGCTGTATGTATATGCAGTTGGCCGTAATAACAATTTGAATTGTTTAATTGTTTATAACGAATGAACTTCAGTTGGAGTAATGTTCTCACCTATTGTAAATGGTAGCTGGTGTAAGTAGCTTTAATTTATGTCCTTTGGTCATTGATGTAGCATGCCTGGAAGAGGCAGTAATCGTATTTGTTTATAATTTCATTAAACAAATTCAATTATCTCGGCTTCTACTGGACCGATTTTCTTCAACGACATCTCAAATTTAAGCTCTCGGATCAAGGAACCATCGAATTTACTTTTACAAAGGACCTCGAGTATAGTTCCGATGCAATTCTCAAGCCAATTATTAAATTGTTTATGAAAATTAAATTGCGCATCCAGGGGATGTAACAAGTATCTTGTCGGGTAGCAGCATCCTTTACCTTCATTTTAAGCTGTCGATCATTGATCTAGCACCTTCAGAAGCCGAGATAATTGCAGTGACCCGGAGTGCATTTTTGCCAATTTTTCAATTATTAATAACTTTTGAACCAACAAAGCCATATGGTTCAAGCTGTAGGAGGAGGTAGCTATGGTTACTAGCTTTAATTTAAGACAAGTCCGGTTAAAAAATACGCACTAGAAGCCGAGAAAAACGCAATTGTTTAAATTAACGATGTAATCCAGGATTTCGGTTTTGGCGGAGTGCGAAAGTGCGAAAAAGGCCGCAAACGCGAGATGGCGCAATTTGTGCCGTTATCGACATTTCGTTACCGACAAAACTTTAAAAAATTATTATCTCGACTCCTGGGTGTTGTTTTTTAATCAATGTGGTATCAAATGAAAGGGAATGGAATGAGCTACGCGACAAAAATTACCCCGTCGCTGTATGTATATGCAGTTGGCCGTAATAACAATTTGAATTGTTTAATTGTTTATAACGAATGAACTTCAGTTGGAGTAATGTTCTCACCTATTGTAAATGGTAGCTGGTGTAAGTAGCTTTAATTTATGTCCTTTGGTCATTGATGTAGCATGCCTGGAAGAGGCAGTAATCGTATTTGTTTATAATTTCATTAAACAAATTCAATTATCCCGGCTTCTACTGGGCCGATTTTCTTCAACGACATCTCAAATTGAAGCTCTCGGATCAAGGAACCGCGGAATTTACTTTTACAAAGGACCTCGAGTATAGTTCCGATGCAATTCTCAAGCGAATTATTAAATTGTTTATGAAAATTAAATTGCGCATCCAGGGGATGTAACAAGTATCTTGTCGGGTAGCAGCATCCTTTACGTTTATTTTAAGCTGTCGATCACTGATCTAGCGCCTTCAGAAGCCGAGATAATTGCAGTGACCCGGAGTGCATTTTTGCCAATTCTTCAATTATTAATAACTTTTGAACCAACAATGCCATATTGTTCAAGCTGTAGGAGGAGGTAGCTATGGTCACTAGCTTTAATTTAAGACAAGTCCGATTAAAAAATACGCACTAGAAGCCGAGAAAAACGCAATTGTTTAAATTAACGATGTAATCCAGGATTTCGGTTTTGGCGGAGTGCGAAAGTGCGAAAAAGGCCGCAAACGCGAGATGGCGCAATTTGTGCCGTTATCGACATTTCGTTACCGACAAAACTTTAAAAAATTATTAGATCGACTCCTGGGTGTTGTTTTTTAATCAATGTGGTATCAACTGAAAGGGAATGGAATGAGCTACGCGACAAAAATTACCCCGTCGCTGTATGTATATGCAGTTGGCCGTAATAACAATTTGAATTGTTTAATTGTTTATAACGAATGAACTTCAGTTGGAGTAATGTTCTCACCTATTGTAAATGGTAGCTGGTGTAAGTAGCTTTAATTTATGTCCTTTGGTCATTGATGTAGCATGCCTGGAAGAGGCAGTAATCGTATTTGTTTATAATTTCTTTAAACAAATTCAATTATCTCGGCTTCTACTGGGCCGAATTTGTTCAACGACATCTCAAATTGAAGCTCTCGGATCAAGGAACCATCGAATATACTTTTACAAAGGACCTCGAGTATAGTTCCGATGCAATTCTCAAGCCAATTATTAAATTGTTTATGAAAATTAAATTGCGCATCCAGGGGATGTAACAAGTATCTTGTCGGGTAGCAGCATCCTTTACCTTTATTTTAAGCTGTCGATCATTGATCGAGCGCCTTCAGAGGCCGAGATAATTGCAGTGACCCGGAGTGCATTTTTGCCAATTTTTCAATTATTAATAACTTTTGAACCAACAAAGCCATATGGTTCAAGCTGTAGGAGGAGGTAGCTATGGTTAATAGCTTTAATTTAAGACAAGTCCGGTTAAAAAATACGCACTAGAAGCCGAGAAAAACGCAATTGTTTAAATTAACGATGTAATCCAGGATTTCGGTTTTGGCGGAGTGCGAAAGTGCGAAAAAGGCCGCAAACGCGAGATGGCGCAATTTGTGCCGTTATCGACATTTCGTTACCGACAAAACTTTAAAAAATTATTATCTAGACTCCTGGGTGTTGTTTTTTAATCAATGCGGTATCAAATGAAAGGGAATGGAATGAGCTACGCGACAACAATTACCCCGTCGCTGTATGTATATGCAGTTGGCCGTAATAACAATTTGAATTGTTTAATTGTTTATAACGAATGAACTTCAGTTCGAGTAATGTTCTCACCTATTGTAAATGGTAGCTGGTGTAAGTAGCTTTAATTTATGTCCTTTGGTCATTGATGTAGCATGCCTGGAAGAGGCAGTAATCGTATTTGTTTATAATTTCATTAAACAAATTCAATTATCTCGGCTTCTACTGGGCCGATTTTCTTCAACGACATCTCAAATTGAAGCTCTCGGATCAAGGAACCGCGGAATTTACTTTTACAAAGGACCTCGAGTATAGTTCCGATGCAATTCTCAAGCGAATTATTAAATTGTTTATGAAAATTAAATTGCGCATCCAGGGGATGTAACAAGTATCTTGTCGGGTAGCAGCATCCTTTACCTTCATTTCAAGCTGTCGATCATTGATCTAGCACCTTCAGAAGCCGAGATAATTGCAGTGACCCGGAGTGCATTTTTGCCAATTCTTCAATTATTAATAACTTTTGAACCAACAATGCCATATTGTTCAAGCTGTAGGAGGAGGTAGCTATGGTTACTAGCTTTAATTTAAGACAAGTCCGATTAAAAAATACGAACTAGAAGCCGAGAAAAACGCAATTGTTTAAATTAACGATGTAATCCAGGATTTCGGTTTTGGCGGAGTGCGAAAGTGCGAAAAAGGCCGCAAACGCGAGATGGCGCAATTTGTGCCGTTATCGACATTTCGTTACCGACAAAACTTTAAAAAATTATTATCTAGACTCCTGGGTGTTGTTTTTTAATCAATGTGGTATCAAATGAAAGGGAATGGAATGAGCTACGCGACAAAAATTACCCCGTCGCTGTATGTATATGCAGTTGGCCGTAATAACAATTTGAATTGTTTAATTGTTTATAACGAATGAACTTCAGTTCGTGTAATGTTCTCACCTATTGTAAATGGTAGCTGGTGTAAGTAGCTTTAATTTATGTCCTTTGGTCATTGATGTAGCATGCCTGGAAGAGGCAGTAATCGTATTTGTTTATAATTTCATTAAACAAATTCAATTATCTCGGCTTCTACTAGGCCGATTTTCTTCAACGACATCTCAAATTTAAGCTCTCGGATCAAGGAACCATCGAATTTACTTTTACAAAGGACCTCGAGTATAGTTCCGATGCAATTCTCAAGCGAATTATTAAATTGTTTATGAAAATTAAATTGCGCATCCAGGGGATGTAACAAGTATCTTGTCGGGTAGCAGCATCCTTTACCTTCATTTTAAGCTGTCGATCATTGATCTAGCACCTTCAGAAGCCGAGATAATTGCAGTGACCCGGAGTGCATTTTTGCCAATTCTTCAATTATTAATAACTTTTGAACCAACAATGCCATATTGTTCAAGCTGTAGGAGGAGGTAGCTATGGTTACTAGCTTTAATTTAAGACAAGTCCGGTTAAAAAATACGCACTAGAAGCCGAGAAAAACGCAATTGTTTAAATTAACGATGTAATCCAGGATTTCGGTTTTGGCGGAGTGCGAAAGTGCGAAAAAGGCCGCAAACGCGAGATGGCGCAATTTGTGCCGTTATCGACATTTCGTTACCGACAAAACTTTAAAAAATTATTATCTAGACTCCTGGGTGTTGTTTTTTAATCAATGCGGTATCAAATGAAAGGGAATGGAATGAGCTACGCGACAAAAATTACCCCGTCGCTGTATGTATATGCAGTTGGCCGTAATAACAATTTGAATTGTTTAATTGTTTATAACGAATGAACTTCAGTTCGAGTAATGTTCTCACCTATTGTAAATGGTAGCTGGTGTAAGTAGCTTTAATTTATGTCCTTTGGTCATTGATGTAGCATGCCTGGAAGAGGCAGTAATCGTATTTGTTTATAATTTCATTAAACAAATTCAATTATCTCGGCTTCTACTGGGCCGATTTTCTTCAACGACATCTCAAATTGAAGCTCTCGGATCAAGGAACCGCGGAATTTACTTTTACAAAGGACCTCGAGTATAGTTCCGATGCAATTCTCAAGCGAATTATTAAATTGTTTATGAAAATTAAATTGCGCATCCAGGGGATGTAACAAGTATCTTGTCGGGTAGCAGCATCCTTTACCTTCATTTTAAGCTGTCGATCATTGATCTAGCACCTTCAGAAGCCGAGATAATTGCAGTGACCCGGAGTGCATTTTTGCCAATTCTTCAATTATTAATAACTTTTGAACCAACAATGCCATATTGTTCAAGCTGTAGGAGGAGGTAGCTATGGTTACTAGCTTTAATTTAAGACAAGTCCGGTTAAAAAATACGCACTAGAAGCCGAGAAAAACGCAATTGTTTAAATTAACGATGTAATCCAGGATTTCGGTTTTGGCGGAGTGCGAAAGTGCGAAAAAGGCCGCAAACGCGAGATGGCGCAATTTGTGCCGTTATCGACATTTCGTTACCGACAAAACTTTAAAAAATTATTATCTAGACTCCTGGGTGTTGTTTTTTAATCAATGCGGTATCAAATGAAAGGGAATGGAATGAGCTACGCGACAAAAATTACCCCGTCGCCGTATGTATATGCAGTTGGCCGTAATAACAATTTGAATTGTTTAATTGTTTATAACGAATGAACTTCAGTTCGAGTAATGTTCTCACCTATTGTAAATGGTAGCTGGTGTAAGTAGCTTTAATTTATGTCCTTTGGTCATTGATGTAGCATGCCTGGAAGAGGCAGTAATCGTATTTGTTTATAATTTCATTAAACAAATTCAATTATCTCGGCTTCTACTGGGCCGATTTTCTTCAACGACATCTCAAATTGAAGCTCTCGGATCAAGGAACCGCGGAATTTACTTTTACAAAGGACCTCGAGTATAGTTCCGATGCAATTCTCAAGCGAATTATTAAATTGTTTATGAAAATTAAATTGCGCATCCAGGGGATGTAACAAGTATCTTGTCGGGTAGCAGCATCCTTTACGTTTATTTTAAGCTGTCGATCACTGATCTAGCGATTTCAGAAGCCGAGATAATTGCAGTTACCCGGAGTGCATTTTTGCCAATTCTTCAATTATTAATAACTTTTGAACCAACAATGCCATATTGTTCAAGCTGTAGGAGGAGGTAGCTATGGTTACTAGCTTTAATTTAAGACAAGTCCGATTAAAAAATACGCACTAGAAGCCGAGAAAAACGCAATTGTTTAAATTAACGATGTAATCCAGGATTTCGGTTTTGGCGGAGTGCGAAAGTGCGAAAAAGGCCGCAAACGCGAGATGGCGCAATTTGTGCCGTTATCGACATTTCGTTACCGACAAAACTTTAAAAAATTATTATCTCGACTCCTGGGTGTTGTTTTTTAATCAATGTGGTATCAAATGAAAGGGAATGGAATGAGCTACGCGACAAAAATTACCCCGTCGCTGTATGTATATGCAGTTGGCCGTAATAACAATTTGAATTGTTTAATTGTTTATAACGAATGAACTTCAGTTGGAGTAATGTACTCACCTATTGTAAATGGTAGCTGGTGTAAGTAGCTTTAATTTATGTCCTTTGGTCATTGATGTAGCATGCCTGGAAGAGGCAGTAATCGTATTTGTTTATAATTTCTTTAAACAAATTCAATTATCTCGGCTTCTACTGGGCCGAATTTGTTCAACGACATCTCAAATTGAAGCTCTCGGATCAAGGAACCATCGAATATACTTTTACAAAGGACCTCGAGTATAGTTCCGATGCAATTCTCAAGCCAATTATTAAATTGTTTATGAAAATTAAATTGCGCATCCAGGGGATGTAACAAGTATCTTGTCGGGTAGCAGCATCCTTTACCTTTATTTTAAGCTGTCGATCATTGATCGAGCGCCTTCAGAGGCCGAGATAATTGCAGTGACCCGGAGTGCATTTTTGCCAATTTTTCAATTATTAATAACTTTTGAACCAACAAAGCCATATGGTTCAAGCTGTAGGAGGAGGTAGCTATGGTTAATAGCTTTAATTTAAGACAAGTCCGGTTAAAAAATACGCACTAGAAGCCGAGAAAAACGCAATTGTTTAAATTAACGATGTAATCCAGGATTTCGGTTTTGGCGGAGTGCGAAAGTGCGAAAAAGGCCGCAAACGCGAGATGGCGCAATTTGTGCCGTTATCGACATTTCGTTACCGACAAAACTTTAAAAAATTATTATCTCGACTCCTGGGTGTTGTTTTTTAATCAATGTGGTATCAAATGAAAGGGAATGGAATGAGCTACGCGACAAAAATTACCCCGTCGCTGTATGTATATGCAGTTGGCCGTAATAACAATTTGAATTGTTTAATTGTTTATAACGAATGAACTTCAGTTGGAGTAATGTACTCACCTATTGTAAATGGTAGCTGGTGTAAGTAGCTTTAATTTATGTCCTTTGGTCATTGATGTAGCATGCCTGGAAGAGGCAGTAATCGTATTTGTTTATAATTTCTTTAAACAAATTCAATTATCTCGGCTTCTACTGGGCCGAATTTGTTCAACGACATCTCAAATTGAAGCTCTCGGATCAAGGAACCATCGAATATACTTTTACAAAGGACCTCGAGTATAGTTCCGATGCAATTCTCAAGCCAATTATTAAATTGTTTATGAAAATTAAATTGCGCATCCAGGGGATGTAACAAGTATCTTGTCGGGTAGCAGCATCCTTTACCTTTATTTTAAGCTGTCGATCATTGATCGAGCGCCTTCAGAGGCCGAGATAATTGCAGTGACCCGGAGTGCATTTTTGCCAATTTTTCAATTATTAATAACTTTTGAACCAACAAAGCCATATGGTTCAAGCTGTAGGAGGAGGTAGCTATGGTTAATAGCTTTAATTTAAGACAAGTCCGGTTAAAAAATACGCACTAGAAGCCGAGAAAAACGCAATTGTTTAAATTAACGATGTAATCCAGGATTTCGGTTTTGGCGGAGTGCGAAAGTGCGAAAAAGGCCGCAAACGCGAGATGGCGCAATTTGTGCCGTTATCGACATTTCGTTACCGACAAAACTTTAAAAAATTATTATCTCGACTCCTGGGTGTTGTTTTTTAATCAATGTGGTATCAAATGAAAGGGAATGGAATGAGCTACGCGACAACAATTACCCCGTCGCTGTATGTATATGCAGTTGGCCGTAATAACAATTTGAATTGTTTAATTGTTTATAACGAATGAACTTCAGTTCGAGTAATGTTCTCACCTATTGTAAATGGTAGCTGGTGTAAGTAGCTTTAATTTATGTCCTTTGGTCATTTCTGTAGCAGGCCTGGAAGAGGCAGTAATCGTATTTGTTTGTAATTTCTTTAAACAAATTCAATTATCTCGGCTTCTACTGGGCCGATTTTGTTCAACGACATCTCAAATTGAAGCTCTCGGATCAAGGAACCAGCGAATTTACTTTTACAAAGGACCTCGAGTATAGTTCCGATGCAATTCTCAAGCCAATTATTAAATTGTTTATGAAAATTAAATTGCTCATCCAGGGGATGTAACAAGTATCTTGTCGGGTAGCAGCATCCTTTACGTTTATTTTAAGCTGTCGATCACTGATCTAGCGCCTTCAGAAGCCGAGATAATTGCAGTGACCCGGAGTGCATTTTTGCCAATTTTTCAATTATTAATAACTTTTGAACCAACAATGCCATATGTTTCCAGCTGTAGGAGGAGGTAGCTATGGTTCCTAGCTTTAATTTAAGACAAGTCCGGTTAAAAAATACGCACTAGAAGCCAAGAAAAACGCAATTGTTTAAATTAACGATGTAATCCAGGATTTCGGTTTTGGCGGAGTGCGAAAGTGCGAAAAAGGCCGCAAACGCGAGATGGCGCAATTTGTGCCGTTATCGACATTTCGTTACCGACAAAACTTTAAAAAATTATTATCTCGACTCCTGGGTGTTGTTTTTTAATCAATGTGGTATCAAATGAAAGGGAATGGAATGAGCTACGCGACAAAAATTACCCCGTCGCTGTATGTATATGCAGTTGGCCGTAATAACAATTTGAATTGTTTAATTGTTTATAACGAATGAACTTCAGTTGGAGTAATGTTCTCACCTATTGTAAATGGTAGCTGGTGTAAGTAGCTTTAATTTATGTCCTTTGGTCATTGATGTAGCATGCCTGGAAGAGGCAGTAATCGTATTTGTTTATAATTTCATTAAACAAATTCAATTATCTCGGCTTCTACTGGGCCGATTTTCTTCAACGACATCTCAAATTGAAGCTCTCGGATCAAGGAACCATCGAATATACTTTTACAAAGGACCTCGAGTATAGTTCCGATGCAATTCTCAAGCCAATTATTAAATTGTTTATGAAAATTAAATTGCGCATCCAGGGGATGTAACAAGTATCTTGTCGGGTAGCAGCATCCTTTACCTTTATTTTAAGCTGTCGATCATTGATCGAGCGCCTTCAGAGGCCGAGATAATTGCAGTGACCCGGAGTGCATTTTTGCCAATTTTTCAAGTATTAATAACTTTTGAACCAACAAAGCCATATGGTTCAAGCTGTAGGAGGAGGTAGCTATGGTTAATAGCTTTAATTTAAGACAAGTCCGGTTAAAAAATACGCACTAGAAGCCGAGAAAAACGCAATTGTTTAAATTAACGATGTAATCCAGGATTTCGGTTTTGGCGGAGTGCGAAAGTGCGAAAAAGGCCGCAAACGCGAGATGGCGCAATTTGTGCCGTTATCGACATTTCGTTACCGACAAAACTTTAAAAAATTATTATCTAGACTCCTGGGTGTTGTTTTTTAATCAATGCGGTATCAAATGAAAGGGAATGGAATGAGCTACGCGACAAAAATTACCCCGTCGCTGTATGTATATGCAGTTGGCCGTAATAACAATTTGAATTGTTTAATTGTTTATAACGAATGAACTTCAGTTGGAGTAATGTTCTCACCTATTGTAAATGGTAGCTGGTGTAAGTAGCTTTAATTTATGTCCTTTGGTCATTGATGTAGCATGCCTGGAAGAGGCAGTAATCGTATTTGTTTATAATTTCATTAAACAAATTCAATTATCTCGGCTTCTACTGGGCCGAATTTGTTCAACGACATCTCAAATTGAAGCTCTCGGATCAAGGAACCATCGAATATACTTTTACAAAGGACCTCGAGTATAGTTCCGATGCAATTCTCAAGCCAATTATTAAATTGTTTATGAAAATTAAATTGCGCATCCAGGGGATGTAACAAGTATCTTGTCGGGTAGCAGCATCCTTTACCTTTATTTTAAGCTGTCGATCATTGATCGAGCGCCTTCAGAGGCCGAGATAATTGCAGTGACCCGGAGTGCATTTTTGCCAATTTTTCAATTATTAATAACTTTTGAACCAACATAGCCATATGGTTCCAGCTGTAGGAGGAAGTAGCTATGGTTCCTAGCTTTAATTTAAGACAAGTCCGGTTAAAAAATACGCACTAGAAGCCGAGAAAAACGCAATTGTTTAAATTAACGATGTAATCCAGGATTTCGGTTTTGGCGGAGTGCGAAAGTGCGAAAAAGGCCGCAAACGCGAGATGGCGCAATTTGTGCCGTTATCGACATTTCGTTACCGACAAAACTTTAAAAAATTATTATCTCGACTCCTGGGTGTTGTTTTTTAATCAATGTGGTATCAAATGAAAGGGAATGGAATGAGCTACGCGACAAAAATTACCCCGTCGCTGTATGTATATGCAGTTGGCCGTAATAACAATTTGAATTGTTTAATTGTTTATAACGAATGAACTTCAGTTGGAGTAATGTTCTCACCTATTGTAAATGGTAGCTGGTGTAAGTAGCTTTAATTTATGTCGTTTGGTCATTGATGTAGCATGCCTGGAAGAGGCAGTAATCGTATTTGTTTATAATTTCATTAAACAAATTCTATTATCTCGGCTTCTACTGGGCCGATTTTCTTCAACGACATCTCAAATTTAAGCTCTCGGATCAAGGAACCATCGAATATACTTTTACAAAGGACCTCGAGTATAGTTCCGATGCAATTCTCAAGCGAATTATTAAATTGTTTATGAAAATTAAATTGCGCATGCAGGGGATGTAACAAGTATCTTGTCGGGTAGCAGCATCCTTTACCTTTATTTTAAGCTGTCGATCATTGATCGAGCGCCTTCAGAGGCCGAGATAATTGCAGTGACCCGGAGTGCATTTTTGCCAATTTTTCAATTATTAATAACTTTTGAACCAACAAAGCCATATGGTTCAAGCTGTAGGAGGAGGTAGCTATGGTTAATAGCTTTAATTTAAGACAAGTCCGGTTAAAAAATACGCACTAGAAGCCGAGAAAAACGCAATTGTTTAAATTAACGATGTAATCCAGGATTTCGGTTTTGGCGGAGTGCGAAAGTGCGAAAAAGGCCGCAAACGCGAGATGGCGCAATTTGTGCCGTTATCGACATTTCGTTACCGACAAAACTTTAAAAAATTATTATCTAGACTCCTGGGTGTTGTTTTTTAATCAATGCGGTATCAAATGAAAGGGAATGGAATGAGCTACGCGACAAAAATTACCCCGTCGCTGTATGTATATGCAGTTGGCCGTAATAACAATTTGAATTGTTTAATTGTTTATAACGAATGAACTTCAGTTGGAGTAATGTTCTCACCTATTGTAAATGGTAGCTGGTGTAAGTAGCTTTAATTTATGTCCTTTGGTCATTGATGTAGCATGCCTGGAAGAGGCAGTAATCGTATTTGTTTATAATTTCATTAAACAAATTCAATTATCTCGGCTTCTACTGTGCCGATTTTCTTCAACGACATCTCAAATTGAAGCTCTCGGATCAAGGAACCGCGGAATTTACTTTTACAAAGGACCTCGAGTATAGTTCCGATGCAATTCTCAAGCGAATTATTAAATTGTTTATGAAAATTAAATTGCGCATCCAGGGGATGTAACAAGTATCTTGTCGGGTAGCAGCATCCTTTACGTTTATTTTAAGCTGTCGATCACTGATCTAGCGCCTTCAGAAGCCGAGATAATTGCAGTGACCCGGAGTGCATTTTTGCCAATTCTTCAATTATTAATAACTTTTGAACCAACAATGCCATATTGTTCAAGCTGTAGGAGGAGGTAGCTATGGTCACTAGCTTTAATTTAAGACAAGTCCGATTAAAAAATACGCACTAGAAGCCGAGAAAAACGCAATTGTTTAAATTAACGATGTAATCCAGGATTTCGGTTTTGGCGGAGTGCGAAAGTGCGAAAAAGGCCGCAAACGCGAGATGGCGCAATTTGTGCCGTTATCGACATTTCGTTACCGACAAAACTTTAAAAAATTATTAGATCGACTCCTGGGTGTTGTTTTTTAATCAATGTGGTATCAACTGAAAGGGAATGGAATGAGCTACGCGACAAAAATTACCCCGTCGCTGTATGTATATGCAGTTGGCCGTAATAACAATTTGAATTGTTTAATTGTTTATAACGAATGAACGTCAGTTCGAGTAATGTTCTCACCTATTGTAAATGGTAGCTGGTGTAAGTAGCTTTAATTTATGTCCTTTGGTCATTGATGTAGCATGCCTGGAAGAGGCAGTAATCGTATTTGTTTATAATTTCATTAAACAAATTCAATTATCTCGGCTTCTACTGTTCCGATTTTCTTCAACGACATCTCAAATTGAAGCTCTCGGATCAAGGAACCGCGGAATTTACTTTTACAAAGGACCTCGAGTATAGTTCCGATGCAATTCTCAAGCGAATTATTAAATTGTTTATGAAAATTAAATTGCGCATCCAGGGGATGTAACAAGTATCTTGTCGGGTAGCAGCATCCTTTACCTTCATTTTAAGCTGTCGATCATTGATCTAGCACCTTCAGAAGCCGAGATAATTGCAGTGACCCGGAGTGCATTTTTGCCAATTCTTCAATTATTAATAACTTTTGAACCAACAATGCCATATTGTTCAAGCTGTAGGAGGAGGTAGCTATGGTTACTAGCTTTAATTTAAGACAAGTCCGATTAAAAAATACGCACTAGAAGCCGAGAAAAACGCAATTGTTTAAATTAACGATGTAATCCAGGATTTCGGTTTTGGCGGAGTGCGAAAGTGCGAAAAAGGCCGCAAACGCGAGATGGCGCAATTTGTGCCGTTATCGACATTTCGTTACCGACAAAACTTTAAAAAATTATTAGATCGACTCCTGGGTGTTGTTTTTTAATCAATGTGGTATCAACTGAAAGGGAATGGAATGAGCTACGCGACAAAAATTACCCCGTCGCTGTATGTATATGCAGTTGGCCGTAATAACAATTTGAATTGTTTAATTGTTTATAACGAATGAACTTCAGTTGGAGTAATGTTCTCACCTATTGTAAATGGTAGCTGGTGTAAGTAGCTTTAATTTATGTCCTTTGGTCATTGATGTAGCATGCCTGGAAGAGGCAGTAATCGTATTTGTTTATAATTTCATTAAACAAATTCAATTATCTCGGCTTCTACTGGGCCGATTTTCTTCAACGACATCTCAAATTTAAGCTCTCGGATCAAGGAACCATCGAATTTACTTTTACAAAGGACCTCGAGTATAGTTCCGATGCAATTCTCAAGCCAATTATTAAATTGTTTATGAAAATTAAATTGCGCATCCAGGGGATGTAACAAGTATCTTGTCGGGTAGCAGCATCCTTTACCTTCATTTTAAGCTGTCGATCATTGATCTAGCACCTTCAGAAGCCGAGATAATTGCAGTGACCCGGAGTGCATTTTTGCCAATTCTTCAATTATTAATAACTTTTGAACCAACAAAGCCATATGGTTCCAGCTGTAGGAGGAGGTAGCTATGGTTACTAGCTTTAATTTAAGACAAGTCCGGTTAAAAAATACGCACTAGAAGCCGAGAAAAACGCAATTGTTTAAATTAACGATGTAATCCAGGATTTCGGTTTTGGCGGAGTGCGAAAGTGCGAAAAAGGCCGCAAACGCGAGATGGCGCAATTTGTGCCGTTATCGACATTTCGTTACCGACAAAACTTTAAAAAATTATTAGATCGACTCCTGGGTGTTGTTTTTTAATCAATGTGGTATCAACTGAAAGGGAATGGAATGAGCTACGCGACAAAAATTACCCCGTCGCTGTATGTATATGCAGTTGGCCGTAATAACAATTTGAATTGTTTAATTGTTTATAACGAATGAACTTCAGTTGGAGTAATGTTCTCACCTATTGTAAATGGTAGCTGGTGTAAGTAGCTTTAATTTATGTCCTTTGGTCATTGATGTAGCATGCCTGGAAGAGGCAGTAATCGTATTTGTTTATAATTTCATTAAACAAATTCAATTATCTCGGCTTCTACTGGGCCGATTTTCTTCAACGACATCTCAAATTTAAGCTCTCGGATCAAGGAACCATCGAATTTACTTTTACAAAGGACCTCGAGTATAGTTCCGATGCAATTCTCAAGCCAATTATTAAATTGTTTATGAAAATTAAATTGCGCATCCAGGGGATGTAACAAGTATCTTGTCGGGTAGCAGCATCCTTTACCTTCATTTTAAGCTGTCGATCATTGATCTAGCACCTTCAGAAGCCGAGATAATTGCAGTGACCCGGAGTGCATTTTTGCCAATTTTTCAATTATTAATAACTTTTGAACCAACAAAGCCATATGGTTCAAGCTGTAGGAGGAGGTAGCTATGGTTACTAGCTTTAATTTAAGACAAGTCCGGTTAAAAAATACGCACTAGAAGCCGAGAAAAACGCAATTGTTTAAATTAACGATGTAATCCAGGATTTCGGTTTTGGCGGAGTGCGAAAGTGCGAAAAAGGCCGCAAACGCGAGATGGCGCAATTTGTGCCGTTATCGACATTTCGTTACCGACAAAACTTTAAAAAATTATTAGATCGACTCCTGGGTGTTGTTTTTTAATCAATGTGGTATCAACTGAAAGGGAATGGAATGAGCTACGCGACAAAAATTACCCCGTCGCTGTATGTATATGCAGTTGGCCGTAATAACAATTTGAATTGTTTAATTGTTTATAACGAATGAACTTCAGTTGGAGTAATGTTCTCACCTATTGTAAATGGTAGCTGGTGTAAGTAGCTTTAATTTATGTCCTTTGGTCATTGATGTAGCATGCCTGGAAGAGGCAGTAATCGTATTTGTTTATAATTTCATTAAACAAATTCAATTATCTCGGCTTCTACTGGACCGATTTTCTTCAACGACATCTCAAATTTAAGCTCTCGGATCAAGGAACCATCGAATTTACTTTTACAAAGGACCTCGAGTATAGTTCCGATGCAATTCTCAAGCCAATTATTAAATTGTTTATGAAAATTAAATTGCGCATCCAGGGGATGTAACAAGTATCTTGTCGGGTAGCAGCATCCTTTACCTTCATTTTAAGCTGTCGATCATTGATCTAGCACCTTCAGAAGCCGAGATAATTGCAGTGACCCGGAGTGCATTTTTGCCAATTTTTCAATTATTAATAACTTTTGAACCAACAAAGCCATATGGTTCAAGCTGTAGGAGGAGGTAGCTATGGTTACTAGCTTTAATTTAAGACAAGTCCGGTTAAAAAATACGCACTAGAAGCCGAGAAAACCGCAATTGTTTAAATTAACGATGTAATCCAGGATTTCGGTTTTGGCGGAGTGCGAAAGTGCGAAAAAGGCCGCAAACGCGAGATGGCGCAATTTGTGCCGTTATCGACATTTCGTTACCGACAAAACTTTAAAAAATTATTATCTCGACTCCTGGGTGTTGTTTTTTAATCAATGTGGTATCAAATGAAAGGGAATGGAATGAGCTACGCGACAAAAATTACCCCGTCGCTGTATGTATATGCAGTTGGCCGTAATAACAATTTGAATTGTTTAATTGTTTATAACGAATGAACTTCAGTTGGAGTAATGTTCTCACCTATTGTAAATGGTAGCTGGTGTAAGTAGCTTTAATTTATGTCCTTTGGTCATTGATGTAGCATGCCTGGAAGAGGCAGTAATCGTATTTGTTTATAATTTCATTAAACAAATTCAATTATCTCGGCTTCTACTGGACCGATTTTCTTCAACGACATCTCAAATTTAAGCTCTCGGATCAAGGAACCATCGAATTTACTTTTACAAAGGACCTCGAGTATAGTTCCGATGCAATTCTCAAGCCAATTATTAAATTGTTTATGAAAATTAAATTGCGCATCCAGGGGATGTAACAAGTATCTTGTCGGGTAGCAGCATCCTTTACCTTCATTTTAAGCTGTCGATCATTGATCTAGCACCTTCAGAAGCCGAGATAATTGCAGTGACCCGGAGTGCATTTTTGCCAATTTTTCAATTATTAATAACTTTTGAACCAACAAAGCCATATGGTTCAAGCTGTAGGAGGAGGTAGCTATGGTTACTAGCTTTAATTTAAGACAAGTCCGGTTAAAAAATACGCACTAGAAGCCGAGAAAAACGCAATTGTTTAAATTAACGATGTAATCCAGGATTTCGGTTTTGGCGGAGTGCGAAAGTGCGAAAAAGGCCGCAAACGCGAGATGGCGCAATTTGTGCCGTTATCGACATTTCGTTACCGACAAAACTTTAAAAAATTATTATCTCGACTCCTGGGTGTTGTTTTTTAATCAATGTGGTATCAAATGAAAGGGAATGGAATGAGCTACGCGACAAAAATTACCCCGTCGCTGTATGTATATGCAGTTGGCCGTAATAACAATTTGAATTGTTTAATTGTTTATAACGAATGAACTTCAGTTGGAGTAATGTTCTCACCTATTGTAAATGGTAGCTGGTGTAAGTAGCTTTAATTTATGTCCTTTGGTCATTGATGTAGCATGCCTGGAAGAGGCAGTAATCGTATTTGTTTATAATTTCATTAAACAAATTCAATTATCCCGGCTTCTACTGGGCCGATTTTCTTCAACGACATCTCAAATTGAAGCTCTCGGATCAAGGAACCGCGGAATTTACTTTTACAAAGGACCTCGAGTATAGTTCCGATGCAATTCTCAAGCGAATTATTAAATTGTTTATGAAAATTAAATTGCGCATCCAGGGGATGTAACAAGTATCTTGTCGGGTAGCAGCATCCTTTACGTTTATTTTAAGCTGTCGATCACTGATCTAGCGCCTTCAGAAGCCGAGATAATTGCAGTGACCCGGAGTGCATTTTTGCCAATTCTTCAATTATTAATAACTTTTGAACCAACAATGCCATATTGTTCAAGCTGTAGGAGGAGGTAGCTATGGTCACTAGCTTTAATTTAAGACAAGTCCGATTAAAAAATACGCACTAGAAGCCGAGAAAAACGCAATTGTTTAAATTAACGATGTAATCCAGGATTTCGGTTTTGGCGGAGTGCGAAAGTGCGAAAAAGGCCGCAAACGCGAGATGGCGCAATTTGTGCCGTTATCGACATTTCGTTACCGACAAAACTTTAAAAAATTATTAGATCGACTCCTGGGTGTTGTTTTTTAATCAATGTGGTATCAACTGAAAGGGAATGGAATGAGCTACGCGACAAAAATTACCCCGTCGCTGTATGTATATGCAGTTGGCCGTAATAACAATTTGAATTGTTTAATTGTTTATAACGAATGAACTTCAGTTGGAGTAATGTTCTCACCTATTGTAAATGGTAGCTGGTGTAAGTAGCTTTAATTTATGTCCTTTGGTCATTGATGTAGCATGCCTGGAAGAGGCAGTAATCGTATTTGTTTATAATTTCTTTAAACAAATTCAATTATCTCGGCTTCTACTGGGCCGAATTTGTTCAACGACATCTCAAATTGAAGCTCTCGGATCAAGGAACCATCGAATATACTTTTACAAAGGACCTCGAGTATAGTTCCGATGCAATTCTCAAGCCAATTATTAAATTGTTTATGAAAATTAAATTGCGCATCCAGGGGATGTAACAAGTATCTTGTCGGGTAGCAGCATCCTTTACCTTTATTTTAAGCTGTCGATCATTGATCGAGCGCCTTCAGAGGCCGAGATAATTGCAGTGACCCGGAGTGCATTTTTGCCAATTTTTCAATTATTAATAACTTTTGAACCAACAAAGCCATATGGTTCAAGCTGTAGGAGGAGGTAGCTATGGTTAATAGCTTTAATTTAAGACAAGTCCGGTTAAAAAATACGCACTAGAAGCCGAGAAAAACGCAATTGTTTAAATTAACGATGTAATCCAGGATTTCGGTTTTGGCGGAGTGCGAAAGTGCGAAAAAGGCCGCAAACGCGAGATGGCGCAATTTGTGCCGTTATCGACATTTCGTTACCGACAAAACTTTAAAAAATTATTATCTAGACTCCTGGGTGTTGTTTTTTAATCAATGCGGTATCAAATGAAAGGGAATGGAATGAGCTACGCGACAACAATTACCCCGTCGCTGTATGTATATGCAGTTGGCCGTAATAACAATTTGAATTGTTTAATTGTTTATAACGAATGAACTTCAGTTCGAGTAATGTTCTCACCTATTGTAAATGGTAGCTGGTGTAAGTAGCTTTAATTTATGTCCTTTGGTCATTGATGTAGCATGCCTGGAAGAGGCAGTAATCGTATTTGTTTATAATTTCATTAAACAAATTCAATTATCTCGGCTTCTACTGGGCCGATTTTCTTCAACGACATCTCAAATTGAAGCTCTCGGATCAAGGAACCGCGGAATTTACTTTTACAAAGGACCTCGAGTATAGTTCCGATGCAATTCTCAAGCGAATTATTAAATTGTTTATGAAAATTAAATTGCGCATCCAGGGGATGTAACAAGTATCTTGTCGGGTAGCAGCATCCTTTACCTTCATTTCAAGCTGTCGATCATTGATCTAGCACCTTCAGAAGCCGAGATAATTGCAGTGACCCGGAGTGCATTTTTGCCAATTCTTCAATTATTAATAACTTTTGAACCAACAATGCCATATTGTTCAAGCTGTAGGAGGAGGTAGCTATGGTTACTAGCTTTAATTTAAGACAAGTCCGATTAAAAAATACGAACTAGAAGCCGAGAAAAACGCAATTGTTTAAATTAACGATGTAATCCAGGATTTCGGTTTTGGCGGAGTGCGAAAGTGCGAAAAAGGCCGCAAACGCGAGATGGCGCAATTTGTGCCGTTATCGACATTTCGTTACCGACAAAACTTTAAAAAATTATTATCTAGACTCCTGGGTGTTGTTTTTTAATCAATGTGGTATCAAATGAAAGGGAATGGAATGAGCTACGCGACAAAAATTACCCCGTCGCTGTATGTATATGCAGTTGGCCGTAATAACAATTTGAATTGTTTAATTGTTTATAACGAATGAACTTCAGTTCGTGTAATGTTCTCACCTATTGTAAATGGTAGCTGGTGTAAGTAGCTTTAATTTATGTCCTTTGGTCATTGATGTAGCATGCCTGGAAGAGGCAGTAATCGTATTTGTTTATAATTTCATTAAACAAATTCAATTATCTCGGCTTCTACTAGGCCGATTTTCTTCAACGACATCTCAAATTTAAGCTCTCGGATCAAGGAACCATCGAATTTACTTTTACAAAGGACCTCGAGTATAGTTCCGATGCAATTCTCAAGCGAATTATTAAATTGTTTATGAAAATTAAATTGCGCATCCAGGGGATGTAACAAGTATCTTGTCGGGTAGCAGCATCCTTTACCTTCATTTTAAGCTGTCGATCATTGATCTAGCACCTTCAGAAGCCGAGATAATTGCAGTGACCCGGAGTGCATTTTTGCCAATTCTTCAATTATTAATAACTTTTGAACCAACAATGCCATATTGTTCAAGCTGTAGGAGGAGGTAGCTATGGTTACTAGCTTTAATTTAAGACAAGTCCGGTTAAAAAATACGCACTAGAAGCCGAGAAAAACGCAATTGTTTAAATTAACGATGTAATCCAGGATTTCGGTTTTGGCGGAGTGCGAAAGTGCGAAAAAGGCCGCAAACGCGAGATGGCGCAATTTGTGCCGTTATCGACATTTCGTTACCGACAAAACTTTAAAAAATTATTATCTAGACTCCTGGGTGTTGTTTTTTAATCAATGTGGTATCAAATGAAAGGGAATGGAATGAGCTACGCGACAAAAATTACCCCGTCGCTGTATGTATATGCAGTTGGCCGTAATAACAATTTGAATTGTTTAATTGTTTATAACGAATGAACTTCAGTTCGAGTAATGTTCTCACCTATTGTAAATGGTAGCTGGTGTAAGTAGCTTTAATTTATGTCCTTTGGTCATTGATGTAGCATGCCTGGAAGAGGCAGTAATCGTATTTGTTTATAATTTCATTAAACAAATTCAATTATCTCGGCTTCTACTGGGCCGATTTTCTTCAACGACATCTCAAATTGAAGCTCTCGGATCAAGGAACCGCGGAATTTACTTTTACAAAGGACCTCGAGTATAGTTCCGATGCAATTCTCAAGCGAATTATTAAATTGTTTATGAAAATTAAATTGCGCATCCAGGGGATGTAACAAGTATCTTGTTTGGTAGCAGCATCCTTTACCTTCATTTTAAGCTGTCGATCATTGATCTAGCACCTTCAGAAGCCGAGATAATTGCAGTGACCCGGAGTGCATTTTTGCCAATTCTTCAATTATTAATAACTTTTGAACCAACAATGCCATATTGTTCAAGCTGTAGGAGGAGGTAGATATGGTTACTAGCTTTAATTTAAGACAAGTCCGGTTAAAAAATACGCACTAGAAGCCGAGAAAAACGCAATTGTTTAAATTAACGATGTAATCCAGGATTTCGGTTTTGGCGGAGTGCGAAAGAGCGAAAAAGGCCGCAAACGCGAGATGGCGCAATTTGTGCCGTTATCGACATTTCGTTACCGACAAAACTTTAAAAAATTATTATCTAGACTCCTGGGTGTTGTTTTTTAATCAATGCGGTATCAAATGAAAGGGAATGGAATGAGCTACGCGACAAAAATTACCCCGTCGCCGTATGTATATGCAGTTGGCCGTAATAACAATTTGAATTGTTTAATTGTTTATAACGAATGAACTTCAGTTCGAGTAATGTTCTCACCTATTGTAAATGGTAGCTGGTGTAAGTAGCTTTAATTTATGTCCTTTGGTCATTGATGTAGCATGCCTGGAAGAGGCAGTAATCGTATTTGTTTATAATTTCATTAAACAAATTCAATTATCTCGGCTTCTACTGGGCCGATTTTCTTCAACGACATCTCAAATTGAAGCTCTCGGATCAAGGAACCGCGGAATTTACTTTTACAAAGGACCTCGAGTATAGTTCCGATGCAATTCTCAAGCGAATTATTAAATTGTTTATGAAAATTAAATTGCGCATCCAGGGGATGTAACAAGTATCTTGTCGGGTAGCAGCATCCTTTACGTTTATTTTAAGCTGTCGATCACTGATCTAGCGATTTCAGAAGCCGAGATAATTGCAGTGACCCGGAGTGCATTTTTGCCAATTCTTCAATTATTAATAACTTTTGAACCAACAATGCCATATTGTTCAAGCTGTAGGAGGAGGTAGCTATGGTTACTAGCTTTAATTTAAGACAAGTCCGATTAAAAAATACGCACTAGAAGCCGAGAAAAACGCAATTGTTTAAATTAACGATGTAATCCAGGATTTCGGTTTTGGCGGAGTGCGAAAGTGCGAAAAAGGCCGCAAACGCGAGATGGCGCAATTTGTGCCGTTATCGACATTTCGTTACCGACAAAACTTTAAAAAATTATTATCTCGACTCCTGGGTGTTGTTTTTTAATCAATGTGGTATCAAATGAAAGGGAATGGAATGAGCTACGCGACAAAAATTACCCCGTCGCTGTATGTATATGCAGTTGGCCGTAATAACAATTTGAATTGTTTAATTGTTTATAACGAATGAACTTCAGTTGGACTAATGTTCTCACCTATTGTAAATGGTAGCTGGTGTAAGTAGCTTTAATTTATGTCCTTTGGTCATTGATGTAGCATGCCTGGAAGAGGCAGTAATCGTATTTGTTTATAATTTCATTAAACAAATTCAATTATCTCGGCTTCTACTGGGCCGATTTTCTTCAACGACATCTCAAATTTAAGCTCTCGGATCAAGGAACCATCGAATATACTTTTACAAAGGACCTCGAGTATAGTTCCGATGCAATTCTCAAGCGAATTATTAAATTGTTTATGAAAATTAAATTGCGCATGCAGGGGATGTAACAAGTATCTTGTCGGGTAGCAGCATCCTTTACCTTTATTTTAAGCTGTCGATCATTGATCGAGCGCCTTCAGAGGCCGAGATAATTGCAGTGACCCGGAGTGCATTTTTGCCAATTTTTCAATTATTAATAACTTTTGAACCAACAAAGCCATATGGTTCAAGCTGTAGGAGGAGGTAGCTATGGTTAATAGCTTTAATTTAAGACAAGTCCGGTTAAAAAATACGCACTAGAAGCCGAGAAAAACGCAATTGTTTAAATTAACGATGTAATCCAGGATTTCGGTTTTGGCGGAGTGCGAAAGTGCGAAAAAGGCCGCAAACGCGAGATGGCGCAATTTGTGCCGTTATCGACATTTCGTTACCGACAAAACTTTAAAAAATTATTATCTCGACTCCTGGGTGTTGTTTTTTAATCAATGTGGTATCAAATGAAAGGGAATGGAATGAGCTACGCGACAAAAATTACCCCGTCGCTGTATGTATATGCAGTTGGCCGTAATAACAATTTGAATTGTTTAATTGTTTATAACGAATGAACTTCAGTTCGAGTAATGTTCTCACCTATTGTAAATGGTAGCTGGTGTAAGTAGCTTTAATTTATGTCCTTTGGTCATTGATGTAGCATGCCTGGAAGAGGCAGTAATCGTATTTGTTTATAATTTCATTAAACAAATTCAATTATCTCGGCTTCTACTGGGCCGATTTTCTTCAACGACATCTCAAATTGAAGCTCTCGGATCAAGGAACCGCGGAATTTACTTTTACAAAGGACCTCGAGTATAGTACCGATGCAATTCTCAAGCGAATTATTAAATTGTTTATGAAAATTAAATTGCGCATCCAGGGGATGTAACAAGTATCTTGTCCGGTAGCAGCATCCTTTACGTTTATTTTAAGCTGTCGATCACTGATCTAGCGCCTTCAGAAGCCGAGATAATTGCAGTTACCCGGAGTGCATTTTTGCCAATTCTTCAATTATTAATAACTTTTGAACCAACAATGCCATATTGTTCAAGCTGTAGGAGGAGGTAGCTATGGTTACTAGCTTTAATTTAAGACAAGTCCGATTAAAAAATACGCACTAGAAGCCGAGAAAAACGCAATTGTTTAAATTAACGATGTAATCCATGATTTCGGTTTTGGCGGAGTGCGAAAGTGCGAAAAAGGCCGCAAACGCGAGATGGCGCAATTTGTGCCGTTATCGACATTTCGTTACCGACAAAACTTTAAAAAATTATTAGATCGACTCCTGGGTGTTGTTTTTTAATCAATGTGGTATCAACTGAAAGGGAATGGAATGAGCTACGCGACAAAAATTACCCCGTCGCTGTATGTATATGCAGTTGGCCGTAATAACAATTTGAATTGTTTAATTGTTTATAACGAATGAACTTCAGTTGGAGTAATGTACTCACCTATTGTAAATGGTAGCTGGTGTAAGTAGCTTTAATTTATGTCCTTTGGTCATTGATGTAGCATGCCTGGAAGAGGCAGTAATCGTATTTGTTTATAATTTCTTTAAACAAATTCAATTATCTCGGCTTCTACTGGGCCGAATTTGTTCAACGACATCTCAAATTGAAGCTCTCGGATCAAGGAACCATCGAATATACTTTTACAAAGGACCTCGAGTATAGTTCCGATGCAATTCTCAAGCCAATTATTAAATTGTTTATGAAAATTAAATTGCGCATCCAGGGGATGTAACAAGTATCTTGTCGGGTAGCAGCATCCTTTACCTTTATTTTAAGCTGTCGATCATTGATCGAGCGCCTTCAGAGGCCGAGATAATTGCAGTGACCCGGAGTGCATTTTTGCCAATTTTTCAATTATTAATAACTTTTGAACCAACAAAGCCATATGGTTCAAGCTGTAGGAGGAGGTAGCTATGGTTAATAGCTTTAATTTAAGACAAGTCCGGTTAAAAAATACGCACTAGAAGCCGAGAAAAACGCAATTGTTTAAATTAACGATGTAATCCAGGATTTCGGTTTTGGCGGAGTGCGAAAGTGCGAAAAAGGCCGCAAACGCGAGATGGCGCAATTTGTGCCGTTATCGACATTTCGTTACCGACAAAACTTTAAAAAATTATTATCTCGACTCCTGGGTGTTGTTTTTTAATCAATGTGGTATCAAATGAAAGGGAATGGAATGAGCTACGCGACAAAAATTACCCCGTCGCTGTATGTATATGCAGTTGGCCGTAATAACAATTTGAATTGTTTAATTGTTTATAACGAATGAACTTCAGTTGGAGTAATGTTCTCACCTATTGTAAATGGTAGCTGGTGTAAGTAGCTTTAATTTATGTCCTTTGGTCATTGATGTAGCATGCCTGGAAGAGGCAGTAATCGTATTTGTTTATAATTTCATTAAACAAATTCAATTATCTCGGCTTCTACTGGGCCGATTTTCTTCAACGACATCTCAAATTGAAGCTCTCGGATCAAGGAACCATCGAATATACTTTTACAAAGGACCTCGAGTATAGTTCCGATGCAATTCTCAAGCCAATTATTAAATTGTTTATGAAAATTAAATTGCGCATCCAGGGGATGTAACAAGTATCTTGTCGGGTAGCAGCATCCTTTACCTTTATTTTAAGCTGTCGATCATTGATCGAGCGCCTTCAGAGGCCGAGATAATTGCAGTGACCCGGAGTGCATTTTTGCCAATTTTTCAATTATTAATAACTTTTGAACCAACAAAGCCATATGGTTCAAGCTGTAGGAGGAGGTAGCTATGGTTAATAGCTTTAATTTAAGACAAGTCCGGTTAAAAAATACGCACTAGAAGCCGAGAAAAACGCAATTGTTTAAATTAACGATGTAATCCAGGATTTCGGTTTTGGCGGAGTGCGAAAGTGCGAAAAAGGCCGCAAACGCGAGATGGCGCAATTTGTGCCGTTATCGACATTTCGTTACCGACAAAACTTTAAAAAATTATTATCTAGACTCCTGGGTGTTGTTTTTTAATCAATGCGGTATCAAATGAAAGGGAATGGAATGAGCTACGCGACAAAAATTACCCCGTCGCTGTATGTATATGCAGTTGGCCGTAATAACAATTTGAATTGTTTAATTGTTTATAACGAATGAACTTCAGTTGGAGTAATGTTCTCACCTATTGTAAATGGTAGCTGGTGTAAGTAGCTTTAATTTATGTCCTTTGGTCATTGATGTAGCATGCCTGGAAGAGGCAGTAATCGTATTTGTTTATAATTTCATTAAACAAATTCAATTATCTCGGCTTCTACTGGGCCGAATTTGTTCAACGACATCTCAAATTGAAGCTCTCGGATCAAGGAACCATCGAATATACTTTTACAAAGGACCTCGAGTATAGTTCCGATGCAATTCTCAAGCCAATTATTAAATTGTTTATGAAAATTAAATTGCGCATCCAGGGGATGTAACAAGTATCTTGTCGGGTAGCAGCATCCTTTACCTTTATTTTAAGCTGTCGATCATTGATCGAGCGCCTTCAGAGGCCGAGATAATTGCAGTGACCCGGAGTGCATTTTTGCCAATTTTTCAATTATTAATAACTTTTGAACCAACAAAGCCATATGGTTCAAGCTGTAGGAGGAGGTAGCTATGGTTAATAGCTTTAATTTAAGACAAGTCCGGTTAAAAAATACGCACTAGAAGCCGAGAAAAACGCAATTGTTTAAATTAACGATGTAATCCAGGATTTCGGTTTTGGCGGAGTGCGAAAGTGCGAAAAAGGCCGCAAACGCGAGATGGCGCAATTTGTGCCGTTATCGACATTTCGTTACCGACAAAACTTTAAAAAATTATTATCTAGACTCCTGGGTGTTGTTTTTTAATCAATGCGGTATCAAATGAAAGGGAATGGAATGAGCTACGCGACAAAAATTACCCCGTCGCTGTATGTATATGCAGTTGGCCGTAATAACAATTTGAATTGTTTAATTGTTTATAACGAATGAACTTCAGTTGGAGTAATGTTCTCACCTATTGTAAATGGTAGCTGGTGTAAGTAGCTTTAATTTATGTCCTTTGGTCATTGATGTAGCATGCCTGGAAGAGGCAGTAATCGTATTTGTTTATAATTTCATTAAACAAATTCAATTATCTCGGCTTCTACTGGGCCGAATTTGTTCAACGACATCTCAAATTGAAGCTCTCGGATCAAGGAACCATCGAATATACTTTTACAAAGGACCTCGAGTATAGTTCCGATGCAATTCTCAAGCCAATTATTAAATTGTTTATGAAAATTAAATTGCGCATCCAGGGGATGTAACAAGTATCTTGTCGGGTAGCAGCATCCTTTACCTTTATTTTAAGCTGTCGATCATTGATCGAGCGCCTTCAGAGGCCGAGATAATTGCAGTGACCCGGAGTGCATTTTTGCCAATTTTTCAATTATTAATAACTTTTGAACCAACATAGCCATATGGTTCCAGCTGTAGGAGGAAGTAGCTATGGTTCCTAGCTTTAATTTAAGACAAGTCCGGTTAAAAAATACGCACTAGAAGCCGAGAAAAACGCAATTGTTTAAATTAACGATGTAATCCAGGATTTCGGTTTTGGCGGAGTGCGAAAGTGCGAAAAAGGCCGCAAACGCGAGATGGCGCAATTTGTGCCGTTATCGACATTTCGTTACCGACAAAACTTTAAAAAATTATTATCTCGACTCCTGGGTGTTGTTTTTTAATCAATGTGGTATCAAATGAAAGGGAATGGAATGAGCTACGCGACAAAAATTACCCCGTCGCTGTATGTATATGCAGTTGGCCGTAATAACAATTTGAATTGTTTAATTGTTTATAACGAATGAACTTCAGTTGGAGTAATGTTCTCACCTATTGTAAATGGTAGCTGGTGTAAGTAGCTTTAATTTATGTCCTTTGGTCATTGATGTAGCATGCCTGGAAGAGGCAGTAATCGTATTTGTTTATAATTTCATTAAACAAATTCTATTATCTCGGCTTCTACTGGGCCGATTTTCTTCAACGACATCTCAAATTTAAGCTCTCGGATCAAGGAACCATCGAATATACTTTTACAAAGGACCTCGAGTATAGTTCCGATGCAATTCTCAAGCGAATTATTAAATTGTTTATGAAAATTAAATTGCGCATGCAGGGGATGTAACAAGTATCTTGTCGGGTAGCAGCATCCTTTACCTTTATTTTAAGCTGTCGATCATTGATCGAGCGCCTTCAGAGGCCGAGATAATTGCAGTGACCCGGAGTGCATTTTTGCCAATTTTTCAATTATTAATAACTTTTGAACCAACAAAGCCATATGGTTCAAGCTGTAGGAGGAGGTAGCTATGGTTAATAGCTTTAATTTAAGACAAGTCCGGTTAAAAAATACGCACTAGAAGCCGAGAAAAACGCAATTGTTTAAATTAACGATGTAATCCAGGATTTCGGTTTTGGCGGAGTGCGAAAGTGCGAAAAAGGCCGCAAACGCGAGATGGCGCAATTTGTGCCGTTATCGACATTTCGTTACCGACAAAACTTTAAAAAATTATTATCTAGACTCCTGGGTGTTGTTTTTTAATCAATGCGGTATCAAATGAAAGGGAATGGAATGAGCTACGCGACAAAAATTACCCCGTCGCTGTATGTATATGCAGTTGGCCGTAATAACAATTTGAATTGTTTAATTGTTTATAACGAATGAACTTCAGTTGGAGTAATGTTCTCACCTATTGTAAATGGTAGCTGGTGTAAGTAGCTTTAATTTATGTCCTTTGGTCATTGATGTAGCATGCCTGGAAGAGGCAGTAATCGTATTTGTTTATAATTTCATTAAACAAATTCAATTATCTCGGCTTCTACTGTGCCGATTTTCTTCAACGACATCTCAAATTGAAGCTCTCGGATCAAGGAACCGCGGAATTTACTTTTACAAAGGACCTCGAGTATAGTTCCGATGCAATTCTCAAGCGAATTATTAAATTGTTTATGAAAATTAAATTGCGCATCCAGGGGATGTAACAAGTATCTTGTCGGGTAGCAGCATCCTTTACGTTTATTTTAAGCTGTCGATCACTGATCTAGCGCCTTCAGAAGCCGAGATAATTGCAGTGACCCGGAGTGCATTTTTGCCAATTCTTCAATTATTAATAACTTTTGAACCAACAATGCCATATTGTTCAAGCTGTAGGAGGAGGTAGCTATGGTCACTAGCTTTAATTTAAGACAAGTCCGATTAAAAAATACGCACTAGAAGCCGAGAAAAACGCAATTGTTTAAATTAACGATGTAATCCAGGATTTCGGTTTTGGCGGAGTGCGAAAGTGCGAAAAAGGCCGCAAACGCGAGATGGCGCAATTTGTGCCGTTATCGACATTTCGTTACCGACAAAACTTTAAAAAATTATTATCTAGACTCCTGGGTGTTGTTTTTTAATCAATGCGGTATCAAATGAAAGGGAATGGAATGAGCTACGCGACAAAAATTACCCCGTCGCCGTATGTATATGCAGTTGGCCGTAATAACAATTTGAATTGTTTAATTGTTTATAACGAATGAACTTCAGTTCGAGTAATGTTCTCACCTATTGTAAATGGTAGCTGGTGTAAGTAGCTTTAATTTATGTCCTTTGGTCATTGATGTAGCATGCCTGGAAGAGGCAGTAATCGTATTTGTTTATAATTTCATTAAACAAATTCAATTATCTCGGCTTCTACTAGGCCGATTTTCTTCAACGACATCTCAAATTGAAGCTCTCGGATCAAGGAACCGCGGAATTTACTTTTACAAAGGACCTCGAGTATAGTTCCGATGCAATTCTCAAGCGAATTATTAAATTGTTTATGAAAATTAAATTGCGCATCCAGGGGATGTAACAAGTATCTTGTCGGGTAGCAGCATCCTTTACCTTCATTTTAAGCTGTCGATCATTGATCTAGCACCTTCAGAAGCCGAGATAATTGCAGTGACCCGGAGTGCATTTTTGCCAATTCTTCAATTATTAATAACTTTTGAACCAACAATGCCATATTGTTCAAGCTGTAGGAGGAGGTAGCTATGGTTACTAGCTTTAATTTAAGACAAGTCCGGTTAAAAAATACGCACTACAAGCCGAGAAAAACGCAATTGTTTAAATTAACGATGTAATCCAGGATTTCGGTTTTGGCGGAGTGCGAAAGTGCGAAAAAGGCCGCAAACGCGAGATGGCGCAATTTGTGCCGTTATCGACATTTCGTTACCGACAAAACTTTAAAAAATTATTATCTAGACTCCTGGGTGTTGTTTTTTAATCAATGCGGTATCAAATGAAAGGGAATGGAATGAGCTACGCGACAAAAATTACCCCGTCGCTGTATGTATATGCAGTTGGCCGTAATAACAATTTGAATTGTTTAATTGTTTATAACGAATGAACTTCAGTTCGAGTAATGTTCTCACCTATTGTAAATGGTAGCTGGTGTAAGTAGCTTTAATTTATGTCCTTTGGTCATTGATGTAGCATGCCTGGAAGAGGCAGTAATCGTATTTGTTTATAATTTCATTAAACAAATTCAATTATCTCGGCTTCTACTGGGCCGATTTTCTTCAACGACATCTCAAATTGAAGCTCTCGGATCAAGGAACCGCGGAATTTACTTTTACAAAGGACCTCGAGTATAGTTCCGATGCAATTCTCAAGCGAATTATTAAATTGTTTATGAAAATTAAATTGCGCATCCAGGGGATGTAACAAGTATCTTGTCGGGTAGCAGCATCCTTTACCTTCATTTTAAGCTGTCGATCATTGATCTAGCACCTTCAGAAGCCGAGATAATTGCAGTGACCCGGAGTGCATTTTTGCCAATTCTTCAATTATTAATAACTTTTGAACCAACAATGCCATATTGTTCAAGCTGTAGGAGGAGGTAGCTATGGTTACTAGCTTTAATTTAAGACAAGTCCGGTTAAAAAATACGCACTAGAAGCCGAGAAAAACGCAATTGTTTAAATTAACGATGTAATCCAGGATTTCGGTTTTGGCGGAGTGCGAAAGTGCGAAAAAGGCCGCAAACGCGAGATGGCGCAATTTGTGCCGTTATCGACATTTCGTTACCGACAAAACTTTAAAAAATTATTATCTAGACTCCTGGGTGTTGTTTTTTAATCAATGCGGTATCAAATGAAAGGGAATGGAATGAGCTACGCGACAAAAATTACCCCGTCGCCGTATGTATATGCAGTTGGCCGTAATAACAATTTGAATTGTTTAATTGTTTATAACGAATGAACTTCAGTTCGAGTAATGTTCTCACCTATTGTAAATGGTAGCTGGTGTAAGTAGCTTTAATTTATGTCCTTTGGTCATTGATGTAGCATGCCTGGAAGAGGCAGTAATCGTATTTGTTTATAATTTCATTAAACAAATTCAATTATCTCGGCTTCTACTGGGCCGATTTTCTTCAACGACATCTCAAATTGAAGCTCTCGGATCAAGGAACCGCGGAATTTACTTTTACAAAGGACCTCGAGTATAGTTCCGATGCAATTCTCAAGCGAATTATTAAATTGTTTATGAAAATTAAATTGCGCATCCAGGGGATGTAACAAGTATCTTGTCGGGTAGCAGCATCCTTTACGTTTATTTTAAGCTGTCGATCACTGATCTAGCGATTTCAGAAGCCGAGATAATTGCAGTGACCCGGAGTGCATTTTTGCCAATTCTTCAATTATTAATAACTTTTGAACCAACAATGCCATATTGTTCAAGCTGTAGGAGGAGGTAGCTATGGTTACTAGCTTTAATTTAAGACAAGTCCGATTAAAAAATACGCACTAGAAGCCGAGAAAAACGCAATTGTTTAAATTAACGATGTAATCCAGGATTTCGGTTTTGGCGGAGTGCGAAAGTGCGAAAAAGGCCGCAAACGCGAGATGGCGCAATTTGTGCCGTTATCGACATTTCGTTACCGACAAAACTTTAAAAAATTATTATCTCGACTCCTGGGTGTTGTTTTTTAATCAATGTGGTATCAAATGAAAGGGAATGGAATGAGCTACGCGACAAAAATTACCCCGTCGCTGTATGTATATGCAGTTGGCCGTAATAACAATTTGAATTGTTTAATTGTTTATAACGAATGAACTTCAGTTGGACTAATGTTCTCACCTATTGTAAATGGTAGCTGGTGTAAGTAGCTTTAATTTATGTCCTTTGGTCATTGATGTAGCATGCCTGGAAGAGGCAGTAATCGTATTTGTTTATAATTTCATTAAACAAATTCAATTATCTCGGCTTCTACTGGGCCGATTTTCTTCAACGACATCTCAAATTTAAGCTCTCGGATCAAGGAACCATCGAATATACTTTTACAAAGGACCTCGAGTATAGTTCCGATGCAATTCTCAAGCGAATTATTAAATTGTTTATGAAAATTAAATTGCGCATGCAGGGGATGTAACAAGTATCTTGTCGGGTAGCAGCATCCTTTACCTTTATTTTAAGCTGTCGATCATTGATCGAGCGCCTTCAGAGGCCGAGATAATTGCAGTGACCCGGAGTGCATTTTTGCCAATTTTTCAATTATTAATAACTTTTGAACCAACAAAGCCATATGGTTCAAGCTGTAGGAGGAGGTAGCTATGGTTAATAGCTTTAATTTAAGACAAGTCCGGTTAAAAAATACGCACTAGAAGCCGAGAAAAACGCAATTGTTTAAATTAACGATGTAATCCAGGATTTCGGTTTTGGCGGAGTGCGAAAGTGCGAAAAAGGCCGCAAACGCGAGATGGCGCAATTTGTGCCGTTATCGACATTTCGTTACCGACAAAACTTTAAAAAATTATTATCTCGACTCCTGGGTGTTGTTTTTTAATCAATGTGGTATCAAATGAAAGGGAATGGAATGAGCTACGCGACAAAAATTACCCCGTCGCTGTATGTATATGCAGTTGGCCGTAATAACAATTTGAATTGTTTAATTGTTTATAACGAATGAACTTCAGTTCGAGTAATGTTCTCACCTATTGTAAATGGTAGCTGGTGTAAGTAGCTTTAATTTATGTCCTTTGGTCATTGATGTAGCATGCCTGGAAGAGGCAGTAATCGTATTTGTTTATAATTTCATTAAACAAATTCAATTATCTCGGCTTCTACTGGGCCGATTTTCTTCAACGACATCTCAAATTGAAGCTCTCGGATCAAGGAACCGCGGAATTTACTTTTACAAAGGACCTCGAGTATAGTACCGATGCAATTCTCAAGCGAATTATTAAATTGTTTATGAAAATTAAATTGCGCATCCAGGGGATGTAACAAGTATCTTGTCCGGTAGCAGCATCCTTTACGTTTATTTTAAGCTGTCGATCACTGATCTAGCGCCTTCAGAAGCCGAGATAATTGCAGTTACCCGGAGTGCATTTTTGCCAATTCTTCAATTATTAATAACTTTTGAACCAACAATGCCATATTGTTCAAGCTGTAGGAGGAGGTAGCTATGGTTACTAGCTTTAATTTAAGACAAGTCCGATTAAAAAATACGCACTAGAAGCCGAGAAAAACGCAATTGTTTAAATTAACGATGTAATCCAGGATTTCGGTTTTGGCGGAGTGCGAAAGTGCGAAAAAGGCCGCAAACGCGAGATGGCGCAATTTGTGCCGTTATCGACATTTCGTTACCGACAAAACTTTAAAAAATTATTAGATCGACTCCTGGGTGTTGTTTTTTAATCAATGTGGTATCAACTGAAAGGGAATGGAATGAGCTACGCGACAAAAATTACCCCGTCGCTGTATGTATATGCAGTTGGCCGTAATAACAATTTGAATTGTTTAATTGTTTATAACGAATGAACTTCAGTTGGAGTAATGTACTCACCTATTGTAAATGGTAGCTGGTGTAAGTAGCTTTAATTTATGTCCTTTGGTCATTGATGTAGCATGCCTGGAAGAGGCAGTAATCGTATTTGTTTATAATTTCTTTAAACAAATTCAATTATCTCGGCTTCTACTGGGCCGAATTTGTTCAACGACATCTCAAATTGAAGCTCTCGGATCAAGGAACCATCGAATATACTTTTACAAAGGACCTCGAGTATAGTTCCGATGCAATTCTCAAGCCAATTATTAAATTGTTTATGAAAATTAAATTGCGCATCCAGGGGATGTAACAAGTATCTTGTCGGGTAGCAGCATCCTTTACCTTTATTTTAAGCTGTCGATCATTGATCGAGCGCCTTCAGAGGCCGAGATAATTGCAGTGACCCGGAGTGCATTTTTGCCAATTTTTCAATTATTAATAACTTTTGAACCAACAAAGCCATATGGTTCAAGCTGTAGGAGGAGGTAGCTATGGTTAATAGCTTTAATTTAAGACAAGTCCGGTTAAAAAATACGCACTAGAAGCCGAGAAAAACGCAATTGTTTAAATTAACGATGTAATCCAGGATTTCGGTTTTGGCGGAGTGCGAAAGTGCGAAAAAGGCCGCAAACGCGAGATGGCGCAATTTGTGCCGTTATCGACATTTCGTTACCGACAAAACTTTAAAAAATTATTATCTAGACTCCTGGGTGTTGTTTTTTAATCAATGCGGTATCAAATGAAAGGGAATGGAATGAGCTACGCGACAACAATTACCCCGTCGCTGTATGTATATGCAGTTGGCCGTAATAACAATTTGAATTGTTTAATTGTTTATAACGAATGAACTTCAGTTCGAGTAATGTTCTCACCTATTGTAAATGGTAGCTGGTGTAAGTAGCTTTAATTTATGTCCTTTGGTCATTTCTGTAGCAGGCCTGGAAGAGGCAGTAATCGTATTTGTTTGTAATTTCTTTAAACAAATTCAATTATCTCGGCTTCTACTGGGCCGATTTTGTTCAACGACATCTCAAATTGAAGCTCTCGGATCAAGGAACCAGCGAATTTACTTTTACAAAGGACCTCGAGTATAGTTCCGATGCAATTCTCAAGCCAATTATTAAATTGTTTATGAAAATTAAATTGCGCATCCAGGGGATGTAACAAGTATCTTGTCGGGTAGCAGCATCCTTTACGTTTATTTTAAGCTGTCGATCACTGATCTAGCGCCTTCAGAAGCCGAGATAATTGCAGTGACCCGGAGTGCATTTTTGCCAATTTTTCAATTATTAATAACTTTTGAACCAACAATGCCATATGTTTCCAGCTGTAGGAGGAGGTAGCTATGGTTCCTAGCTTTAATTTAAGACAAGTCCGGTTAAAAAATACGCACTAGAAGCCAAGAAAAACGCAATTGTTTAAATTAACGATGTAATCCAGGATTTCGGTTTTGGCGGAGTGCGAAAGTGCGAAAAAGGCCGCAAACGCGAGATGGCGCAATTTGTGCCGTTATCGACATTTCGTTACCGACAAAACTTTAAAAAATTATTATCTCGACTCCTGGGTGTTGTTTTTTAATCAATGTGGTATCAAATGAAAGGGAATGGAATGAGCTACGCGACAAAAATTACCCCGTCGCTGTATGTATATGCAGTTGGCCGTAATAACAATTTGAATTGTTTAATTGTTTATAACGAATGAACTTCAGTTGGAGTAATATTCTCACCTATTGTAAATGGTAGCTGGTGTAAGTAGCTTTAATTTATGTCCTTTGGTCATTGATGTAGCATGCCTGGAAGAGGCAGTAATCGTATTTGTTTATAATTTCATTAAACAAATTCAATTATCTCGGCTTCTACTGGGCCGATTTTCTTCAACGACATCTCAAATTTAAGCTCTCGGATCAAGGAACCATCGAATTTACTTTTACAAAGGACCTCGAGTATAGTTCCGATGCAATTCTCAAGCCAATTATTAAATTGTTTATGAAAATTAAATTGCGCATCCAGGGGATGTAACAAGTATCTTGTCGGGTAGCAGCATCCTTTACGTTTATTTTAAGCTGTCGATCATTGATCCAGCACCTTCAGAAGCCGAGATAATTGCAGTGACCCGGAGTGCATTTTTGCCAATTCTTCAATTATTAATAACTTTTGAACCAACATTGCCATATTGTTCAAGCTGTAGGAGGAGGTAGCTATGGTTACTAGCTTTAATTTAAGACAAGTCCGATTAAAAAATACGCACTAGAAGCCGAGAAAAACGCAATTGTTTAAATTAACGATGTAATCCAGGATTTCGGTTTTGGCGGAGTGCGAAAGTGCGAAAAAGGCCGCAAACGCGAGATGGCGCAATTTGTGCCGTTATCGACATTTCGTTACCGACAAAACTTTAAAAAATTATTATCTAGACTCCTGGGTGTTGTTTTTTAATCAATGCGGTATCAAATGAAAGGGAATGGAATGAGCTACGCGACAAAAATTACCCCGTCGCTGTATGTATATGCAGTTGGCCGTAATAACAATTTGAATTGTTTAATTGTTTATAACGAATGAACTTCAGTTCGAGTAATGTTCTCACCTATTGTAAATGGTAGCTGGTGTAAGTAGCTTTAATTTATGTCCTTTGGTCATTTCTGTAGCAGGCCTGGAAGAGGCAGTAATCGTATTTGTTTGTAATTTCTTTAAACAAATTCAATTATCTCGGCTTCTACTGGGCCGATTTTGTTCAACGACATCTCAAATTGAAGCTCTCGGATCAAGGAACCAGCGAATTTACTTTTACAAAGGACCTCGAGTATAGTTCCGATGCAATTCTCAAGCCAATTATTAAATTGTTCATGAAAATTAAATTGCGCATCCAGGGGATGTAACAAGTATCTTGAAGGGTAGCAGCATCCTTTACGTTTATTTTAAGCTGTCGATCACTGATCTAGCGCCTTCAGAAGCCGAGATAATTGCAGTGACCCGGAGTGCATTTTTGCCAATTTTTCAATTATTAATAACTTTTGAACCAACAATGCCATATGTTTCCAGCTGTAGGAGGAGGTAGCTATGGTTCCTAGCTTTAATTTAAGACAAGTCCGGTTAAAAAATACGCACTAGAAGCCGAGAAAAACGCAATTGTTTAAATTAACGATGTAATCCAGGATTTCGGTTTTGGCGGAGTGCGAAAGTGCGAAAAAGGCCGCAAACGCGAGATGGCGCAATTTGTGCCGTTATCGACATTTCGTTACCGACAAAACTTTAAAAAATTATTATCTCGACTCCTGGGTGTTGTTTTTTAATCAATGTGGTATCAAATGAAAGGGAATGGAATGAGCTACGCGACAAAAATTACCCCGTCGCTGTATGTATATGCAGTTGGCCGTAATAACAATTTGAATTGTTTAATTGTTTATAACGAATGAACTTCAGTTGGAGTAATATTCTCACCTATTGTAAATGGTAGCTGGTGTAAGTAGCTTTAATTTATGTCCTTTGGTCATTGATGTAGCATGCCTGGAAGAGGCAGTAATCGTATTTGTTTATAATTTCATTAAACAAATTCAATTATCTCGGCTTCTACTGGGCCGATTTTCTTCAACGACATCTCAAATTTAAGCTCTCGGATCAAGGAACCATCGAATTTACTTTTACAAAAGACCTCGAGTATAGTTCCGATGCAATTCTCAAGCCAATTATTAAATTGTTTATGAAAATTAAATTGCGCATCCAGGGGATGTAACAAGTATCTTGTCGGGTAGCAGCATCCTTTACGTTTATTTTAAGCTGTCGATCATTGATCCAGCACCTTCAGAAGCCGAGATAATTGCAGTGACCCGGAGTGCATTTTTGCCAATTCTTCAATTATTAATAACTTTTGAACCAACATTGCCATATTGTTCAAGCTGTAGGAGGAGGTAGCTATGGTTACTAGCTTTAATTTAAGACAAGTCCGATTAAAAAATACGCACTAGAAGCCGAGAAAAACGCAATTGTTTAAATTAACGATGTAATCCAGGATTTCGGTTTTGGCGGAGTGCGAAAGTGCGAAAAAGGCCGCAAACGCGAGATGGCGCAATTTGTGCCGTTATCGACATTTCGTTACCGACAAAACTTTAAAAAATTATTATCTCGACTCCTGGGTGTTGTTTTTTAATCAATGTGGTATCAAATGAAAGGGAATGGAATGAGCTACGCGACAAAAATTACCCCGTCGCTATATGTATATGCAGTTGGCCGTAATAACAATTTGAATTGTTTAATTGTTTATAACGAATGAACTTCAGTTCGAGTAATGTTCTCACCTATTGTAAATGGTAGCTGGTGTAAGTAGCTTTAATTTATGTCCTTTGGTCATTTCTGTAGCAGGCCTGGAAGAGGCAGTAATCGTATTTGTTTGTAATTTCTTTAAACAAATTCAATTATCTCGGCTTCTACTAGGCCGATTTTCTTCAACGACATCTCAAATTTAAGCTCTCGGATCAAGGAACCATCGAATTTACTTTTACAAAGGACCTCGAGTATAGTTCCGATGCAATTCTCAAGCGAATTATTAAATTGTTTATGAAAATTAAATTGCGCATCCAGGGGATGTAACAAGTATCTTGTCGGGTAGCAGCATCCTTTACCTTCATTTTAAGCTGTCGATCATTGATCTAGCACCTTCAGAAGCCGAGATAATTGCAGTGACCCGGAGTGCATTTTTGCCAATTCTTCAATTATTAATAACTTTTGAACCAACAATGCCATATTGTTCAAGCTGTAGGAGGAGGTAGCTATGGTTACTAGCTTTAATTTAAGACAAGTCCGGTTAAAAAATACGCACTAGAAGCCGAGAAAAACGCAATTGTTTAAATTAACGATGTAATCCAGGATTTCGGTTTTGGCGGAGTGCGAAAGTGCGAAAAAGGCCGCAAACGCGAGATGGCGCAATTTGTGCCGTTATCGACATTTCGTTACCGACAAAACTTTAAAAAATTATTATCTCGACTCCTGGGTGTTGTTTTTTAATCAATGTGGTATCAAATGAAAGGGAATGGAATGAGCTACGCGACAAAAATTACCCCGTCGCTGTATGTATATGCAGTTGGCCGTAATAACAATTTGAATTGTTTAATTGTTTATAACGAATGAACTTCAGTTCGAGTAATGTTCTCACCTATTGTAAATGGTAGCTGGTGTAAGTAGCTTTAATTTATGTCCTTTGGTCATTGATGTAGCATGCCTGGAAGAGGCAGTAATCGTATTTGTTTATAATTTCATTAAACAAATTCAATTATCTCGGCTTCTACTGGGCCGATTTTCTTCAACGACATCTCAAATTGAAGCTCTCGGATCAAGGAACCGCGGAATTTACTTTTACAAAGGACCTCGAGTATAGTTCCGATGCAATTCTCAAGCGAATTATTAAATTGTTTATGAAAATTAAATTGCGCATCCAGGGGATGTAACAAGTATCTTGTCGGGTAGCAGCATCCTTTACCTTCATTTTAAGCTGTCGATCATTGATCTAGCACCTTCAGAAGCCGAGATAATTGCAGTGACCCGGAGTGCATTTTTGCCAATTCTTCAATTATTAATAACTTTTGAACCAACAATGCCATATTGTTCAAGCTGTAGGAGGAGGTAGCTATGGTTACTAGCTTTAATTTAAGACAAGTCCGGTTAAAAAATACGCACTAGAAGCCGAGAAAAACGCAATTGTTTAAATTAACGATGTAATCCAGGATTTCGGTTTTGGCGGAGTGCGAAAGTGCGAAAAAGGCCGCAAACGCGAGATGGCGCAATTTGTGCCGTTATCGACATTTCGTTACCGACAAAACTTTAAAAAATTATTATCTAGACTCCTGGGTGTTGTTTTTTAATCAATGCGGTATCAAATGAAAGGGAATGGAATGAGCTACGCGACAAAAATTACCCCGTCGCCGTATGTATATGCAGTTGGCCGTAATAACAATTTGAATTGTTTAATTGTTTATAACGAATGAACTTCAGTTCGAGTAATGTTCTCACCTATTGTAAATGGTAGCTGGTGTAAGTAGCTTTAATTTATGTCCTTTGGTCATTGATGTAGCATGCCTGGAAGAGGCAGTAATCGTATTTGTTTATAATTTCATTAAACAAATTCAATTATCTCGGCTTCTACTGGGCCGATTTTCTTCAACGACATCTCAAATTGAAGCTCTCGGATCAAGGAACCGCGGAATTTACTTTTACAAAGGACCTCGAGTATAGTTCCGATGCAATTCTCAAGCGAATTATTAAATTGTTTATGAAAATTAAATTGCGCATCCAGGGGATGTAACAAGTATCTTGTCGGGTAGCAGCATCCTTTACGTTTATTTTAAGCTGTCGATCACTGATCTAGCGATTTCAGAAGCCGAGATAATTGCAGTGACCCGGAGTGCATTTTTGCCAATTCTTCAATTATTAATAACTTTTGAACCAACAATGCCATATTGTTCAAGCTGTAGGAGGAGGTAGCTATGGTTACTAGCTTTAATTTAAGACAAGTCCGATTAAAAAATACGCACTAGAAGCCGAGAAAAACGCAATTGTTTAAATTAACGATGTAATCCAGGATTTCGGTTTTGGCGGAGTTCGAAAGTGCGAAAAAGGCCGCAAACGCGAGATGGCGCAATTTGTGCCGTTATCGACATTTCGTTACCGACAAAACTTTAAAAAATTATTATCTCGACTCCTGGGTGTTGTTTTTTAATCAATGTGGTATCAAATGAAAGGGAATGGAATGAGCTACGCGACAAAAATTACCCCGTCGCTGTATGTATATGCAGTTGGCCGTAATAACAATTTGAATTGTTTAATTGTTTATAACGAATGTACTTCAGTTGGACTAATGTTCTCACCTATTGTAAATGGTAGCTGGTGTAAGTAGCTTTAATTTATGTCCTTTGGTCATTGATGTAGCATGCCTGGAAGAGGCAGTAATCGTATTTGTTTATAATTTCATTAAACAAATTCAATTATCTCGGCTTCTACTGGGCCGATTTTCTTCAACGACATCTCAAATTTAAGCTCTCGGATCAAGGAACCATCGAATATACTTTTACAAAGGACCTCGAGTATAGTTCCGATGCAATTCTCAAGCGAATTATTAAATTGTTTATGAAAATTAAATTGCGCATGCAGGGGATGTAACAAGTATCTTGTCGGGTAGCAGCATCCTTTACCTTTATTTTAAGCTGTCGATCATTGATCGAGCGCCTTCAGAGGCCGAGATAATTGCAGTGACCCGGAGTGCATTTTTGCCAATTTTTCAATTATTAATAACTTTTGAACCAACAAAGCCATATGGTTCAAGCTGTAGGAGGAGGTAGCTATGGTTAATAGCTTTAATTTAAGACAAGTCCGGTTAAAAAATACGCACTAGAAGCCGAGAAAAACGCAATTGTTTAAATTAACGATGTAATCCAGGATTTCGGTTTTGGCGGAGTGCGAAAGTGCGAAAAAGGCCGCAAACGCGAGATGGCGCAATTTGTGCCGTTATCGACATTTCGTTACCGACAAAACTTTAAAAAATTATTATCTCGACTCCTGGGTGTTGTTTTTTAATCAATGTGGTATCAAATGAAAGGGAATGGAATGAGCTACGCGACAAAAATTACCCCGTCGCTGTATGTATATGCAGTTGGCCGTAATAACAATTTGAATTGTTTAATTGTTTATAACGAATGAACTTCAGTTCGAGTAATGTTCTCACCTATTGTAAATGGTAGCTGGTGTAAGTAGCTTTAATTTATGTCCTTTGGTCATTGATGTAGCATGCCTGGAAGAGGCAGTAATCGTATTTGTTTATAATTTCATTAAACAAATTCAATTATCTCGGCTTCTACTGGGCCGATTTTCTTCAACGACATCTCAAATTGAAGCTCTCGGATCAAGGAACCGCGGAATTTACTTTTACAAAGGACCTCGAGTATAGTTCCGATGCAATTCTCAAGCCAATTATTAAATTGTTTATGAAAATTAAATTGCGCATCCAGGGGATGTAACAAGTATCTTGTCGGGTAGCAGCATCCTTTACCTTTATTTTAAGCTGTCGATCATTGATCGAGCGCCTTCAGAGGCCGAGATAATTGCAGTGACCCGGAGTGCATTTTTGCCAATTTTTCAATTATTAATAACTTTTGAACCAACAAAGCCATATGGTTCAAGCTGTAGGAGGAGGTAGCTATGGTTAATAGCTTTAATTTAAGACAAGTCCGGTTAAAAAATACGCACTAGAAGCCGAGAAAAACGCAATTGTTTAAATTAACGATGTAATCCAGGATTTCGGTTTTGGCGGAGTGCGAAAGTGCGAAAAAGGCCGCAAACGCGAGATGGCGCAATTTGTGCCGTTATCGACATTTCGTTACCGACAAAACTTTAAAAAATTATTATCTAGACTCCTGGGTGTTGTTTTTTAATCAATGCGGTATCAAATGAAAGGGAATGGAATGAGCTACGCGACAACAATTACCCCGTCGCTGTATGTATATGCAGTTGGCCGTAATAACAATTTGAATTGTTTAATTGTTTATAACGAATGAACTTCAGTTCGAGTAATGTTCTCACCTATTGTAAATGGTAGCTGGTGTAAGTAGCTTTAATTTATGTCCTTTGGTCATTTCTGTAGCAGGCCTGGAAGAGGCAGTAATCGTATTTGTTTGTAATTTCTTTAAACAAATTCAATTATCTCGGCTTCTACTGGGCCGATTTTGTTCAACGACATCTCAAATTGAAGCTCTCGGATCAAGGAACCAGCGAATTTACTTTTACAAAGGACCTCGAGTATAGTTCCGATGCAATTCTCAAGCCAATTATTAAATTGTTTATGAAAATTAAATTGCGCATCCAGGGGATGTAACAAGTATCTTGTCGGGTAGCAGCATCCTTTACGTTTATTTTAAGCTGTCGATCACTGATCTAGCGCCTTCAGAAGCCGAGATAATTGCAGTGACCCGGAGTGCATTTTTGCCAATTTTTCAATTATTAATAACTTTTGAACCAACAATGCCATATGTTTCCAGCTGTAGGAGGAGGTAGCTATGGTTCCTAGCTTTAATTTAAGACAAGTCCGGTTAAAAAATACGCACTAGAAGCCAAGAAAAACGCAATTGTTTAAATTAACGATGTAATCCAGGATTTCGGTTTTGGCGGAGTGCGAAAGTGCGAAAAAGGCCGCAAACGCGAGATGGCGCAATTTGTGCCGTTATCGACATTTCGTTACCGACAAAACTTTAAAAAATTATTATCTCGACTCCTGGGTGTTGTTTTTTAATCAATGTGGTATCAAATGAAAGGGAATGGAATGAGCTACGCGACAAAAATTACCCCGTCGCTGTATGTATATGCAGTTGGCCGTAATAACAATTTGAATTGTTTAATTGTTTATAACGAATGAACTTCAGTTGGAGTAATATTCTCACCTATTGTAAATGGTAGCTGGTGTAAGTAGCTTTAATTTATGTCCTTTGGTCATTGATGTAGCATGCCTGGAAGAGGCAGTAATCGTATTTGTTTATAATTTCATTAAACAAATTCAATTATCTCGGCTTCTACTGGGCCGATTTTCTTCAACGACATCTCAAATTTAAGCTCTCGGATCAAGGAACCATCGAATTTACTTTTACAAAGGACCTCGAGTATAGTTCCGATGCAATTCTCAAGCCAATTATTAAATTGTTTATGAAAATTAAATTGCGCATCCAGGGGATGTAACAAGTATCTTGTCGGGTAGCAGCATCCTTTACGTTTATTTTAAGCTGTCGATCATTGATCCAGCACCTTCAGAAGCCGAGATAATTGCAGTGACCCGGAGTGCATTTTTGCCAATTCTTCAATTATTAATAACTTTTGAACCAACATTGCCATATTGTTCAAGCTGTAGGAGGAGGTAGCTATGGTTACTAGCTTTAATTTAAGACAAGTCCGATTAAAAAATACGCACTAGAAGCCGAGAAAAACGCAATTGTTTAAATTAACGATGTAATCCAGGATTTCGGTTTTGGCGGAGTGCGAAAGTGCGAAAAAGGCCGCAAACGCGAGATGGCGCAATTTGTGCCGTTATCGACATTTCGTTACCGACAAAACTTTAAAAAATTATTATCTAGACTCCTGGGTGTTGTTTTTTAATCAATGCGGTATCAAATGAAAGGGAATGGAATGAGCTACGCGACAAAAATTACCCCGTCGCTGTATGTATATGCAGTTGGCCGTAATAACAATTTGAATTGTTTAATTGTTTATAACGAATGAACTTCAGTTCGAGTAATGTTCTCACCTATTGTAAATGGTAGCTGGTGTAAGTAGCTTTAATTTATGTCCTTTGGTCATTTCTGTAGCAGGCCTGGAAGAGGCAGTAATCGTATTTGTTTGTAATTTCTTTAAACAAATTCAATTATCTCGGCTTCTACTGGGCCGATTTTGTTCAACGACATCTCAAATTAAAGCTCTCGGATCAAGGAACCAGCGAATTTACTTTTACAAAGGACCTCGAGTATAGTTCCGATGCAATTCTCAAGCCAATTATTAAATTGTTCATGAAAATTAAATTGCGCATCCAGGGGATGTAACAAGTATCTTGAAGGGTAGCAGCATCCTTTACGTTTATTTTAAGCTGTCGATCACTGATCTAGCGCCTTCAGAAGCCGAGATAATTGCAGTGACCCGGAGTGCATTTTTGCCAATTTTTCAATTATTAATAACTTTTGAACCAACAATGCCATATGTTTCCAGCTGTAGGAGGAGGTAGCTATGGTTCCTAGCTTTAATTTAAGACAAGTCCGGTTAAAAAATACGCACTAGAAGCCGAGAAAAACGCAATTGTTTAAATTAACGATGTAATCCAGGATTTCGGTTTTGGCGGAGTGCGAAAGTGCGAAAAAGGCCGCAAACGCGAGATGGCGCAATTTGTGCCGTTATCGACATTTCGTTACCGACAAAACTTTAAAAAATTATTATCTCGACTCCTGGGTGTTGTTTTTTAATCAATGTGGTATCAAATGAAAGGGAATGGAATGAGCTACGCGACAAAAATTACCCCGTCGCTGTATGTATATGCAGTTGGCCGTAATAACAATTTGAATTGTTTAATTGTTTATAACGAATGAACTTCAGTTGGAGTAATATTCTCACCTATTGTAAATGGTAGCTGGTGTAAGTAGCTTTAATTTATGTCCTTTGGTCATTGATGTAGCATGCCTGGAAGAGGCAGTAATCGTATTTGTTTATAATTTCATTAAACAAATTCAATTATCTCGGCTTCTACTGGGCCGATTTTCTTCAACGACATCTCAAATTTAAGCTCTCGGATCAAGGAACCATCGAATTTACTTTTACAAAAGACCTCGAGTATAGTTCCGATGCAATTCTCAAGCCAATTATTAAATTGTTTATGAAAATTAAATTGCGCATCCAGGGGATGTAACAAGTATCTTGTCGGGTAGCAGCATCCTTTACGTTTATTTTAAGCTGTCGATCATTGATCCAGCACCTTCAGAAGCCGAGATAATTGCAGTGACCCGGAGTGCATTTTTGCCAATTCTTCAATTATTAATAACTTTTGAACCAACATTGCCATATTGTTCAAGCTGTAGGAGGAGGTAGCTATGGTTACTAGCTTTAATTTAAGACAAGTCCGATTAAAAAATACGCACTAGAAGCCGAGAAAAACGCAATTGTTTAAATTAACGATGTAATCCAGGATTTCGGTTTTGGCGGAGTGCGAAAGTGCGAAAAAGGCCGCAAACGCGAGATGGCGCAATTTGTGCCGTTATCGACATTTCGTTACCGACAAAACTTTAAAAAATTATTATCTCGACTCCTGGGTGTTGTTTTTTAATCAATGTGGTATCAAATGAAAGGGAATGGAATGAGCTACGCGACAAAAATTACCCCGTCGCTATATGTATATGCAGTTGGCCGTAATAACAATTTGAATTGTTTAATTGTTTATAACGAATGAACTTCAGTTCGAGTAATGTTCTCACCTATTGTAAATGGTAGCTGGTGTAAGTAGCTTTAATTTATGTCCTTTGGTCATTTCTGTAGCAGGCCTGGAAGAGGCAGTAATCGTATTTGTTTGTAATTTCTTTAAACAAATTCAATTATCTCGGCTTCTACTGGGCCGATTTTGTTCAACGACATCTCAAATTGAAGCTCTCGGATCAAGGAACCAGCGAATTTACTTTTACAAAGGACCTCGAGTATAGTTCCGATGCAATTCTCAACCGAATTATTAAATTGTTTATGAAAATTAAATTGCGCATCCAGGGGATGTAACAAGTATCTTGTCGGGTAGCAGCATCCTTTACCTTCATTTTAAGCTGTCGATCATTGATCTAGCACCTTCAGAAGCCGAGATAATTGCAGTGACCCGGAGTGCATTTTTGCCAATTCTTCAATTATTAATAACTTTTGAACCAACAATGCCATATTGTTCAAGCTGTAGGAGGAGGTAGCTATGGTTACTAGCTTTAATTTAAGACAAGTCCGATTAAAAAATACGCACTAGAAGCCGAGAAAAACGCAATTGTTTAAATTAACGATGTAATCCAGGATTTCGGTTTTGGCGGAGTGCGAAAGTGCGAAAAAGGCCGCAAACGCGAGATGGCGCAATTTGTGCCGTTATCGACATTTCGTTACCGACAAAACTTTAAAAAATTATTATCTAGACTCCTGGGTGTTGTTTTTTAATCAATGTGGTATCAAATGAAAGGGAATGGAATGAGCTACGCGACAAAAATTACCCCGTCGCTGTATGTATATGCAGTTGGCCGTAATAACAATTTGAATTGTTTAATTGTTTATAACGAATGAACTTCAGTTCGTGTAATGTTCTCACCTATTGTAAATGGTAGCTGGTGTAAGTAGCTTTAATTTATGTCCTTTGGTCATTGATGTAGCATGCCTGGAAGAGGCAGTAATCGTATTTGTTTATAATTTCATTAAACAAATTCAATTATCTCGGCTTCTACTGGGCCGATTTTCTTCAACGACATCTCAAATTGAAGCTCTCGGATCAAGGAACCGCGGAATTTACTTTTACAAAGGACCTCGAGTATAGTTCCGATGCAATTCTCAAGCGAATTATTAAATTGTTTATGAAAATTAAATTGCGCATCCAGGGGATGTAACAAGTATCTTGTCGGGTAGCAGCATCCTTTACGTTTATTTTAAGCTGTCGATCACTGATCTAGCGCCTTCAGAAGCCGAGATAATTGCAGTGACCCGGAGTGCATTTTTGCCAATTCTTCAATTATTAATAACTTTTGAACCAACAATGCCATATTGTTCAAGCTGTAGGAGGAGGTAGCTATGGTTACTAGCTTTAATTTAAGACAAGTCCGATTAAAAAATACGCACTAGAAGCCGAGAAAAACGCAATTGTTTAAATTAACGATGTAATCCAGGATTTCGGTTTTGGCGGAGTGCGAAAGTGCGAAAAAGGCTCCAAACGCGAGATGGCGCAATTTGTGCCGTTATCGACATTTCGTTACCGACAAAACTTTAAAAAATTATTATCTCGACTCCTGGGTGTTGTTTTTTAATCAATGTGGTATCAAATGAAAGGGAATGGAATGAGCTACGCGACAAAAATTACCCCGTCGCTGTATGTATATGCAGTTGGCCGTAATAACAATTTGAATTGTTTAATTGTTTATAACGAATGAACTTCAGTTGGACTAATGTTCTCACCTATTGTAAATGGTAGCTGGTGTAAGTAGCTTTAATTTATGTCCTTTGGTCATTGATGTAGCATGCCTGGAAGAGGCAGTAATCGTATTTGTTTATAATTTCTTTAAACAAATTCAATTATCTCGGCTTCTACTGGGCAGATTTTGCTCAACTACATCTCAAATTGAAGATCTTGGATCAAGGAACCAGCCAATTTACTTTTACAAAGGACCTCGAGTATAGTTCCGATGCAATTCTCAAGCCAATTATTAAATTGTTTATGAAAATTAAATTGCGCATCCAGGGGATGTAACAAGTATCTTGTCGGGTAGCAGCATCCTTTACCTTTATTTTAAGCTGTCGATCATTGATCGAGCGCCTTCAGAGGCCGAGATAATTGCAGTGACCCGGAGTGCATTTTTGCCAATTTTTCAATTATTAATAACTTTTGAACCAACAAAGCCATATGGTTCAAGCTGTAGGAGGAGGTAGCTATGGTTACTAGCTTTAATTTAAGACAAGTCCGATTAAAAAATACGCACTAGAAGCCGAGAAAAACGCAATTGTTTAAATTAACGATGTAATCCAGGATTTCAGTTTTGGCGGAGTGCGAAAGTGCGAAAAAGGCCGCAAACGCGAGATGGCGCAATTTGTGCCGTTATCGACATTTCGTTACCGACAAAACTTTAAAAAATTATTATCTCGACTCCTGGGTGTTGTTTTTTAATCAATGTGGTATCAAATGAAAGGGAATGGAATGAGCTACGCGACAAAAATTACCCCGTCGCTGTATGTATATGCAGTTGGCCGTAATAACAATTTGAATTGTTTAATTGTTTATAATGAATGAACTTCAGTTCGAGTAATGTTCTCACCTATTGTAAATGGTAGCTGGTGTAAGTAGCTTTAATTTATGTCCTTTTGTCATTGATGTAGCATGCCTGGAAGAGGCAGTAATCGTATTTGTTTATAATTTCATTAAACAAATTCAATTATCTCGGCTTCTACTGGGCCGATTTTGCTCAACTACATCTCAGATTGAAGATCTCGGATCAAGGAACCAGCGAATTTACTTTTACAAAGGACCTCGAGTATAGTTCCGATGCAATTCTCAAGCCAATTATTAAATTGTTTATGAAAATTAAATTGCGCATCCAGGGGATGTAACAAGTATCTTGTCGGGTAGCAGCATCCTTTACCTTTATTTTAAGCTGTCGATCATTGATCGAGCGCCTTCAGAGGCCGAGATAATTGCAGTGACCCGGAGTGCATTTTTGCCAATTTTTCAATTATTAATAACTTTTGAACCAACAAAGCCATATGGTTCAAGCTGTAGGAGGAGGTAGCTATGGTTAATAGCTTTAATTTAAGACAAGTCCGGTTAAAAAATACGCACTAGAAGCCGAGAAAAACGCAATTGTTTAAATTAACGATGTAATCCAGGATTTCGGTTTTGGCGGAGTGCGAAAGTGCGAAAAAGGCCGCAAACGCGAGATGGCGCAATTTGTGCCGTTATCGACATTTCGTTACCGACAAAACTTTAAAAAATTATTATCTCGACTCCTGGGTGTTGTTTTTTAATCAATGTGGTATCAAATGAAAGGGAATGGAATGAGCTACGCGACAAAAATTACCCCGTCGCTGTATGTATATGCAGTTGGCCGTAATAACAATTTGAATTGTTTAATTGTTTATAATGAATGAACTTCAGTTCGAGTAATGTTCTCACCTATTGTAAATGGTAGCTGGTGTAAGTAGCTTTAATTTATGTCCTTTGGTCATTGATGTAGCATGCCTGGAAGAGGCAGTAATCGTATTTGTTTATAATTTCATTAAACAAATTCAATTATCTCGGCTTCTACTGGGCCGATTTTCTTCAACGACATCTCAAATTGAAGCTCTCGGATCAAGCAACCGCGGAATTTACTTTTACAAAGGACCTCGAGTATAGTTCCGATGCAATTCTCAAGCGAATTATTAAATTGTTTATGAAAATTAAATTGCGCATCCAGGGGATGTAACAAGTATCTTGTCGGGTAGCAGCATCCTTTACCTTTATTTTAAGCTGTCGATCATTGATCTAGCACCTTCAGAAGCCGAGATAATTGCAGTGACCCGGAGTGCATTTTTGCCAATTCTTCAATTATTAATAACTTTTGAACCAACAATGCCATATTGTTCAAGCTGTAGGAGGAGGTAGCTATGGTTACTAGCTTTAATTTAAGACAAGTCCGATTAAAAAATACGCACTAGAAGCCGAGAAAAACGCAATTGTTTAAATTAACGATGTAATCCAGGATTTCGGTTTTGGCGGAGTGCGGAAGTGCGAAAAAGGCCGCAAACGCGAGATGGCGCAATTTGTGCCGTTATCGACATTTCGTTACCGACAAAACTTTAAAAAATTATTAGATCGACTCCTGGGTGTTGTTTTTTAATCAATGTGGTATCAACTGAAAGGGAATGGAATGAGCTACGCGACAAAAATTACCCCGTCGCTGTATGTATATGCAGTTGGCCGTAATAACAATTTGAATTGTTTAATTGTTTTTAACGAATGAACTTCAGTTGGAGTAATGTTCTCACCTATTGTAAATGGTAGCTGGTGTAAGTAGCTTTAATTTATGTCCTTTGGTCATTGATGTAGCATGCCTGGAAGAGGCAGTAATCGTATTTGTTTATAATTTCATTAAACAAATTCAATTATCTCGGCTTCTACTGGGCCGATTTTGTTCAACGACATCTCAAATTGAAGCTCTCGGATCAAGGAACCATCGAATTTACTTTTACAAAGAACCTCGAGTATAGTTCCGATGCAATTCTCAAGCCAATTATTAAATTGTTTATGAAAATTAAATTGCGCATCCAGGGGATGTAACAAGTATCTTGTCGGGTAGCAGCATCCTTTACCTTTATTTTAAGCTGTCGATCATTGATCGAGCGCCTTCAGAGGCCGAGATAATTGCAGTGACCCGGAGTGCATTTTTGCCAATTTTTCAATTATTAATAACTTTTGAACCATCAAAGCCATATGGTTCCAGCTGTAGGAGGAGGTAGCTATGGTTACTAGCTTTAATTTAAGACAAGTCCGATTAAAAAATACGCACTAGAAGCCGAGAAAAACGCAATTGTTTAAATTAACGATGTAATCCAGGATTTCAGTTTTGGCGGAGTGCGAAAGTGCGAAAAAGGCCGCAAACGCGAGATGGCGCAATTTGTGCCGTTATCGACATTTCGTTACCGACAAAACTTTAAAAAATTATTATCTCGACTCCTGGGTGTTGTTTTTTAATCAATGTGGTATCAAATGAAAGGGAATGGAATGAGCTACGCGACAAAAATTACCCCGTCGCTGTATGTATATGCAGTTGGCCGTAATAACAATTTGAATTGTTTAATTGTTTATAATGAATGAACTTCAGTTCGAGTAATGTTCTCACCTATTGTAAATGGTAGCTGGTGTAAGTAGCTTTAATTTATGTCCTTTTGTCATTGATGTAGCATGCCTGGAAGAGGCAGTAATCGTATTTGTTTATAATTTCATTAAACAAATTCAATTATCTCGGCTTCTACTGGGCCGATTTTGCTCAACTACATCTCAGATTGAAGATCTCGGATCAAGGAACCAGCGAATTTACTTTTACAAAGGACCTCGAGTATAGTTCCGATGCAATTCTCAAGCCAATTATTAAATTGTTTATGAAAATTAAATTGCGCATCCAGGGGATGTAACAAGTATCTTGTCGGGTAGCAGCATCCTTTACCTTTATTTTAAGCTGTCGATCATTGATCGAGCGCCTTCAGAGGCCGAGATAATTGCAGTGACCCGGAGTGCATTTTTGCCAATTTTTCAATTATTAATAACTTTTGAACCAACAAAGCCATATGGTTCAAGCTGTAGGAGGAGGTAGCTATGGTTAATAGCTTTAATTTAAGACAAGTCCGGTTAAAAAATACGCACTAGAAGCCGAGAAAAACGCAATTGTTTAAATTAACGATGTAATCCAGGATTTCGGTTTTGGCGGAGTGCGAAAGTGCGAAAAAGGCCGCAAACGCGAGATGGCGCAATTTGTGCCGTTATCGACATTTCGTTACCGACAAAACTTTAAAAAATTATTATCTCGACTCCTGGGTGTTGTTTTTTAATCAATGTGGTATCAAATGAAAGGGAATGGAATGAGCTACGCGACAAAAATTACCCCGTCGCTGTATGTATATGCAGTTGGCCGTAATAACAATTTGAATTGTTTAATTGTTTATAATGAATGAACTTCAGTTCGAGTAATGTTCTCACCTATTGTAAATGGTAGCTGGTGTAAGTAGCTTTAATTTATGTCCTTTGGTCATTGATGTAGCATGCCTGGAAGAGGCAGTAATCGTATTTGTTTATAATTTCATTAAACAAATTCAATTATCTCGGCTTCTACTGGGCCGATTTTCTTCAACGACATCTCAAATTTAAGCTCTCGGATCAAGGAACCATCGAATTTACTTTTACAAAGGACCTCGAGTATAGTTCCGATGCAATTCTCAAGCCAATTATTAAATTGTTTATGAAAATTAAATTGCGCATCCAGGGGATGTAACAAGTATCTTGTCGGGTAGCAGCATCCTTTACGTTTATTTTAAGCTGTCGATCATTGATCTAGCACCTTCAGAAGCCGAGATAATTGCAGTGACCCGGAGTGCATTTTTGCCAATTCTTCAATTATTAATAACTTTTGAACCAACAATACCATATTGTTCAAGCTGTAGGATGAGGTAGCTATGGTTACTAGCTTTAATTTAAGACAAGTCCGGTTAAAAAATACGCACTAGAAGCCGAGAAAAACGCAATTGTTTAAATTAACGATGTAATCCAGGATTTCGGTTTTGGCGGAGTGCGAAAGTGCGAAAAAGGCCGCAAACGCGAGATGGCGCAATTTGTGCCGTTATCGACATTTCGTTACCGACAAAACTTTAAAAAATTATTATCTCGACTCCTGGCTGTTGTTTTTTAATCAATGTGGTATCAAATGAAAGGGAATGGAATGAGCTACGCGACAAAAATTACCCCGTCGCTATATGTATATGCAGTTGGCCGTAATAACAATTTGAATTGTTTAATTGTTTATAACGAATGAACTTCAGTTCGAGTAATGTTCTCACCTATTGTAAATGGTAGCTGGTGTAAGTAGCTTTAATTTATGTCCTTTGGTCATTGATGTAGCATGCCTGGAAGAGGCAGTAATCGTATTTGTTTATAATTTCATTAAACAAATTCAATTATCTCGGCTTCTACTGGGCCGATTTTGTTCAACGACATCTCAAATCGAAGCTCTCGGATCAACAAACCATCGAATTTACTTTTACAAACGAGCTCGAGTATAGTTCCGATGCAAATCTCAAGCGAATTATTAAATTGTTTATCAAAATTAAATTGCTTATCCAGTGGATGTAGCAAGTATCTTGTCAGGTAGCAGCATCCTTTACCTTTATTTTAAGCTGTCGATCACTGATCAAGCGCCTTCAGAAGCCGAGGAAATTGCAGTGACCCGGAGTGCATTTTTGCCAATTTTTCAATTATTAATAACTTTTGAACCAACAATGCCAAATGGTTCAAGCTGTAGGACGAGGTAGCTATGGGTCAAAGCTTTAATTTAAGACAAGTCCGGTTAAAAAATACGCACTACAAGCCGAGAAAAACGCAATTGTTTAAATTAACGATGAAATCCAGGATTTCGGATTTGGCGGAGTGCGAAAGTGCGAAAAAGGCCGCAAACGCGAGATGGCGCTACTTGTACCGTTATCGACATATCGTTACCGACAAAACATTGAAAAATTATTATCTCGACTCCTGGATGTTGTTTTTTAATCAATGTGGTATCAAATGAAAGGGAATGGAATGAGCTACACGATAAAAATTACCCCGTTGCTGTACGTATATGCAGTTGGCCGTAATAACAATTTGAATTGTTTAATTGTTTATAACGAATGAACTTCATTTGGAGTAATGTTCACACGTATTGTAAATGGTAGCTGGTGTAAGTAGCTTTAATTTATGTCCTTTGGTCATTTCTGTAGCAGGCCTGGAAGAGGCAGTAATCGTATTTGTTTGTAATTTCTTTAAACAAATTCAATTATCTCGGCTTCTACTGGGCCGATTTTGTTCAACGACATCTCAAATCGAAGCTCTCGGATCAAGGAACCATGGAATTTACTTTTACAAAGGACCTCGAGTATAGTTCCGATGCAATTCTCAAGCGAATTATTAAATTGTTTATGAAAATTAAATTGCGCATCCAGGGGATGTAACAAGTATCTTGTCGGGTAGCAGCATCCTTTACGTTTATTTTAAGCTGTCGATCACTGATCTAGCGCCTTCAGAAGCCGAGATAATTGCAGTGACCCGGAGTGCATTTTTGCCAATTTTTCAATTATTAATAACTTTTGAACCAACAATGCCATATTGTTCACGCTGTAGGAGGAAGTAGCTATGGTTCCTAGCTTTAATTTAAGACAAGTCCGGTTAAAAAATACGCACTAGAAGCCGAGAAAAACGCAATTGTTTAAATTAACGATGTAATCCAGGATTTCGGTTTTGGCGGAGTGCGAAAGTGCGAAAAAGGCCGCAAACGCGAGATGGCGCAATTTGTGCCGTTATCGACATTTCGTTACCGACAAAACTTTAAAAAATTATTATCTAGACTCCTGGGTGTTGTTTTTTAATCAATGTGGTATCAAATGAAAGGGAATGGAATGAGCTACGCGACAAAAATTACCCCGTCGCTGTATGTATATGCAGTTGGCCGTAATAACAATTTGAATTGTTTAATTGTTTATAACGAATGAACTTCAGTTCGAGTAATATTCTCACCTATTGTAAATGGTAGCTGGTGTAAGTAGCTTTAATTTATGTCCTTTGGTCATTGATGTAGCATGCCTGGAAGAGGCAGTAATCGTATTTGTTTATAATTTCATTAAACAAATTCAATTATCTCGGCTTCTACTGGGCCGATTTTCTTCAACGACATCTCAAATTTAAGCTCTCGGATCAAGGAACCATCGAATTTACTTTTACAAAGGACCTCGAGTATAGTTCCGATGCAATTCTCAAGCCAATTATTAAATTGTTTATGAAAATTAAATTGCGCATCCAGGGGATGTAACAAGTATCTTGTCGGGTAGCAGCATCCTTTACGTTTATTTTAAGCTGTCGATCATTGATCCAGCACCTTCAGAAGCCGAGATAATTGCAGTGACCCGGAGTGCATTTTTGCCAATTCTTCAATTATTAATAACTTTTGAACCAACATTGCCATATTGTTCAAGCTGTAGGAGGAGGTAGCTATGGTTACTAGCTTTAATTTAAGACAAGTCCGATTAAAAAATACGCACTAGAAGCCGAGAAAAACGCAATTGTTTAAATTAACGATGTAATCCAGGATTTCGGTTTTGGCGGAGTGCGAAAGTGCGAAAAAGGCCGCAAACGCGAGATGGCGCAATTTGTGCCGTTATCGACATTTCGTTACCGACAAAACTTTAAAAAATTATTATCTAGACTCCTGGGTGTTGTTTTTTAATCAATGCGGTATCAAATGAAAGGGAATGGAATGAGCTACGCGACAAAAATTACCCCGTCGCTGTATGTATATGCAGTTGGCCGTAATAACAATTTGAATTGTTTAATTGTTTATAACGAATGAACTTCAGTTCGAGTAATGTTCTCACCTATTGTAAATGGTAGCTGGTGTAAGTAGCTTTAATTTATGTCCTTTGGTCATTTCTGTAGCAGGCCTGGAAGAGGCAGTAATCGTATTTGTTTGTAATTTCTTTAAACAAATTCAATTATCTCGGCTTCTACTGGGCCGATTTTGTTCAACGACATCTCAAATTGAAGCTCTCGGATCAAGGAACCAGCGAATTTACTTTTACAAAGGACCTCGAGTATAGTTCCGATGCAATTCTCAAGCCAATTATTAAATTGTTTATGAAAATTAAATTGCGCATCCAGTGGATGTAACAAGTATCTTGAAGGGTAGCAGCATCCTTTACGTTTATTTTAAGCTGTCGATCACTGATCTAGCGCCTTCAGAAGCCGAGATAATTGCAGTGACCCGGAGTGCATTTTTGCCAATTTTTCAATTATTAATAACTTTTGAACCAACAATGCCATATGTTTCCAGCTGTAGGAGGAGGTAGCTATGGTTCCTAGCTTTAATTTAAGACAAGTCCGGTTAAAAAATACGCACTAGAAGCCGAGAAAAACGCAATTGTTTAAATTAACGATGTAATCCAGGATTTCGGTTTTGGCGGAGTGCGAAAGTGCGAAAAAGGCCGCAAACGCGAGATGGCGCAATTTGTGCCGTTATCGACATTTCGTTACCGACAAAACTTTAAAAAATTATTATCTCGACTCCTGGGTGTTGTTTTTTAATCAATGTGGTATCAAATGAAAGGGAATGGAATGAGCTACGCGACAAAAATTACCCCGTCGCTGTATGTATATGCAGTTGGCCGTAATAACAATTTGAATTGTTTAATTGTTTATAACGAATGAACTTCAGTTGGAGTAATATTCTCACCTATTGTAAATGGTAGCTGGTGTAAGTAGCTTTAATTTATGTCCTTTGGTCATTGATGTAGCATGCCTGGAAGAGGCAGTAATCGTATTTGTTTATAATTTCATTAAACAAATTCAATTATCTCGGCTTCTACTGGGCCGATTTTCTTCAACGACATCTCAAATTTAAGCTCTCGGATCAAGGAACCATCGAATTTACTTTTACAAAGGACCTCGAGTATAGTTCCGATGCAATTCTCAAGCCAATTATTAAATTGTTTATGAAAATTAAATTGCGCATCCAGGGGATGTAACAAGTATCTTGTCGGGTAGCAGCATCCTTTACGTTTATTTTAAGCTGTCGATCATTGATCCAGCACCTTCAGAAGCCGAGATAATTGCAGTGACCCGGAGTGCATTTTTGCCAATTCTTCAATTATTAATAACTTTTGAACCAACATTGCCATATTGTTCAAGCTGTAGGAGGAGGTAGCTATGGTTACTAGCTTTAATTTAAGACAAGTCCGATTAAAAAATACGCACTAGAAGCCGAGAAAAACGCAATTGTTTAAATTAACGATGTAATCCAGGATTTCGGTTTTGGCGGAGTGCGAAAGTGCGAAAAAGGCCGCAAACGCGAGATGGCGCAATTTGTGCCGTTATCGACATTTCGTTACCGACAAAACTTTAAAAAATTATTATCTCGACTCCTGGGTGTTGTTTTTTAATCAATGTGGTATCAAATGAAAGGGAATGGAATGAGCTACGCGACAAAAATTACCCCGTCGCTATATGTATATGCAGTTGGCCGTAATAACAATTTGAATTGTTTAATTGTTTATAACGAATGAACTTCAGTTCGTGTAATGTTCTCACCTATTGTAAATGGTAGCTGGTGTAAGTAGCTTTAATTTATGTCCTTTGGTCATTGATGTAGCATGCCTGGAAGAGGCAGTAATCGTATTTGTTTATAATTTCATTAAACAAATTCAATTATCTCGGCTTCTACTGGGCCGATTTTCTTCAACGACATCTCAAATTGAAGCTCTCGGATCAAGGAACCGCGGAATTTACTTTTACAAAGGACCTCGAGTATAGTTCCGATGCAATTCTCAAGCGAATTATTAAATTGTTTATGAAAATTAAATTGCGCATCCAGGGGATGTAACAAGTATCTTGTCGGGTAGCAGCATCCTTTACGTTTATTTTAAGCTGTCGATCACTGATCTAGCGCCTTCAGAAGCCGAGATAATTGCAGTGACCCGGAGTGCATTTTTGCCAATTCTTCAATTATTAATAACTTTTGAACCAACAATGCCATATTGTTCAAGCTGTAGGAGGAGGTAGCTATGGTTACTAGCTTTAATTTAAGACAAGTCCGATTAAAAAATACGCACTAGAAGCCGAGAAAAACGCAATTGTTTAAATTAACGATGTAATCCAGGATTTCGGTTTTGGCGGAGTGCGAAAGTGCGAAAAAGGCTCCAAACGCGAGATGGCGCAATTTGTGCCGTTATCGACATTTCGTTACCGACAAAACTTTAAAAAATTATTATCTCGACTCCTGGGTGTTGTTTTTTAATCAATGTGGTATCAAATGAAAGGGAATGGAATGAGCTACGCGACAAAAATTACCCCGTCGCTGTATGTATATGCAGTTGGCCGTAATAACAATTTGAATTGTTTAATTGTTTATAACGAATGAACTTCAGTTGGACTAATGTTCTCACCTATTGTAAATGGTAGCTGGTGTAAGTAGCTTTAATTTATGTCCTTTGGTCATTGATGTAGCATGCCTGGAAGAGGCAGTAATCGTATTTGTTTATAATTTCATTAAACAAATTCAATTATCTCGGCTTCTACTGGGCCGATTTTGTTCAACGACATCTCAAATTGAAGCTCTCGGATCAAGGAACCATCGAATTTACTTTTACAAAGAACCTCGAGTATAGTTCCGATGCAATTCTCAAGCCAATTATTAAATTGTTTATGAAAATTAAATTGCGCATCCAGGGGATGTAACAAGTATCTTGTCGGGTAGCAGCATCCTTTACCTTTATTTTAAGCTGTCGATCATTGATCGAGCGCCTTCAGAGGCCGAGATAATTGCAGTGACCCGGAGTGCATTTTTGCCAATTTTTCAATTATTAATAACTTTTGAACCAACAAAGCCATATGGTTCAAGCTGTAGGAGGAGGTAGCTATGGTTACTAGCTTTAATTTAAGACAAGTCCGATTAAAAAATACGCACTAGAAGCCGAGAAAAACGCAATTGTTTAAATTAACGATGTAATCCAGGATTTCAGTTTTGGCGGAGTGCGAAAGTGCGAAAAAGGCCGCAAACGCGAGATGGCGCAATTTGTGCCGTTATCGACATTTCGTTACCGACAAAACTTTAAAAAATTATTATCTCGACTCCTGGGTGTTGTTTTTTAATCAATGTGGTATCAAATGAAAGGGAATGGAATGAGCTACGCGACAAAAATTACCCCGTCGCTGTATGTATATGCAGTTGGCCGTAATAACAATTTGAATTGTTTAATTGTTTATAATGAATGAACTTCAGTTCGAGTAATGTTCTCACCTATTGTAAATGGTAGCTGGTGTAAGTAGCTTTAATTTATGTCCTTTTGTCATTGATGTAGCATGCCTGGAAGAGGCAGTAATCGTATTTGTTTATAATTTCATTAAACAAATTCAATTATCTCGGCTTCTACTGGGCCGATTTTGCTCAACTACATCTCAGATTGAAGATCTCGGATCAAGGAACCAGCGAATTTACTTTTACAAAGGACCTCGAGTATAGTTCCGATGCAATTCTCAAGCCAATTATTAAATTGTTTATGAAAATTAAATTGCGCATCCAGGGGATGTAACAAGTATCTTGTCGGGTAGCAGCATCCTTTACCTTTATTTTAAGCTGTCGATCATTGATCGAGCGCCTTCAGAGGCCGAGATAATTGCAGTGACCCGGAGTGCATTTTTGCCAATTTTTCAATTATTAATAACTTTTGAACCAACAAAGCCATATGGTTCAAGCTGTAGGAGGAGGTAGCTATGGTTAATAGCTTTAATTTAAGACAAGTCCGGTTAAAAAATACGCACTAGAAGCCGAGAAAAACGCAATTGTTTAAATTAACGATGTAATCCAGGATTTCGGTTTTGGCGGAGTGCGAAAGTGCGAAAAAGGCCGCAAACGCGAGATGGCGCAATTTGTGCCGTTATCGACATTTCGTTACCGACAAAACTTTAAAAAATTATTATCTCGACTCCTGGGTGTTGTTTTTTAATCAATGTGGTATCAAATGAAAGGGAATGGAATGAGCTACGCGACAAAAATTACCCCGTCGCTGTATGTATATGCAGTTGGCCGTAATAACAATTTGAATTGTTTAATTGTTTATAATGAATGAACTTCAGTTCGAGTAATGTTCTCACCTATTGTAAATGGTAGCTGGTGTAAGTAGCTTTAATTTATGTCCTTTGGTCATTGATGTAGCATGCCTGGAAGAGGCAGTAATCGTATTTGTTTATAATTTCATTAAACAAATTCAATTATCTCGGCTTCTACTGGGCCGATTTTCTTCAACGACATCTCAAATTGAAGCTCTCGGATCAAGCAACCGCGGAATTTACTTTTACAAAGGACCTCGAGTATAGTTCCGATGCAATTCTCAAGCGAATTATTAAATTGTTTATGAAAATTAAATTGCGCATCCAGGGGATGTAACAAGTATCTTGTCGGGTAGCAGCATCCTTTACCTTTATTTTAAGCTGTCGATCATTGATCTAGCACCTTCAGAAGCCGAGATAATTGCAGTGACCCGGAGTGCATTTTTGCCAATTCTTCAATTATTAATAACTTTTGAACCAACAATGCCATATTGTTCAAGCTGTAGGAGGAGGTAGCTATGGTTACTAGCTTTAATTTAAGACAAGTCCGATTAAAAAATACGCACTAGAAGCCGAGAAAAACGCAATTGTTTAAATTAACGATGTAATCCAGGATTTCGGTTTTGGCGGAGTGCGGAAGTGCGAAAAAGGCCGCAAACGCGAGATGGCGCAATTTGTGCCGTTATCGACATTTCGTTACCGACAAAACTTTAAAAAATTATTAGATCGACTCCTGGGTGTTGTTTTTTAATCAATGTGGTATCAACTGAAAGGGAATGGAATGAGCTACGCGACAAAAATTACCCCGTCGCTGTATGTATATGCAGTTGGCCGTAATAACAATTTGAATTGTTTAATTGTTTTTAACGAATGAACTTCAGTTGGAGTAATGTTCTCACCTATTGTAAATGGTAGCTGGTGTAAGTAGCTTTAATTTATGTCCTTTGGTCATTGATGTAGCATGCCTGGAAGAGGCAGTAATCGTATTTGTTTATAATTTCATTAAACAAATTCAATTATCTCGGCTTCTACTGGGCCGATTTTGTTCAACGACATCTCAAATTGAAGCTCTCGGATCAAGGAACCATCGAATTTACTTTTACAAAGAACCTCGAGTATAGTTCCGATGCAATTCTCAAGCCAATTATTAAATTGTTTATGAAAATTAAATTGCGCATCCAGGGGATGTAACAAGTATCTTGTCGGGTAGCAGCATCCTTTACCTTTATTTTAAGCTGTCGATCATTGATCAAGCGCCTTCAGAAGCCGATATAATTGCAGTGACCCGGAGTGCATTTTTACCAATTTTTCAATTATTAATAACTTTTGAACCATCAAAGCCATATGGTTCCAGCTGTAGGAGGAGGTAGCTATGGTTCCTAGCTTTAATTTAAGACAAGTCCGGTTAAAAAATACGCACTAGAAGCCGAGAAAAACGCAATTGCTTAAATTAACGATGTAATCCAGGATTTCGGTTTTGGCGGAGTGCGAAAGTGCGAAAAAGGCCGCAAACGCGAGATGGCGCAATTTGTGCCGTTATCGACATTTCGTTACCGACAAAACTTTAAAAAATTATTATCTCGACTCCTGGGTGTTGTTTTTTAATCAATGTGGTATCAAATGAAAGGGAATGGAATGAGCTACACGATAAAAATTACCCCGTTGCTATATGTATATGCAGTTGGCCGTAATAACAATTTGAATTGTTTAATTGTTTATAACGAATGAACTTCAGTTCGAGTAATGTTCTCACCTATTGTAAATGGTAGCTGGTGTAAGTAGCTTTAATTTATGTCCTTTGGTCATTGATGTAGCATGCCTGGAAGAGGCAGTAATCGTATTTGTTTATAATTTCATTAAACAAATTCAATTATCTCGGCTTCTACTGGGCCGATTTTCTTCAACGACATCTCAAATTTAAGCTCTCGGATCAAGGAACCATCGAATTTACTTTTACAAAGGACCTCGAGTATAGTTCCGATGCAATTCTCAAGCCAATTATTAAATTGTTTATGAAAATTAAATTGCGCATCCAGGGGATGTAACAAGTATCTTGTCGGGTAGCAGCATCCTTTACGTTTATTTTAAGCTGTCGATCATTGATCTAGCACCTTCAGAAGCCGAGATAATTGCAGTGACCCGGAGTGCATTTTTGCCAATTCTTCAATTATTAATAACTTTTGAACCAACAATACCATATTGTTCAAGCTGTAGGATGAGGTAGCTATGGTTACTAGCTTTAATTTAAGACAAGTCCGGTTAAAAAATACGCACTAGAAGCCAAGAAAAACGCAATTGTTTAAATTAACGATGTAATCCAGGATTTCGGTTTTGGCGGAGTGCGAAAGTGCGAAAAAGGCCGCAAACGCGAGATGGCGCAATTTGTGCCGTTATCGACATTTCGTTACCGACAAAACTTTAAAAAATTATTATCTCGACTCCTGGGTGTTGTTTTTTAATCAATGTGGTATCAAATGAAAGGGAATGGAATGAGCTACGCGACAAAAATTACCCCGTCGCTGTATGTATATGCAGTTGGCCGTAATAACAATTTGAATTGTTTAATTGTTTATAACGAATGAACTTCAGTTGGAGTAATATTCTCACCTATTGTAAATGGTAGCTGGTGTAAGTAGCTTTAATTTATGTCCTTTGGTCATTGATGTAGCATGCCTGGAAGAGGCAGTAATCGTATTTGTTTATAATTTCATTAAACAAATTCAATTATCTCGGCTTCTACTGGGCCGATTTTCTTCAACGACATCTCAAATTTAAGCTCTCGGATCAAGGAACCATCGAATTTACTTTTACAAAGGACCTCGAGTATAGTTCCGATGCAATTCTCAAGCCAATTATTAAATTGTTTATGAAAATTAAATTGCGCATCCAGGGGATGTAACAAGTATCTTGTCGGGTAGCAGCATCCTTTACGTTTATTTTAAGCTGTCGATCATTGATCCAGCACCTTCAGAAGCCGAGATAATTGCAGTGACCCGGAGTGCATTTTTGCCAATTCTTCAATTATTAATAACTTTTGAACCAACATTGCCATATTGTTCAAGCTGTAGGAGGAGGTAGCTATGGTTACTAGCTTTAATTTAAGACAAGTCCGATTAAAAAATACGCACTAGAAGCCGAGAAAAACGCAATTGTTTAAATTAACGATGTAATCCAGGATTTCGGTTTTGGCGGAGTGCGAAAGTGCGAAAAAGGCCGCAAACGCGAGATGGCGCAATTTGTGCCGTTATCGACATTTCGTTACCGACAAAACTTTAAAAAATTATTATCTAGACTCCTGGGTGTTGTTTTTTAATCAATGCGGTATCAAATGAAAGGGAATGGAATGAGCTACGCGACAAAAATTACCCCGTCGCTGTATGTATATGCAGTTGGCCGTAATAACAATTTGAATTGTTTAATTGTTTATAACGAATGAACTTCAGTTCGAGTAATGTTCTCACCTATTGTAAATGGTAGCTGGTGTAAGTAGCTTTAATTTATGTCCTTTGGTCATTTCTGTAGCAGGCCTGGAAGAGGCAGTAATCGTATTTGTTTGTAATTTCTTTAAACAAATTCAATTATCTCGGCTTCTACTGGGCCGATTTTGTTCAACGACATCTCAAATTGAAGCTCTCGGATCAAGGAACCAGCGAATTTACTTTTACAAAGGACCTCGAGTATAGTTCCGATGCAATTCTCAAGCCAATTATTAAATTGTTTATGAAAATTAAATTGCGCATCCAGTGGATGTAACAAGTATCTTGAAGGGTAGCAGCATCCTTTACGTTTATTTTAAGCTGTCGATCACTGATCTAGCGCCTTCAGAAGCCGAGATAATTGCAGTGACCCGGAGTGCATTTTTGCCAATTTTTCAATTATTAATAACTTTTGAACCAACAATGCCATATGTTTCCAGCTGTAGGAGGAGGTAGCTATGGTTCCTAGCTTTAATTTAAGACAAGTCCGGTTAAAAAATACGCACTAGAAGCCGAGAAAAACGCAATTGTTTAAATTAACGATGTAATCCAGGATTTCGGTTTTGGCGGAGTGCGAAAGTGCGAAAAAGGCCGCAAACGCGAGATGGCGCAATTTGTGCCGTTATCGACATTTCGTTACCGACAAAACTTTAAAAAATTATTATCTCGACTCCTGGGTGTTGTTTTTTAATCAATGTGGTATCAAATGAAAGGGAATGGAATGAGCTACGCGACAAAAATTACCCCGTCGCTGTATGTATATGCAGTTGGCCGTAATAACAATTTGAATTGTTTAATTGTTTATAACGAATGAACTTCAGTTGGAGTAATATTCTCACCTATTGTAAATGGTAGCTGGTGTAAGTAGCTTTAATTTATGTCCTTTGGTCATTGATGTAGCATGCCTGGAAGAGGCAGTAATCGTATTTGTTTATAATTTCATTAAACAAATTCAATTATCTCGGCTTCTACTGGGCCGATTTTCTTCAACGACATCTCAAATTTAAGCTCTCGGATCAAGGAACCATCGAATTTACTTTTACAAAGGACCTCGAGTATAGTTCCGATGCAATTCTCAAGCCAATTATTAAATTGTTTATGAAAATTAAATTGCGCATCCAGGGGATGTAACAAGTATCTTGTCGGGTAGCAGCATCCTTTACGTTTATTTTAAGCTGTCGATCATTGATCCAGCACCTTCAGAAGCCGAGATAATTGCAGTGACCCGGAGTGCATTTTTGCCAATTCTTCAATTATTAATAACTTTTGAACCAACATTGCCATATTGTTCAAGCTGTAGGAGGAGGTAGCTATGGTTACTAGCTTTAATTTAAGACAAGTCCGATTAAAAAATACGCACTAGAAGCCGAGAAAAACGCAATTGTTTAAATTAACGATGTAATCCAGGATTTCGGTTTTGGCGGAGTGCGAAAGTGCGAAAAAGGCCGCAAACGCGAGATGGCGCAATTTGTGCCGTTATCGACATTTCGTTACCGACAAAACTTTAAAAAATTATTATCTAGACTCCTGGGTGTTGTTTTTTAATCAATGTGGTATCAAATGAAAGGGAATGGAATGAGCTACGCGACAAAAATTACCCCGTCGCTGTATGTATATGCAGTTGGCCGTAATAACAATTTGAATTGTTTAATTGTTTATAACGAATGAACTTCAGTTCGTGTAATATTCTCACCTATTGTAAATGGTAGCTGGTGTAAGTAGCTTTAATTTATGTCCTTTGGTCATTTCTGTAGCAGGCCTGGAAGAGGCAGTAATCGTATTTGTTTGTAATTTCTTTAAACAAATTCAATTATCTCGGCTTCTACTGGGCCGATTTTGTTCAACGACATCTCAAATTGAAGCTCTCGGATCAAGGAACCAGCGAATTTACTTTTACAAAGGACCTCGAGTATAGTTCCGATGCAATTCTCAACCGAATTATTAAATTGTTTATGAAAATTAAATTGCGCATCCAGGGGATGTAACAAGTATCTTGTCGGGTAGCAGCATCCTTTACCTTCATTTTAAGCTGTCGATCATTGATCTAGCACCTTCAGAAGCCGAGATAATTGCAGTGACCCGGAGTGCATTTTTGCCAATTCTTCAATTATTAATAACTTTTGAACCAACAATGCCATATTGTTCAAGCTGTAGGAGGAGGTAGCTATGGTTACTAGCTTTAATTTAAGACAAGTCCGATTAAAAAATACGCACTAGAAGCCGAGAAAAACGCAATTGTTTAAATTAACGATGTAATCCAGGATTTCGGTTTTGGCGGAGTGCGAAAGTGCGAAAAAGGCCGCAAACGCGAGATGGCGCAATTTGTGCCGTTATCGACATTTCGTTACCGACAAAACTTTAAAAAATTATTATCTAGACTCCTGGGTGTTGTTTTTTAATCAATGTGGTATCAAATGAAAGGGAATGGAATGAGCTACGCGACAAAAATTACCCCGTCGCTGTATGTATATGCAGTTGGCCGTAATAACAATTTGAATTGTTTAATTGTTTATAACGAATGAACTTCAGTTCGTGTAATGTTCTCACCTATTGTAAATGGTAGCTGGTGTAAGTAGCTTTAATTTATGTCCTTTGGTCATTGATGTAGCATGCCTGGAAGAGGCAGTAATCGTATTTGTTTATAATTTCATTAAACAAATTCAATTATCTCGGCTTCTACTGGGCCGATTTTCTTCAACGACATCTCAAATTGAAGCTCTCGGATCAAGGAACCGCGGAATTTACTTTTACAAAGGACCTCGAGTATAGTTCCGATGCAATTCTCAAGCGAATTATTAAATTGTTTATGAAAATTAAATTGCGCATCCAGGGGATGTAACAAGTATCTTGTCGGGTAGCAGCATCCTTTACGTTTATTTTAAGCTGTCGATCACTGATCTAGCGCCTTCAGAAGCCGAGATAATTGCAGTGACCCGGAGTGCATTTTTGCCAATTCTTCAATTATTAATAACTTTTGAACCAACAATGCCATATTGTTCAAGCTGTAGGAGGAGGTAGCTATGGTTACTAGCTTTAATTTAAGACAAGTCCGATTAAAAAATACGCACTAGAAGCCGAGAAAAACGCAATTGTTTAAATTAACGATGTAATCCAGGATTTCAGTTTTGGCGGAGTGCGAAAGTGCGAAAAAGGCCGCAAACGCGAGATGGCGCAATTTGTGCCGTTATCGACATTTCGTTACCGACAAAACTTTAAAAAATTATTATCTCGACTCCTGGGTGTTGTTTTTTAATCAATGTGGTATCAAATGAAAGGGAATGGAATGAGCTACGCGACAAAAATTACCCCGTCGCTGTATGTATATGCAGTTGGCCGTAATAACAATTTGAATTGTTTAATTGTTTATAATGAATGAACTTCAGTTCGAGTAATGTTCTCACCTATTGTAAATGGTAGCTGGTGTAAGTAGCTTTAATTTATGTCCTTTTGTCATTGATGTAGCATGCCTGGAAGAGGCAGTAATCGTATTTGTTTATAATTTCATTAAACAAATTCAATTATCTCGGCTTCTACTGGGCCGATTTTGCTCAACTACATCTCAGATTGAAGATCTCGGATCAAGGAACCAGCGAATTTACTTTTACAAAGGACCTCGAGTATAGTTCCGATGCAATTCTCAAGCCAATTATTAAATTGTTTATGAAAATTAAATTGCGCATCCAGGGGATGTAACAAGTATCTTGTCGGGTAGCAGCATCCTTTACCTTTATTTTAAGCTGTCGATCATTGATCGAGCGCCTTCAGAGGCCGAGATAATTGCAGTGACCCGGAGTGCATTTTTGCCAATTTTTCAATTATTAATAACTTTTGAACCAACAAAGCCATATGGTTCAAGCTGTAGGAGGAGGTAGCTATGGTTAATAGCTTTAATTTAAGACAAGTCCGGTTAAAAAATACGCACTAGAAGCCGAGAAAAACGCAATTGTTTAAATTAACGATGTAATCCAGGATTTCGGTTTTGGCGGAGTGCGAAAGTGCGAAAAAGGCCGCAAACGCGAGATGGCGCAATTTGTGCCGTTATCGACATTTCGTTACCGACAAAACTTTAAAAAATTATTATCTCGACTCCTGGGTGTTGTTTTTTAATCAATGTGGTATCAAATGAAAGGGAATGGAATGAGCTACGCGACAAAAATTACCCCGTCGCTGTATGTATATGCAGTTGGCCGTAATAACAATTTGAATTGTTTAATTGTTTATAATGAATGAACTTCAGTTCGAGTAATGTTCTCACCTATTGTAAATGGTAGCTGGTGTAAGTAGCTTTAATTTATGTCCTTTGGTCATTGATGTAGCATGCCTGGAAGAGGCAGTAATCGTATTTGTTTATAATTTCATTAAACAAATTCAATTATCTCGGCTTCTACTGGGCCGATTTTCTTCAACGACATCTCAAATTGAAGCTCTCGGATCAAGCAACCGCGGAATTTACTTTTACAAAGGACCTCGAGTATAGTTCCGATGCAATTCTCAAGCGAATTATTAAATTGTTTATGAAAATTAAATTGCGCATCCAGGGGATGTAACAAGTATCTTGTCGGGTAGCAGCATCCTTTACCTTTATTTTAAGCTGTCGATCATTGATCTAGCACCTTCAGAAGCCGAGATAATTGCAGTGACCCGGAGTGCATTTTTGCCAATTCTTCAATTATTAATAACTTTTGAACCAACAATGCCATATTGTTCAAGCTGTAGGAGGAGGTAGCTATGGTTACTAGCTTTAATTTAAGACAAGTCCGATTAAAAAATACGCACTAGAAGCCGAGAAAAACGCAATTGTTTAAATTAACGATGTAATCCAGGATTTCGGTTTTGGCGGAGTGCGGAAGTGCGAAAAAGGCCGCAAACGCGAGATGGCGCAATTTGTGCCGTTATCGACATTTCGTTACCGACAAAACTTTAAAAAATTATTAGATCGACTCCTGGGTGTTGTTTTTTAATCAATGTGGTATCAACTGAAAGGGAATGGAATGAGCTACGCGACAAAAATTACCCCGTCGCTGTATGTATATGCAGTTGGCCGTAATAACAATTTGAATTGTTTAATTGTTTTTAACGAATGAACTTCAGTTGGAGTAATGTTCTCACCTATTGTAAATGGTAGCTGGTGTAAGTAGCTTTAATTTATGTCCTTTGGTCATTGATGTAGCATGCCTGGAAGAGGCAGTAATCGTATTTGTTTATAATTTCATTAAACAAATTCAATTATCTCGGCTTCTACTGGGCCGATTTTGTTCAACGACATCTCAAATTGAAGCTCTCGGATCAAGGAACCATCGAATTTACTTTTACAAAGAACCTCGAGTATAGTTCCGATGCAATTCTCAAGCCAATTATTAAATTGTTTATGAAAATTAAATTGCGCATCCAGGGGATGTAACAAGTATCTTGTCGGGTAGCAGCATCCTTTACCTTTATTTTAAGCTGTCGATCATTGATCGAGCGCCTTCAGAGGCCGAGATAATTGCAGTGACCCGGAGTGCATTTTTGCCAATTTTTCAATTATTAATAACTTTTGAACCAACAAAGCCATATGGTTCAAGCTGTTGGAGGAGGTAGCTATGGTTAATAGCTTTAATTTAAGACAAGTCCGGTTAAAAAATACGCACTAGAAGCCGAGAAAAACGCAATTGTTTAAATTAACGATGTAATCCAGGATTTCGGTTTTGGCGGAGTGCGAAAGTGCGAAAAAGGCCGCAAACGCGAGATGGCGCAATTTGTGCCGTTATCGACATTTCGTTACCGACAAAACTTTAAAAAATTATTATCTCGACTCCTGGGTGTTGTTTTTTAATCAATGTGGTATCAAATGAAAGGGAATGGAATGAGCTACGCGACAAAAATTACCCCGTCGCTGTATGTATATGCAGTTGGCCGTAATAACAATTTGAATTGTTTAATTGTTTATAATGAATGAACTTCAGTTCGAGTAATGTTCTCACCTATTGTAAATGGTAGCTGGTGTAAGTAGCTTTAATTTATGTCCTTTGGTCATTGATGTAGCATGCCTGGAAGAGGCAGTAATCGTATTTGTTTATAATTTCATTAAACAAATTCAATTATCTCGGCTTCTACTGGGCCGATTTTCTTCAACGACATCTCAAATTGAAGCTCTCGGATCAAGCAACCGCGGAATTTACTTTTACAAAGGACCTCGAGTATAGTTCCGATGCAATTCTCAAGCGAATTATTAAATTGTTTATGAAAATTAAATTGCGCATCCAGGGGATGTAACAAGTATCTTGTCGGGTAGCAGCATCCTTTACCTTTATTTTAAGCTGTCGATCATTGATCTAGCACCTTCAGAAGCCGAGATAATTGCAGTGACCCGGAGTGCATTTTTGCCAATTCTTCAATTATTAATAACTTTTGAACCAACAATGCCATATTGTTCAAGCTGTAGGAGGAGGTAGCTATGGTTACTAGCTTTAATTTAAGACAAGTCCGATTAAAAAATACGCACTAGAAGCCGAGAAAAACGCAATTGTTTAAATTAACGATGTAATCCAGGATTTCGGTTTTGGCGGAGTGCGGAAGTGCGAAAAAGGCCGCAAACGCGAGATGGCGCAATTTGTGCCGTTATCGACATTTCGTTACCGACAAAACTTTAAAAAATTATTAGATCGACTCCTGGGTGTTGTTTTTTAATCAATGTGGTATCAACTGAAAGGGAATGGAATGAGCTACGCGACAAAAATTACCCCGTCGCTGTATGTATATGCAGTTGGCCGTAATAACAATTTGAATTGTTTAATTGTTTTTAACGAATGAACTTCAGTTGGAGTAATGTTCTCACCTATTGTAAATGGTAGCTGGTGTAAGTAGCTTTAATTTATGTCCTTTGGTCATTGATGTAGCATGCCTGGAAGAGGCAGTAATCGTATTTGTTTATAATTTCATTAAACAAATTCAATTATCTCGGCTTCTACTGGGCCGATTTTGTTCAACGACATCTCAAATTGAAGCTCTCGGATCAAGGAACCATCGAATTTACTTTTACAAAGAACCTCGAGTATAGTTCCGATGCAATTCTCAAGCCAATTATTAAATTGTTTATGAAAATTAAATTGCGCATCCAGGGGATGTAACAAGTATCTTGTCGGGTAGCAGCATCCTTTACCTTTATTTTAAGCTGTCGATCATTGATCGAGCGCCTTCAGAGGCCGAGATAATTGCAGTGACCCGGAGTGCATTTTTGCCAATTTTTCAATTATTAATAACTTTTGAACCATCAAAGCCATATGGTTCCAGCTGTAGGAGGAGGTAGCTATGGTTCCTAGCTTTAATTTAAGACAAGTCCGGTTAAAAAATACGCACTAGAAGCCGAGAAAAACGCAATTGCTTAAATTAACGATGTAATCCAGGATTTCGGTTTTGGCGGAGTGCGAAAGTGCGAAAAAGGCCGCAAACGCGAGATGGCGCAATTTGTGCCGTTATCGACATTTCGTTACCGACAAAACTTTAAAAAATTATTATCTCGACTCCTGGGTGTTGTTTTTTAATCAATGTGGTATCAAATGAAAGGGAATGGAATGAGCTACACGATAAAAATTACCCCGTTGCTATATGTATATGCAGTTGGCCGTAATAACAATTTGAATTGTTTAATTGTTTATAACGAATGAACTTCAGTTCGAGTAATGTTCTCACCTATTGTAAATGGTAGCTGGTGTAAGTAGCTTTAATTTATGTCCTTTGGTCATTGATGTAGCATGCCTGGAAGAGGCAGTAATCGTATTTGTTTATAATTTCATTAAACAAATTCAATTATCTCGGCTTCTACTGGGCCGATTTTCTTCAACGACATCTCAAATTGAAGCTCTCGGATCAAGCAACCGCGGAATTTACTTTTACAAAGGACCTCGAGTATAGTTCCGATGCAATTCTCAAGCCAATTATTAAATTGTTTATGAAAATTAAATTGCGCATCCAGGGGATGTAACAAGTATCTTGTCGGGTAGCAGCATCCTTTACGTTTATTTTAAGCTGTCGATCATTGATCTAGCACCTTCAGAAGCCGAGATAATTGCAGTGACCCGGAGTGCATTTTTGCCAATTCTTCAATTATTAATAACTTTTGAACCAACAATACCATATTGTTCAAGCTGTAGGATGAGGTAGCTATGGTTACTAGCTTTAATTTAAGACAAGTCCGGTTAAAAAATACGCACTAGAAGCCGAGAAAAACGCAATTGTTTAAATTAACGATGTAATCCAGGATTTCGGTTTTGGCGGAGTGCGAAAGTGCGAAAAAGGCCGCAAACGCGAGATGGCGCAATTTGTGCCGTTATCGACATTTCGTTACCGACAAAACTTTAAAAAATTATTATCTCGACTCCTGGGTGTTGTTTTTTAATCAATGTGGTATCAAATGAAAGGGAATGGAATGAGCTACGCGACAAAAATTACCCCGTCGCTGTATGTATATGCAGTTGGCCGTAATAACAATTTGAATTGTTTAATTGTTTATAACGAATGAACTTCAGTTCGTGTAATGTTCTCACCTATTGTAAATGGTAGCTGGTGTAAGTAGCTTTAATTTATGTCCTTTGGTCATTTCTGTAGCAGGCCTGGAAGAGGCAGTAATCGTATTTGTTTGTAATTTCTTTAAACAAATTCAATTATCTCGGCTTCTACTGGGCCGATTTTGTTCAACGACATCTCAAATTGAAGCTCTCGGATCAAGGAACCAGCGAATTTACTTTTACAAAGGACCTCGAGTATAGTTCCGATGCAATTCTCAACCGAATTATTAAATTGTTTATGAAAATTAAATTGCGCATCCAGGGGATGTAACAAGTATCTTGTCGGGTAGCAGCATCCTTTACCTTCATTTTAAGCTGTCGATCATTGATCTAGCACCTTCAGAAGCCGAGATAATTGCAGTGACCCGGAGTGCATTTTTGCCAATTCTTCAATTATTAATAACTTTTGAACCAACAATGCCATATTGTTCAAGCTGTAGGAGGAGGTAGCTATGGTTACTAGCTTTAATTTAAGACAAGTCCGATTAAAAAATACGCACTAGAAGCCGAGAAAAACGCAATTGTTTAAATTAACGATGTAATCCAGGATTTCGGTTTTGGCGGAGTGCGAAAGTGCGAAAAAGGCCGCAAACGCGAGATGGCGCAATTTGTGCCGTTATCGACATTTCGTTACCGACAAAACTTTAAAAAATTATTATCTAGACTCCTGGGTGTTGTTTTTTAATCAATGTGGTATCAAATGAAAGGGAATGGAATGAGCTACGCGACAAAAATTACCCCGTCGCTGTATGTATATGCAGTTGGCCGTAATAACAATTTGAATTGTTTAATTGTTTATAACGAATGAACTTCAGTTCGTGTAATGTTCTCACCTATTGTAAATGGTAGCTGGTGTAAGTAGCTTTAATTTATGTCCTTTGGTCATTGATGTAGCATGCCTGGAAGAGGCAGTAATCGTATTTGTTTATAATTTCATTAAACAAATTCAATTATCTCGGCTTCTACTGGGCCGATTTTCTTCAACGACATCTCAAATTGAAGCTCTCGGATCAAGGAACCGCGGAATTTACTTTTACAAAGGACCTCGAGTATAGTTCCGATGCAATTCTCAAGCGAATTATTAAATTGTTTATGAAAATTAAATTGCGCATCCAGGGGATGTAACAAGTATCTTGTCGGGTAGCAGCATCCTTTACGTTTATTTTAAGCTGTCGATCACTGATCTAGCGCCTTCAGAAGCCGAGATAATTGCAGTGACCCGGAGTGCATTTTTGCCAATTCTTCAATTATTAATAACTTTTGAACCAACAATGCCATATTGTTCAAGCTGTAGGAGGAGGTAGCTATGGTTACTAGCTTTAATTTAAGACAAGTCCGATTAAAAAATACGCACTAGAAGCCGAGAAAAACGCAATTGTTTAAATTAACGATGTAATCCAGGATTTCAGTTTTGGCGGAGTGCGAAAGTGCGAAAAAGGCCGCAAACGCGAGATGGCGCAATTTGTGCCGTTATCGACATTTCGTTACCGACAAAACTTTAAAAAATTATTATCTCGACTCCTGGGTGTTGTTTTTTAATCAATGTGGTATCAAATGAAAGGGAATGGAATGAGCTACGCGACAAAAATTACCCCGTCGCTGTATGTATATGCAGTTGGCCGTAATAACAATTTGAATTGTTTAATTGTTTATAATGAATGAACTTCAGTTCGAGTAATGTTCTCACCTATTGTAAATGGTAGCTGGTGTAAGTAGCTTTAATTTATGTCCTTTTGTCATTGATGTAGCATGCCTGGAAGAGGCAGTAATCGTATTTGTTTATAATTTCATTAAACAAATTCAATTATCTCGGCTTCTACTGGGCCGATTTTGCTCAACTACATCTCAGATTGAAGATCTCGGATCAAGGAACCAGCGAATTTACTTTTACAAAGGACCTCGAGTATAGTTCCGATGCAATTCTCAAGCCAATTATTAAATTGTTTATGAAAATTAAATTGCGCATCCAGGGGATGTAACAAGTATCTTGTCGGGTAGCAGCATCCTTTACCTTTATTTTAAGCTGTCGATCATTGATCGAGCGCCTTCAGAGGCCGAGATAATTGCAGTGACCCGGAGTGCATTTTTGCCAATTTTTCAATTATTAATAACTTTTGAACCAACAAAGCCATATGGTTCAAGCTGTAGGAGGAGGTAGCTATGGTTAATAGCTTTAATTTAAGACAAGTCCGGTTAAAAAATACGCACTAGAAGCCGAGAAAAACGCAATTGTTTAAATTAACGATGTAATCCAGGATTTCGGTTTTGGCGGAGTGCGAAAGTGCGAAAAAGGCCGCAAACGCGAGATGGCGCAATTTGTGCCGTTATCGACATTTCGTTACCGACAAAACTTTAAAAAATTATTATCTCGACTCCTGGGTGTTGTTTTTTAATCAATGTGGTATCAAATGAAAGGGAATGGAATGAGCTACGCGACAAAAATTACCCCGTCGCTGTATGTATATGCAGTTGGCCGTAATAACAATTTGAATTGTTTAATTGTTTATAATGAATGAACTTCAGTTCGAGTAATGTTCTCACCTATTGTAAATGGTAGCTGGTGTAAGTAGCTTTAATTTATGTCCTTTGGTCATTGATGTAGCATGCCTGGAAGAGGCAGTAATCGTATTTGTTTATAATTTCATTAAACAAATTCAATTATCTCGGCTTCTACTGGGCCGATTTTCTTCAACGACATCTCAAATTGAAGCTCTCGGATCAAGCAACCGCGGAATTTACTTTTACAAAGGACCTCGAGTATAGTTCCGATGCAATTCTCAAGCGAATTATTAAATTGTTTATGAAAATTAAATTGCGCATCCAGGGGATGTAACAAGTATCTTGTCGGGTAGCAGCATCCTTTACCTTTATTTTAAGCTGTCGATCATTGATCTAGCACCTTCAGAAGCCGAGATAATTGCAGTGACCCGGAGTGCATTTTTGCCAATTCTTCAATTATTAATAACTTTTGAACCAACAATGCCATATTGTTCAAGCTGTAGGAGGAGGTAGCTATGGTTACTAGCTTTAATTTAAGACAAGTCCGATTAAAAAATACGCACTAGAAGCCGAGAAAAACGCAATTGTTTAAATTAACGATGTAATCCAGGATTTCGGTTTTGGCGGAGTGCGGAAGTGCGAAAAAGGCCGCAAACGCGAGATGGCGCAATTTGTGCCGTTATCGACATTTCGTTACCGACAAAACTTTAAAAAATTATTAGATCGACTCCTGGGTGTTGTTTTTTAATCAATGTGGTATCAACTGAAAGGGAATGGAATGAGCTACGCGACAAAAATTACCCCGTCGCTGTATGTATATGCAGTTGGCCGTAATAACAATTTGAATTGTTTAATTGTTTTTAACGAATGAACTTCAGTTGGAGTAATGTTCTCACCTATTGTAAATGGTAGCTGGTGTAAGTAGCTTTAATTTATGTCCTTTGGTCATTGATGTAGCATGCCTGGAAGAGGCAGTAATCGTATTTGTTTATAATTTCATTAAACAAATTCAATTATCTCGGCTTCTACTGGGCCGATTTTGTTCAACGACATCTCAAATTGAAGCTCTCGGATCAAGGAACCATCGAATTTACTTTTACAAAGAACCTCGAGTATAGTTCCGATGCAATTCTCAAGCCAATTATTAAATTGTTTATGAAAATTAAATTGCGCATCCAGGGGATGTAACAAGTATCTTGTCGGGTAGCAGCATCCTTTACCTTTATTTTAAGCTGTCGATCATTGATCAAGCGCCTTCAGAAGCCGATATAATTGCAGTGACCCGGAGTGCATTTTTACCAATTTTTCAATTATTAATAACTTTTGAACCATCAAAGCCATATGGTTCCAGCTGTAGGAGGAGGTAGCTATGGTTCCTAGCTTTAATTTAAGACAAGTCCGGTTAAAAAATACGCACTAGAAGCCGAGAAAAACGCAATTGCTTAAATTAACGATGTAATCCAGGATTTCGGTTTTGGCGGAGTGCGAAAGTGCGAAAAAGGCCGCAAACGCGAGATGGCGCAATTTGTGCCGTTATCGACATTTCGTTACCGACAAAACTTTAAAAAATTATTATCTCGACTCCTGGGTGTTGTTTTTTAATCAATGTGGTATCAAATGAAAGGGAATGGAATGAGCTACACGATAAAAATTACCCCGTTGCTATATGTATATGCAGTTGGCCGTAATAACAATTTGAATTGTTTAATTGTTTATAACGAATGAACTTCAGTTCGAGTAATGTTCTCACCTATTGTAAATGGTAGCTGGTGTAAGTAGCTTTAATTTATGTCCTTTGGTCATTGATGTAGCATGCCTGGAAGAGGCAGTAATCGTATTTGTTTATAATTTCATTAAACAAATTCAATTATCTCGGCTTCTACTGGGCCGATTTTCTTCAACGACATCTCAAATTGAAGCTCTCGGATCAAGCAACCGCGGAATTTACTTTTACAAAGGACCTCGAGTATAGTTCCGATGCAATTCTCAAGCCAATTATTAAATTGTTTATGAAAATTAAATTGCGCATCCAGGGGATGTAACAAGTATCTTGTCGGGTAGCAGCATCCTTTACGTTTATTTTAAGCTGTCGATCATTGATCTAGCACCTTCAGAAGCCGAGATAATTGCAGTGACCCGGAGTGCATTTTTGCCAATTCTTCAATTATTAATAACTTTTGAACCAACAATACCATATTGTTCAAGCTGTAGGATGAGGTAGCTATGGTTACTAGCTTTAATTTAAGACAAGTCCGGTTAAAAAATACGCACTAGAAGCCGAGAAAAACGCAATTGTTTAAATTAACGATGTAATCCAGGATTTCGGTTTTGGCGGAGTGCGAAAGTGCGAAAAAGGCCGCAAACGCGAGATGGCGCAATTTGTGCCGTTATCGACATTTCGTTACCGACAAAACTTTAAAAAATTATTATCTCGACTCCTGGCTGTTGTTTTTTAATCAATGTGGTATCAAATGAAAGGGAATGGAATGAGCTACGCGACAAAAATTACCCCGTCGCTATATGTATATGCAGTTGGCCGTAATAACAATTTGAATTGTTTAATTGTTTATAACGAATGAACTTCAGTTCGAGTAATGTTCTCACCTATTGTAAATGGTAGCTGGTGTAAGTAGCTTTAATTTATGTCCTTTGGTCATTGATGTAGCATGCCTGGAAGAGGCAGTAATCGTATTTGTTTATAATTTCATTAAACAAATTCAATTATCTCGGCTTCTACTGGGCCGATTTTGTTCAACGACATCTCAAATCGAAGCTCTCGGATCAACAAACCATCGAATTTACTTTTACAAACGAGCTCGAGTATAGTTCCGATGCAAATCTCAAGCGAATTATTAAATTGTTTATCAAAATTAAATTGCTTATCCAGTGGATGTAGCAAGTATCTTGTCAGGTAGCAGCATCCTTTACCTTTATTTTAAGCTGTCGATCACTGATCAAGCGCCTTCAGAAGCCGAGGAAATTGCAGTGACCCGGAGTGCATTTTTGCCAATTTTTCAATTATTAATAACTTTTGAACCAACAATGCCAAATGGTTCAAGCTGTAGGACGAGGTAGCTATGGGTCAAAGCTTTAATTTAAGACAAGTCCGGTTAAAAAATACGCACTAGAAGCCGAGAAAAACGCAATTGTTTAAATTAACGATGTAATCCAGGATTTCGGTTTTGGCGGAGTGCGAAAGTGCGAAAAAGGCCGCAAACGCGAGATGGCGCAATTTGTGCCGTTATCGACATTTCGTTACCGACAAAACTTTAAAAAATTATTATCTCGACTCCTGGGTGTTGTTTTTTAATCAATGTGGTATCAAATGAAAGGGAATGGAATGAGCTACGCGACAAAAATTACCCCGTCGCTGTATGTATATGCAGTTGGCCGTAATAACAATTTGAATTGTTTAATTGTTTATAACGAATGAACTTCAGTTGGAGTAATATTCTCACCTATTGTAAATGGTAGCTGGTGTATGTAGCTTTAATTTATGTCCTTTGGTCATTTCTGTAGCAGGCCTGGAAGAGGCAGTAATCGTATTTGTTTGTAATTTCTTTAAACAAATTCAATTATCTCGGCTTCTACTGGGCCGATTTTGTTCAACGACATCTCAAATTGAAGCTCTCGGATCAAGGAACCAGCTAATTTATTTTTACAAAGGACCTCGAGTATAGTTCCGATGCAATTCTCAACCGAATTATTAAATTGTTTATGAAAATTAAATTGCGCATCCAGGGGATGTAACAAGTATCTTGTCGGGTAGCAGCATCCTTTACCTTTATTTTAAGCTGTCGATCATTGATCAAGCGCCTTCAGAAGCCGATATAATTGCAGTGACCCGGAGTGCATTTTTGCCAATTTTTCAATTATTAATAACTTTTGAACCAACAATGCCAAATGGTTCAAGCTGTAGGACGAGGTAGCTATGGGTCAAAGCTTTAATTTAAGACAAGTCCGGTTAAAAAATACGCACTAGAAGCCGAGAAAAACGCAATTGTTTAAACTAACGATGTAATCCAGGATTTCGGTTTTGGCGGAGTGCGAAAGTGCGAAAAAGGCCGCAAACGCGAGATGGCGCAATTTGTGCCGTTATCGACATTTCGTTACCGACAAAACTTTAAAAAATTATTATCTCGACTCCTGGGTGTTGTTTTTTAATCAATGTGGTATCAAATGAAAGGGAATGGAATGAGCTACGCGACAAAAATTACCCCGTCGCTATATGTATATGCAGTTGGCCGTAATAACAATTTGAATTGTTTAATTGTTTATAACGAATGAACTTCAGTTCGAGTAATGTTCTCACCTATTGTAAATGGTAGCTGGTGTAAGTAGCTTTAATTTATGTCCTTTGGTCATTTCTGTAGCAGGCCTGGAAGAGGCAGTAATCGTATTTGTTTGTAATTTCTTTAAACAAATTCAATTATCTCGGCTTCTACTGGGCCGATTTTGTTCAACGACATCTCAAATTGAAGCTCTCGGATCAAGGAACCAGCGAATTTACTTTTACAAAGGACCTCGAGTATAGTTCCGATGCAATTCTCAACCGAATTATTAAATTGTTTATGAAAATTAAATTGCGCATCCAGGGGATGTAACAAGTATCTTGTCGGGTAGCAGCATCCTTTACGTTTATTTTAAGCTGTCGATCATTGATCTAGCACCTTCAGAAGCCGAGATAATTGCAGTGACCCGGAGTGCATTTTTGCCAATTCTTCAATTATTAATAACTTTTGAACCAACAATGCCATATTGTTCAAGCTGTAGGAGGAGGTAGCTATGGATACTAGCTTTAATTTAAGACAAGTCCGATTAAAAAATACGCACTAGAAGCCGAGAAAAACGCAATTGTTTAAATTAACGATGTAATCCAGGATTTCGGTTTTGGCGGAGTGCGAAAGTGCGAAAAAGGCCGCAAACGCGAGATGGCGCAATTTGTGCCGTTATCGACATTTCGTTACCGACAAAACTTTAAAAAATTATTATCTCGACTCCTGGGTGTTGTTTTTTAATCAATGTGGTATCAAATGAAAGGGAATGGAATGAGCTACGCGACAAAAATTACCCCGTCGCTATATGTATATGCAGTTGGCCGTAATAACAATTTGAATTGTTTAATTGTTTATAACGAATGAACTTCAGTTCGAGTAATGTTCTCACCTATTGTAAATGGTAGCTGGTGTAAGTAGCTTTAATTTATGTCGTTTGGTCATTGATGTAGCATGCCTGGAAGAGGCAGTAATCGTATTTGTTTATAATTTCATTAAACAAATTCAATTATCTCGGCTTCTACTGGGCCGATTTTCTTCAACGACATCTCAAATTGAAGCTCTCGGATCAAGGAACCATGGAATTTACTTTTACAAAGGACCTCGAGTATAGTTCCGATGCAATTCTCAAGCGAATTATTAAATTGTTTATGAAAATTAAATTGCGCATCCAGGGGATGTAACAAGTATCTTGTCGGGTAGCAGCATCCTTTACGTTTATTTTAAGCTGTCGATCATTGATCTAGCACCTTCAGAAGCCGAGATAATTGCAGTGACCCGGAGTGCATTATTGCCAATTCTTCAATTATTAATAACTTTTGAACCAACAATGCCATATTGTTCAAGCTGTAGGAGGAGGTAGCTATGGTTACTAGCTTTAATTTAAGACAAGTCCGATTAAAAAATACGCACTAGAAGCCGAGAAAAACGCAATTGTTTAAATTAACGATGTAATCCAGGATTTCGGTTTTGGAGGAGTGCGAAAGTGCGAAAAAGGCCGCAAACGCGAGATGGCGCAATTTGTGCCGTTATCGACATTTCGTTACCGACAAAACTTTAAAAAATTATTATCTCGACTCCTGGGTGTTGTTTTTTAATCAATGTGGTATCAAATGAAAGGGAATGGAATGAGCTACGCGACAAAAATTACCCCGTCGCTGTATGTATATGCAGTTGGCCGTAATAACAATTTGAATTGTTTAATTGATTATAACGAATGAACTTCATTTGGAGTTATGTTCACACCTATTGTAAATGGTAGCTGGTGTAAGTAGCTTTAATTTATGTCCTTTGGTCATTTCTGTAGCAGGCCTGGAAGAGGCAGTAATCGTATTTGTTTGTAATTTCTTTAAACAAATTCAATTATCTCGGCTTCTACTGGGCCGATTTTGTTCAACGACATCTCAAATTGAAGCTCTCGGATCAAGGAACCAGCGAATTTACTTTTACAAAGGACCTCGAGTATAGTTCCGATGCAATTCTCAAGCCAATTATTAAATTGTTTATGAAAATTAAATTGCGCATCCAGGGGATGTAACAAGTATCTTGTCGGGTAGCAGCATCCTTTACCTTTATTTTAAGCTGTCGATCATTGATCAAGCGCTTTCAGAAGCCGATATAATTGCAGTGACCCGGAGTGCATTTTTGCCAATTTTTCAATTATTAATAACTTTTGAACCATCAAAGCCATATGTTTCCAGCTGTAGGAGGAGGTAGCTATGGTTCCTAGCTTTAATTTAAGACAAGTCCGGTTAAAAAATACGCACTAGAAGCCGAGAAAAACGCAATTGCTTAAATTAACGATGTAATCCAGGATTTCGGTTTTGGCGGAGTGCGAAAGTGCGAAAAAGGCCGCAAACGCGAGATGGCGCTACTTGTACCGTTATCGACATATCGTTACCGACAAAACATTGAAAAATTATTATCTCGACTCCTGGATGTTGTTTTTTAATCAATGTGGTATCAAATGAAAGGGAATGGAATGAGCTACACGATAAAAATTACCCCGTTGCTGTACGTATATGCAGTTAGCCGTAATAACAATTTTAATTGTTTAATTGTTTATAACGAATGAACTTCATTTGGAGTAAAGTTCACACCTATTGTAAATGGTAGCTGGTGTATGTAGCTTTAATTTATGTCCTTTGGTCATTTCTGTAGCAGGCCTGGAAGAGGCAGTAATCGTATTTGTTTGAAATTTCTTTAAACAAATTCAATTATCTCGGCTTCTACTGGGCCGATTTTGTTCAACGACATCTCAAATTGAAGCTCTCGGATCAAGGAACCATGGAATTTACTTTTACAAAGGACCTCGAGTATAGTTCCGATGCAATTCTCAAGCGAATTATTAAATTGTTTATGAAAATTAAATTGCGCATCCAGGGGATGTAACAAGTATCTTGTCGGGTAGCAGCATCCTTTACGTTTATTTTAAGCTGTCGATCACTGATCAAGCGCCTTCAGAAGCCGAGATAATTGCAGTGACCCGGAGTGCATTTTTGCCAATTTTTCAATTATTAATAACTTTTGAACCAACAATGCCAAATGGTTCAAGCTGTAGGACGAGGTAGCTATGGGTCAAAGCTTTAATTTAAGACAAGTCCGGTTAAAAAATACGCACTAGAAGCCAAGAAAAACGCAATTGTTTAAATTAACGATGTAATCCAGGATTTCGGTTTTGGCGGAGTGCGAAAGTGCGAAAAAGGCCGCAAACGCGAGATGGCGCAATTTGTGCCGTTATCGACATTTCGTTACCGACAAAACTTTAAAAAATTATTATCTCGACTCCTGGGTGTTGTTTTTTAATCAATGTGGTATCAAATGAAAGGGAATGGAATGAGCTACGCGACAAAAATTACCCCGTCGCTGTATGTATATGCAGTTGGCCGTAATAACAATTTGAATTGTTTAATTGTTTATAACGAATGAACTTCAGTTGGAGTAATATTCTCACCTATTGTAAATGGTAGCTGGTGTAAGTAGCTTTAATTTATGTCCTTTGGTCATTGATGTAGCATGCCTGGAAGAGGCAGTAATCGTATTTGTTTATAATTTCATTAAACAAATTCAATTATCTCGGCTTCTACTGGGCCGATTTTCTTCAACGACATCTCAAATTTAAGCTCTCGGATCAAGGAACCATCGAATTTACTTTTACAAAGGACCTCGAGTATAGTTCCGATGCAATTCTCAAGCCAATTATTAAATTGTTTATGAAAATTAAATTGCGCATCCAGGGGATGTAACAAGTATCTTGTCGGGTAGCAGCATCCTTTACGTTTATTTTAAGCTGTCGATCATTGATCCAGCACCTTCAGAAGCCGAGATAATTGCAGTGACCCGGAGTGCATTTTTGCCAATTCTTCAATTATTAATAACTTTTGAACCAACATTGCCATATTGTTCAAGCTGTAGGAGGAGGTAGCTATGGTTACTAGCTTTAATTTAAGACAAGTCCGATTAAAAAATACGCACTAGAAGCCGAGAAAAACGCAATTGTTTAAATTAACGATGTAATCCAGCATTTCGGTTTTGGCGGAGTGCGAAAGTGCCAAAAAGGCCGCAAACGCGAGATGGCGCAATTTGTGCCGTTATCGACATTTCGGTACCGACAAAACTTTAAAAAATTATTATCTCGACTCCTGGGTGTTGTTTTTTAATCAATGTCTTATCAAATGAAAGGGAATGGAATGAGCTACGCGACAAAAATTACCCCGTCGCTATATGTATATGCAGTTGGCCGTAATAACAATTTGAATTGTTTAATTGTTTATAACGAATGAACTTCAGTTCGAGTAATGTTCTCACCTATTGTAAATGGTAGCTGGTGTATGTAGCTTTAATTTATGTCCTTTGGTCATTTCTGTAGCAGGCCTGGAAGAGGCAGTAATCGTATTTGTTTGTAATTTCTTTAAACAAATTCAATTATCTCGGCTTCTACTGGGCCGATTTTGTTCAACGACATCTCAAATTGAAGCTCTCGGATCAAGGAACCATCGAATTTACTTTTACAAAGGACCTCGAGTATAGTTCCGATGCAATTCTCAAGCCAATTATTAAATTGTTTATGAAAATTAAATTGCGCATCCAGGGGATGTAACAAGTATCTTCTCGGGTAGCAGCATCCTTTACGTTTATTTTAAGCTGTCGATCATTGATCTAGCACCTTCAGAAGCCGAGATAATTGCAGTGACCCGGAGTGCATTTTTGCCAATTCTTCAATTATTAATAACTTTTGAACCAACAATGCCATATTGTTCAAGCTGTAGGAGGAGGTAGCTATGGATACTAGCTTTAATTTAAGACAAGTCCGATTAAAAAATACGCACTAGAAGCCGAGAAAAACGCAATTGTTTAAATTAACGATGTAATCCAGGATTTCGGTTTTGGCGGAGTGCGAAAGTGCGAAAAAGGCCGCAAACGCGAGATGGCGCAATTTGTGCCGTTATCGACATTTCGTTACCGACAAAACTTTAAAAAATTATTATCTCGACTCCTGGGTGTTGTTTTTTAATCAATGTGGTATCAAATGAAAGGGAATGGAATGAGCTACGCGACAAAAATTACCCCGTCGCTATATGTATATGCAGTTGGCCGTAATAACAATTTGAATTGTTTATTTGTTTATAACGAATGAACTTCAGTTCGAGTAATGTTCTCACCTATTGTAAATGGTAGCTGGTGTAAGTAGCTTTAATTTATGTCCTTTGGTCATTGATGTAGCATGCCTGGAAGAGGCAGTAATCGTATTTGTTTATAATTTCATTAAACAAATTCAATTATCTCGGCTTCTACTGGGCCGATTTTCTTCAACGACATCTCAAATTGAAGCTCTCGGATCAAGGAACCATGGAATTTACTTTTACAAAGGACCTCGAGTATAGTTCCGATGCAATTCTCAAGCGAATTATTAAATTGTTTATGAAAATTAAATTGCGCATCCAGGGGATGTAACAAGTATCTTGTCGGGTAGCAGCATCCTTTACGTTTATTTTAAGCTGTCGATCACTGATCTAGCGCCTTCAGAAGCCGAGATAATTGCAGTCACCCGGAGTGCATTTTTGCCAATTTTTCAATTATTAATAACTTTTGAACCAACAATGCCATATTGTTTAAGCTGTAGGAGGAAGTAGCTATGGTTCCTAGCTTTAATTTAAGACAAGTCCGGTTAAAAAATACGCACTAGAAGCCGAGAAAAACGCAATTGTTTAAATTAACGATGTAATCCAGGATTTCGGTTTTGGCGGAGTGCGAAAGTGCGAAAAAGGCCGCAAACGCGAGATGGCGCAATTTGTGCCGTTATCGACATTTCGTTACCGACAAAACTTTAAAAAATTATTATCTCGACTCCTGGGTGTTGTTTTTTAATCAATGTGGTATCAAATGAAAGGGAATGGAATGAGCTACGCGACAAAAATTACCCCGTCGCTATATGTATATGCAGTTGGCCGTAATAACAATTTGAATTGTTTAATTGTTTATAACGAATGAACTTCAGTTCGAGTAATGTTCTCACCTATTGTAAATGGTAGCTGGTGTAAGTAGCTCTAATTTATGTCCTTTGGTCATTGATGTAGCATGCCTGGAAGAGGCAGTAATCGTATTTGTTTATAATTTCATTAAACAAATTCAATTATCTCGGCTTCTACTGGGCCGATTTTCTTCAACGACATCTCAAATTGAAGCTCTCGGATCAAGGAACCATGGAATTTACTTTTACAAAGGACCTCGAGTATAGTTCCGATGCAATCCTCAAGCGAATTATTAAATTGTTTATGAAAATTAAATTGCGCATCCAGGGGATGTAACAAGTATCTTGTCGGGTAGCAGCATCCTTTACGTTTATTTTAAGCTGTCGATCATTGATCTAGCACCTTCAGAAGCCGAGATAATTGCAGTGACCCGGAGTGCATTATTGCCAATTCTTCAATTATTAATAACTTTTGAACCAACAATGCCATATTGTTCAAGCTGTAGGAGGAGGTAGCTATGGTTACTAGCTTTAATTTAAGACAAGTCCGATTAAAAAATACGCACTAGAAGCCGAGAAAAACGCAATTGTTTAAATTAACGATGTAATCCAGGATTTCGGTTTTGGAGGAGTGCGAAAGTGCGAAAAAGGCCGCAAACGCGAGATGGCGCAATTTGTGCCGTTATCGACATTTCGTTACCGACAAAACTTTAAAAAATTATTATCTCGACTCCTGGGTGTTGTTTTTTAATCAATGTGGTATCAAATGAAAGGGAATGGAATGAGCTACGCGACAAAAATTACCCCGTCGCTGTATGTATATGCAGTTGGCCGTAATAACAATTTGAATTGTTTAATTGATTATAACGAATGAACTTCATTTGGAGTTATGTTCACACCTATTGTAAATGGTAGCTGGTGTAAGTAGCTTTAATTTATGTCCTTTGGTCATTTCTGTAGCAGGCCTGGAAGAGGCAGTAATCGTATTTGTTTGTAATTTCTTTAAACAAATTCAATTATCTCGGCTTCTACTGGGCCGATTTTCTTCAACGACATCTCAAATTGAAGCTCTCGGATCAAGGAACCAGCGAATTTACTTTTACAAAGGACCTCGAGTATAGTTCCGATGCAATTCTCAACCGAATTATTAAATTGTTTATGAAAATTAAATTGCGCATCCAGGGGATGTAACAAGTATCTTGTCGGGTAGCAGCATCCTTTACCTTTATTTTAAGCTGTCGATCATTGATCTAGCACCTTCAGAAGCCGAGATAATTGCAGTGACCCGGAGTGCATTTTTGCCAATTCTTCAATTATTAATAACTTTTGAACCAACAATGCCATATTGTTCAAGCTGTAGGAGGAGGTAGCTATGGATACTAGCTTTAATTTAAGACAAGTCCGATTAAAAAATACGCACTAGAAGCCGAGAAAAACGCAATTGTTTAAATTAACGATGTAATCCAGGATTTCGGTTTTGGCGGAGTGCGAAAGTGCGAAAAAGGCCGCAAACGCGAGATGGCGCAATTTGTGCCGTTATCGACATTTCGTTACCGACAAAACTTTAAAAAATTATTATCTCGACTCCTGGGTGTTGTTTTTTAATCAATGTGGTATCAAATGAAAGGGAATGGAATGAGCTACGCGACAAAAATTACCCCGTCGCTATATGTATATGCAGTTGGCCGTAATAACAATTTGAATTGTTTATTTGTTTATAACGAATGAACTTCAGTTCGAGTAATGTTCTCACCTATTGTAAATGGTAGCTGGTGTAAGTAGCTTTAATTTATGTCCTTTGGTCATTGATGTAGCATGCCTGGAAGAGGCAGTAATCGTATTTGTTTATAATTTCATTAAACAAATTCAATTATCTCGGCTTCTACTGGGCCGATTTTCTTCAACGACATCTCAAATTGAAGCTCTCGGATCAAGGAACCATGGAATTTACTTTTACAAAGGACCTCGAGTATAGTTCCGATGCAATTCTCAAGCGAATTATTAAATTGTTTATGAAAATTAAATTGCGCATCCAGGGGATGTAACAAGTATCTTGTCGGGTAGCAGCATCCTTTACGTTTATTTTAAGCTGTCGATCACTGATCTAGCGCCTTCAGAAGCCGAGATAATTGCAGTCACCCGGAGTGCATTTTTGCCAATTTTTCAATTATTAATAACTTTTGAACCAACAATGCCATATTGTTTAAGCTGTAGGAGGAAGTAGCTATGGTTCCTAGCTTTAATTTAAGACAAGTCCGGTTAAAAAATACGCACTAGAAGCCGAGAAAAACGCAATTGTTTAAATTAACGATGTAATCCAGGATTTCGGTTTTGGCGGAGTGCGAAAGTGCGAAAAAGGCCGCAAACGCGAGATGGCGCAATTTGTGCCGTTATCGACATTTCGTTACCGACAAAACTTTAAAAAATTATTATCTCGACTCCTGGGTGTTGTTTTTTAATCAATGTGGTATCAAATGAAAGGGAATGGAATGAGCTACGCGACAAAAATTACCCCGTCGCTATATGTATATGCAGTTGGCCGTAATAACAATTTGAATTGTTTAATTGTTTATAACGAATGAACTTCAGTTCGAGTAATGTTCTCACCTATTGTAAATGGTAGCTGGTGTAAGTAGCTCTAATTTATGTCCTTTGGTCATTGATGTAGCATGCCTGGAAGAGGCAGTAATCGTATTTGTTTATAATTTCATTAAACAAATTCAATTATCTCGGCTTCTACTGGGCCGATTTTCTTCAACGACATCTCAAATTGAAGCTCTCGGATCAAGGAACCATGGAATTTACTTTTACAAAGGACCTCGAGTATAGTTCCGATGCAATCCTCAAGCGAATTATTAAATTGTTTATGAAAATTAAATTGCGCATCCAGGGGATGTAACAAGTGTCTTGTCGGGTAGCAGCATCCTTTACGTTTATTTTAAGCTGTCGATCACTGATCTAGCGCCTTCAGAAGCCGAGATAATTGCAGTGACCCGGAGTGCATTTTTGCCAATTTTTCAATTATTAATAACTTTTGAACCAACAATGCCATATTGTTCACGCTGTAGGAGGAAGTAGCTATGGTTCCTAGCTTTAATTTAAGACAAGTCCGGTTAAAAAATACGCACTAGAAGCCGAGAAAAACGCAATTGTTTAAATTAACGATGTAATCCAGGATTTCGGTTTTGGCGGAGTGCGAAAGTGCGAAAAAGGCCGCAAACGCGAGATGGCGCAATTTGTGCCGTTATCGACATTTCATTACCGACAAAACTTTAAAAAATTATTATCTCGACTCCTGGGTGTTGTTTTTTAATCAATGTGGTATCAAATGAAAGGGAATGGAATGAGCTACGCGACAAAAATTACCCCGTCGCTGTATGTATATGCAGTTGGCCGTAATAACAATTTGAATTGTTTAATTGTTTATAACGAATGAACTTCAGTTGGAGTAATATTCTCACCTATTGTAAATGGTAGCTGGTGTATGTAGCTTTAATTTATGTCCTTTGGTCATTTCTGTAGCAGGCCTGGAAGAGGCAGTAATCGTATTTGTTTGTAATTTCTTTAAACAAATTCAATTATCTCGGCTTCTACTGGGCCGATTTTGTTCAACGACATCTCAAATTGAAGCTCTCGGATCAAGGAACCAGCTAATTTACTTTTACAAAGGACCTCGAGTATAGTTCCGATGCAATTCTCAAGCCAATTATTTAATTGTTTATGAAAATTAAATTGCGCATCCAGGGGATGTAACAAGTATCTTGTCGGGTAGCAGCATCCTTTACGTTTATTTTAAGCTGTCGATCACTGATCTAGCGCCTTCAGAAGCCGAGATAATTGCAGTGACCCGGAGTGCATTTTTGCCAATTCTTCAATTATTAATAACTTTTGAACCAACAATGCCATATTGTTCAAGCTGTAGGAGGATGTAGCTATGGTTACTAGCTTTAATTTAAGACAAGTCCGATTAAAAAATACGCACTAGAAGCCGAGAAAAACGCAATTGTTTAAATTAACGATGTAATCCAGGATTTCGGTTTTGGCGGAGTGCGAAAGTGCGAAAAAGGCTCCAAACGCGAGATGGCGCAATTTGTGCCGTTATCGACATTTCGTTACCGACAAAACTTTAAAAAATTATTATCTCGACTCCTGGGTGTTGTTTTTTAATCAATGTGGTATCAAATGAAAGGGAATGGAATGAGCTACGCGACAAAAATTACCCCGTCGCTGTATGTATATGCAGTTGGCCGTAATAACAATTTGAATTGTTTAATTGTTTATAACGAATGAACTTCAGTTGGACTAATGTTCTCACCTATTGTAAATGGTAGCTGGTGTAAGTAGCTTTAATTTATGTCCTTTGGTCATTGATGTAGCATGCCTGGAAGAGGCAGTAATCGTATTTGTTTATAATTTCTTTAAACAAATTCAATTATCTCGGCTTCTACTGGGCAGATTTTGCTCAACTACATCTCAAATTGAAGATCTTGGATCAAGGAACCAGCCAATTTACTTTTACAAAGGACCTCGAGTATAGTTCCGATGCAATTCTCAAGCCAATTATTAAATTGTTTATGAAAATTAAATTGCGCATCCAGGGGATGTAACAAGTATCTTGTCGGGTAGCAGCATCCTTTACCTTTATTTTAAGCTGTCGATCATTGATCGAGCGCCTTCAGAGGCCGAGATAATTGCAGTGACCCGGAGTGCATTTTTGCCAATTTTTCAATTATTAATAACTTTTGAACCAACAAAGCCATATGGTTCAAGCTGTAGGAGGAGGTAGCTATGGTTACTAGCTTTAATTTAAGACAAGTCCGATTAAAAAATACGCACTAGAAGCCGAGAAAAACGCAATTGTTTAAATTAACGATGTAATCCAGGATTTCGGTTTTGGCGGAGTGCGAAAGTGCGAAAAAGGCCGCAAACGCGAGATGGCGCAATTTGTGCCGTTATCGACATTTCGTTACCGACAAAACTTTAAAAAATTATTATCTCGACTCCTGGGTGTTGTTTTTTAATCAATGTGGTATCAAATGAAAGGGAATGGAATGAGCTACGCGACAAAAATTACCCCGTCGCTGTATGTATATGCAGTTGGCCGTAATAACAATTTGAATTGTTTAATTGTTTATAATGAATGAACTTCAGTTCGAGTAATGTTCTCACCTATTGTAAATGGTAGCTGGTGTAAGTAGCTTTAATTTATGTCCTTTGGTCATTGATGTAGCATGCCTGGAAGAGGCAGTAATCGTATTTGTTTATAATTTCATTAAACAAATTCAATTATCTCGGCTTCTACTGGGCCGATTTTGCTCAACTACATCTCAGATTGAAGATCTCGGATCAAGGAACCAGCGAATTTACTTTTACAAAGGACCTCGAGTATAGTTCCGATGCAATTCTCAAGCCAATTATTAAATTGTTTATGAAAATTAAATTGCGCATCCAGGGGATGTAACAAGTATCTTGTCGGGTAGCAGCATCCTTTACCTTTATTTTAAGCTGTCGATCATTGATCGAGCGCCTTCAGAGGCCGAGATAATTGCAGTGACCCGGAGTGCATTTTTGCCAATTTTTCAATTATTAATAACTTTTGAACCAACAAAGCCATATGGTTCAAGCTGTAGGAGGAGGTAGCTATGGTTAATAGCTTTAATTTAAGACAAGTCCGGTTAAAAAATACGCACTAGAAGCCGAGAAAAACGCAATTGTTTAAATTAACGATGTAATCCAGGATTTCGGTTTTGGCGGAGTGCGAAAGTGCGAAAAAGGCCGCAAACGCGAGATGGCGCAATTTGTGCCGTTATCGACATTTCGTTACCGACAAAACTTTAAAAAATTATTATCTCGACTCCTGGGTGTTGTTTTTTAATCAATGTGGTATCAAATGAAAGGGAATGGAATGAGCTACGCGACAAAAATTACCCCGTCGCTGTATGTATATGCAGTTGGCCGTAATAACAATTTGAATTGTTTAATTGTTTATAATGAATGAACTTCAGTTCGAGTAATGTTCTCACCTATTGTAAATGGTAGCTGGTGTAAGTAGCTTTAATTTATGTCCTTTGGTCATTGATGTAGCATGCCTGGAAGAGGCAGTAATCGTATTTGTTTATAATTTCATTAAACAAATTCAATTATCTCGGCTTCTACTGGGCCGATTTTCTTTAACGACATCTCAAATTGAAGCTCTCGGATCAAGGAACCGCGGAATTTACTTTTACAAAGGACCTCGAGTATAGTTCCGATGCAATTCTCAAGCGAATTATTAAATTGTTTATGAAAATTAAATTGCGCATCCAGGGGATGTAACAAGTATCTTGTCGGGTAGCAGCATCCTTTACCTTTATTTTAAGCTGTCGATCATTGATCTAGCACCTTCAGAAGCCGAGATAATTGCAGTGACCCGGAGTGCATTTTTGCCAATTCTTCAATTATTAATAACTTTTGAACCAACAATGCCATATTGTTCAAGCTGTAGGAGGAGGTAGCTATGGTTACTAGCTTTAATTTAAGACAAGTCCGATTAAAAAATACGCACTAGAAGCCGAGAAAAACGCAATTGTTTAAATTAACGATGTAATCCAGGATTTCGGTTTTGGCGGAGTGCGGAAGTGCGAAAAAGGCCGCAAACGCGAGATGGCGCAATTTGTGCCGTTATCGACATTTCGTTACCGACAAAACTTTAAAAAATTATTAGATCGACTCCTGGGTGTTGTTTTTTAATCAATGTGGTATCAACTGAAAGGGAATGGAATGAGCTACGCGACAAAAATTACCCCGTCGCTGTATGTATATGCAGTTGGCCGTAATAACAATTTGAATTGTTTAATTGTTTTTAACGAATGAACTTCAGTTGGAGTAATGTTCTCACCTATTGTAAATGGTAGCTGGTGTAAGTAGCTTTAATTTATGTCCTTTGGTCATTGATGTAGCATGCCTGGAAGAGGCAGTAATCGTATTTGTTTATAATTTCATTAAACAAATTCAATTATCTCGGCTTCTACTGGGCCGATTTTGTTCAACGACATCTCAAATTGAAGCTCTCGGATCAAGGAACCATCGAATTTACTTTTACAAAGAACCTCGAGTATAGTTCCGATGCAATTCTCAAGCCAATTATTAAATTGTTTATGAAAATTAAATTGCGCATCCAGGGGATGTAACAAGTATCTTGTCGGGTAGCAGCATCCTTTACCTTTATTTTAAGCTGTCGATCATTGATCAAGCGCCTTCAGAAGCCGATATAATTGCAGTGACCCGGAGTGCATTTTTGCCAATTTTTCAATTATTAATAACTTTTGAACCATCAAAGCCATATGGTTCCAGCTGTAGGAGGAGGTAGCTATGGTTCCTAGCTTTAATTTAAGACAAGTCCGGTTAAAAAATACGCACTAGAAGCCGAGAAAAACGCAATTGCTTAAATTAACGATGTAATCCAGGATTTCGGTTTTGGCGGAGTGCGAAAGTGCGAAAAAGGCCGCAAACGCGAGATGGCGCAATTTGTGCCGTTATCGACATTTCGTTACCGACAAAACTTTAAAAAATTATTATCTCGACTCCTGGGTGTTGTTTTTTAATCAATGTGGTATCAAATGAAAGGGAATGGAATGAGCTACACGATAAAAATTACCCCGTTGCTATATGTATATGCAGTTGGCCGTAATAACAATTTGAATTGTTTAATTGTTTATAACGAATGAACTTCAGTTCGAGTAATGTTCTCACCTATTGTAAATGGTAGCTGGTGTAAGTAGCTTTAATTTATGTCCTTTGGTCATTGATGTAGCATGCCTGGAAGAGGCAGTAATCGTATTTGTTTATAATTTCATTAAACAAATTCAATTATCTCGGCTTCTACTGGGCCGATTTTCTTCAACGACATCTCAAATTTAAGCTCTCGGATCAAGGAACCATCGAATTTACTTTTACAAAGGACCTCGAGTATAGTTCCGATGCAATTCTCAAGCCAATTATTAAATTGTTTATGAAAATTAAATTGCGCATCCAGGGGATGTAACAAGTATCTTGTCGGGTAGCAGCATCCTTTACGTTTATTTTAAGCTGTCGATCATTGATCTAGCACCTTCAGAAGCCGAGATAATTGCAGTGACCCGGAGTGCATTTTTGCCAATTCTTCAATTATTAATAACTTTTGAACCAACAATACCATATTGTTCAAGCTGTAGGATGAGGTAGCTATGGTTACTAGCTTTAATTTAAGACAAGTCCGGTTAAAAAATACGCACTAGAAGCCGAGAAAAACGCAATTGTTTAAATTAACGATGTAATCCAGGATTTCGGTTTTGGCGGAGTGCGAAAGTGCGAAAAAGGCCGCAAACGCGAGATGGCGCAATTTGTGCCGTTATCGACATTTCGTTACCGACAAAACATTGAAAAATTATTATCTCGACTCCTGGATGTTGTTTTTTAATCAATGTGGTATCAAATGAAAGGGAATGGAATGAGCTACACGATAAAAATTACCCCGTTGCTGTACGTATATGCAGTTGGCCGTAATAACAATTTGAATTGTTTAATTGTTTATAACGAATGAACTTCATTTGGAGTAATGTTCACACGTATTGTAAATGGTAGCTGGTGTAAGTAGCTTTAATTTATGTCCTTTGGTCATTGATGTAGCACGCCTGGAAGAGGCAGTAACCGTATTTGTTTATAATTTCTTTAAACAAATACAATTATCTCGGCTTCTACTGGGCCGATTTTGTTCAACGACATCTCAAATCGAAGCTCTCGGATCAACAAACCATCGAATTTACTTTTACAAACGAGCTCGAGTATAGTTCCGATGCAAATCTCAAGCGAATTATTAAATTGTTTATCAAAATTAAATTGCTTATCCAGTGGATGTAGCAAGTATCTTGTCAGGTAGCAGCATCCTTTACCTTTATTTTAAGCTGTCGATCACTGATCAAGCGCCTTCAGAAGCCGAGGAAATTGCAGTGACCCGGAGTGCATTTTTGCCAATTTTTCAATTATTAATAACTTTTGAACCAACAATGCCAAATGGTTCAAGCTGTAGGACGAGGTAGCTATGGGTCAAAGCTTTAATTTAAGACAAGTCCGGTTAAAAAATACGCACTACAAGCCGAGAAAAACGCAATTGTTTAAATTAACGATGAAATCCAGGATTTCGGATTTGGCGGAGTGCGAAAGTGCGAAAAAGGCCGCAATCGCGAGATGGCGCTGCTTGTACCGTTATCGACATATCGTTACCGACAAAACATTGAAAAATTATTATCTCGACTCCTGGATGTTGTTTTTTAATCAATGTGGTATCAAATGAAAGGGAATGGAATGAGCTACACGATAAAAATTACCCCGTTGCTGTACGTATATGCAGTTGGCCGTAATAACAATTTGAATTGTTTAATTGTTTATAACGAATGAACTTCATTTGGAGTAATGTTCACACGTATTGTAAATGGTAGCTGGTGTAAGTAGCTTTAATTTATGTCCTTTGGTCATTGATGTAGCACGCCTGGAAGAGGCAGTAACCGTATTTGTTTATAATTTCTTTAAACAAATACAATTATCTCGGCTTCTACTGGGCCGATTTTGTTCAACGACATCTCAAATCGAAGCTCTCGGATCAAGGAACCATGGAATTTACTTTTACAAAGGACCTCGAGTATAGTTCCGATGCAATTCTCAAGCGAATTATTAAATTGTTTATGAAAATTAAATTGCGCATCCAGGGGATGTAACAAGTATCTTGTCGGGTAGCAGCATCCTTTACGTTTATTTTAAGCTGTCGATCACTGATCTAGCGCCTTCAGAAGCCGAGATAATTGCAGTGACCCGGAGTGCATTTTTGCCAATTTTTCAATTATTAATAACTTTTGAACCAACAATGCCATATTGTTCACGCTGTAGGAGGAAGTAGCTATGGTTCCTAGCTTTAATTTAAGACAAGTCCGGTTAAAAAATACGCACTAGAAGCCGAGAAAAACGCAATTGTTTAAATTAACGATGTAATCCAGGATTTCGGTTTTGGCGGAGTGCGAAAGTGCGAAAAAGGCCGCAAACGCGAGATGGCGCAATTTGTGCCGTTATCGACATTTCGTTACCGACAAAACTTTAAAAAATTATTATCTCGACTCCTGGGTGTTGTTTTTTAATCAATGTGGTATCAAATGAAAGGGAATGGAATGAGCTACGCGACAAAAATTACCCCGTCGCTGTATGTATATGCAGTTGGCCGTAATAACAATTTGAATTGTTTAATTGTTTATAACGAATGAACTTCAGTTGGAGTAATATTCTCACCTATTGTAAATGGTAGCTGGTGTATGTAGCTTTAATTTATGTCCTTTGGTCATTTCTGTAGCAGGCCTGGAAGAGGCAGTAATCGTATTTGTTTGTAATTTCTTTAAACAAATTCAATTATCTCGGCTTCTACTGGGCCGATTTTGTTCAACGACATCTCAAATTGAAGCTCTCGGATCAAGGAACCAGCTAATTTACTTTTACAAAGGACCTCGAGTATAGTTCCGATGCAATTCTCAAGCCAATTATTAAATTGTTTATGAAAATTAAATTGCGCATCCAGGGGATGTAACAAGTATCTTGTCGGGTAGCAGCATCCTTTACCTTTATTTTAAGCTGTCGATCATTGATCAAGCGCCTTCAGAAGCCCATATAATTGCAGTGACCCGGAGTGCATTTTTGCCAATTTTTCAATTATTAATAACTTTTGAACCAACAATGCCAAATGGTTCAAGCTGTAGGACGAGGTAGCTATGGGTCAAAGCTTTAATTTAAGACAAGTCCGGTTAAAAAATACGCACTAGAAGCCGAGAAAAACGCAATTGTTTAAATTAACGATGTAATCCAGGATTTCGGTTTTGGCGGAGTGCGAAAGTGCGAAAAAGGCCGCAAACGCGAGATGGCGCAATTTGTGCCGTTATCGACATTTCGTTACCGACAAAACTTTAAAAAATTATTATCTCGACTCCTGGGTGTTGTTTTTTAATCAATGTGGTATCAAATGAAAGGGAATGGAATGAGCTACGCGACAAAAATTACCCCGTCGCTATATGTATATGCAGTTGGCCGTAATAACAATTTGAATTGTTTAATTGTTTATAACGAATGAACTTCAGTTCGAGTAATGTTCTCACCTATTGTAAATGGTAGCTGGTGTAAGTAGCTTTAATTTATGTCCTTTGGTCATTTCTGTAGCAGGCCTGGAAGAGGCAGTAATCGTATTTGTTTGTAATTTCTTTAAACAAATTCAATTATCTCGGCTTCTACTGGGCCGATTTTGTTCAACGACATCTCAAATTGAAGCTCTCGGATCAAGGAACCAGCGAATTTACTTTTACAAAGGACCTCGAGTATAGTTCCGATGCAATTCTCAACCGAATTATTAAATTGTTTATGAAAATTAAATTGCGCATCCAGGGGATGTAACAAGTATCTTCTCGGGTAGCAGCATCCTTTACGTTTATTTTAAGCTGTCGATCATTGATCTAGCACCTTCAGAAGCCGAGATAATTGCAGTGACCCGGAGTGCATTTTTGCCAATTCTTCAATTATTAATAACTTTTGAACCAACAATGCCATATTGTTCAAGCTGTAGGAGGAGGTAGCTATGGATACTAGCTTTAATTTAAGACAAGTCCGATTAAAAAATACGCACTAGAAGCCGAGAAAAACGCAATTGTTTAAATTAACGATGTAATCCAGGATTTCGGTTTTGGCGGAGTGCGAAAGTGCGAAAAAGGCCGCAAACGCGAGATGGCGCAATTTGTGCCGTTATCGACATTTCGTTACCGACAAAACTTTAAAAAATTATTATCTCGACTCCTGGGTGTTGTTTTTTAATCAATGTGGTATCAAATGAAAGGGAATGGAATGAGCTACGCGACAAAAATTACCCCGTCGCTATATGTATATGCAGTTGGCCGTAATAACAATTTGAATTGTTTATTTGTTTATAACGAATGAACTTCAGTTCGAGTAATGTTCTCACCTATTGTAAATGGTAGCTGGTGTAAGTAGCTTTAATTTATGTCCTTTGGTCATTGATGTAGCATGCCTGGAAGAGGCAGTAATCGTATTTGTTTATAATTTCATTAAACAAATTCAATTATCTCGGCTTCTACTGGGCCGATTTTCTTCAACGACATCTCAAATTGAAGCTCTCGGATCAAGGAACCATGGAATTTACTTTTACAAAGGACCTCGAGTATAGTTCCGATGCAATTCTCAAGCGAATTATTAAATTGTTTATGAAAATTAAATTGCGCATCCAGGGGATGTAACAAGTATCTTGTCGGGTAGCAGCATCCTTTACGTTTATTTTAAGCTGTCGATCACTGATCTAGCGCCTTCAGAAGCCGAGATAATTGCAGTCACCCGGAGTGCATTTTTGCCAATTTTTCAATTATTAATAACTTTTGAACCAACAATGCCATATTGTTTAAGCTGTAGGAGGAAGTAGCTATGGTTCCTAGCTTTAATTTAAGACAAGTCCGGTTAAAAAATACGCACTAGAAGCCGAGAAAAACGCAATTGTTTAAATTAACGATGTAATCCAGGATTTCGGTTTTGGCGGAGTGCGAAAGTGCGAAAAAGGCCGCAAACGCGAGATGGCGCAATTTGTGCCGTTATCGACATTTCGTTACCGACAAAACTTTAAAAAATTATTATCTCGACTCCTGGGTGTTGTTTTTTAATCAATGTGGTATCAAATGAAAGGGAATGGAATGAGCTACGCGACAAAAATTACCCCGTCGCTATATGTATATGCAGTTGGCCGTAATAACAATTTGAATTGTTTAATTGTTTATAACGAATGAACTTCAGTTCGAGTAATGTTCTCACCTATTGTAAATGGTAGCTGGTGTAAGTAGCTCTAATTTATGTCCTTTGGTCATTGATGTAGCATGCCTGGAAGAGGCAGTAATCGTATTTGTTTATAATTTCATTAAACAAATTCAATTATCTCGGCTTCTACTGGGCCGATTTTCTTCAACGACATCTCAAATTGAAGCTCTCGGATCAAGGAACCATGGAATTTACTTTTACAAAGGACCTCGAGTATAGTTCCGATGCAATCCTCAAGCGAATTATTAAATTGTTTATGAAAATTAAATTGCGCATCCAGGGGATGTAACAAGTATCTTGTCGGGTAGCAGCATCCTTTACGTTTATTTTAAGCTGTCGATCATTGATCTAGCACCTTCAGAAGCCGAGATAATTGCAGTGACCCGGAGTGCATTATTGCCAATTCTTCAATTATTAATAACTTTTGAACCAACAATGCCATATTGTTCAAGCTGTAGGAGGAGGTAGCTATGGTTACTAGCTTTAATTTAAGACAAGTCCGATTAAAAAATACGCACTAGAAGCCGAGAAAAACGCAATTGTTTAAATTAACGATGTAATCCAGGATTTCGGTTTTGGAGGAGTGCGAAAGTGCGAAAAAGGCCGCAAACGCGAGATGGCGCAATTTGTGCCGTTATCGACATTTCGTTACCGACAAAACTTTAAAAAATTATTATCTCGACTCCTGGGTGTTGTTTTTTAATCAATGTGGTATCAAATGAAAGGGAATGGAATGAGCTACGCGACAAAAATTACCCCGTCGCTGTATGTATATGCAGTTGGCCGTAATAACAATTTGAATTGTTTAATTGATTATAACGAATGAACTTCATTTGGAGTTATGTTCACACCTATTGTAAATGGTAGCTGGTGTAAGTAGCTTTAATTTATGTCCTTTGGTCATTTCTGTAGCAGGCCTGGAAGAGGCAGTAATCGTATTTGTTTGTAATTTCTTTAAACAAATTCAATTATCTCGGCTTCTACTGGGCCGATTTTCTTCAACGACATCTCAAATTGAAGCTCTCGGATCAAGGAACCAGCGAATTTACTTTTACAAAGGACCTCGAGTATAGTTCCGATGCAATTCTCAACCGAATTATTAAATTGTTTATGAAAATTAAATTGCGCATCCAGGGGATGTAACAAGTATCTTGTCGGGTAGCAGCATCCTTTACCTTTATTTTAAGCTGTCGATCATTGATCTAGCACCTTCAGAAGCCGAGATAATTGCAGTGACCCGGAGTGCATTTTTGCCAATTCTTCAATTATTAATAACTTTTGAACCAACAATGCCATATTGTTCAAGCTGTAGGAGGAGGTAGCTATGGATACTAGCTTTAATTTAAGACAAGTCCGATTAAAAAATACGCACTAGAAGCCGAGAAAAACGCAATTGTTTAAATTAACGATGTAATCCAGGATTTCGGTTTTGGCGGAGTGCGAAAGTGCGAAAAAGGCCGCAAACGCGAGATGGCGCAATTTGTGCCGTTATCGACATTTCGTTACCGACAAAACTTTAAAAAATTATTATCTCGACTCCTGGGTGTTGTTTTTTAATCAATGTGGTATCAAATGAAAGGGAATGGAATGAGCTACGCGACAAAAATTACCCCGTCGCTATATGTATATGCAGTTGGCCGTAATAACAATTTGAATTGTTTATTTGTTTATAACGAATGAACTTCAGTTCGAGTAATGTTCTCACCTATTGTAAATGGTAGCTGGTGTAAGTAGCTTTAATTTATGTCCTTTGGTCATTGATGTAGCATGCCTGGAAGAGGCAGTAATCGTATTTGTTTATAATTTCATTAAACAAATTCAATTATCTCGGCTTCTACTGGGCCGATTTTCTTCAACGACATCTCAAATTGAAGCTCTCGGATCAAGGAACCATGGAATTTACTTTTACAAAGGACCTCGAGTATAGTTCCGATGCAATTCTCAAGCGAATTATTAAATTGTTTATGAAAATTAAATTGCGCATCCAGGGGATGTAACAAGTATCTTGTCGGGTAGCAGCATCCTTTACGTTTATTTTAAGCTGTCGATCACTGATCTAGCGCCTTCAGAAGCCGAGATAATTGCAGTCACCCGGAGTGCATTTTTGCCAATTTTTCAATTATTAATAACTTTTGAACCAACAATGCCATATTGTTTAAGCTGTAGGAGGAAGTAGCTATGGTTCCTAGCTTTAATTTAAGACAAGTCCGGTTAAAAAATACGCACTAGAAGCCGAGAAAAACGCAATTGTTTAAATTAACGATGTAATCCAGGATTTCGGTTTTGGCGGAGTGCGAAAGTGCGAAAAAGGCCGCAAACGCGAGATGGCGCAATTTGTGCCGTTATCGACATTTCGTTACCGACAAAACTTTAAAAAATTATTATCTCGACTCCTGGGTGTTGTTTTTTAATCAATGTGGTATCAAATGAAAGGGAATGGAATGAGCTACGCGACAAAAATTACCCCGTCGCTATATGTATATGCAGTTGGCCGTAATAACAATTTGAATTGTTTAATTGTTTATAACGAATGAACTTCAGTTCGAGTAATGTTCTCACCTATTGTAAATGGTAGCTGGTGTAAGTAGCTCTAATTTATGTCCTTTGGTCATTGATGTAGCATGCCTGGAAGAGGCAGTAATCGTATTTGTTTATAATTTCATTAAACAAATTCAATTATCTCGGCTTCTACTGGGCCGATTTTCTTCAACGACATCTCAAATTGAAGCTCTCGGATCAAGGAACCATGGAATTTACTTTTACAAAGGACCTCGAGTATAGTTCCGATGCAATCCTCAAGCGAATTATTAAATTGTTTATGAAAATTAAATTGCGCATCCAGGGGATGTAACAAGTATCTTGTCGGGTAGCAGCATCCTTTACGTTTATTTTAAGCTGTCGATCACTGATCTAGCGCCTTCAGAAGCCGAGATAATTGCAGTGACCCGGAGTGCATTTTTGCCAATTTTTCAATTATTAATAACTTTTGAACCAACAATGCCATATTGTTCACGCTGTAGGAGGAAGTAGCTATGGTTCCTAGCTTTAATTTAAGACAAGTCCGGTTAAAAAATACGCACTAGAAGCCGAGAAAAACGCAATTGTTTAAATTAACGATGTAATCCAGGATTTCGGTTTTGGCGGAGTGCGAAAGTGCGAAAAAGGCCGCAAACGCGAGATGGCGCAATTTGTGCCGTTATCGACATTTCATTACCGACAAAACTTTAAAAAATTATTATCTCGACTCCTGGGTGTTGTTTTTTAATCAATGTGGTATCAAATGAAAGGGAATGGAATGAGCTACGCGACAAAAATTACCCCGTCGCTGTATGTATATGCAGTTGGCCGTAATAACAATTTGAATTGTTTAATTGTTTATAACGAATGAACTTCAGTTGGAGTAATATTCTCACCTATTGTAAATGGTAGCTGGTGTATGTAGCTTTAATTTATGTCCTTTGGTCATTTCTGTAGCAGGCCTGGAAGAGGCAGTAATCGTATTTGTTTGTAATTTCTTTAAACAAATTCAATTATCTCGGCTTCTACTGGGCCGATTTTGTTCAACGACATCTCAAATTGAAGCTCTCGGATCAAGGAACCAGCTAATTTACTTTTACAAAGGACCTCGAGTATAGTTCCGATGCAATTCTCAAGCCAATTATTTAATTGTTTATGAAAATTAAATTGCGCATCCAGGGGATGTAACAAGTATCTTGTCGGGTAGCAGCATCCTTTACGTTTATTTTAAGCTGTCGATCACTGATCTAGCGCCTTCAGAAGCCGAGATAATTGCAGTGACCCGGAGTGCATTTTTGCCAATTCTTCAATTATTAATAACTTTTGAACCAACAATGCCATATTGTTCAAGCTGTAGGAGGATGTAGCTATGGTTACTAGCTTTAATTTAAGACAAGTCCGATTAAAAAATACGCACTAGAAGCCGAGAAAAACGCAATTGTTTAAATTAACGATGTAATCCAGGATTTCGGTTTTGGCGGAGTGCGAAAGTGCGAAAAAGGCTCCAAACGCGAGATGGCGCAATTTGTGCCGTTATCGACATTTCGTTACCGACAAAACTTTAAAAAATTATTATCTCGACTCCTGGGTGTTGTTTTTTAATCAATGTGGTATCAAATGAAAGGGAATGGAATGAGCTACGCGACAAAAATTACCCCGTCGCTGTATGTATATGCAGTTGGCCGTAATAACAATTTGAATTGTTTAATTGTTTATAACGAATGAACTTCAGTTGGACTAATGTTCTCACCTATTGTAAATGGTAGCTGGTGTAAGTAGCTTTAATTTATGTCCTTTGGTCATTGATGTAGCATGCCTGGAAGAGGCAGTAATCGTATTTGTTTATAATTTCTTTAAACAAATTCAATTATCTCGGCTTCTACTGGGCAGATTTTGCTCAACTACATCTCAAATTGAAGATCTTGGATCAAGGAACCAGCCAATTTACTTTTACAAAGGACCTCGAGTATAGTTCCGATGCAATTCTCAAGCCAATTATTAAATTGTTTATGAAAATTAAATTGCGCATCCAGGGGATGTAACAAGTATCTTGTCGGGTAGCAGCATCCTTTACCTTTATTTTAAGCTGTCGATCATTGATCGAGCGCCTTCAGAGGCCGAGATAATTGCAGTGACCCGGAGTGCATTTTTGCCAATTTTTCAATTATTAATAACTTTTGAACCAACAAAGCCATATGGTTCAAGCTGTAGGAGGAGGTAGCTATGGTTACTAGCTTTAATTTAAGACAAGTCCGATTAAAAAATACGCACTAGAAGCCGAGAAAAACGCAATTGTTTAAATTAACGATGTAATCCAGGATTTCGGTTTTGGCGGAGTGCGAAAGTGCGAAAAAGGCCGCAAACGCGAGATGGCGCAATTTGTGCCGTTATCGACATTTCGTTACCGACAAAACTTTAAAAAATTATTATCTCGACTCCTGGGTGTTGTTTTTTAATCAATGTGGTATCAAATGAAAGGGAATGGAATGAGCTACGCGACAAAAATTACCCCGTCGCTGTATGTATATGCAGTTGGCCGTAATAACAATTTGAATTGTTTAATTGTTTATAATGAATGAACTTCAGTTCGAGTAATGTTCTCACCTATTGTAAATGGTAGCTGGTGTAAGTAGCTTTAATTTATGTCCTTTGGTCATTGATGTAGCATGCCTGGAAGAGGCAGTAATCGTATTTGTTTATAATTTCATTAAACAAATTCAATTATCTCGGCTTCTACTGGGCCGATTTTGCTCAACTACATCTCAGATTGAAGATCTCGGATCAAGGAACCAGCGAATTTACTTTTACAAAGGACCTCGAGTATAGTTCCGATGCAATTCTCAAGCCAATTATTAAATTGTTTATGAAAATTAAATTGCGCATCCAGGGGATGTAACAAGTATCTTGTCGGGTAGCAGCATCCTTTACCTTTATTTTAAGCTGTCGATCATTGATCGAGCGCCTTCAGAGGCCGAGATAATTGCAGTGACCCGGAGTGCATTTTTGCCAATTTTTCAATTATTAATAACTTTTGAACCAACAAAGCCATATGGTTCAAGCTGTAGGAGGAGGTAGCTATGGTTAATAGCTTTAATTTAAGACAAGTCCGGTTAAAAAATACGCACTAGAAGCCGAGAAAAACGCAATTGTTTAAATTAACGATGTAATCCAGGATTTCGGTTTTGGCGGAGTGCGAAAGTGCGAAAAAGGCCGCAAACGCGAGATGGCGCAATTTGTGCCGTTATCGACATTTCGTTACCGACAAAACTTTAAAAAATTATTATCTCGACTCCTGGGTGTTGTTTTTTAATCAATGTGGTATCAAATGAAAGGGAATGGAATGAGCTACGCGACAAAAATTACCCCGTCGCTGTATGTATATGCAGTTGGCCGTAATAACAATTTGAATTGTTTAATTGTTTATAATGAATGAACTTCAGTTCGAGTAATGTTCTCACCTATTGTAAATGGTAGCTGGTGTAAGTAGCTTTAATTTATGTCCTTTGGTCATTGATGTAGCATGCCTGGAAGAGGCAGTAATCGTATTTGTTTATAATTTCATTAAACAAATTCAATTATCTCGGCTTCTACTGGGCCGATTTTCTTTAACGACATCTCAAATTGAAGCTCTCGGATCAAGGAACCGCGGAATTTACTTTTACAAAGGACCTCGAGTATAGTTCCGATGCAATTCTCAAGCGAATTATTAAATTGTTTATGAAAATTAAATTGCGCATCCAGGGGATGTAACAAGTATCTTGTCGGGTAGCAGCATCCTTTACCTTTATTTTAAGCTGTCGATCATTGATCTAGCACCTTCAGAAGCCGAGATAATTGCAGTGACCCGGAGTGCATTTTTGCCAATTCTTCAATTATTAATAACTTTTGAACCAACAATGCCATATTGTTCAAGCTGTAGGAGGAGGTAGCTATGGTTACTAGCTTTAATTTAAGACAAGTCCGATTAAAAAATACGCACTAGAAGCCGAGAAAAACGCAATTGTTTAAATTAACGATGTAATCCAGGATTTCGGTTTTGGCGGAGTGCGGAAGTGCGAAAAAGGCCGCAAACGCGAGATGGCGCAATTTGTGCCGTTATCGACATTTCGTTACCGACAAAACTTTAAAAAATTATTAGATCGACTCCTGGGTGTTGTTTTTTAATCAATGTGGTATCAACTGAAAGGGAATGGAATGAGCTACGCGACAAAAATTACCCCGTCGCTGTATGTATATGCAGTTGGCCGTAATAACAATTTGAATTGTTTAATTGTTTTTAACGAATGAACTTCAGTTGGAGTAATGTTCTCACCTATTGTAAATGGTAGCTGGTGTAAGTAGCTTTAATTTATGTCCTTTGGTCATTGATGTAGCATGCCTGGAAGAGGCAGTAATCGTATTTGTTTATAATTTCATTAAACAAATTCAATTATCTCGGCTTCTACTGGGCCGATTTTGTTCAACGACATCTCAAATTGAAGCTCTCGGATCAAGGAACCATCGAATTTACTTTTACAAAGAACCTCGAGTATAGTTCCGATGCAATTCTCAAGCCAATTATTAAATTGTTTATGAAAATTAAATTGCGCATCCAGGGGATGTAACAAGTATCTTGTCGGGTAGCAGCATCCTTTACCTTTATTTTAAGCTGTCGATCATTGATCAAGCGCCTTCAGAAGCCGATATAATTGCAGTGACCCGGAGTGCATTTTTGCCAATTTTTCAATTATTAATAACTTTTGAACCATCAAAGCCATATGGTTCCAGCTGTAGGAGGAGGTAGCTATGGTTCCTAGCTTTAATTTAAGACAAGTCCGGTTAAAAAATACGCACTAGAAGCCGAGAAAAACGCAATTGCTTAAATTAACGATGTAATCCAGGATTTCGGTTTTGGCGGAGTGCGAAAGTGCGAAAAAGGCCGCAAACGCGAGATGGCGCAATTTGTGCCGTTATCGACATTTCGTTACCGACAAAACTTTAAAAAATTATTATCTCGACTCCTGGGTGTTGTTTTTTAATCAATGTGGTATCAAATGAAAGGGAATGGAATGAGCTACACGATAAAAATTACCCCGTTGCTATATGTATATGCAGTTGGCCGTAATAACAATTTGAATTGTTTAATTGTTTATAACGAATGAACTTCAGTTCGAGTAATGTTCTCACCTATTGTAAATGGTAGCTGGTGTAAGTAGCTTTAATTTATGTCCTTTGGTCATTGATGTAGCATGCCTGGAAGAGGCAGTAATCGTATTTGTTTATAATTTCATTAAACAAATTCAATTATCTCGGCTTCTACTGGGCCGATTTTCTTCAACGACATCTCAAATTTAAGCTCTCGGATCAAGGAACCATCGAATTTACTTTTACAAAGGACCTCGAGTATAGTTCCGATGCAATTCTCAAGCCAATTATTAAATTGTTTATGAAAATTAAATTGCGCATCCAGGGGATGTAACAAGTATCTTGTCGGGTAGCAGCATCCTTTACGTTTATTTTAAGCTGTCGATCATTGATCTAGCACCTTCAGAAGCCGAGATAATTGCAGTGACCCGGAGTGCATTTTTGCCAATTCTTCAATTATTAATAACTTTTGAACCAACAATACCATATTGTTCAAGCTGTAGGATGAGGTAGCTATGGTTACTAGCTTTAATTTAAGACAAGTCCGGTTAAAAAATACGCACTAGAAGCCGAGAAAAACGCAATTGTTTAAATTAACGATGTAATCCAGGATTTCGGTTTTGGCGGAGTGCGAAAGTGCGAAAAAGGCCGCAAACGCGAGATGGCGCAATTTGTGCCGTTATCGACATTTCGTTACCGACAAAACATTGAAAAATTATTATCTCGACTCCTGGATGTTGTTTTTTAATCAATGTGGTATCAAATGAAAGGGAATGGAATGAGCTACACGATAAAAATTACCCCGTTGCTGTACGTATATGCAGTTGGCCGTAATAACAATTTGAATTGTTTAATTGTTTATAACGAATGAACTTCATTTGGAGTAATGTTCACACGTATTGTAAATGGTAGCTGGTGTAAGTAGCTTTAATTTATGTCCTTTGGTCATTGATGTAGCACGCCTGGAAGAGGCAGTAACCGTATTTGTTTATAATTTCTTTAAACAAATACAATTATCTCGGCTTCTACTGGGCCGATTTTGTTCAACGACATCTCAAATCGAAGCTCTCGGATCAACAAACCATCGAATTTACTTTTACAAACGAGCTCGAGTATAGTTCCGATGCAAATCTCAAGCGAATTATTAAATTGTTTATCAAAATTAAATTGCTTATCCAGTGGATGTAGCAAGTATCTTGTCAGGTAGCAGCATCCTTTACCTTTATTTTAAGCTGTCGATCACTGATCAAGCGCCTTCAGAAGCCGAGGAAATTGCAGTGACCCGGAGTGCATTTTTGCCAATTTTTCAATTATTAATAACTTTTGAACCAACAATGCCAAATGGTTCAAGCTGTAGGACGAGGTAGCTATGGGTCAAAGCTTTAATTTAAGACAAGTCCGGTTAAAAAATACGCACTACAAGCCGAGAAAAACGCAATTGTTTAAATTAACGATGAAATCCAGGATTTCGGATTTGGCGGAGTGCGAAAGTGCGAAAAAGGCCGCAATCGCGAGATGGCGCTGCTTGTACCGTTATCGACATATCGTTACCGACAAAACATTGAAAAATTATTATCTCGACTCCTGGATGTTGTTTTTTAATCAATGTGGTATCAAATGAAAGGGAATGGAATGAGCTACACGATAAAAATTACCCCGTTGCTGTACGTATATGCAGTTGGCCGTAATAACAATTTGAATTGTTTAATTGTTTATAACGAATGAACTTCATTTGGAGTAATGTTCACACGTATTGTAAATGGTAGCTGGTGTAAGTAGCTTTAATTTATGTCCTTTGGTCATTGATGTAGCACGCCTGGAAGAGGCAGTAACCGTATTTGTTTATAATTTCTTTAAACAAATACAATTATCTCGGCTTCTACTGGGCCGATTTTGTTCAACGACATCTCAAATCGAAGCTCTCGGATCAAGGAACCATGGAATTTACTTTTACAAAGGACCTCGAGTATAGTTCCGATGCAATTCTCAAGCGAATTATTAAATTGTTTATGAAAATTAAATTGCGCATCCAGGGGATGTAACAAGTATCTTGTCGGGTAGCAGCATCCTTTACGTTTATTTTAAGCTGTCGATCACTGATCTAGCGCCTTCAGAAGCCGAGATAATTGCAGTGACCCGGAGTGCATTTTTGCCAATTTTTCAATTATTAATAACTTTTGAACCAACAATGCCATATTGTTCACGCTGTAGGAGGAAGTAGCTATGGTTCCTAGCTTTAATTTAAGACAAGTCCGGTTAAAAAATACGCACTAGAAGCCGAGAAAAACGCAATTGTTTAAATTAACGATGTAATCCAGGATTTCGGTTTTGGCGGAGTGCGAAAGTGCGAAAAAGGCCGCAAACGCGAGATGGCGCAATTTGTGCCGTTATCGACATTTCGTTACCGACAAAACTTTAAAAAATTATTATCTCGACTCCTGGGTGTTGTTTTTTAATCAATGTGGTATCAAATGAAAGGGAATGGAATGAGCTACGCGACAAAAATTACCCCGTCGCTGTATGTATATGCAGTTGGCCGTAATAACAATTTGAATTGTTTAATTGTTTATAACGAATGAACTTCAGTTGGAGTAATATTCTCACCTATTGTAAATGGTAGCTGGTGTATGTAGCTTTAATTTATGTCCTTTGGTCATTTCTGTAGCAGGCCTGGAAGAGGCAGTAATCGTATTTGTTTGTAATTTCTTTAAACAAATTCAATTATCTCGGCTTCTACTGGGCCGATTTTGTTCAACGACATCTCAAATTGAAGCTCTCGGATCAAGGAACCAGCTAATTTACTTTTACAAAGGACCTCGAGTATAGTTCCGATGCAATTCTCAAGCCAATTATTAAATTGTTTATGAAAATTAAATTGCGCATCCAGGGGATGTAACAAGTATCTTGTCGGGTAGCAGCATCCTTTACCTTTATTTTAAGCTGTCGATCATTGATCAAGCGCCTTCAGAAGCCCATATAATTGCAGTGACCCGGAGTGCATTTTTGCCAATTTTTCAATTATTAATAACTTTTGAACCAACAATGCCAAATGGTTCAAGCTGTAGGACGAGGTAGCTATGGGTCAAAGCTTTAATTTAAGACAAGTCCGGTTAAAAAATACGCACTAGAAGCCGAGAAAAACGCAATTGTTTAAATTAACGATGTAATCCAGGATTTCGGTTTTGGCGGAGTGCGAAAGTGCGAAAAAGGCCGCAAACGCGAGATGGCGCAATTTGTGCCGTTATCGACATTTCGTTACCGACAAAACTTTAAAAAATTATTATCTCGACTCCTGGGTGTTGTTTTTTAATCAATGTGGTATCAAATGAAAGGGAATGGAATGAGCTACGCGACAAAAATTACCCCGTCGCTATATGTATATGCAGTTGGCCGTAATAACAATTTGAATTGTTTAATTGTTTATAACGAATGAACTTCAGTTCGAGTAATGTTCTCACCTATTGTAAATGGTAGCTGGTGTAAGTAGCTTTAATTTATGTCCTTTGGTCATTTCTGTAGCAGGCCTGGAAGAGGCAGTAATCGTATTTGTTTGTAATTTCTTTAAACAAATTCAATTATCTCGGCTTCTACTGGGCCGATTTTGTTCAACGACATCTCAAATTGAAGCTCTCGGATCAAGGAACCAGCGAATTTACTTTTACAAAGGACCTCGAGTATAGTTCCGATGCAATTCTCAACCGAATTATTAAATTGTTTATGAAAATTAAATTGCGCATCCAGGGGATGTAACAAGTATCTTGTCGGGTAGCAGCATCCTTTACGTTTATTTTAAGCTGTCGATCATTGATCTAGCACCTTCAGAAGCCGAGATAATTGCAGTGACCCGGAGTGCATTTTTGCCAATTCTTCAATTATTAATAACTTTTGAACCAACAATGCCATATTGTTCAAGCTGTAGGAGGAGGTAGCTATGGATACTAGCTTTAATTTAAGACAAGTCCGATTAAAAAATACGCACTAGAAGCCGAGAAAAACGCAATTGTTTAAATTAACGATGTAATCCAGGATTTCGGTTTTGGCGGAGTGCGAAAGTGCGAAAAAGGCCGCAAACGCGAGATGGCGCAATTTGTGCCGTTATCGACATTTCGTTACCGACAAAACTTTAAAAAATTATTATCTCGACTCCTGGGTGTTGTTTTTTAATCAATGTGGTATCAAATGAAAGGGAATGGAATGAGCTACGCGACAAAAATTACCCCGTCGCTGTATGTATATGCAGTTGGCCGTAATAACAATTTGAATTGTTTAATTGTTTATAACGAATGAACTTCAGTTGGACTAATGTTCTCACCTATTGTAAATGGTAGCTGGTGTAAGTAGCTTTAATTTATGTCCTTTGGTCATTGATGTAGCAGGCCTGGAAGAGGCAGTAATCGTATTTGTTTGTAATTTCTTTAAACAAATTCAATTATCTCGGCTTCTACTGGGCCGATTTTGTTCAACGACATCTCAAATTGAAGCTCTCGGATCAAGGAACCAGCGAATTTACTTTTACAAAGGACCTCGAGTATAGTTCCGATGCAATTCTCAAGCCAATTATTAAATTGTTTATGAAAATTAAATTGCGCATCCAGGGGATGTAACAAGTATCTTGTCGGGTAGCAGCATCCTTTACGTTTATTTTAAGCTGTCGATCACTGATCTAGCGCCTTCAGAAGCCGAGATAATTGCAGTGACCCGGAGTGCATTTTTGCCAATTTTTCAATTATTAATAACTTTTGAACCAACAATGCCATATGTTTCCAGCTGTAGGAGGAGGTAGCTATGGTTCCTAGCTTTAATTTAAGACAAGTCCGGTTAAAAAATACGCACTAGAAGCCGAGAAAAACGCAATTGTTTAAATTAACGATGTAATCCAGGATTTCGGTTTTGGCGGAGTGCGAAAGTGCGAAAAAGGCCGCAAACGCGAGATGGCGCAATTTGTGCCGTTATCGACATTTCGTTACCGACAAAACTTTAAAAAATTATTATCTCGACTCCTGGGTGTTGTTTTTTAATCAATGTGGTATCAAATGAAAGGGAATGGAATGAGCTACGCGACAAAAATTACCCCGTCGCTGTATGTATATGCAGTTGGCCGTAATAACAATTTGAATTGTTTAATTGTTTATAACGAATGAACTTCAGTTGGAGTAATATTCTCACCTATTGTAAATGGTAGCTGGTGTAAGTAGCTTTAATTTATGTCCTTTGGTCATTGATGTAGCATGCCTGGAAGAGGCAGTAATCGTATTTGTTTGTAATTTCTTTAAACAAATTCAATTATCTCGGCTTCTACTGGGCCGATTTTGTTCAACGACATCTCAAATTGAAGCTCTCGGATCAAGGAACCAGCGAATTTACTTTTACAAAGGACCTCGAGTATAGTTCCGATGCAATTCTCAAGCCAATTATTAAATTGTTTATGAAAATTAAATTGCGCATCCAGGGGATGTAACAAGTATCTTGTCGGGTAGCAGCATCCTTTACCTTTATTTTAAGCTGTCGATCATTGATCAAGCGCTTTCAGAAGCCGATATAATTGCAGTGACCCGGAGTGCATTTTTGCCAATTTTTCAATTATTAATAACTTTTGAACCATCAAAGCCATATGTTTCCAGCTGTAGGAGGAGGTAGCTATGGTTCCTAGCTTTAATTTAAGACAAGTCCGGTTAAAAAATACGCACTAGAAGCCGAGAAAAACGCAATTGCTTAAATTAACGATGTAATCCAGGATTTCGGTTTTGGCGGAGTGCGAAAGTGCGAAAAAGGCCGCAAACGCGAGATGGCGCTACTTGTACCGTTATCGACATATCGTTACCGACAAAACATTGAAAAATTATTATCTCGACTCCTGGATGTTGTTTTTTAATCAATGTGGTATCAAATGAAAGGGAATGGAATGAGCTACACGATAAAAATTACCCCGTTGCTGTACGTATATGCAGTTAGCCGTAATAACAATTTTAATTGTTTAATTGTTTATAACGAATGAACTTCATTTGGAGTAAAGTTCACACCTATTGTAAATGGTAGCTGGTGTATGTAGCTTTAATTTATGTCCTTTGGTCATTTCTGTAGCAGGCCTGGAAGAGGCAGTAATCGTATTTGTTTGAAATTTCTTTAAACAAATTCAATTATCTCGGCTTCTACTGGGCCGATTTTGTTCAACGACATCTCAAATTGAAGCTCTCGGATCAAGGAACCATGGAATTTACTTTTACAAAGGACCTCGAGTATAGTTCCGATGCAATTCTCAAGCGAATTATTAAATTGTTTATGAAAATTAAATTGCGCATCCAGGGGATGTAACAAGTATCTTGTCGGGTAGCAGCATCCTTTACGTTTATTTTAAGCTGTCGATCACTGATCAAGCGCCTTCAGAAGCCGAGATAATTGCAGTGACCCGGAGTGCATTTTTGCCAATTTTTCAATTATTAATAACTTTTGAACCAACAATGCCAAATGGTTCAAGCTGTAGGACGAGGTAGCTATGGGTCAAAGCTTTAATTTAAGACAAGTCCGGTTAAAAAATCCGCACTACAAGCCGAGAAAAACGCAATTGTTTAAATTAACGATGAAATCCAGGATTTCGGATTTGGCGGAGTGCGAAAGTGCGAAAAAGGCCGCACACGCGTGAAGGCGAAACTTGTACCGTTATCGACATATCGTTACCGACAAAACATTATAAAATTATTATCTCGACTCCTGGCGGTTGTTTTTTAATCAATGGGGTATCAAATGAAAGGGAATGGAATGAGCTACGCGACAAAAATTACCACGTCGCTGTATGTATATGCAGTTGGCCGTAATAACAATTTGAATTGTTTAATTGTTTATAACGAATGAACTTCAGTTCGAGTAATGTTCTCACCTATTGTAAATGGTAGCTGGTGTAAGTAGCTTTAATTTATGTCCTTTGGTCATTTCTGTAGCAGGCCTGGAAGAGGCAGTAATCGTATTTGTTTGTAATTTCTTTAAACAAATTCAATTATCTCGGCTTCTACTGGGCCGATTTTGTTCAACGACATCTCAAATTGAAGCTCTCGGATCAAGGAACCAGCGAATTTACTTTTACAAAGGACCTCGAGTATAGTTCCGATGCAATTCTCAAGCCAATTATTAAATTGTTTATGAAAATTAAATTGCGCATCCAGGGGATGTAACAAGTATCTTGTCGGGTAGCAGCATCCTTTACGTTTATTTTAAGCTGTCGATCACTGATCTAGCGCCTTCAGAAGCCGAGATAATTGCAGTGACCCGGAGTGCATTTTTGCCAATTTTTCAATTATTAATAACTTTTGAACCAACAATGCCATATGTTTCCAGCTGTAGGAGGAGGTAGCTATGGTTCCTAGCTTTAATTTAAGACAAGTCCGGTTAAAAAATACGCACTAGAAGCCGAGAAAAACGCAATTGTTTAAATTAACGATGTAATCCAGGATTTCGGTTTTGGCGGAGTGCGAAAGTGCGAAAAAGGCCGCAAACGCGAGATGGCGCAATTTGTGCCGTTATCGACATTTCGTTACCGACAAAACTTTAAAAAATTATTATCTCGACTCCTGGGTGTTGTTTTTTAATCAATGTGGTATCAAATGAAAGAGAATGGAATGAGCTACGCGACAAAAATTACCCCGTCGCTGTATGTATATGCAGTTGGCCGTAATAACAATTTGAATTGTTTAATTGTTTATAACGAATGAACTTCAGTTGGAGTAATATTCTCACCTATTGTAAATGGTAGCTGGTGTAAGTAGCTTTAATTTATGTCCTTTGGTCATTGATGTAGCATGCCTGGAAGAGGCAGTAATCGTATTTGTTTATAATTTCATTAAACAAATTCAATTATCTCGGCTTCTACTGGGCCGATTTTCTTCAACGACATCTCAAATTTAAGCTCTCGGATCAAGGAACCATCGAATTTACTTTTACAAAGGACCTCGAGTATAGTTCCGATGCAATTCTCAAGCCAATTATTAAATTGTTTATGAAAATTAAATTGCGCATCCAGGGGATGTAACAAGTATCTTGTCGGGTAGCAGCATCCTTTACGTTTATTTTAAGCTGTCGATCATTGATCCAGCACCTTCAGAAGCCGAGATAATTGCAGTGACCCGGAGTGCATTTTTGCCAATTCTTCAATTATTAATAACTTTTGAACCAACATTGCCATATTGTTCAAGCTGTAGGAGGAGGTAGCTATGGTTACTAGCTTTAATTTAAGACAAGTCCGATTAAAAAATACGCACTAGAAGCCGAGAAAAACGCAATTGTTTAAATTAACGATGTAATCCAGGATTTCGGTTTTGGCGGAGTGCGAAAGTGCGAAAAAGGCCGCAAACGCGAGATGGCGCAATTTGTGCCGTTATCGACATTTCGTTACCGACAAAACTTTAAAAAATTATTATCTCGACTCCTGGGTGTTGTTTTTTAATCAATGTGGTATCAAATGAAAGGGAATGGAATGAGCTACGCGACAAAAATTACCCCGTCGCTATATGTATATGCAGTTGGCCGTAATAACAATTTGAATTGTTTAATTGTTTATAACGAATGAACTTCAGTTCGAGTAATGTTCTCACCTATTGTAAATGGTAGCTGGTGTGAGTAGCTTTAATTTATGTCCTTTGGTCATTTCTGTAGCAGGCCTGGAAGAGGCAGTAATCGTATTTGTTTGTAATTTCTTTAAACAAATTCAATTATCTCGGCTTCTACTGGGCCGATTTTGTTCAACGACATCTCAAATTGAAGCTCTCGGATCAAGGAACCAGCGAATTTACTTTTACAAAGGACCTCGAGTATAGTTCCGATGCAATTCTCAACCGAATTATTAAATTGTTTATGAAAATTAAATTGCGCATCCAGGGGATGTAACAAGTATCTTGTCGGGTAGCAGCATCCTTTACCTTCATTTTAAGCTGTCGATCATTGATCTAGCACCTTCAGAAGCCGAGATAATTGCAGTGACCCGGAGTGCATTTTTGCCAATTCTTCAATTATTAATAACTTTTGAACCAACAATGCCATATTGTTCAAGCTGTAGGAGGAGGTAGCTATGGATACTAGCTTTAATTTAAGACAAGTCCGATTAAAAAATACGCACTAGAAGCCGAGAAAAACGCAATTGTTTAAATTAACGATGTAATCCAGGATTTCGGTTTTGGCGGAGTGCGAAAGTGCGAAAAAGGCCGCAAACGCGAGATGGCGCAATTTGTGCCGTTATCGTCATTTCGTTACCGACAAAACTTTAAAAAATTATTATCTCGACTCCTGGGTGTTGTTTTTTAATCAATGTGGTATCAAATGAAAGGGAATGGAATGAGCTACGCGACAAAAATTACCCCGTCGCTATATGTATATGCAGTTGGCCGTAATAACAATTTGAATTGTTTATTTGTTTATAACGAATGAACTTCAGTTCGAGTAATGTTCTCACCTATTGTAAATGGTAGCTGGTGTAAGTAGCTTTAATTTATGTCCTTTGGTCATTGATGTAGCATGCCTGGAAGAGGCAGTAATCGTATTTGTTTATAATTTCATTAAACAAATTCAATTATCTCGGCTTCTACTGGGCCGATTTTCTTCAACGACATCTCAAATTGAAGCTCTCGGATCAAGGAACCATGGAATTTACTTTTACAAAGGACCTCGAGTATAGTTCCGATGCAATTCTCAAGCGAATTATTAAATTGTTTATGAAAATTAAATTGCGCATCCAGGGGATGTAACAAGTATCTTGTCGGGTAGCAGCATCCTTTACGTTTATTTTAAGCTGTCGATCACTGATCTAGCGCCTTCAGAAGCCGAGATAATTGCAGTCACCCGGAGTGCATTTTTGCCAATTTTTCAATTATTAATAACTTTTGAACCAACAATGCCATATTGTTTAAGCTGTAGGAGGAAGTAGCTATGGTTCCTAGCTTTAATTTAAGACAAGTCCGGTTAAAAAATACGCACTAGAAGCCGAGAAAAACGCAATTGTTTAAATTAACGATGTAATCCAGGATTTCGGTTTTGGCGGAGTGCGAAAGTGCGAAAAAGGCCGCAAACGCGAGATGGCGCAATTTGTGCCGTTATCGACATTTCGTTACCGACAAAACTTTAAAAAATTATTATCTCGACTCCTGGGTGTTGTTTTTTAATCAATGTGGTATCAAATGAAAGGGAATGGAATGAGCTACGCGACAAAAATTACCCCGTCGCTGTATGTATATGCAGTTGGCCGTAATAACAATTTGAATTGTTTAATTGTTTATAACGAATGAACTTCAGTTGGAGTAATATTCTCACCTATTGTAAATGGTAGCTGGTGTAAGTAGCTTTAATTTATGTCCTTTGGTCATTGATGTAGCATGCCTGGAAGAGGCAGTAATCGTATTTGTTTATAATTTCATTAAACAAATTCAATTATCTCGGCTTCTACTGGGCCGATTTTCTTCAACGACATCTCAAATTTAAGCTCTCGGATCAAGGAACCATCGAATTTACTTTTACAAAGGACCTCGAGTATAGTTCCGATGCAATTCTCAAGCCAATTATTAAATTGTTTATGAAAATTAAATTGCGCATCCAGGGGATGTAACAAGTATCTTGTCGGGTAGCAGCATCCTTTACGTTTATTTTAAGCTGTCGATCATTGATCCAGCACCTTCAGAAGCCGAGATAATTGCAGTGACCCGGAGTGCATTTTTGCCAATTCTTCAATTATTAATAACTTTTGAACCAACATTGCCATATTGTTCAAGCTGTAGGAGGAGGTAGCTATGGTTACTAGCTTTAATTTAAGACAAGTCCGATTAAAAAATACGCACTAGAAGCCGAGAAAAACGCAATTGTTTAAATTAACGATGTAATCCAGGATTTCGGTTTTGGCGGAGTGCGAAAGTGCGAAAAAGGCCGCAAACGCGAGATGGCGCAATTTGTGCCGTTATCGACATTTCGTTACCGACAAAACTTTAAAAAATTATTATCTCGACTCCTGGGTGTTGTTTTTTAATCAATGTGGTATCAAATGAAAGGGAATGGAATGAGCTACGCGACAAAAATTACCCCGTCGCTATATGTATATGCAGTTGGCCGTAATAACAATTTGAATTGTTTAATTGTTTATAACGAATGAACTTCAGTTCGAGTAATGTTCTCACCTATTGTAAATGGTAGCTGGTGTGAGTAGCTTTAATTTATGTCCTTTGGTCATTTCTGTAGCAGGCCTGGAAGAGGCAGTAATCGTATTTGTTTGTAATTTCTTTAAACAAATTCAATTATCTCGGCTTCTACTGGGCCGATTTTGTTCAACGACATCTCAAATTGAAGCTCTCGGATCAAGGAACCAGCGAATTTACTTTTACAAAGGACCTCGAGTATAGTTCCGATGCAATTCTCAACCGAATTATTAAATTGTTTATGAAAATTAAATTGCGCATCCAGGGGATGTAACAAGTATCTTGTCGGGTAGCAGCATCCTTTACCTTCATTTTAAGCTGTCGATCATTGATCTAGCACCTTCAGAAGCCGAGATAATTGCAGTGACCCGGAGTGCATTTTTGCCAATTCTTCAATTATTAATAACTTTTGAACCAACAATGCCATATTGTTCAAGCTGTAGGAGGAGGTAGCTATGGATACTAGCTTTAATTTAAGACAAGTCCGATTAAAAAATACGCACTAGAAGCCGAGAAAAACGCAATTGTTTAAATTAACGATGTAATCCAGCATTTCGGTTTTGGCGGAGTGCGAAAGTGCCAAAAAGGCCGCAAACGCGAGATGGCGCAATTTGTGCCGTTATCGACATTTCGGTACCGACAAAACTTTAAAAAATTATTATCTCGACTCCTGGGTGTTGTTTTTTAATCAATGTCTTATCAAATGAAAGGGAATGGAATGAGCTACGCGACAAAAATTACCCCGTCGCTATATGTATATGCAGTTGGCCGTAATAACAATTTGAATTGTTTAATTGTTTATAACGAATGAACTTCAGTTCGAGTAATGTTCTCACCTATTGTAAATGGTAGCTGGTGTATGTAGCTTTAATTTATGTCCTTTGGTCATTTCTGTAGCAGGCCTGGAAGAGGCAGTAATCGTATTTGTTTGTAATTTCTTTAAACAAATTCAATTATCTCGGCTTCTACTGGGCCGATTTTGTTCAACGACATCTCAAATTGAAGCTCTCGGATCAAGGAACCATGGAATTTACTTTTACAAAGGACCTCGAGTATAGTTCCGATGCAATTCTCAAGCGAATTATTAAATTGTTTATGAAAATTAAATTGCGCATCCAGGGGATGTAACAAGTATCTTGTCGGGTAGCAGCATCCTTTACGTTTATTTTAAGCTGTCGATCACTGATCAAGCGCCTTCAGAAGCCGAGATAATTGCAGTGACCCGGAGTGCATTTTTGCCAATTTTTCAATTATTAATAACTTTTGAACCAACAATGCCAAATGGTTCAAGCTGTAGGACGAGGTAGCTATGGGTCAAAGCTTTAATTTAAGACAAGTCCGGTTAAAAAATACGCACTACAAGCCGAGAAAAACGCAATTGTTTAAATTAACGATGAAATCCAGGATTTCGGATTTGGCGGAGTGCGAAAGTGCGAAAAAGGCCGCACACGCGTGAAGGCGAAACTTGTACCGTTATCGACATATCGTTACCGACAAAACATTATAAAATTATTATCTCGACTCCTGGCGGTTGTTTTTTAATCAATGGGGTATCAAATGAAAGGGAATGGAATGAGCTACGCGACAAAAATTACCACGTCGCTGTATGTATATGCAGTTGGCCGTAATAACAATTTGAATTGTTTAATTGTTTATAACGAATGAACTTCAGTTCGAGTAATGTTCTCACCTATTGTAAATGGTAGCTGGTGTAAGTAGCTTTAATTTATGTCCTTTGGTCATTTCTGTAGCAGGCCTGGAAGAGGCAGTAATCGTATTTGTTTGTAATTTCTTTAAACAAATTCAATTATCTCGGCTTCTACTGGGCCGATTTTGTTCAACGACATCTCAAATTGAAGCTCTCGGATCAAGGAACCAGCGAATTTACTTTTACAAAGGACCTCGAGTATAGTTCCGATGCAATTCTCAAGCCAATTATTAAATTGTTTATGAAAATTAAATTGCGCATCCAGGGGATGTAACAAGTATCTTGTCGGGTAGCAGCATCCTTTACGTTTATTTTAAGCTGTCGATCACTGATCTAGCGCCTTCAGAAGCCGAGATAATTGCAGTGACCCGGAGTGCATTTTTGCCAATTTTTCAATTATTAATAACTTTTGAACCAACAATGCCATATGTTTCCAGCTGTAGGAGGAGGTAGCTATGGTTCCTAGCTTTAATTTAAGACAAGTCCGGTTAAAAAATACGCACTAGAAGCCGAGAAAAACGCAATTGTTTAAATTAACGATGTAATCCAGGATTTCGGTTTTGGCGGAGTGCGAAAGTGCGAAAAAGGCCGCAAACGCGAGATGGCGCAATTTGTGCCGTTATCGACATTTCGTTACCGACAAAACTTTAAAAAATTATTATCTCGACTCCTGGGTGTTGTTTTTTAATCAATGTGGTATCAAATGAAAGGGAATGGAATGAGCTACGCGACAAAAATTACCCCGTCGCTGTATGTATATGCAGTTGGCCGTAATAACAATTTGAATTGTTTAATTGTTTATAACGAATGAACTTCAGTTGGAGTAATATTCTCACCTATTGTAAATGGTAGCTGGTGTAAGTAGCTTTAATTTATGTCCTTTGGTCATTGATGTAGCATGCCTGGAAGAGGCAGTAATCGTATTTGTTTATAATTTCATTAAACAAATTCAATTATCTCGGCTTCTACTGGGCCGATTTTCTTCAACGACATCTCAAATTTAAGCTCTCGGATCAAGGAACCATCGAATTTACTTTTACAAAGGACCTCGAGTATAGTTCCGATGCAATTCTCAAGCCAATTATTAAATTGTTTATGAAAATTAAATTGCGCATCCAGGGGATGTAACAAGTATCTTGTCGGGTAGCAGCATCCTTTACGTTTATTTTAAGCTGTCGATCATTGATCCAGCACCTTCAGAAGCCGAGATAATTGCAGTGACCCGGAGTGCATTTTTGCCAATTCTTCAATTATTAATAACTTTTGAACCAACATTGCCATATTGTTCAAGCTGTAGGAGGAGGTAGCTATGGTTACTAGCTTTAATTTAAGACAAGTCCGATTAAAAAATACGCACTAGAAGCCGAGAAAAACGCAATTGTTTAAATTAACGATGTAATCCAGGATTTCGGTTTTGGCGGAGTGCGAAAGTGCGAAAAAGGCCGCAAACGCGAGATGGCGCAATTTGTGCCGTTATCGACATTTTGTTACCGACAAAACTTTAAAAAATTATTATCTCGACTCCTGGGTGTTGTTTTTTAATCAACGTGGTATCAAATGAAAGGGAATGGAATGAGCTACGCGACAAAAATTACCCCGTCGCTATATGTATATGCAGTTGGCCGTAATAACAATTTGAATTGTTTAATTGTTTATAACGAATGAACTTCAGTTGGAGTAATATTCTCACCTATTGTAAATGGTAGCTGGTGTAAGTAGCTTTAATTTATGTCCTTTGGTCATTGATGTAGCATGCCTGGAAGAGGCAGTAATCGTATTTGTTTATAATTTCATTAAACAAATTCAATTATCTCGGCTTCTACTGGGCCGATTTTCTTCAACGACATCTCAAATTTAAGCTCTCGGATCAAGGAACCATCGAATTTACTTTTACAAAGGACCTCGAGTATAGTTCCGATGCAATTCTCAAGCCAATTATTAAATTGTTTATGAAAATTAAATTGCGCATCCAGTTGATGTAACAAGTATCTTGTCGGGTAGCAGCATCCTTTACGTTTATTTTAAGCTGTCGATCATTGATCCAGCACCTTCAGAAGCCGAGATAATTGCAGTGACCCGGAGTGCATTTTTGCCAATTCTTCAATTATTAATAACTTTTGAACCAACATTGCCATATTGTTCAAGCTGTAGGAGGAGGTAGCTATGGTTACTAGCTTTAATTTAAGACAAGTCCGATTAAAAAATACGCACTAGAAGCCGAGAAAAACGCAATTGTTTAAATTAACGATGTAATCCAGGATTTCGGTTTTGGCGGAGTGCGAAAGTGCGAAAAAGGCCGCAAACGCGAGATGGCGCAATTTGTGCCGTTATCGACATTTTGTTACCGACAAAACTTTAAAAAATTATTATCTCGACTCCTGGGTGTTGTTTTTTAATCAACGTGGTATCAAATGAAAGGGAATGGAATGAGCTACGCGACAAAAATTACCCCGTCGCTATATGTATATGCAGTTGGCCGTAATAACAATTTGAATTGTTTAATTGTTTATAACGAATGAACTTCAGTTCGAGTAATGTTCTCACCTATTGTAAATGGTAGCTGGTGTAAGTAGCTTTAATTTATGTCCTTTGGTCATTTCTGTAGCAGGCCTGGAAGAGGCAGTAATCGTATTTGTTTGTAATTTCTTTAAACAAATTCAATTATCTCGGCTTCTACTGGGCCGATTTTGTTCAACGACATCTCAAATTGAAGCTCTCGGATCAAGGAACCAGCGAATTTACTTTTACAAAGGACCTCGAGTATAGTTCCGATGCAATTCTCAACCGAATTATTAAATTGTTTATGAAAATTAAATTGCGCATCCAGGGGATGTAACAAGTATCTTGTCGGGTAGCAGCATCCTTTACCTTTATTTTAAGCTGTCGATCATTGATCGAGCGCCTTCAGAGGCCGAGATAATTGCAGTGACCCGGAGTGCATTTTTGCCAATTTTTCAATTATTAATAACTTTTGAACCAACAAAGCCATATGGTTCAAGCTGTAGGAGGAGGTAGCTATGGTTACTAGCTTTAATTTAAGACAAGTCCGATTAAAAAATACGCACTAGAAGCCGAGAAAAACGCAATTGTTTAAATTAACGATGTAATCCAGCATTTCGGTTTTGGCGGAGTGCGAAAGTGCCAAAAAGGCCGCAAACGCGAGATCTCGCAATTTGTGCCGTTATCGACATTTCGGTACCGACAAAACTTTAAAAAATTATTATCTCGACTCCTGGGTGTTGTTTTTTAATCAATGTCTTATCAAATGAAAGGGAATGGAATGAGCTACGCGACAAAAATTACCCCGTCGCTATATGTATATGCAGTTGGCCGTAATAACAATTTGAATTGTTTAATTGTTTATAACGAATGAACTTCAGTTCGAGTAATGTTCTCACCTATTGTAAATGGTAGCTGGTGTATGTAGCTTTAATTTATGTCCTTTGGTCATTTCTGTAGCAGGCCTGGAAGAGGCAGTAATCGTATTTGTTTGTAATTTCTTTAAACAAATTCAATTATCTCGGCTTCTACTGGGCCGATTTTGTTCAACGACATCTCAAATTGAAGCTCTCGGATCAAGGAACCATCGAATTTACTTTTACAAAGGACCTCGAGTATAGTTCCGATGCAATTCTCAAGCCAATTATTAAATTGTTTATGAAAATTAAATTGCGCATCCAGGGGATGTAACAAGTATCTTCTCGGGTAGCAGCATCCTTTACGTTTATTTTAAGCTGTCGATCATTGATCTAGCACCTTCAGAAGCCGAGATAATTGCAGTGACCCGGAGTGCATTTTTGCCAATTCTTCAATTATTAATAACTTTTGAACCAACAATGCCATATTGTTCAAGCTGTAGGAGGAGGTAGCTATGGATACTAGCTTTAATTTAAGACAAGTCCGATTAAAAAATACGCACTAGAAGCCGAGAAAAACGCAATTGTTTAAATTAACGATGTAATCCAGGATTTCGGTTTTGGCGGAGTGCGAAAGTGCGAAAAAGGCCGCAAACGCGAGATGGCGCAATTTGTGCCGTTATCGACATTTCGTTACCGACAAAACTTTAAAAAATTATTATCTCGACTCCTGGGTGTTGTTTTTTAATCAATGTGGTATCAAATGAAAGGGAATGGAATGAGCTACGCGACAAAAATTACCCCGTCGCTATATGTATATGCAGTTGGCCGTAATAACAATTTGAATTGTTTATTTGTTTATAACGAATGAACTTCAGTTCGAGTAATGTTCTCACCTATTGTAAATGGTAGCTGGTGTAAGTAGCTTTAATTTATGTCCTTTGGTCATTGATGTAGCATGCCTGGAAGAGGCAGTAATCGTATTTGTTTATAATTTCATTAAACAAATTCAATTATCTCGGCTTCTACTGGGCCGATTTTCTTCAACGACATCTCAAATTTAAGCTCTCGGATCAAGGAACCATGGAATTTACTTTTACAAAGGACCTCGAGTATAGTTCCGATGCAATTCTCAAGCGAATTATTAAATTGTTTATGAAAATTAAATTGCGCATCCAGGGGATGTAACAAGTATCTTGTCGGGTAGCAGCATCCTTTACGTTTATTTTAAGCTGTCGATCACTGATCTAGCGCCTTCAGAAGCCGAGATAATTGCAGTCACCCGGAGTGCATTTTTGCCAATTTTTCAATTATTAATAACTTTTGAACCAACAATGCCATATTGTTTAAGCTGTAGGAGGAAGTAGCTATGGTTCCTAGCTTTAATTTAAGACAAGTCCGGTTAAAAAATACGCACTAGAAGCCGAGAAAAACGCAATTGTTTAAATTAACGATGTAATCCAGGATTTCGGTTTTGGCGGAGTGCGAAAGTGCGAAAAAGGCCGCAAACGCGAGATGGCGCAATTTGTGCCGTTATCGACATTTCGTTACCGACAAAACTTTAAAAAATTATTATCTCGACTCCTGGGTGTTGTTTTTTAATCAATGTGGTATCAAATGAAAGGGAATGGAATGAGCTACGCGACAAAAATTACCCCGTCGCTATATGTATATGCAGTTGGCCGTAATAACAATTTGAATTGTTTAATTGTTTATAACGAATGCACTTCAGTTCGAGTAATGTTCTCACCTATTGTAAATGGTAGCTGGTGTAAGTAGCTCTAATTTATGTCCTTTGGTCATTGATGTAGCATGCCTGGAAGAGGCAGTAATCGTATTTGTTTATAATTTCATTAAACAAATTCAATTATCTCGGCTTCTACTGGGCCGATTTTCTTCAACGACATCTCAAATTGAAGCTCTCGGATCAAGGAACCATGGAATTTACTTTTACAAAGGACCTCGAGTATAGTTCCGATGCAATCCTCAAGCGAATTATTAAATTGTTTATGAAAATTAAATTGCGCATCCAGGGGATGTAACAAGTATCTTGTCGGGTAGCAGCATCCTTTACGTTTATTTTAAGCTGTCGATCACTGATCTAGCGCCTTCAGAAGCCGAGATAATTGCAGTGACCCGGAGTGCATTTTTGCCAATTTTTCAATTATTAATAACTTTTGAACCAACAATGCCATATTGTTCACGCTGTAGGAGGAAGTAGCTATGGTTCCTAGCTTTAATTTAAGACAAGTCCGGTTAAAAAATACGCACTAGAAGCCGAGAAAAACGCAATTGTTTAAATTAACGATGTAATCCAGGATTTCGGTTTTGGCGGAGTGCGAAAGTGCGAAAAAGGCCGCAAACGCGAGATGGCGCAATTTGTGCCGTTATCGACATTTCGTTACCGACAAAACTTTAAAAAATTATTATCTCGACTCCTGGGTGTTGTTTTTTAATCAATGTGGTATCAAATGAAAGGGAATGGAATGAGCTACGCGACAAAAATTACCCCGTCGCTGTATGTATATGCAGTTGGCCGTAATAACAATTTGAATTGTTTAATTGTTTATAACGAATGAACTTCAGTTGGAGTAATATTCTCACCTATTGTAAATGGTAGCTGGTGTATGTAGCTTTAATTTATGTCCTTTGGTCATTTCTGTAGCAGGCCTGGAAGAGGCAGTAATCGTATTTGTTTGTAATTTCTTTAAACAAATTCAATTATCTCGGCTTCTACTGGGCCGATTTTGTTCAACGACATCTCAAATTGAAGCTCTCGGATCAAGGAACCAGCTAATTTACTTTTACAAAGGACCTCGAGTATAGTTCCGATGCAATTCTCAAGCCAATTATTAAATTGTTTATGAAAATTAAATTGCGCATCCAGGGGATGTAACAAGTATCTTGTCGGGTAGCAGCATCCTTTACGTTTATTTTAAGCTGTCGATCACTGATCTAGCGCCTTCAGAAGCCGAGATAATTGCAGTGACCCGGAGTGCATTTTTGCCAATTCTTCAATTATTAATAACTTTTGAACCAACAATGCCATATTGTTCAAGCTGTAGGAGGATGTAGCTATGGTTACTAGCTTTAATTTAAGACAAGTCCGATTAAAAAATACGCACTAGAAGCCGAGAAAAACGCAATTGTTTAAATTAACGATGTAATCCAGGATTTCGGTTTTGGCGGAGTGCGAAAGTGCGAAAAAGGCTCCAAACGCGAGATGGCGCAATTTGTGCCGTTATCGACATTTCGTTACCGACAAAACTTTAAAAAATTATTATCTCGACTCCTGGGTGTTGTTTTTTAATCAATGTGGTATCAAATGAAAGGGAATGGAATGAGCTACGCGACAAAAATTACCCCGTCGCTGTATGTATATGCAGTTGGCCGTAATAACAATTTGAATTGTTTAATTGTTTATAACGAATGAACTTCAGTTGGACTAATGTTCTCACCTATTGTAAATGGTAGCTGGTGTAAGTAGCTTTAATTTATGTCCTTTGGTCATTGATGTAGCATGCCTGGAAGAGGCAGTAATCGTATTTGTTTATAATTTCTTTAAACAAATTCAATTATCTCGGCTTCTACTGGGCAGATTTTGCTCAACTACATCTCAAATTGAAGATCTTGGATCAAGGAACCAGCCAATTTACTTTTACAAAGGACCTCGAGTATAGTTCCGATGCAATTCTCAAGCCAATTATTAAATTGTTTATGAAAATTAAATTGCGCATCCAGGGGATGTAACAAGTATCTTGTCGGGTAGCAGCATCCTTTACCTTTATTTTAAGCTGTCGATCATTGATCGAGCGCCTTCAGAGGCCGAGATAATTGCAGTGACCCGGAGTGCATTTTTGCCAATTTTTCAATTATTAATAACTTTTGAACCAACAAAGCCATATGGTTCAAGCTGTAGGAGGAGGTAGCTATGGTTACTAGCTTTAATTTAAGACAAGTCCGATTAAAAAATACGCACTAGAAGCCGAGAAAAACGCAATTGTTTAAATTAACGATGTAATCCAGGATTTCGGTTTTGGCGGAGTGCGAAAGTGCGAAAAAGGCCGCAAACGCGAGATGGCGCAATTTGTGCCGTTATCGACATTTCGTTACCGACAAAACTTTAAAAAATTATTATCTCGACTCCTGGGTGTTGTTTTTTAATCAATGTGGTATCAAATGAAAGGGAATGGAATGAGCTACGCGACAAAAATTACCCCGTCGCTGTATGTATATGCAGTTGGCCGTAATAACAATTTGAATTGTTTAATTGTTTATAATGAATGAACTTCAGTTCGAGTAATGTTCTCACCTATTGTAAATGGTAGCTGGTGTAAGTAGCTTTAATTTATGTCCTTTGGTCATTGATGTAGCATGCCTGGAAGAGGCAGTAATCGTATTTGTTTATAATTTCATTAAACAAATTCAATTATCTCGGCTTCTACTGGGCCGATTTTGCTCAACTACATCTCAGATTGAAGATCTCGGATCAAGGAACCAGCGAATTTACTTTTACAAAGGACCTCGAGTATAGTTCCGATGCAATTCTCAAGCCAATTATTAAATTGTTTATGAAAATTAAATTGCGCATCCAGGGGATGTAACAAGTATCTTGTCGGGTAGCAGCATCCTTTACCTTTATTTTAAGCTGTCGATCATTGATCGAGCGCCTTCAGAGGCCGAGATAATTGCAGTGACCCGGAGTGCATTTTTGCCAATTTTTCAATTATTAATAACTTTTGAACCAACAAAGCCATATGGTTCAAGCTGTAGGAGGAGGTAGCTATGGTTACTAGCTTTAATTTAAGACAAGTCCGATTAAAAAATACGCACTAGAAGCCGAGAAAAACGCAATTGTTTAAATTAACGATGTAATCCAGGATTTCGGTTTTGGCGGAGTGCGAAAGTGCGAAAAAGGCCGCAAACGCGAGATGGCGCAATTTGTGCCGTTATCGACATTTCGTTACCGACAAAACTTTAAAAAATTATTATCTCGACTCCTGGGTGTTGTTTTTTAATCAATGTGGTATCAAATGAAAGGGAATGGAATGAGCTACGCGACAAAAATTACCCCGTCGCTGTATGTATATGCAGTTGGCCGTAATAACAATTTGAATTGTTTAATTGTTTATAATGAATGAACTTCAGTTCGAGTAATGTTCTCACCTATTGTAAATGGTAGCTGGTGTAAGTAGCTTTAATTTATGTCCTTTGGTCATTGATGTAGCATGCCTGGAAGAGGCAGTAATCGTATTTGTTTATAATTTCATTAAACAAATTCAATTATCTCGGCTTCTACTGGGCCGATTTTGCTCAACTACATCTCAGATTGAAGATCTCGGATCAAGGAACCAGCGAATTTACTTTTACAAAGGACCTCGAGTATAGTTCCGATGCAATTCTCAAGCCAATTATTAAATTGTTTATGAAAATTAAATTGCGCATCCAGGGGATGTAACAAGTATCTTGTCGGGTAGCAGCATCCTTTACCTTTATTTTAAGCTGTCGATCATTGATCGAGCGCCTTCAGAGGCCGAGATAATTGCAGTGACCCGGAGTGCATTTTTGCCAATTTTTCAATTATTAATAACTTTTGAACCAACAAAGCCATATGGTTCAAGCTGTAGGAGGAGGTAGCTATGGTTAATAGCTTTAATTTAAGACAAGTCCGGTTAAAAAATACGCACTAGAAGCCGAGAAAAACGCAATTGTTTAAATTAACGATGTAATCCAGGATTTCGGTTTTGGCGGAGTGCGAAAGTGCGAAAAAGGCCGCAAACGCGAGATGGCGCAATTTGTGCCGTTATCGACATTTCGTTACCGACAAAACTTTAAAAAATTATTATCTCGACTCCTGGGTGTTGTTTTTTAATCAATGTGGTATCAAATGAAAGGGAATGGAATGAGCTACGCGACAAAAATTACCCCGTCGCTGTATGTATATGCAGTTGGCCGTAATAACAATTTGAATTGTTTAATTGTTTATAATGAATGAACTTCAGTTCGAGTAATGTTCTCACCTATTGTAAATGGTAGCTGGTGTAAGTAGCTTTAATTTATGTCCTTTGGTCATTGATGTAGCATGCCTGGAAGAGGCAGTAATCGTATTTGTTTATAATTTCATTAAACAAATTCAATTATCTCGGCTTCTACTGGGCCGATTTTCTTTAACGACATCTCAAATTGAAGCTCTCGGATCAAGGAACCGCGGAATTTACTTTTACAAAGGACCTCGAGTATAGTTCCGATGCAATTCTCAAGCGAATTATTAAATTGTTTATGAAAATTAAATTGCGCATCCAGGGGATGTAACAAGTATCTTGTCGGGTAGCAGCATCCTTTACCTTTATTTTAAGCTGTCGATCATTGATCTAGCACCTTCAGAAGCCGAGATAATTGCAGTGACCCGGAGTGCATTTTTGCCAATTCTTCAATTATTAATAACTTTTGAACCAACAATGCCATATTGTTCAAGCTGTAGGAGGAGGTAGCTATGGTTACTAGCTTTAATTTAAGACAAGTCCGATTAAAAAATACGCACTAGAAGCCGAGAAAAACGCAATTGTTTAAATTAACGATGTAATCCAGGATTTCGGTTTTGGCGGAGTGCGGAAGTGCGAAAAAGGCCGCAAACGCGAGATGGCGCAATTTGTGCCGTTATCGACATTTCGTTACCGACAAAACTTTAAAAAATTATTAGATCGACTCCTGGGTGTTGTTTTTTAATCAATGTGGTATCAACTGAAAGGGAATGGAATGAGCTACGCGACAAAAATTACCCCGTCGCTGTATGTATATGCAGTTGGCCGTAATAACAATTTGAATTGTTTAATTGTTTTTAACGAATGAACTTCAGTTGGAGTAATGTTCTCACCTATTGTAAATGGTAGCTGGTGTAAGTAGCTTTAATTTATGTCCTTTGGTCATTGATGTAGCATGCCTGGAAGAGGCAGTAATCGTATTTGTTTATAATTTCATTAAACAAATTCAATTATCTCGGCTTCTACTGGGCCGATTTTGTTCAACGACATCTCAAATTGAAGCTCTCGGATCAAGGAACCATCGAATTTACTTTTACAAAGAACCTCGAGTATAGTTCCGATGCAATTCTCAAGCCAATTATTAAATTGTTTATGAAAATTAAATTGCGCATCCAGGGGATGTAACAAGTATCTTGTCGGGTAGCAGCATCCTTTACCTTTATTTTAAGCTGTCGATCATTGATCAAGCGCCTTCAGAAGCCGATATAATTGCAGTGACCCGGAGTGCATTTTTGCCAATTTTTCAATTATTAATAACTTTTGAACCATCAAAGCCATATGGTTCCAGCTGTAGGAGGAGGTAGCTATGGTTCCTAGCTTTAATTTAAGACAAGTCCGGTTAAAAAATACGCACTAGAAGCCGAGAAAAACGCAATTGCTTAAATTAACGATGTAATCCAGGATTTCGGTTTTGGCGGAGTGCGAAAGTGCGAAAAAGGCCGCAAACGCGAGATGGCGCAATTTGTGCCGTTATCGACATTTCGTTACCGACAAAACTTTAAAAAATTATTATCTCGACTCCTGGGTGTTGTTTTTTAATCAATGTGGTATCAACTGAAAGGGAATGGAATGAGCTACGCGACAAAAATTACCCCGTCGCTGTATGTATATGCAGTTGGCCGTAATAACAATTTGAATTGTTTAATTGTTTTTAACGAATGAACTTCAGTTGGAGTAATGTTCTCACCTATTGTAAATGGTAGCTGGTGTAAGTAGCTTTAATTTATGTCCTTTGGTCATTGATGTAGCATGCCTGGAAGAGGCAGTAATCGTATTTGTTTATAATTTCATTAAACAAATTCAATTATCTCGGCTTCTACTGGGCCGATTTTGTTCAACGACATCTCAAATTGAAGCTCTCGGATCAAGGAACCATCGAATTTACTTTTACAAAGAACCTCGAGTATAGTTCCGATGCAATTCTCAAGCCAATTATTAAATTGTTTATGAAAATTAAATTGCGCATCCAGGGGATGTAACAAGTATCTTGTCGGGTAGCAGCATCCTTTACCTTTATTTTAAGCTGTCGATCATTGATCAAGCGCCTTCAGAAGCCGATATAATTGCAGTGACCCGGAGTGCATTTTTGCCAATTTTTCAATTATTAATAACTTTTGAACCATCAAAGCCATATGGTTCCAGCTGTAGGAGGAGGTAGCTATGGTTCCTAGCTTTAATTTAAGACAAGTCCGGTTAAAAAATACGCACTAGAAGCCGAGAAAAACGCAATTGCTTAAATTAACGATGTAATCCAGGATTTCGGTTTTGGCGGAGTGCGAAAGTGCGAAAAAGGCCGCAAACGCGAGATGGCGCAATTTGTGCCGTTATCGACATTTCGTTACCGACAAAACTTTAAAAAATTATTATCTCGACTCCTGGGTGTTGTTTTTTAATCAATGTGGTATCAAATGAAAGGGAATGGAATGAGCTACACGATAAAAATTACCCCGTTGCTATATGTATATGCAGTTGGCCGTAATAACAATTTGAATTGTTTAATTGTTTATAACGAATGAACTTCAGTTCGAGTAATGTTCTCACCTATTGTAAATGGTAGCTGGTGTAAGTAGCTTTAATTTATGTCCTTTGGTCATTGATGTAGCATGCCTGGAAGAGGCAGTAATCGTATTTGTTTATAATTTCATTAAACAAATTCAATTATCTCGGCTTCTACTGGGCCGATTTTCTTCAACGACATCTCAAATTTAAGCTCTCGGATCAAGGAACCATCGAATTTACTTTTACAAAGGACCTCGAGTATAGTTCCGATGCAATTCTCAAGCCAATTATTAAATTGTTTATGAAAATTAAATTGCGCATCCAGGGGATGTAACAAGTATCTTGTCGGGTAGCAGCATCCTTTACGTTTATTTTAAGCTGTCGATCATTGATCTAGCACCTTCAGAAGCCGAGATAATTGCAGTGACCCGGAGTGCATTTTTGCCAATTCTTCAATTATTAATAACTTTTGAACCAACAATACCATATTGTTCAAGCTGTAGGATGAGGTAGCTATGGTTACTAGCTTTAATTTAAGACAAGTCCGGTTAAAAAATACGCACTAGAAGCCGAGAAAAACGCAATTGTTTAAATTAACGATGTAATCCAGGATTTCGGTTTTGGCGGAGTGCGAAAGTGCGAAAAAGGCCGCAAACGCGAGATGGCGCAATTTGTGCCGTTATCGACATTTCGTTACCGACAAAACTTTAAAAAATTATTATCTCGACTCCTGGCTGTTGTTTTTTAATCAATGTGGTATCAAATGAAAGGGAATGGAATGAGCTACGCGACAAAAATTACCCCGTCGCTATATGTATATGCAGTTGGCCGTAATAACAATTTGAATTGTTTAATTGTTTATAACGAATGAACTTCAGTTCGAGTAATGTTCTCACCTATTGTAAATGGTAGCTGGTGTAAGTAGCTTTAATTTATGTCCTTTGGTCATTGATGTAGCATGCCTGGAAGAGGCAGTAATCGTATTTGTTTATAATTTCATTAAACAAATTCAATTATCTCGGCTTCTACTGGGCCGATTTTGTTCAACGACATCTCAAATCGAAGCTCTCGGATCAACAAACCATCGAATTTACTTTTACAAACGAGCTCGAGTATAGTTCCGATGCAAATCTCAAGCGAATTATTAAATTGTTTATCAAAATTAAATTGCTTATCCAGTGGATGTAGCAAGTATCTTGTCAGGTAGCAGCATCCTTTACCTTTATTTTAAGCTGTCGATCACTGATCAAGCGCCTTCAGAAGCCGAGGAAATTGCAGTGACCCGGAGTGCATTTTTGCCAATTTTTCAATTATTAATAACTTTTGAACCAACAATGCCAAATGGTTCAAGCTGTAGGACGAGGTAGCTATGGGTCAAAGCTTTAATTTAAGACAAGTCCGGTTAAAAAATACGCACTACAAGCCGAGAAAAACGCAATTGTTTAAATTAACGATGAAATCCAGGATTTCGGATTTGGCGGAGTGCGAAAGTGCGAAAAAGGCCGCAATCGCGAGATGGCGCTGCTTGTACCGTTATCGACATATCGTTACCGACAAAACATTGAAAAATTATTATCTCGACTCCTGGATGTTGTTTTTTAATCAATGTGGTATCAAATGAAAGGGAATGGAATGAGCTACACGATAAAAATTACCCCGTTGCTGTACGTATATGCAGTTGGCCGTAATAACAATTTGAATTGTTTAATTGTTTATAACGAATGAACTTCATTTGGAGTAATGTTCACACGTATTGTAAATGGTAGCTGGTGTAAGTAGCTTTAATTTATGTCCTTTGGTCATTGATGTAGCACGCCTGGAAGAGGCAGTAACCGTATTTGTTTATAATTTCTTTAAACAAATACAATTATCTCGGCTTCTACTGGGCCGATTTTGTTCAACGACATCTCAAATCGAAGCTCTCGGATCAAGGAACCATGGAATTTACTTTTACAAAGGACCTCGAGTATAGTTCCGATGCAATTCTCAAGCGAATTATTAAATTGTTTATGAAAATTAAATTGCGCATCCAGGGGATGTAACAAGTATCTTGTCGGGTAGCAGCATCCTTTACGTTTATTTTAAGCTGTCGATCACTGATCTAGCGCCTTCAGAAGCCGAGATAATTGCAGTGACCCGGAGTGCATTTTTGCCAATTTTTCAATTATTAATAACTTTTGAACCAACAATGCCATATTGTTCACGCTGTAGGAGGAAGTAGCTATGGTTCCTAGCTTTAATTTAAGACAAGTCCGGTTAAAAAATACGCACTAGAAGCCGAGAAAAACGCAATTGTTTAAATTAACGATGTAATCCAGGATTTCGGTTTTGGCGGAGTGCGAAAGTGCGAAAAAGGCCGCAAACGCGAGATGGCGCAATTTGTGCCGTTATCGACATTTCGTTACCGACAAAACTTTAAAAAATTATTATCTCGACTCCTGGGTGTTGTTTTTTAATCAATGTGGTATCAAATGAAAGGGAATGGAATGAGCTACGCGACAAAAATTACCCCGTCGCTGTATGTATATGCAGTTGGCCGTAATAACAATTTGAATTGTTTAATTGTTTATAACGAATGAACTTCAGTTGGAGTAATATTCTCACCTATTGTAAATGGTAGCTGGTGTATGTAGCTTTAATTTATGTCCTTTGGTCATTTCTGTAGCAGGCCTGGAAGAGGCAGTAATCGTATTTGTTTGTAATTTCTTTAAACAAATTCAATTATCTCGGCTTCTACTGGGCCGATTTTGTTCAACGACATCTCAAATTGAAGCTCTCGGATCAAGGAACCAGCTAATTTACTTTTACAAAGGACCTCGAGTATAGTTCCGATGCAATTCTCAAGCCAATTATTAAATTGTTTATGAAAATTAAATTGCGCATCCAGGGGATGTAACAAGTATCTTGTCGGGTAGCAGCATCCTTTACCTTTATTTTAAGCTGTCGATCATTGATCAAGCGCCTTCAGAAGCCCATATAATTGCAGTGACCCGGAGTGCATTTTTGCCAATTTTTCAATTATTAATAACTTTTGAACCAACAATGCCAAATGGTTCAAGCTGTAGGAGGAGGTAGCTATGGTTACTAGCTTTAATTTAAGACAAGTCCGATTAAAAAATACGCACTAGAAGCCGAGAAAAACGCAATTGTTTAAATTAACGATGTAATCCAGGATTTCGGTTTTGGCGGAGTGCGAAAGTGCGAAAAAGGCCGCAAACGCGAGATGGCGCAATTTGTGCCGTTATCGACATTTCGTTACCGACAAAACTTTAAAAAATTATTATCTCGACTCCTGGGTGTTGTTTTTTAATCAATGTGGTATCAAATGAAAGGGAATGGAATGAGCTACGCGACAAAAATTACCCCGTCGCTATATGTATATGCAGTTGGCCGTAATAACAATTTGAATTGTTTAATTGTTTATAACGAATGAACTTCAGTTCGAGTAATGTTCTCACCTATTGTAAATGGTAGCTGGTGTAAGTAGCTTTAATTTATGTCCTTTGGTCATTTCTGTAGCAGGCCTGGAAGAGGCAGTAATCGTATTTGTTTGTAATTTCTTTAAACAAATTCAATTATCTCGGCTTCTACTGGGCCGATTTTGTTCAACGACATCTCAAATTGAAGCTCTCGGATCAAGGAACCAGCGAATTTACTTTTACAAAGGACCTCGAGTATAGTTCCGATGCAATTCTCAACCGAATTATTAAATTGTTTATGAAAATTAAATTGCGCATCCAGGGGATGTAACAAGTATCTTGTCGGGTAGCAGCATCCTTTACGTTTATTTTAAGCTGTCGATCATTGATCTAGCACCTTCAGAAGCCGAGATAATTGCAGTGACCCGGAGTGCATTTTTGCCAATTCTTCAATTATTAATAACTTTTGAACCAACAATGCCATATTGTTCAAGCTGTAGGAGGAGGTAGCTATGGATACTAGCTTTAATTTAAGACAAGTCCGATTAAAAAATACGCACTAGAAGCCGAGAAAAACGCAATTGTTTAAATTAACGATGTAATCCAGGATTTCGGTTTTGGCGGAGTGCGAAAGTGCGAAAAAGGCCGCAAACGCGAGATGGCGCAATTTGTGCCGTTATCGACATTTCGTTACCGACAAAACTTTAAAAAATTATTATCTCGACTCCTGGGTGTTGTTTTTTAATCAATGTGGTATCAAATGAAAGGGAATGGAATGAGCTACGCGACAAAAATTACCCCGTCGCTATATGTATATGCAGTTGGCCGTAATAACAATTTGAATTGTTTAATTGTTTATAACGAATGAACTTCAGTTCGAGTAATGTTCTCACCTATTGTAAATGGTAGCTGGTGTAAGTAGCTTTAATTTATGTCGTTTGGTCATTGATGTAGCATGCCTGGAAGAGGCAGTAATCGTATTTGTTTATAATTTCATTAAACAAATTCAATTATCTCGGCTTCTACTGGGCCGATTTTCTTCAACGACATCTCAAATTGAAGCTCTCGGATCAAGGAACCATGGAATTTACTTTTACAAAGGACCTCGAGTATAGTTCCGATGCAATTCTCAAGCGAATTATTAAATTGTTTATGAAAATTAAATTGCGCATCCAGGGGATGTAACAAGTATCTTGTCGGGTAGCAGCATCCTTTACGTTTATTTTAAGCTGTCGATCATTGATCTAGCACCTTCAGAAGCCGAGATAATTGCAGTGACCCGGAGTGCATTATTGCCAATTCTTCAATTATTAATAACTTTTGAACCAACAATGCCATATTGTTCAAGCTGTAGGAGGAGGTAGCTATGGTTACTAGCTTTAATTTAAGACAAGTCCGATTAAAAAATACGCACTAGAAGCCGAGAAAAACGCAATTGTTTAAATTAACGATGTAATCCAGGATTTCGGTTTTGGAGGAGTGCGAAAGTGCGAAAAAGGCCGCAAACGCGAGATGGCGCAATTTGTGCCGTTATCGACATTTCGTTACCGACAAAACTTTAAAAAATTATTATCTCGACTCCTGGGTGTTGTTTTTTAATCAATGTGGTATCAAATGAAAGGGAATGGAATGAGCTACGCGACAAAAATTACCCCGTCGCTGTATGTATATGCAGTTGGCCGTAATAACAATTTGAATTGTTTAATTGATTATAACGAATGAACTTCATTTGGAGTTATGTTCACACCTATTGTAAATGGTAGCTGGTGTAAGTAGCTTTAATTTATGTCCTTTGGTCATTTCTGTAGCAGGCCTGGAAGAGGCAGTAATCGTATTTGTTTGTAATTTCTTTAAACAAATTCAATTATCTCGGCTTCTACTGGGCCGATTTTGTTCAACGACATCTCAAATTGAAGCTCTCGGATCAAGGAACCAGCGAATTTACTTTTACAAAGGACCTCGAGTATAGTTCCGATGCAATTCTCAAGCCAATTATTAAATTGTTTATGAAAATTAAATTGCGCATCCAGGGGATGTAACAAGTATCTTGTCGGGTAGCAGCATCCTTTACCTTTATTTTAAGCTGTCGATCATTGATCAAGCGCTTTCAGAAGCCGATATAATTGCAGTGACCCGGAGTGCATTTTTGCCAATTTTTCAATTATTAATAACTTTTGAACCATCAAAGCCATATGTTTCCAGCTGTAGGAGGAGGTAGCTATGGTTCCTAGCTTTAATTTAAGACAAGTCCGGTTAAAAAATACGCACTAGAAGCCGAGAAAAACGCAATTGCTTAAATTAACGATGTAATCCAGGATTTCGGTTTTGGCGGAGTGCGAAAGTGCGAAAAAGGCCGCAAACGCGAGATGGCGCAATTTGTGCCGTTATCGACATTTCGTTACCGACAAAACTTTAAAAAATTATTATCTCGACTCCTGGGTGTTGTTTTTTAATCAATGTGGTATCAAATGAAAGGGAATGGAATGAGCTACGCGACAAAAATTACCCCGTCGCTGTATGTATATGCAGTTGGCCGTAATAACAATTTGAATTGTTTAATTGATTATAACGAATGAACTTCATTTGGAGTTATGTTCACACCTATTGTAAATGGTAGCTGGTGTAAGTAGCTTTAATTTATGTCCTTTGGTCATTTCTGTAGCAGGCCTGGAAGAGGCAGTAATCGTATTTGTTTGTAATTTCTTTAAACAAATTCAATTATCTCGGCTTCTACTGGGCCGATTTTGTTCAACGACATCTCAAATTGAAGCTCTCGGATCAAGGAACCAGCGAATTTACTTTTACAAAGGACCTCGAGTATAGTTCCGATGCAATTCTCAAGCCAATTATTAAATTGTTTATGAAAATTAAATTGCGCATCCAGGGGATGTAACAAGTATCTTGTCGGGTAGCAGCATCCTTTACCTTTATTTTAAGCTGTCGATCATTGATCAAGCGCTTTCAGAAGCCGATATAATTGCAGTGACCCGGAGTGCATTTTTGCCAATTTTTCAATTATTAATAACTTTTGAACCATCAAAGCCATATGTTTCCAGCTGTAGGAGGAGGTAGCTATGGTTCCTAGCTTTAATTTAAGACAAGTCCGGTTAAAAAATACGCACTAGAAGCCGAGAAAAACGCAATTGCTTAAATTAACGATGTAATCCAGGATTTCGGTTTTGGCGGAGTGCGAAAGTGCGAAAAAGGCCGCAAACGCGAGATGGCGCTACTTGTACCGTTATCGACATATCGTTACCGACAAAACATTGAAAAATTATTATCTCGACTCCTGGATGTTGTTTTTTAATCAATGTGGTATCAAATGAAAGGGAATGGAATGAGCTACACGATAAAAATTACCCCGTTGCTGTACGTATATGCAGTTAGCCGTAATAACAATTTTAATTGTTTAATTGTTTATAACGAATGAACTTCATTTGGAGTAAAGTTCACACCTATTGTAAATGGTAGCTGGTGTATGTAGCTTTAATTTATGTCCTTTGGTCATTTCTGTAGCAGGCCTGGAAGAGGCAGTAATCGTATTTGTTTGAAATTTCTTTAAACAAATTCAATTATCTCGGCTTCTACTGGGCCGATTTTGTTCAACGACATCTCAAATTGAAGCTCTCGGATCAAGGAACCATGGAATTTACTTTTACAAAGGACCTCGAGTATAGTTCCGATGCAATTCTCAAGCGAATTATTAAATTGTTTATGAAAATTAAATTGCGCATCCAGGGGATGTAACAAGTATCTTGTCGGGTAGCAGCATCCTTTACGTTTATTTTAAGCTGTCGATCACTGATCAAGCGCCTTCAGAAGCCGAGATAATTGCAGTGACCCGGAGTGCATTTTTGCCAATTTTTCAATTATTAATAACTTTTGAACCAACAATGCCAAATGGTTCAAGCTGTAGGACGAGGTAGCTATGGGTCAAAGCTTTAATTTAAGACAAGTCCGGTTAAAAAATACGCACTACAAGCCGAGAAAAACGCAATTGTTTAAATTAACGATGAAATCCAGGATTTCGGATTTGGCGGAGTGCGAAAGTGCGAAAAAGGCCGCACACGCGTGAAGGCGAAACTTGTACCGTTATCGACATATCGTTACCGACAAAACATTATAAAATTATTATCTCGACTCCTGGCGGTTGTTTTTTAATCAATGGGGTATCAAATGAAAGGGAATGGAATGAGCTACGCGACAAAAATTACCACGTCGCTGTATGTATATGCAGTTGGCCGTAATAACAATTTGAATTGTTTAATTGTTTATAACGAATGAACTTCAGTTCGAGTAATGTTCTCACCTATTGTAAATGGTAGCTGGTGTAAGTAGCTTTAATTTATGTCCTTTGGTCATTTCTGTAGCAGGCCTGGAAGAGGCAGTAATCGTATTTGTTTGTAATTTCTTTAAACAAATTCAATTATCTCGGCTTCTACTGGGCCGATTTTGTTCAACGACATCTCAAATTGAAGCTCTCGGATCAAGGAACCAGCGAATTTACTTTTACAAAGGACCTCGAGTATAGTTCCGATGCAATTCTCAAGCCAATTATTAAATTGTTTATGAAAATTAAATTGCGCATCCAGGGGATGTAACAAGTATCTTGTCGGGTAGCAGCATCCTTTACGTTTATTTTAAGCTGTCGATCACTGATCTAGCGCCTTCAGAAGCCGAGATAATTGCAGTGACCCGGAGTGCATTTTTGCCAATTTTTCAATTATTAATAACTTTTGAACCAACAATGCCATATGTTTCCAGCTGTAGGAGGAGGTAGCTATGGTTCCTAGCTTTAATTTAAGACAAGTCCGGTTAAAAAATACGCACTAGAAGCCGAGAAAAACGCAATTGTTTAAATTAACGATGTAATCCAGGATTTCGGTTTTGGCGGAGTGCGAAAGTGCGAAAAAGGCCGCAAACGCGAGATGGCGCAATTTGTGCCGTTATCGACATTTCGTTACCGACAAAACTTTAAAAAATTATTATCTCGACTCCTGGGTGTTGTTTTTTAATCAATGTGGTATCAAATGAAAGAGAATGGAATGAGCTACGCGACAAAAATTACCCCGTCGCTGTATGTATATGCAGTTGGCCGTAATAACAATTTGAATTGTTTAATTGTTTATAACGAATGAACTTCAGTTGGAGTAATATTCTCACCTATTGTAAATGGTAGCTGGTGTAAGTAGCTTTAATTTATGTCCTTTGGTCATTGATGTAGCATGCCTGGAAGAGGCAGTAATCGTATTTGTTTATAATTTCATTAAACAAATTCAATTATCTCGGCTTCTACTGGGCCGATTTTCTTCAACGACATCTCAAATTTAAGCTCTCGGATCAAGGAACCATCGAATTTACTTTTACAAAGGACCTCGAGTATAGTTCCGATGCAATTCTCAAGCCAATTATTAAATTGTTTATGAAAATTAAATTGCGCATCCAGGGGATGTAACAAGTATCTTGTCGGGTAGCAGCATCCTTTACGTTTATTTTAAGCTGTCGATCATTGATCCAGCACCTTCAGAAGCCGAGATAATTGCAGTGACCCGAAGTGCATTTTTGCCAATTCTTCAATTATTAATAACTTTTGAACCAACATTGCCATATTGTTCAAGCTGTAGGAGGAGGTAGCTATGGTTACTAGCTTTAATTTAAGACAAGTCCGATTAAAAAATACGCACTAGAAGCCGAGAAAAACGCAATTGTTTAAATTAACGATGTAATCCAGGATTTCGGTTTTGGCGGAGTGCGAAAGTGCGAAAAAGGCCGCAAACGCGAGATGGCGCAATTTGTGCCGTTATCGACATTTCGTTACCGACAAAACTTTAAAAAATTATTATCTCGACTCCTGGGTGTTGTTTTTTAATCAATGTGGTATCAAATGAAAGGGAATGGAATGAGCTACGCGACAAAAATTACCCCGTCGCTATATGTATATGCAGTTGGCCGTAATAACAATTTGAATTGTTTAATTGTTTATAACGAATGAACTTCAGTTCGAGTAATGTTCTCACCTATTGTAAATGGTAGCTGGTGTGAGTAGCTTTAATTTATGTCCTTTGGTCATTTCTGTAGCAGGCCTGGAAGAGGCAGTAATCGTATTTGTTTGTAATTTCTTTAAACAAATTCAATTATCTCGGCTTCTACTGGGCCGATTTTGTTCAACGACATCTCAAATTGAAGCTCTCGGATCAAGGAACCAGCGAATTTACTTTTACAAAGGACCTCGAGTATAGTTCCGATGCAATTCTCAACCGAATTATTAAATTGTTTATGAAAATTAAATTGCGCATCCAGGGGATGTAACAAGTATCTTGTCGGGTAGCAGCATCCTTTACCTTCATTTTAAGCTGTCGATCATTGATCTAGCACCTTCAGAAGCCGAGATAATTGCAGTGACCCGGATTGCATTTTTGCCAATTCTTCAATTATTAATAACTTTTGAACCAACAATGCCATATTGTTCAAGCTGTAGGAGGAGGTAGCTATGGATACTAGCTTTATTTTAAGACAAGTCCGATTAAAAAATACGCACTAGAAGCCGAGAAAAACGCAATTGTTTAAATTAACGATGTAATCCAGGATTTCGGTTTTGGCGGAGTGCGAAAGTGCGAAAAAGGCCGCAAACGCGAGATGGCGCAATTTGTGCCGTTATCGACATTTCGTTACCGACAAAACTTTAAAAAATTATTATCTCGACTCCTGGGTGTTGTTTTTTAATCAATGTGGTATCAAATGAAAGGGAATGGAATGAGCTACGCGACAAAAATTACCCCGTCGCTATATGTATATGCAGTTGGCCGTAATAACAATTTGAATTGTTTATTTGTTTATAACGAATGAACTTCAGTTCGAGTAATGTTCTCACCTATTGTAAATGGTAGCTGGTGTAAGTAGCTTTAATTTATGTCCTTTGGTCATTGATGTAGCATGCCTGGAAGAGGCAGTAATCGTATTTGTTTATAATTTCATTAAACAAATTCAATTATCTCGGCTTCTACTGGGCCGATTTTCTTCAACGACATCTCAAATTGAAGCTCTCGGATCAAGGAACCATGGAATTTACTTTTACAAAGGACCTCGAGTATAGTTCCGATGCAATTCTCAAGCGAATTATTAAATTGTTTATGAAAATTAAATTGCGCATCCAGGGGATGTAACAAGTATCTTGTCGGGTAGCAGCATCCTTTACGTTTATTTTAAGCTGTCGATCACTGATCTAGCGCCTTCAGAAGCCGAGATAATTGCAGTCACCCGGAGTGCATTTTTGCCAATTTTTCAATTATTAATAACTTTTGAACCAACAATGCCATATTGTTTAAGCTGTAGGAGGAAGTAGCTATGGTTCCTAGCTTTAATTTAAGACAAGTCCGGTTAAAAAATACGCACTAGAAGCCGAGAAAAACGCAATTGTTTAAATTAACGATGTAATCCAGGATTTCGGTTTTGGCGGAGTGCGAAAGTGCGAAAAAGGCCGCAAACGCGAGATGGCGCAATTTGTGCCGTTATCGACATTTCGTTACCGACAAAACTTTAAAAAATTATTATCTCGACTCCTGGGTGTTGTTTTTTAATCAATGTGGTATCAAATGAAAGGGAATGGAATGAGCTACGCGACAAAAATTACCCCGTCGCTATATGTATATGCAGTTGGCCGTAATAACAATTTGAATTGTTTAATTGTTTATAACGAATGAACTTCAGTTCGAGTAATGTTCTCACCTATTGTAAATGGTAGCTGGTGTAAGTAGCTCTAATTTATGTCCTTTGGTCATTGATGTAGCATGCCTGGAAGAGGCAGTAATCGTATTTGTTTATAATTTCATTAAACAAATTCAATTATCTCGGCTTCTACTGGGCCGATTTTCTTCAACGACATCTCAAATTGAAGCTCTCGGATCAAGGAACCAGCGAATTTACTTTTACAAAGGACCTCGAGTATAGTTCCGATGCAATTCTCAAAGCAATTATTAAATTGTTTATGTAAATTAAATTGCGCATCCAGGGGATGTAACAAGTATCTTGTCGGGTAGCACCATCCTTTACCTTTATTTTAAGCTGTCGATCATTGATCTAGCACCTTCAGAAGCCGAGATAATTGCAGTGACCCGGAGTGCATTTTTGCCAATTCTTCAATTATTAATAACTTTTGAACCAACAATGCCAAATGGTTCAAGCTGTAGGACGAGGTAGCTATGGGTCAAAGCTTTAATTTAAGACAAGTCCGGTTAAAAAATACGCACTACAAGCCGAGAAAAACGCAATTGTTTAAATTAACGATGAAATCCAGGATTTCGGATTTGGCGGAGTGCGAAAGTGCGAAAAAGGCCGCACACGCGTGAAGGCGAAACTTGTACCGTTATCGACATATCGTTACCGACAAAACATTATAAAATTATTATCTCGACTCCTGGCGGTTGTTTTTTAATCAATGGGGTATCAAATGAAAGGGAATGGAATGAGCTACGCGACAAAAATTACCACGTCGCTGTATGTATATGCAGTTGGCCGTAATAACAATTTGAATTGTTTAATTGTTTATAACGAATGAACTTCAGTTGGAGTAATATTCTCACCTATTGTAAATGGTAGCTGGTGTAAGTAGCTTTAATTTATGTCCTTTGGTCATTGATGTAGCATGCCTGGAAGAGGCAGTAATCGTATTTGTTTATAATTTCATTAAACAAATTCAATTATCTCGGCTTCTACTGGGCCGATTTTGTTCAACGACATCTCAAATTGAAGCTCTCGGATCAAGGAACCAGCGAATTTACTTTTACAAAGGACCTCGAGTATAGTTCCGATGCAATTCTCAACCGAATTATTAAATTGTTTATGAAAATTAAATTGCGCATCCAGGGGATGTAACAAGTATCTTGTCGGGTAGCAGCATCCTTTACCTTCATTTTAAGCTGTCGATCATTGATCTAGCACCTTCAGAAGCCGAGATAATTGCAGTGACCCGGAGTGCATTTTTGCCAATTCTTCAATTATTAATAACTTTTGAACCAACAATGCCATATTGTTCAAGCTGTAGGAGGAGGTAGCTATGGATACTAGCTTTAATTTAAGACAAGTCCGATTAAAAAATACGCACTAGAAGCCGAGAAAAACGCAATTGTTTAAATTAACGATGTAATCCAGCATTTCGGTTTTGGCGGAGTGCGAAAGTGCCAAAAAGGCCGCAAACGCGAGATGGCGCAATTTGTGCCGTTATCGACATTTCGGTACCGACAAAACTTTAAAAAATTATTATCTCGACTCCTGGGTGTTGTTTTTTAATCAATGTCTTATCAAATGAAAGGGAATGGAATGAGCTACGCGACAAAAATTACCCCGTCGCTATATGTATATGCAGTTGGCCGTAATAACAATTTGAATTGTTTAATTGTTTATAACGAATGAACTTCAGTTCGAGTAATGTTCTCACCTATTGTAAATGGTAGCTGGTGTATGTAGCTTTAATTTATGTCCTTTGGTCATTTCTGTAGCAGGCCTGGAAGAGGCAGTAATCGTATTTGTTTGTAATTTCTTTAAACAAATTCAATTATCTCGGCTTCTACTGGGCCGATTTTCTTCAACGACATCTCAAATTGAAGCTCTCGGATCAAGGAACCAGCGAATTTACTTTTACAAAGGACCTCGAGTATAGTTCCGATGCAATTCTCAAAGCAATTATTAAATTGTTTATGTAAATTAAATTGCGCATCCAGGGGATGTAACAAGTATCTTGTCGGGTAGCACCATCCTTTACCTTTATTTTAAGCTGTCGATCATTGATCTAGCACCTTCAGAAGCCGAGATAATTGCAGTGACCCGGAGTGCATTTTTGCCAATTCTTCAATTATTAATAACTTTTGAACCAACAATGCCAAATGGTTCAAGCTGTAGGACGAGGTAGCTATGGGTCAAAGCTTTAATTTAAGACAAGTCCGGTTAAAAAATACGCACTACAAGCCGAGAAAAACGCAATTGTTTAAATTAACGATGAAATCCAGGATTTCGGATTTGGCGGAGTGCGAAAGTGCGAAAAAGGCCGCACACGCGTGAAGGCGAAACTTGTACCGTTATCGACATATCGTTACCGACAAAACATTATAAAATTATTATCTCGACTCCTGGCGGTTGTTTTTTAATCAATGGGGTATCAAATGAAAGGGAATGGAATGAGCTACGCGACAAAAATTACCACGTCGCTGTATGTATATGCAGTTGGCCGTAATAACAATTTGAATTGTTTAATTGTTTATAACGAATGAACTTCAGTTGGAGTAATATTCTCACCTATTGTAAATGGTAGCTGGTGTAAGTAGCTTTAATTTATGTCCTTTGGTCATTGATGTAGCATGCCTGGAAGAGGCAGTAATCGTATTTGTTTATAATTTCATTAAACAAATTCAATTATCTCGGCTTCTACTGGGCCGATTTTGTTCAACGACATCTCAAATTGAAGCTCTCGGATCAAGGAACCAGCGAATTTACTTTTACAAAGGACCTCGAGTATAGTTCCGATGCAATTCTCAACCGAATTATTAAATTGTTTATGAAAATTAAATTGCGCATCCAGGGGATGTAACAAGTATCTTGTCGGGTAGCAGCATCCTTTACCTTCATTTTAAGCTGTCGATCATTGATCTAGCACCTTCAGAAGCCGAGATAATTGCAGTGACCCGGAGTGCATTTTTGCCAATTCTTCAATTATTAATAACTTTTGAACCAACAATGCCATATTGTTCAAGCTGTAGGAGGAGGTAGCTATGGATACTAGCTTTAATTTAAGACAAGTCCGATTAAAAAATACGCACTAGAAGCCGAGAAAAACGCAATTGTTTAAATTAACGATGTAATCCAGCATTTCGGTTTTGGCGGAGTGCGAAAGTGCCAAAAAGGCCGCAAACGCGAGATGGCGCAATTTGTGCCGTTATCGACATTTCGGTACCGACAAAACTTTAAAAAATTATTATCTCGACTCCTGGGTGTTGTTTTTTAATCAATGTCTTATCAAATGAAAGGGAATGGAATGAGCTACGCGACAAAAATTACCCCGTCGCTATATGTATATGCAGTTGGCCGTAATAACAATTTGAATTGTTTAATTGTTTATAACGAATGAACTTCAGTTCGAGTAATGTTCTCACCTATTGTAAATGGTAGCTGGTGTATGTAGCTTTAATTTATGTCCTTTGGTCATTTCTGTAGCAGGCCTGGAAGAGGCAGTAATCGTATTTGTTTGTAATTTCTTTAAACAAATTCAATTATCTCGGCTTCTACTGGGCCGATTTTGTTCAACGACATCTCAAATTGAAGCTCTCGGATCAAGGAACCATCGAATTTACTTTTACAAAGGACCTCGAGTATAGTTCCGATGCAATTCTCAAGCCAATTATTAAATTGTTTATGAAAATTAAATTGCGCATCCAGGGGATGTAACAAGTATCTTCTCGGGTAGCAGCATCCTTTACGTTTATTTTAAGCTGTCGATCATTGATCTAGCACCTTCAGAAGCCGAGATAATTGCAGTGACCCGGAGTGCATTTTTGCCAATTCTTCAATTATTAATAACTTTTGAACCAACAATGCCATATTGTTCAAGCTGTAGGAGGAGGTAGCTATGGATACTAGCTTTAATTTAAGACAAGTCCGATTAAAAAATACGCACTAGAAGCCGAGAAAAACGCAATTGTTTAAATTAACGATGTAATCCAGGATTTCGGTTTTGGCGGAGTGCGAAAGTGCGAAAAAGGCCGCAAACGCGAGATGGCGCAATTTGTGCCGTTATCGACATTTCGTTACCGACAAAACTTTAAAAAATTATTATCTCGACTCCTGGGTGTTGTTTTTTAATCAATGTGGTATCAAATGAAAGGGAATGGAATGAGCTACGCGACAAAAATTACCCCGTCGCTATATGTATATGCAGTTGGCCGTAATAACAATTTGAATTGTTTATTTGTTTATAACGAATGAACTTCAGTTCGAGTAATGTTCTCACCTATTGTAAATGGTAGCTGGTGTAAGTAGCTTTAATTTATGTCCTTTGGTCATTGATGTAGCATGCCTGGAAGAGGCAGTAATCGTATTTGTTTATAATTTCATTAAACAAATTCAATTATCTCGGCTTCTACTGGGCCGATTTTCTTCAACGACATCTCAAATTGAAGCTCTCGGATCAAGGAACCATGGAATTTACTTTTACAAAGGACCTCGAGTATAGTTCCGATGCAATTCTCAAGCGAATTATTAAATTGTTTATGAAAATTAAATTGCGCATCCAGGGGATGTAACAAGTATCTTGTCGGGTAGCAGCATCCTTTACGTTTATTTTAAGCTGTCGATCACTGATCTAGCGCCTTCAGAAGCCGAGATAATTGCAGTCACCCGGAGTGCATTTTTGCCAATTTTTCAATTGTTAATAACTTTTGAACCAACAATGCCATATTGTTTAAGCTGTAGGAGGAAGTAGCTATGGTTCCTAGCTTTAATTTAAGACAAGTCCGGTTAAAAAATACGCACTAGAAGCCGAGAAAAACGCAATTGTTTAAATTAACGATGTAATCCAGGATTTCGGTTTTGGCGGAGTGCGAAAGTGCGAAAAAGGCCGCAAACGCGAGATGGCGCAATTTGTGCCGTTATCGACATTTCGTTACCGACAAAACTTTAAAAAATTATTATCTCGACTCCTGGGTGTTGTTTTTTAATCAATGTGGTATCAAATGAAAGGGAATGGAATGAGCTACGCGACAAAAATTACCCCGTCGCTATATGTATATGCAGTTGGCCGTAATAACAATTTGAATTGTTTAATTGTTTATAACGAATGAACTTCAGTTCGAGTAATGTTCTCACCTATTGTAAATGGTAGCTGGTGTAAGTAGCTCTAATTTATGTCCTTTGGTCATTGATGTAGCATGCCTGGAAGAGGCAGTAATCGTATTTGTTTATAATTTCATTAAACAAATTCAATTATCTCGGCTTCTACTGGGCCGATTTTCTTCAACGACATCTCAAATTGAAGCTCTCGGATCAAGGAACCATGGAATTTACTTTTACAAAGGACCTCGAGTATAGTTCCGATGCAATTCTCAAGCCAATTATTAAATTGTTTATGAAAATTAAATTGCGCATCCAGGGGATGTAACAAGTATCTTGTCGGGTAGCAGCATCCTTTACGTTTATTTTAAGCTGTCGATCATTGATCTAGCACCTTCAGAAGCCGAGATAATTGCAGTGACCCGGAGTGCATTATTGCCAATTCTTCAATTATTAATAACTTTTGAACCAACAATGCCAAATGGTTCAAGCTGTAGGACGAGGTAGCTATGGATACTAGCTTTAATTTAAGACAAGTCCGATTAAAAAATACGCACTAGAAGCCGAGAAAAACGCAATTGTTTAAATTAACGATGTAATCCAGGATTTCGGTTTTGGCGGAGTGCGAAAGTGCGAAAAAGGCCGCAAACGCGAGATGGCGCAATTTGTGCCGTTATCGACATTTCGTTACCGACAAAACTTTAAAAAATTATTATCTCGACTCCTGGGTGTTGTTTTTTAATCAATGTGGTATCAAATGAAAGGGAATGGAATGAGCTACGCGACAAAAATTACCCCGTCGCTATATGTATATGCAGTTGGCCGTAATAACAATTTGAATTGTTTATTTGTTTATAACGAATGAACTTCAGTTCGAGTAATGTTCTCACCTATTGTAAATGGTAGCTGGTGTAAGTAGCTTTAATTTATGTCCTTTGGTCATTGATGTAGCATGCCTGGAAGAGGCAGTAATCGTATTTGTTTATAATTTCATTAAACAAATTCAATTATCTCGGCTTCTACTGGGCCGATTTTCTTCAACGACATCTCAAATTGAAGCTCTCGGATCAAGGAACCATGGAATTTACTTTTACAAAGGACCTCGAGTATAGTTCCGATGCAATTCTCAAGCGAATTATTAAATTGTTTATGAAAATTAAATTGCGCATCCAGGGGATGTAACAAGTATCTTGTCGGGTAGCAGCATCCTTTACGTTTATTTTAAGCTGTCGATCACTGATCTAGCGCCTTCAGAAGCCGAGATAATTGCAGTCACCCGGAGTGCATTTTTGCCAATTTTTCAATTATTAATAACTTTTGAACCAACAATGCCATATTGTTTAAGCTGTAGGAGGAAGTAGCTATGGTTCCTAGCTTTAATTTAAGACAAGTCCGGTTAAAAAATACGCACTAGAAGCCGAGAAAAACGCAATTGTTTAAATTAACGATGTAATCCAGGATTTCGGTTTTGGCGGAGTGCGAAAGTGCGAAAAAGGCCGCAAACGCGAGATGGCGCAATTTGTGCCGTTATCGACATTTCGTTACCGACAAAACTTTAAAAAATTATTATCTCGACTCCTGGGTGTTGTTTTTTAATCAATGTGGTATCAAATGAAAGGGAATGGAATGAGCTACGCGACAAAAATTACCCCGTCGCTATATGTATATGCAGTTGGCCGTAATAACAATTTGAATTGTTTAATTGTTTATAACGAATGAACTTCAGTTCGAGTAATGTTCTCACCTATTGTAAATGGTAGCTGGTGTAAGTAGCTCTAATTTATGTCCTTTGGTCATTTCTGTAGCAGGCCTGGAAGAGGCAGTAATCGTATTTGTTTGTAATTTCTTTAAACAAATTCAATTATCTCGGCTTCTACTGGGCCGATTTTGTTCAACGACATCTCAAATTGAAGCTCTCGGATCAAGGAACCAGCGAATTTACTTTTACAAAGGACCTCGAGTATAGTTCCGATGCAATTCTCAAGCCAATTATTAAATTGTTTATGAAAATTAAATTGCGCATCCAGGGGATGTAACAAGTACCTTGTCGGGTAGCAGCATCCTTTACCTTTATTTTAAGCTGTCGATCATTGATCAAGCGCCTTCAGAAGCCGATATAATTGCAGTGACCCGGAGTGCATTTTTGCCAATTTTTCAATTATTAATAACTTTTGAACCATCAAAGCCATATGTTTCCAGCTGTAGGAGGAGGTAGCTATGGTTCCTAGCTTTAATTTAAGACAAGTCCGGTTAAAAAATACGCACTAGAAGCCGAGAAAAACGCAATTGCTTAAATTAACGATGTAATCCAGGATTTCGGTTTTGGCGGAGTGCGAAAGTGCGAAAAAGGCCGCAAACGCGAGATGGCGCTACTTGTACCGTTATCGACATATCGTTACCGACAAAACATTGAAAAATTATTATCTCGACTCCTGGATGTTGTTTTTTAATCAATGTGGTATCAAATGAAAGGGAATGGAATGAGCTACGCGACAAAAATTACCACGTCGCTGAATGTATATGCAGTTGGCCGTAATAACAATTTGAATTGTTTAATTGTTTATAACGAATGAACTTCAGTTCGAGTAATGTTCTCACCTATTGTAAATGGTAGCTGGTGTAAGTAGCTTTAATTTATGTCCTTTGGTCATTTCTGTAGCAGGCCTGGAAGAGGCAGTAATCGTATTTGTTTGTAATTTCTTTAAACAAATTCAATTATCTCGGCTTCTACTGGGCCGATTTTGTTCAACGACATCTCAAATTGAAGCTCTCGGATCAAGGAACCAGCGAATTTACTTTTACAAAGGACCTCGTGTATAGTTCCGATGCAATTCTCAAGCCAATTATTAAATTGTTTATGAAAATTAAATTGCGCATCCAGGGGATGTAACAAGTATCTTGTCGGGTAGCAGCATCCTTTACCTTTATTTTAAGCTGTCGATCATTGATCAAGCGCTTTCAGAAGCCGATATAATTGCAGTGACCCGGAGTGCATTTTTGCCAATTTTTCAATTATTAATAACTTTTGAACCATCAAAGCCATATGTTTCCAGCTGTAGGAGGAGGTAGCTATGGTTCCTAGCTTTAATTTAAGACAAGTCCGGTTAAAAAATACGCACTAGAAGCCGAGAAAAACGCAATTGCTTAAATTAACGATGTAATCCAGGATTTCGGTTTTGGCGGAGTGCGAAAGTGCGAAAAAGGCCGCAAACGCGAGATGGCGCTACTTGTACCGTTGTCGACATATCGTTACCGACAAAACATTGAAAAATTATTATCTCGACTCCTGGATGTTGTTTTTTAATCAATGTGGTATCAAATGAAAGGGAATGGAATGAGCTACACGATAAAAATTACCCCGTTGCTGTACGTATATGCAGTTAGCCGTAATAACAATTTTAATTGTTTAATTGTTTATAACGAATGAACTTCATTTGGAGTAAAGTTCACACCTATTGTAAATGGTAGCTGGTGTATGTAGCTTTAATTTATGTCCTTTGGTCATTTCTGTAGCAGGCCTGGAAGAGGCAGTAATCGTATTTGTTTGAAATTTCTTTAAACAAATTCAATTATCTCGGCTTCTACTGGGCCGATTTTGTTCAACGACATCTCAAATTGAAGCTCTCGGATCAAGGAACCATGGAATTTACTTTTACAAAGGACCTCGAGTATAGTTCCGATGCAATTCTCAAGCCAATTATTAAATTGTTTATGAAAATTAAATTGCGCATCCAGGGGATGTAACAAGTATCTTGTCGGGTAGCAGCATCCTTTACGTTTATTTTAAGCTGTCGATCACTGATCAAGCGCCTTCAGAAGCCGAGATAATTGCAGTGACCCGGAGTGCATTTTTGCCAATTTTTCAATTATTAATAACTTTTGAACCAACAATGCCAAATGGTTCAAGCTGTAGGACGAGGTAGCTATGGGTCAAAGCTTTAATTTAAGACAAGTCCGGTTAAAAAATACGCACTACAAGCCGAGAAAAACGCAATTGTTTAAATTAACGATGAAATCCAGGATTTCGGATTTGGCGGAGTGCGAAAGTGCGAAAAAGGCCGCACACGCGTGAAGGCGAAACTTGTACCGTTATCGACATATCGTTACCGACAAATCATTATAAAATTATTATCTCGACTCCTGGTTGTTGTTTTTTAATCAATGTGGTATAAAATGAAAGGGAATGGAATGAGCTACGCGACAAAAATTACCACGTCGCTGTATGTATATGCAGTTGGCCGTAATAACAATTTGAATTGTTTAATTGTTTATAACGAATGAACTTCAGTTCGAGTAATGTTCTCACCTATTGTAAATGGTAGCTGGTGTAAGTAGCTTTAATTTATGTCCTTTGGTCATTTCTGTAGCAGGCCTGGAAGAGGCAGTAATCGTATTTGTTTGTAATTTCTTTAAACAAATTCAATTATCTCGGCTTCTACTGGGCCGATTTTGTTCAACGACATCTCAAATTGAAGCTCTCGGATCAAGGAACCAGCGAATTTACTTTTACAAAGGACCTCGAGTATAGTTCCGATGCAATTCTCAAGCCAATTATTAAATTGTTTATGAAAATTAAATTGCGCATCCAGGGGATGTAACAAGTACCTTGTCGGGTAGCAGCATCCTTTACCTTTATTTTAAGCTGTCGATCATTGATCAAGCGCCTTCAGAAGCCGATATAATTGCAGTGACCCGGAGTGCATTTTTGCCAATTTTTCAATTATTAATAACTTTTGAACCATCAAAGCCATATGTTTCCAGCTGTAGGAGGAGGTAGCTATGGTTCCTAGCTTTAATTTAAGACAAGTCCGGTTAAAAAATACGCACTAGAAGCCGAGAAAAACGCAATTGCTTAAATTAACGATGAAATCCAGGATTTCGGATTTGGCGGAGTGCGAAAGTGCGAAAAAGGCCGCACACGCGTGAAGGCGAAACTTGTACCGTTATCGACATATCGTTACCGACAAAACATTATAAAATTATTATCTCGACTCCTGGCGGTTGTTTTTTAATCAATGGGGTATCAAATGAAAGGGAATGGAATGAGCTACGCGACAAAAATTACCCCGTTGCTGTACGTATATGCAGTTGGCCGTAATAACAATTTGAATTGTTTAATTGTTTATAACGAATGAACTTCATTTGGAGTAATGTTCACACGTATTGTAAATGGTAGCTGGTGTAAGTAGCTTTAATTTATGTCCTTTCGTCATTGATGCAGCACGCCTGGAAGAAGCAGTAATCGTATTTGTTTATAATTTCTTTAAACAAATTCAATTATCTCGGCTTCTACTGGGCCGATTTTGTTCAGCGACATCTCAAATTGAAGCTCTCGGATCAAGGAACCATCCAATTTACTTTTACAAAGGACCTCGAGTATAGTTCCGATGCAATTCTCAAGCCAGTTATTAAATTGTTTATGAAAATTAAATTGCGCATCCAGGGGATGTAACAAGTATCTTGTCGGGTAGCAGCATCCTTTACCTTTATTTTAAGCTGTCGATCATTGATCAAGCGCCTTCAGAAGCCGTGATAATTGCAGTGACCCGGAGTGCATTTTTTCAATTTTTCAATTATTAATAACTATTGAACCAACAATGCCATATGGTTCAAGCTGTAGGAGGAGGCAGCTATGGTTAATAGCTTTAATTTAGGACAAGTCCGGTTAAAAAATACGCAGTAGAAGCCGAGAAAAACGCAATTGTTTAAATTAACTTTGTAATCCAGGATTTCGGTTTTGGCGGAGTGCGAAGGTGCGAAAAAGGCCGCACACGCGTGAAGGCGAAACTTGTACCGTTATCGACATATCGTTACCGACAAAACATTATAAAATTATTATCTCGACACCTGGCGGTTGTTTTTTAATCAATGGGGTATCAAATGAAAGGGAATTGAGTGAGCTACGCGACAAAAATTCCCCCGTTGCTGTACGTATATGCAGTTGGCCGTAATAATAATTTGAATTGTTTAATTGTTTATAACGAATGAACTTCATTTGGAGTAATGTTCACACGTATTGTAAATGGTAGCTGGTGTAAGTAGCTTTAATTTATGTCCTTTGGTCATTGATGTAGCACGCCTGGAAGAGGCAGTAATCGTATTTGTTTATAATTTCTTTAAACAAATACAATTATCTCGGCTTCTACTGGGCCGATTTTGTTCAACGACATCTCAAATTGAAGCTCTCCGATCAACAAACCATCGAATTTACTTTTACAAAGGACCTCGAGTATAGTTCCGATGCAATTCTCAAGCCAATTCTTAAATTGTTTATGAAAATTAAATTGCGCATCCAGGGGATGTAACAAGTATCTTGTCGGGTAGCAGCATCCTTTACCTTTATTTTAAGCTGTCGATCATTGATCAAGCGCCTTCAGAAGCCGAGATAATTGCAGTGACCCGGAGTGCATTTTTTCAATTTTTCAATTATTAATAACTATTGAACCAACAATGCCATATGGTTCAAGCTGTAGGAGGAGGCAGCTATGGTTAATAGCTTTAATTTAGGACAAGTCCGGTTAAAAAATACGCAGTAGAAGCCGAGAAAAACGCAATTGTTTAAATTAACATTGTAATCCAGGATTTCGGTTTTGGCGGAGTGCGAAAATGCGAAAAAGGCCGCAAACGCGAGGTGGCGCCACTTGTATCGTTATCGACATATCGTTACCGACAAAACATTGAAAAATTATTATCTCGACTCCTGGATGTTGTTTTTTAATCAATGAGGTATCAAATGAAAGGGAATGGAATGAGCTACACGACAAAAATTACCCCGTTGCTGTACGTATATGCAGTTGGCCGTAATAACAATTTTAATTGTTTAATTGTTTATAACGAATGAACTTCATTTGGAGTGAAGTTCACACCTATTGTAAATGGTAGCTGGTGTAAGTAGCTTTAATTTATGTCATTTGGTCATTGCTGTAGCAGGCCTGGATGAGGCAGTAATCGTATTTGTTTATAATTTCTTTACACAAATTCAATTATCACGTCCAATAGGATCGTAGGTTTAACTTTAAGTCGGTCAGAACCAGCAGAAGTCCAGGAGGTAGTAGCCCGGAGTCGTAGATCCAGTTCAAAGTTGGTCAGAAGCCGCAAACGTAGTGTACATATGATCTTCGTATAGTAGTGCGAATACTGCCGAGCGCTGCCGTCGCGCCGGCGGGTCGCGTGGTGGGGATGATTGCTGCCTGGTGCGCGGTGTCAGTACGAGTTCAAACGCCGCAGCGGTCGGGTTGTCTGTGTTGTCGGAGGTTAGCGACATACATCACCGTACAATACAATAATATCTCAGAGTCTACTTTACCACTGCATACGCTTGACTATTAGCTTCTATTAATTAATACGCGTTTATTTAACAATCGTGTGACTATCGCGGATGTACTTTAAAGTCTCTATCGAGTCTCTCTTGCTGGACGCTTGACCGGTTATCCGGTACTATGTAACTAGTCGTTTATTAAAATATCGAGTTAATTAATTAATTAGTTTGAACGGTTCTTTGAATCATTATTATATTTCATTACACGATTATTCGGATTCGATGCGGTGTTAAGGTTGCGCTTATTTTGTTTGCAATTACCTACCGATTTCGATTCTGATTTTAGCACAGGTTTATCACGTTGCTTTTCTTTTTGTTGCAGGTCCAATGAATTTTAAGGTGGATTGAGAATAATATATTGAGGCTGCAGGAATAGAGTATTGAGGTACAATTACTACGACGCTTAACAATTAGTCTGACGACTTTTGACGAAGAACTGGTAACATTTAACTTATAATTTTAACGGTTCATGTATATCTCTTGTTATCTGGCGATTGGTATTCGGCTCAATTTCATTTCCTTCTGTTGAAATATATTAAACCCTTTGATTATTCTAAGTAGATTTCAATTCTTTCTTCTCTCAATTCGTATGTCCACGTTCATTAAGTAACAAAAACATTTCACATAGAACTTACAATATTCACGATTGAAACTGTACTTAGTCAATTTTCCTAATTCTAAACGAAAAATTGAAATACGTTCGTGTTTCGCTGCATTTGGGTCGCGATTTGTATTATAGCTTCACTAGTGTTTATAAATTTGTATTGTCTCTGTGACCTAGGCGCAAGTGCGGTCGAATTGTATTGTCGGCGTAGGGGTTGCCCGCGTTCCTACGTTTCTTGTTGTTATGCCCTTGAGGCATGATAAATAGTTTCGAGTCTTGATTTCTACAATCAGTTACGAGAATTTATAAACGATCGCTATATTGTTTACTTACTAGCATCATGATCACCTTTAAAACTCCGACAAAGCAACAGTCATAGTACGCCTTTGATAAATCGGTATTAATATATAGTAGTACATGTTGCAAACCATTAATAGTAATTGAATCTGAATATTAATATGGTAGTACTTTATTAAAACAAAGAGCAGTATTTCCTCAACAAACATTCAACATGATGAAGAAATAATAAAGAGGCAGATAAAATGAAATATATATTGTTTCAATTTCTACCTCCTCATCCTATTTACTAACTTGTACAGATTTTCTTTCAGAAAAACTTTTGATGACCGCGCGCAATGCGGTCGGTAGAGTCAGTGCTTGTTCCGTTACAGTTCTTTTTATTGTTTTTTGAGCGCAACCGCTCTTAATAATTATAATTAAATATAAATAGTAGTAAAGAGACGCGAAACTAGAGTCAGTGTTTGCTTCGAAATATTGCTCTCGCGAAATTAGAGTCACTTTGTTCGTCGTCCACAATTATAAAACGCGCGCGATAGTAGTCCCTTTTTCTTTTCTTTTTTCTCTTTTTTTTCGTAACAAATATTCCGGTATTAGAGTCATCACCTATGCTGTTTGGCGAGTTCGGGCTTTCATCCATCAACTCGAAGAGTAAGTATCTCTGTATTTCTTTAATCTTATATTGCAATGGTCTTTGATTATTATCGTGTTCGAAAATTACTGAAAATGCAAAGATTACAATGTTGTCTGCTCTTTTGAATGTTTCAGAAGGTGCCTTGGGCACGATGGCGTCACCATAAAGATGTTGTTGGCCGCGCGCAATGCGGTCTGTAGAGTCAGTGCTTGTTCCGCCAAAGTTCTTTTTATTATTTTTAGAGCGCAACCGCTCTTAATAATAATTAAACATAAATGACAGTAAATAGCCGCGAAATTAGAGTCAGTGTTTGCTCCGAAATAATACTCCCGCGTGATTAGAATCACTTTGTTTGCGAATCATAAGTGTTCCATTAGAGTCAGTGTCCTGTTCGGCGAGTTCGGGCTTCGTCCATCAACTTGACCAGTAAGTATCCCTTTCTTTCTTTAATCTGGTATCGCAATAACTTTTCATAATTAACTCATTCGAATAGTACTGAAAATACAAAGGTTTTAATGTTCTCTGCTCTTCTCGAATGTTTCACCAGCTTCCACGGCTTCGACGACGACGAGCCTGACCGCGCCCCTGGCGAGTCTGCAACCGGTGAGTCGCATGCTTTAAAGTTCCTCTGGTCACTCAATCATGTCGCAGGACGAAAGGTCCGAACCGACACGAGTGATCGGTTGTAATTACGTAGATTTTTATTGCAAGCACCGTGACCATGGGTATATGAAAATATATACTCATGAGTAGTAACTTCTTTACTGTTTTATATTATACGAGGATAGGTCTTCTTGTACAACGCGTTCCAAATTAGTTTGAGAATTTTAATAGAGAAATTCAGTATAAAATATATCACTATGCATCTTTTTATAATAGAGTATTTAATTGAATTCGTATGAAACGAATATTTAAATAGTTATTAATTATTAAATGAATATAAAGTAACGTCCGGTATCATACGTGCACTAGTTTGTAGTGGAGAAATCGAATACCCTTCGACTTCGTTTATTTGTCAATTGTAATTAGTGCACAGTTATAATAAAATGCATAATGATTGCTGTTAGTAAGAACATAGTATTTCTTCTTTTTTCTACTTTGCTTGAATATAAAGTGAAGGTACTGTTAATAAGTACTTTTATTAAGTAGTTAAGAAGAATTTAAATTTTTTATCATAATATTCATTAATTTAAGATATTTAAATAAGATTTTCATTTAAATAGTGTTTTAATACAACTTTATAATGAATATCTAATATAAATATATATTTTTATTCATTAATTTAAGATATTTAAAGAAGATTTGCATTTAAATAGTGTTTTAATACAACCTTATAATGAATATCTAATATAAATATATATTTTTATCCATAATATTCATTAATTTAAGATATTTAAATAAGATTTGTATTTAAATACAATATTTTTTGAATAGATTATTGATTTTATATTTGTTTTTCTTATTTGAATAGTGTTTTTATGTATTTTAATACAACTTTATATTGAATATCGTAATATTAATATATATTTTTATCATAATATTCATTAATTTAAGATATTTAAATAAGATTTGCATTTTAATAGTGTTTTAATACAACTTTATAATGAATATCTAATATAAATATATATTTTTATCCATAATATTCATTAATTTAAGATATTTAAATAAGATTTGTATTTAAATACAATATTTTTTGAATAGATTATTGATTTTATATATGTTTTTCTTATTTGAATAGGGTTTTTATGTATTTTAATACAACTTTATATTGAATATCGTAATATTAATATATATTTTTATCATAATATTCATTAATTTAAGATATTTATAGAAGATTTGCATTTAAATAGTGTTTTAATACAACCTTATAATGAATATCTAATATAAATATATATTTTTATCCATAATATTCATTAATTTAAGGTATTTAAATAAGATTTGTATTTAAATACAATATTTTTTGTATAGATTATTGATTTTATATTTGTTTTTTTTATTTGAATAGGGTTTTTATGTATTTTAATACAACTTTATATTGAATATCGTAATATTAATATATATTTTTATCATAATATTCATTAATTTAAGATATTTAAAGAAGATTTGCATTTAAATAGTGTTTTAATACAACTTTATAATGAATATCTAATATAAATATATATTTTTATCCATAATATTCATTAATTTAAGATATTTAAATAAGATTTGTATTTAAATACAATATTTTTTGAATAGATTATTGATTTTATATATGTTTTTCTTATTTGAATAGGGTTTTTATGTATTTTAATACAACTTTATATTGAATATCGTAATATTAATATATATTTTTATCATAATATTCATTAATTTAAGATATTTAAATAAGATTTGCATTTAAATAGTGTTTTAATACAACTTTATAATGAATATCTAATATAAATATATATTTTTATCCATAATATTCATTAATTTAAGATATTTAAATAAGATTTGTATTTAAATACAATATTTTTTGTATAGATTATTGATTTTATATTTGTTTTTTTTATTTGAATAGGGTTTTTATGTATTTTAATACAACTTTATATTGAATATCGTAATATTAATATATATTTTTATCATAATATTCATTAATTTAAGATATTTAAAGAAGATTTGCATTTAAATAGTGTGTTAATACAACTTTATAATCAATATCTAATATAAATATATATTCTTATCCATAATATTCATTAATTTAAGATATTTAAATAAGATTTGTATTTAAATACAATATTTTTTGTATAGATTTTTGATTCTATATTAGTTTTTCTTATTTGAATAGTGTTTTTATGTATTTTAATAGAACTTTATATTGAATATCGTAATATTAATATATATTTTTATCATAATATTCATTAATTTAAGATATTTAAAGAAGATTTGGCTTTAAATAGTGTTTTAATACAACTTTATAATGAATATCTAATATAAATATATATTTTTGTCCATAATATTCATTAATTTAAGATATTTAAATAAGATTTGTATTTAAATACAATATTTTTTGTATAGATTTTTGATTCTATATTAGTTTTTCTTATTTGAATAGTGTTTTTATGTATTTTAATACAACTTTATATTGAATATCGTAATATTAATATATATTTTTATCATAATATTCATTAATTTAAGATATTTAAAGAAGATTTGCATTTAAATAGTGCTTTAATACAACTTTATAATGAATATCTAATATAAATATATATTTTTATCCATAATATTCATTAATTTAAGATATTTAAATAAGATTTGTATTTAAATACAATATTTTTTGAATAGATTATTGATTTTCTATATGTTTTTCTTGTTTGAATAGGGTTTTTATGTATTTTAATACAACTTTATATTGAATATCGTAATATTAATATATATTTTTATCATAATATTCATTAATTTAAGATATTTAAAGAAGATTTGCATTTAAATAGTGTTTTAATACAACTTTATAATGAATATCTAATATAAATATATATTTTTATCCATAATATTCATTAATTTAAGATATTTAAATAAGATTTGTATTTAAATACAATATTTTTTGAATAGATTATTGATTTTCTATATGTTTTTCTTATTTGAATAGGGTTTTTATGTATTTTAATACAACTTTATATTGAATATCGTAATATTAATACATATTTTTATCATAATATTCATTAATTTAAGATATTTAAAGAAGATTTGCATTTAAATAGTGTTTTAATACAACTTTCTAATGAATATCTAATATAAATATATATTCTTATCCATAATATTCATTAATTTAAGATATTTAAATAAGATTTGTATTTAAATACAATATTTTTTGTATAGATTATTGATTTTCTATATGTTTTTCTTATTTGAATAGGGTTTTTATGTATTTTAATACAACTTTATATTGAATATCGTAATATTAATATATATTTTTATCATAATATTCATTAATTTAAGATATTTAAAGAAGATTTGCATTTAAATAGTGTTTTAATACAACTTTATAATGAATATCTAATATAAATATATATTTTTATCCATAATATTCATTAATTTAAGATATTTAAATAAGATTTGTATTTAAATACAATATTTTTTGAATAGATTATTGATTTTCTATATGTTTTTCTTATTTGAATAGGGTTTTTATGTATTTTAATACAACTTTATATTGAATATCGTAATATTAATATATATTTTTGTCATAATATTCATTAATTTAAGATATTTAATGAAGATTTGCATTTAAATAGTGTTTTAATACAACTTTATAATGAATATCTAATATAAATATATATTTTTATCCATAATATTCATTAATTTAAGATATTTAAATAAGATTTGTATTTAAATACAATATTTTTTGAATAGATTATTGATTTTCTATATGTTTTTCTTATTTGAATAGGGTTTTTATGTATTTTAATACAACTTTATATTGAATATCGTAATATTAATATATATTTTTATCATAATATTCATTAATTTAAGATATTTAAAGAAGATTTGCATTTAAATAGTGCTTTAATACAACGTTATAATGAATATCTAATATAAATATATATTTTTATCCATAATATTCATTAATTTAAGATATTTAAATAAGATTTGTATTTAAATACAATATTTTTTGAATAGATTATTGATTTTCTATATGTTTTTCTTATTTGAATAGGGTTTTTATGTATTTTAATACAACTTTATATTGAATATCGTAATATTAATATATATTTTTATCATAATATTCATTAATTTAAGATATTTAAAGAAGATTTGGCTTTAAATAGTGTTTTAATACAACTTTATAATGAATATCTAATATAAATATATATTCTTATCCATAATATTCATTAATTTAAGATATTTAAATAAGATTTGTATTTAAATACAATATTTTTTGAATAGATTATTGATATTCTATATGTTTTTCTTATTTGAATAGGGTTTTTATGTATTTTAATACAACTTTATATTGAATATCGTAATATTAATATATATTTTTATCATAATATTCATTAATTTAAGATATTTAAATAAGATTTGCATTTAAATAGTGTTTTAATACAACTTTATAATGAATATCTAATATAAATATATATTTTTATCCATAATATTGATTAATTTAAGATATTTAAATAAGATTTGTATTTAAATACAATATTTTTTGTATAGATTATTGATTTTATATTTGTTTTTTTTTATTTGATGAAGGATTGTTCAGCCCAGCTTTAAACCCCGCGCCACTTTTACCCGTGTTGCGGTGTATGGGCGTCAAGTGCGGCGTATCGTATTGTAATTACTTGTGTAAATTACGTGATACCTAATAGTAGATAGCAGATACTAATGATATTATAACGTTACATATTAATACTAGCATTCGAAATATTAATAACGTGTGTATATCAATAAAAACATTTTCCATTTCGACTGAATCGTAACAATGGTTATGGGCCCAGAATAACGTACAAAAAGTAAGACATAACCTAAAAAAAAAGACCACGTGTTCTGTGTAAGATACAAATGGATCCGCAAATGGAATTAACAGAGGAAAGAATGCAGAGCAGAGGCGAGCTGCAAATAACGAAATTATCTGATAGAAACTATAGGTCATGGAAAATAGAAATGAAATGGCTATTACGGGCCAAAAGTTTGTGGGACATCGTGTCGGAAGATACGAACCTAAATGAAAACACGACAGAACTGGAGAGAAAGATATACGCCACTAACGACAATAAAGCCATCGCAGCGATTGGATTAAGCATAGAACCTTCACAACAAATCCACATTGAAGACTGCAGGACTGCACGAGAGGCTTGGAAAGCACTCGAACAAGTACACCAACCGAAATCTCGGGTAAGAATCCTTCAACTCAAAAGAGAGTTCTATCATTTACAGATGAAAGTAGATGAGTCCATGTCCTTGTACATATCAAGAGCGAAGATTATAGCAAATAACTTAATGGAGGCAGGAGCAGAGGTTAGAGACGAAGATCTAGCTTATGTACTATTAGCAGGCCTTCCTGACAGTTACGAAAACCTGAACATGGCATTGGCTAGCTTGCCTGATGACAAATTTACGTCAGGAGAAATCAAAAGGGTCTTATTAACAGAATATGACAGAAGGGCATCTAGACAAGAGGATGAAGGAAGTACACGTAAGGAGGCTTTCCAAATATCAAAGAGAACAGACACCAGAGAACATAAGGTACAAAATTTCAATAAATTCAAGAATGCTATATGTTTTAATTGTAAGAAACCAGGGCATATAGCGAAAGACTACGTTGATGATATTTTCATATTTGCTCCAAATCCAGAATTTATCACAGACACAATAAAACGATCACAAAAAAGTATGAGGCAAAAGACTTGGGTGAAATCAGTCAAGCATTAGGCGTCAAGGTCGAGCGCAATCGCATGGGAGATATGCGATTATCACAACAACTTTACGTGGAAGATATGTTAAAAAATTATAATATGACAGAATGCAGAAAGGCATCAACGCCATTGGATCCGGGCATTAGATTGTCCAAAGAAGATGCTCCGAAAACAGAAGAGGAGAAGAAATTGATGGCCAATATACCATATAGAGAGATTATTGGAAGTTTAATGTTTCTGGCTCTTTATACTAGACCGGACATATTGTTTGCGGTGACGAAACTATCGCAATACAACTCCAACCCCGGGAAGCAGCATTGGCATCAAGCGAAGCACATATTGAGGTACCTGAGCGCAACCAAAGACTATGGTATAATATACAAGACTGACAGAAATGCTAGCGTCGTGATATACTGCGATGCAGACTGGGCAGGTGATACAGATGATCGACACTCATTTTCGGGAATGGTAATGCTGTTGGGAAACAGCATTGTACAATGGCAAGCTGTGAAACAAAAGTCATTGTCGACTTCCACAATGGAAGCAGAATATGTATCCTTGGCAAATGGGGTTAAAGAGACCCAATGGTTGAACATGCTCCTGTCCGAGCTAAATTTGATAGAATATTTCTCAGGTCCTTTACAGATAAATTGTGACAACAGAGCAGCTATAAATTTTGCTCATAATAATATGGAGAAGAGCAAAACCAAACACATTGACATCGCCTACCATGTCGTAAGGGAAAAACTAGAGGAGGGATTAATTCAACTGAATTACATTCCTTCAAACGAAAATCTGGCGGATGGTATGACAAAAGGACTAAAGAAAATTGCTCACGACCGCTACATAAAGATGTTGGACATGGGCCTCACAAAGTGGGGGAATTGAAGGATTGTTCAGCCCAGCTTTAAAGCCCGCGCCACTTTTACTCGTGTTGCGGTGTATGGGCGTCAAGTGCGGCGTATCGTATTGTAATTACTTGTGTAAATTACGTGATACCTAATAGTAGATAGCAGATACTAATGATATTATAACGTTACATATTAATACTAGCATTCGAAATATTAATAACGTGTGTATATCATTAAAAACATTTTCCATTTCGACTGAATCGTAACATTTGAATAGGGTTTTTATGTATTTTAATACAACTTTATATTGAATATCGTAATATTAATATATATTTTTATTATAATATTCATTAATTTAAGATATTTAAATAAGATATGCATTTAAATAGTGTTTTAATACAACTTTATAATGAATATCTAATATAAATATATATTTTTATCCATAATATTGATTAATTTAAGATATTTAAATAAGATTTGTATTTAAATACAATATTTTTTGTATAGATTATTGATTTTATATTTGTTTTTCTTATTTGAATAGGGTTTTTATGTATTTTAATACAACTTTATATTGAATATCGTAATATTAATATATATTTTTATCATAATATTCATTAATTTAAGATATTTAAAGAAGATTTGCATTTAAATAGTGTTTTAATACAACTTTATAATGAATATCTAATATAAATATATATTTTAATCCATAATATTCATTAATTTAAGATATTTAAAAAAGATTTGTATTTAAATACAATATTTTTTGTATAGATTATTGATTTTATATTTGTTTTTTTTATTTGAATAGGGTTTTTATGTATTTTAATACAACTTTATATTGAATATCGTAATATTAATATATATTTTTATCATAATATTCATTAATTTAAGATATTTAAATAAGATTTGCATTTAAATAGTGTTTTAATACAACTTTATAATGAATATCTAATATAAATATATATTTTTATCCATAATATTCATTAATTTAAGATATTTAAATAAGATTTGTATTTAAATACAATATTTTTTGTATAGATTATTGATTTTATATTTGTTTTTTTTATTTGAATAGGGTTTTTATGTATTTTAATACAACTTTATATTGAATATCGTAATATTAATATATATTTTTATCATAATATTCATTAATTTAAGATATTTAAATAAGATTTGCATTTAAATAGTGTTTTAATACAACTTTATAATGAATATCTAATATAAATATATATTTTTATCCATAATATTCATTAATTTAAGATATTTAAATAAGATTTGTATTTAAATACAATATTTTTTGTATAGATTATTGATTTTATATTTGTTTTTTTTATTTGAATAGGGTTTTTATGTATTTTAATACAACTTTATATTGAATATCGTAATATTAATATATATTTTTATCATAATATTCATTAATTTAAGATATTTAAATAAGATTTGCATTTAAATAGTGTTTTAATACAACTTTATAATGAATATCTAATATAAATATATATTTTTATCCATAATATTGATTAATTTAAGATATTTAAATAAGATTTGTATTTAAATACAATATTTTTTGTATAGATTATTGATTTTATATTTGTTTTTTTTTATTTGATGAAGGATTGTTCAGCCCAGCTTTAAACCCCGCGCCACTTTTACCCGTGTTGCCGTGTATGGGCGTCAAGTGCGGCGTATCGTATTGTAATTACTTGTGTAAATTACGTGATACCTAATAGTAGATAGCAGATACTAATGATATTATAACGTTACATATTAATACTAGCATTCGAAATATTAATAACGTGTGTATATCAATAAAAACATTTTCCATTTCGACTGAATCGTAACAATGGTTATGGGCCCAGAATAACGTACAAAAAGTAAGACATAACCTAAAAAAAAGACCACGTGTTCTGTGTAAGATACAAATGGATCCGCAAATGGAATTAACAGAGGAAAGAATGCAGAGCAGAGGCGAGCTGCAAATAACGAAATTATCTGATAGAAACTATAGGTCATGGAAAATAGAAATGAAATGGCTATTACGGGCCAAAAGTTTGTGGGACATCGTGTCGGAAGATACGAACCTAAATGAAAACACGACAGAACTGGAGAGAAAGATATACGCCACTAACGACAATAAAGCCATCGCAGCGATTGGATTAAGCATAGAACCTTCACAACAAATCCACATTGAAGACTGCAGGACTGCACGAGAGGCTTGGAAAGCACTCGAACAAGTACACCAACCGAAATCTCGGGTAAGAATCCTTCAACTCAAAAGAGAGTTCTATCATTTACAGATGAAAGTAGATGAGTCCATGTCCTTGTACATATCAAGAGCGAAGATTATAGCAAATAACTTAATGGAGGCAGGAGCAGAGGTTAGAGACGAAGATCTAGCTTATGTACTATTAGCAGGCCTTCCTGACAGTTACGAAAACCTGAACATGGCATTGGCTAGCTTGCCTGATGACAAATTTACGTCAGGAGAAATCAAAAGGGTCTTATTAACAGAATATGACAGAAGGGCATCTAGACAAGAGGGTGAAGGAAGTACACGTAAGGAGGCTTTCCAAATATCAAAGAGAACAGACACCAGAGAACATAAGGTACAAAATTTCAATAAATTCAAGAATGCTATATGTTTTAATTGTAAGAAACCAGGGCATATAGCGAAAGACTACGTTGATGATATTTTCATATTTGCTCCAAATCCAGAATTTATCAAAGACACAATAAAACGGATCACAAAAAAGTATGAGGCAAAAGACTTGGGTGAAATCAGTCAAGCATTAGGCGTCAAGGTCGAGCGCAATCGCATGGGAGATATGCGATTATCACAACAACTTTACGTGGAAGATATGTTAAAAAATTATAATATGACAGAATGCAGAAAGGCATCAACGCCATTGGATCCGGGCATTAGATTGTCCAAAGAAGATGCTCCGAAAACAGAAGAGGAGAAGAAATTGATGGCCAATATACCATATAGAGAGATTATTGGAAGTTTAATGTTTCTGGCTCTTTATACTAGACCGGACATATTGTTTGCGGTGACGAAACTATCGCAATACAACTCCAACCCCGGGAAGCAGCATTGGCATCAAGCGAAGCACATATTGAGGTACCTGAGCGCAACCAAAGACTATGGTATAATATACAAGACTGACAGAAATGCTAGCGTCGTGATATACTGCGATGCAGACTGGGCAGGTGATACAGATGATCGACACTCATTTTCGGGAATGGTAATGCTGTTGGGAAACAGCATTGTACAATGGCAAGCTGTGAAACAAAAGTCATTGTCGACTTCCAGAATGGAAGCAGAATATGTATCCTTGGCAAATGGGGTTAAAGAGACCCAATGGTTGAACATGCTCCTGTCCGAGCTAAATTTGATAGAATATTTCTCAGGTCCTTTACAGATAAATTGTGACAACAGAGCAGCTATAAATTTTGCTCATAATAATATGGAGAAGAGCAAAACCAAACACATTGACATCGCCTACCATGTCGTAAGGGAAAAACTAGAGGAGGGATTAATTCAACTGAATTACATTCCTTCAAACGAAAATCTGGTTGATGGTATGACAAAAGGACTGAAGAAAATTGCTCACGACCGCTACATAAAGATGTTGGACATGGGCCTCACAAAGTGGGGGAATTGAAGGATTGTTCAGCCCAGCTTTAAAGCCCGCGCCACTTTTACTCGTGTTGCGGTGTATGGGCGTCAAGTGCGGCGTATCGTATTGTAATTACTTGTGTAAATTACGTGATACCTAATAGTAGATAGCAGATACTAATGATATTATAACGTTACATATTAATACTAGCATTCGAAATATTAATAACGTGTGTATATCAATAAAAACATTTTCCATTTCGACTGAATCGTAACATTTGAATAGGGTTTTTATGTATTTTAATACAACTTTATATTGAATATCGTATTATTAATATATATTTTTATTATAATATTCATTAATTTAAGATATTTAAATAAGATATGCATTTAAATAGTGTTTTAATACAACTTTATAATGAATATCTAATATAAATATATATTTTTATCCATAATATTCATTAATTTAAGATATTTAAATAAGATTTGTATTTAAATACAATATTTTTTGTATAGATTATTGATTTTATATTTGTTTTTCTTATTTGAATAGGGTTTTTATGTATTTTAATACAACTTTATATTGAATATCGTAATATTAATATATATTTTTATCATAATATTCATTAATTTAAGATATTTAAAGAAGATTTGCATTTAAATAGTGTTTTAATACAACTTTATAATGAATATCTAATATAAATATATATTTTAATCCATAATATTCATTAATTTAAGATATTTAAAAAAGATTTGTATTTAAATACAATATTTTTTGTATAGATTATTGATTTTATATTTGTTTTTTTTATTTGAATAGGGTTTTTATGTATTTTAATACAACTTTATATTGAATATCGTAATATTAATATATATTTTTATTATAATATTCATTAATTTAAGATATTTAAATAAGATATGCATTTAAATAGTGTTTTAATACAACTTTATAATGAATATCTAATATAAATATATATTTTTATCCACAATATTCATTCATTTAAGATATTTAAATAAGATTTGTATTTAAATACAATATTTTTTGTATAGATTATTGATTTTATATTTGTTTTTCTTATTTGAATAGGGTTTTTATGTATTTTAATACAACTTTATATTGAATATCGTAATATTAATATATATTTTTATCATAATATTCATTAATTTAAGATATTTAAAGAAGATTTGCATTTAAATAGTGTTTTAATACAACTTTATAATGAATATCTAATATAAATATATATTTTAATCCATAATATTCATTAATTTAAGATATTTAAATAAGATTTGCATTTAAATACAATATTTCTGTATGGATTACTGATTTTCTATTCGTGTTTGATATTTGAATATGGTTTTTATGGGTTTTAATACAAATGCCATTGTTACACCTTGCAGGCTAGGTACAGCAGTGACCAGTGGACATAAATTGAAGCTAGCAGGATCTGCTAACATCTGCAACAGGTGTGGACATAGGCGACATAGTCGACATTATTCCATGTGCCGTTCATTTGTTATAAGCTATTAAGCAATTTAAATTGTTATCACGGCCAATAGGATCGTAGGTTTAACTATAAGTCGGTCAGAATCCGCAGAAGTCCAGGAGGTAGTAGCCCGGTGTCGTAGATCCAGCTCAAAGTTGGTCAGAAGCGGCAAACGTTGAGTACATATGATCTTCGTATAATAGTACGAATACTGCCGAGCGCTGCCGACGCGCCGGCGGGTCGCGTGGTGGGGATGACCGGTGCGCGGTGCGCGCTGTCAGTACGAGTTCAAGCGCCGCAGCGGTCGGGTGGTCTGTGTTGTCGGAGGTTAGCGACATACATCACCGTACAATACAATAATATCTCAGAGTCTACTTTACCACTGCATACGCTTGACTATTAGCTTCTATTAATTAATACGCGTTTATTTAACAATCGGTTGACTATCGCGGATGTACTTTAAAGTCTCTATCGAGTCTCTCTTGCTGGACGCTTGACCGGTTATCCGGTACTATGTAACTAGTCGTTTATTAAAATATCGAGTTAATTAATTAATTAGTTTGAACGGTTCTTTGAATCATTATTATATTTCATTACACGATTATTCGGATTCGATGCGGTGTTAAGGTTGCGCTTATTTTGTTTGCAATTACCTACCGATTTCGATTCTGATTTTAGCACAGGTTTATCACGTTGCTTTTCTTTTTGTTGCAGGTCCAATGAATTTTAAGGTGGATTGAGAATAATATATTGAGGCTGCAGGAATAGAGTATTGAGGTACAATTACTACGACGCTTAACAATTAGTCTGACGACTTTTGACGAAGAACTGGTAACATTTAACTTATAATTTTAACGGTTCATGTATATCTCTTGTTATCTGGCGATTGGTATTCGGCTCAATTTCATTTCCTTCTGTTGAAATATATTAAACCCTTTGATTATTCTAAGTAGATTTCAATTCTTTCTTCTCTCAATTCGTATGTCCACGTTCATTAAGTAACAAAAACATTTCACATAGAACTTACAATATTCACGATTGAAACTGTACTTAGTCAATTTTCCTAATTCTAAACGAAAAATTGAAATACGTTCGTGTTTCGCTGCATTTGGGTCGCGATTTGTATTATAGCTTCACTAGTGTTTATAAATTTGTATTGTCTCTGTGACCTAGGCGCAAGTGCGGTCGAATTGTATTGTCGGCGTAGGGGTTGCCCGCGTTCCTACGTTTCTTGTTGTTATGCCCTTGAGGCATGATAAATAGTTTCGAGTCTTGATTTCTACAATCAGTTACGAGAATTTATAAACGATCGCTATATTGTTTACTTACTAGCATCATGATCACCTTTAAAACTCCGACAAAGCAACAGTCATAGTACGCCTTTGATAAATCGGTATTAATATATAGTAGTACATGTTGCAAACCATTAATAGTAATTGAATCTGAATATTAATATGGTAGTACTTTATTAAAACAAAGAGCAGTATTTCCTCAACAAACATTCAACATGATGAAGAAATAATAAAGAGGCAGATAAAATGAAATATATATTGTTTCAATTTCTACCTCCTCATCCTATTTACTAACTTGTACAGATTTTCTTTCAGAAAAACTTTTGATGACCGCGCGCAATGCGGTCGGTAGAGTCAGTGCTTGTTCCGTTACAGTTCTTTTTATTGTTTTTTGAGCGCAACCGCTCTTAATAATTATAATTAAATATAAATAGTAGTAAAGAGACGCGAAACTAGAGTCAGTGTTTGCTTCGAAATATTGCTCTCGCGAAATTAGAGTCACTTTGTTCGTCGTCCACAATTATAAAACGCGCGCGATAGTAGTCCCTTTTTCTTTTCTTTTTTCTCTTTTTTTTCGTAACAAATATTCCGGTATTAGAGTCATCACCTATGCTGTTTGGCGAGTTCGGGCTTTCATCCATCAACTCGAAGAGTAAGTATCTCTGTATTTCTTTAATCTTATATTGCAATGGTCTTTGATTATTATCGTGTTCGAAAATTACTGAAAATGCAAAGATTACAATGTTGTCTGCTCTTTTGAATGTTTCAGAAGGTGCCTTGGGCACGATGGCGTCACCATAAAGATATTGTTGGCCGCGCGCAATGCGGTCTGTAGAGTCAGTGCTTGTTCCGCCAAAGTTCTTTTTATTATTTTTAGAGCGCAACCGCTCTTAATAATAATTAAACATAAATGACAGTAAATAGCCGCGAAATTAGAGTCAGTGTTTGCTCCGAAATAATACTCCCGCGTGATTAGAATCACTTTGTTTGCGAATCATAAGTGTTCCATTAGAGTCAGTGTCCTGTTCGGCGAGTTCGGGCTTCGTCCATCAACTTGACCAGTAAGTATCCCTTTCTTTCTTTAATCTGGTATCGCAATAACTTTTCATAATTAACTCATTCGAATAGTACTGAAAATACAAAGGTTTTAATGTTCTCTGCTCTTCTCGAATGTTTCAGCAGCTTCCACGGCTTCGACGACGACGAGCCTGACCGCGCCCCTGGCGAGTCTGCAACCGGTGAGTCGCATGCTTTAAAGTTCCTCTGGTCACTCAATCATGTCGCAGGACGAAAGGTCCGAACCGACACGAGTGATCGGTTGTAATTACGTAGATTTTTATTGCAAGCACCGTGACCATGGGTATATGAAAATATATACTCATGAGTAGTAACTTCTTTACTGTTTTATATTATACGAGGATAGGTCTTCTTGTACAACGCGTTCCAAATTAGTTTGAGAATTTTAATAGAGAAACTCAGTATAAAATATATCACTATGCATCTTTTTATAATAGAGTATTTAATTGAATTCGTATGAAACGAATATTTAAATAGTTATTAATTATTAAATGAATATAAAGTAACGTCCGGTATCATACGTGCACTAGTTTGTAGTGGAGAAATCGAATACCCTTCGACTTCGTTTATTTGTCAATTGTAATTAGTGCACAGTTATAATGAAATGCATAATTATTGCTGGTAGTAAGAACATAGTATTTCTTTTTTCTACTCTGATTGAATATAAAGTAAAGGTACTGTGATATACCTTGTCAATTTGTTGGAACTATCGAATAATTTTATTATTCGATAGCCATATTAGTCTTTAGCGTATAAAGATATCAATAAATTCACTTCTTCCGTACAAGACATTAATTAAACCTGAACGTACAAGAAGACAATACGCGAACGGGTAGATCTCGATATCAAGGCAATCGACTTTAAAACCAACCTTGCATTTTCGAAGCAATGCTTTGATGACGAGAACGCCCGAGGATGTTTCAATTTAATTCAAAGTATATTAAAGTAGAGTCATTGCATAATTTTTCTAATAAAGTAGGGTCATTGCATAATTTTTCTAATAAAGTAGAGTCATTTCCTAATTTTTCTATTAAAGTAGAGTCATTTCTTAATTTTTCTATTAATGTAGAGTCATTGAGTTTTGTCTTCAATAAAATAGAATCATATATTGATCTGGTACATATACAAATATATATTTAGCCCGTTAGAAAATCAGTATGACTTTATCATCTTTTTAGAGGAGGATTTCCAGGTTTAACCCTTTCCGTGTTCACTGCCCGGATCCCACTCACGTGCCCCGGTGCTACTTGGGTGGGAAAACGGTGGTAGAGCACGACGATATTTCTTTAGTTGATAAGCTATTGAATGATTTATTGTTGGCGACTGACAGTGCGTTTGGTGTATCGTGCGCGACGTAATATCCGCATTGTGTGTGTGGTTAGGCTGTGGATTTGCGTCGTTCCGTACTACAATTTACCTACTATGACCAAGCTAAGATGCCCACTAATTTAAAAAACAGGCATCATTTTCACTATTAATTGCACTAATAATCGAATATATTTATCAACTGCTACCAAGTACCTATTGTATGGGTGCTATTTAATTATTCTATTAAATATCAACCGCGGCATGGTTTTTACCCATACGAACGCAAAGATCCCAGCCACTGTCAGTCGATTTCAGGCAAATGGTACGTACCTTAGAGTGTGCAAGTTGTGCGACAACACTCGGGTGTCGGGGGCGTCCCGGGACGCCTCCCTAGTGTAGGCTTTCGCGCCCAAGTGTTTGACTGAGAACCGTGGAGTGTCGTGTGTTTGTGTGAATGCTTTGCCATTTTTTAAATATAGGTCTCGGTAGGATAGGTAGCATACTTTCTGGTGTGAGTGATAGACATAAGTAGGTAGGGCCGGGCAGGTTGACACAGTCTCTGATCGGGTAGGCACTATTTCGCGTGTTCAACCTGTTTCAGGAAATCTGATTTGAAAAGTCGACGGTGAAGCTGTGGCGCGAACGAACATGCGTTCGCCTCTGGCTTTGCCTATCGATTTTTCGAATCCTTCGCGGTCGTGGTCGCGATTTAGGCTCCGAAACGAAACGCATTACATTATGCTCGAGGCTGCACGCGTGAACGAAGAACGATTACAATTTTAATCGTAATCTTTGCGATTTTCCGCAATCACAATTTTTACGATTTTATTTGGTCGTGATTCGGCCGCGTGCGTTCCATTTAGCTCCGCGATTTAAACTCTTTCTTTCACCTTTATAAGTTTTTTTCTTGATTTCCGAGTAGAGCCTCGAGCCTAGTTTAAGTTTCAGCTGGCCCTCGGGTCCAACGAAAAGAAGGGGCTATATGCCGAAGAGGCCCGACAAACTGTCGCTCAAGAGGGCAACTACTAATGGTTTGCCATTCTTTTTAAGAATGGGGAATCATTCTTTGTTACTACTTTGTCACTGTGCTTGCATTTTCATTCGTAGAATTTTTATTTGTACTTGGCCGACGCACATTCCGGCCCAACGATACAGCCCTCCCAAAAGTATCGCGTTGCTTTAGAGTTGCGTTAAATGCCACGCGGTTTTTAATTAGTGTTGCGAGCAAATGAAAATCGCGATTGATTTAGCGTTGCGCAACGATGTCGCGATTGTTCTTGCAATTTGGCCGTTCTTATTGTTAGTTGAATTGTAGTATTTTGTAATATATTTTACGCATGAGAAAGTTTCCAGTGTTGCGGAAATTATTTTCGCGTCTTGAGCCTTCAGCTAACTTTTCAGGGGATCTTCAATTTGCTTGTTTTTTTATATTGCAAATAATTTAATGTTTGCTTTCTATCGGTCTTAATAAATAGTGTTGCGAAATGATTACGTCGCGAGTTCCAGTTAGCGTTGCGTTGATTAATGATCGCGTTTTTAATTAGAGTTGCGAATACCAGTCCCCAACTGCTTCCAATTGGAAGCCTGTTCCTGTGCCACCCTTGAGGGTGGCACACCATCGTCAGCCAAAATCATGGCTGACCAATTCTTTGGCAATTCTTGTTGTATATGGTGTAATTTTTCTTTTCAGTGTTTTATATTTGTCTTTCTTTTTATTTTTTTTTCTTAATAATTATTTTACCTGGAATGTCTGTTGATGGAAATACTGCTAAAAATTTGCACACATAGTAGTAAACTACTGCTTAAACGAAATAAAATATGAGAAAAAAAAGAAAAGAAAAGAAAAGAAAAAAAAGAAATGAAAAACAAAATAACTCGTACAATCTATGATTTTATAATAACTCCAGATAGTGGAATTCATTTAGAGACAATACTAGTGGCTGTTCATTATTGGAGTTTAACTTCTAAATATTTTCTCTTAACCGTGGCAATTTTATTCTCATCTTTTTGTTTTAGTAGAGTCAATTTTCATAACGTTTCGTGCTTGCTTCGTAGAAATTGAAATTCACTCGCGATATCCGTAAATGTTTAATAAAAAATCCTTGCGCGAAAAATGTTCTTAACCGTAGTTGGTCCTCGGCATGGTGATAGTGGAAGTTTGATATCTTGCTTCCGAAAGCTACTTACACCAGCTACCATTTAGAATAATTGTGAACATTATTCATATTATAAACGTTATAAACAATTAAACAATGAAAATTGTTATTACGGCCAACTGCATATACGTACAGCAACGGTGTAATTTTTGTCGTGTAGCTCATTCCATACCCTTTCATTTGATACCCCATTGATTAAAAAACAAACCCCAGGAGTCGAGATAATAATTTTTTAAAGTTTTGTCGGTAACGATATGTCGATAACAGTACAAGTGGCGCCATCTCGCGTTTGCGGCCTTTTTCGCACTTTCGCACTCCGCCAAAACCGAAATCCTGGATTACATCGTTAATTTAAACAATTGCGTTTTTCTCGGCTTCTAGTGCGTATTTTTTAACCGGACTTGTCTTAAATTAAAGCTATCAACAATATCTATCCTCTGCAACAGTTTGAACAATATGGCATTGTAGGTTCAAGAGTTATTAATAATTGAAAAATTGGCAAAAATGCACTCCGGGTCACTGCAATTATCTCGGCTTCTGAAGGCGCTAGATCAATGATCGACAGCTTAAAATAAAGGTAAAGGATGCCCCTACCCTATCTAATATTAATATATATTTTTATCCATAATATTCATTATTTTATGATATTTAAATAAGATTTGCATTTAAATACAATATTTTTTGTATAGATTATTGATTTTATATTCGTTTTTTTTATTTGAATAGGGTTTTTAATGGTTTTAATACAATTTTATATTGAATATCGTAATATTAATATATATTTTTATCATAATATTCATTAATTTAAGATATTTAAAGAAGATTTGCATTTAAATAGTGCTTTAATACAACTTTATAATGAATATCTAATATAAATATATATTCTTATCCATAATATTCATTAATTTAAGATATTTAAATAAGATTTGTATTTAAATACAATATTTTTTGTATAGATTATTGATTTTATATTTGTTTTTTTTATTTGAATAGGGTTTTTATGTATTTTAATACAACTTTATATTGAATATCGTAATATTAATATATATTTTTATCATAATATTCATTAATTTAAGATATTTAAAGAAGATTTGCATTTAAATAGTGTTTTAATACAACCTTATAATGAATATCTAATATAAATATATATTTTTATCCATAATATTCATTAATTTAAGATATTTAAATAAGATTTGTATTTAAATACAATATTTTTTGTATAGATTATTGATTTTATATTTGTTTTTCTTATTTGAATAGGGTTTTTATGTATTTTAATACAACTTTATATTGAATATCGTAATATTAATATATATTTTTATTATAATATTCATTAATTTAAGATATTTAAATAAGATATGCATTTAAATAGTGTTTTAATACAACTTTATAATGAATATCTAATATAAATATATATTTTTATCCACAATATTCATTCATTTAAGATATTTAAATAAGATTTGTATTTAAATACAATATTTTTTGTATAGATTATTGATTTTATATTTGTTTTTCTTATTTGAATAGGGTTTTTATGTATTTTAATACAACTTTATATTGAATATCGTAATATTAATATATATTTTTATCATAATATTCATTAATTTAAGATATTTAAAGAAGATTTGCATTTAAATAGTGTTTTAATACAACTTTATAATGAATATCTAATATAAATATATATTTTAATCCATAATATTCATTAATTTAAGATATTTAAATAAGATTTGCATTTAAATACAATATTTCTGTATGGATTACTGATTTTCTATTCGTGTTTGATATTTGAATATGGTTTTTATGGGTTTTAATACAAATGCCATTGTTACACCTTGCAGGCTAGGTACAGCAGTGACCAGTGGACATAAATTGAAGCTAGCAGGATCTGCTAACATCTGCAACAGGTGTGGACATAGGCGACATAGTCGACATTATTCCATGTGCCGTTCATTTGTTATAAGCTATTAAGCAATTTAAATTGTTATCACGGCCAATAGGATCGTAGGTTTAACTATAAGTCGGTCAGAATCCGCAGAAGTCCAGGAGGTAGTAGCCCGGTGTCGTAGATCCAGCTCAAAGTTGGTCAGAAGCGGCAAACGTTGAGTACATATGATCTTCGTATAATAGTACGAATACTGCCGAGCGCTGCCGACGCGCCGGCGGGTCGCGTGGTGGGGATGACCGGTGCGCGGTGCGCGCTGTCAGTACGAGTTCAAGCGCCGCAGCGGTCGGGTGGTCTGTGTTGTCGGAGGTTAGCGACATACATCACCGTACAATACAATAATATCTCAGAGTCTACTTTACCACTGCATACGCTTGACTATTAGCTTCTATTAATTAATACGCGTTTATTTAACAATCGGTTGACTATCGCGGATGTACTTTAAAGTCTCTATCGAGTCTCTCTTGCTGGACGCTTGACCGGTTATCCGGTACTATGTAACTAGTCGTTTATTAAAATATCGAGTTAATTAATTAATTAGTTTGAACGGTTCTTTGAATCATTATTATATTTCATTACACGATTATTCGGATTCGATGCGGTGTTAAGGTTGCGCTTATTTTGTTTGCAATTACCTACCGATTTCGATTCTGATTTTAGCACAGGTTTATCACGTTGCTTTTCTTTTTGTTGCAGGTCCAATGAATTTTAAGGTGGATTGAGAATAATATATTGAGGCTGCAGGAATAGAGTATTGAGGTACAATTACTACGACGCTTAACAATTAGTCTGACGACTTTTGACGAAGAACTGGTAACATTTAACTTATAATTTTAACGGTTCATGTATATCTCTTGTTATCTGGCGATTGGTATTCGGCTCAATTTCATTTCCTTCTGTTGAAATATATTAAACCCTTTGATTATTCTAAGTAGATTTCAATTCTTTCTTCTCTCAATTCGTATGTCCACGTTCATTAAGTAACAAAAACATTTCACATAGAACTTACAATATTCACGATTGAAACTGTACTTAGTCAATTTTCCTAATTCTAAACGAAAAATTGAAATACGTTCGTGTTTCGCTGCATTTGGGTCGCGATTTGTATTATAGCTTCACTAGTGTTTATAAATTTGTATTGTCTCTGTGACCTAGGCGCAAGTGCGGTCGAATTGTATTGTCGGCGTAGGGGTTGCCCGCGTTCCTACGTTTCTTGTTGTTATGCCCTTGAGGCATGATAAATAGTTTCGAGTCTTGATTTCTACAATCAGTTACGAGAATTTATAAACGATCGCTATATTGTTTACTTACTAGCATCATGATCACCTTTAAAACTCCGACAAAGCAACAGTCATAGTACGCCTTTGATAAATCGGTATTAATATATAGTAGTACATGTTGCAAACCATTAATAGTAATTGAATCTGAATATTAATATGGTAGTACTTTATTAAAACAAAGAGCAGTATTTCCTCAACAAACATTCAACATGATGAAGAAATAATAAAGAGGCAGATAAAATGAAATATATATTGTTTCAATTTCTACCTCCTCATCCTATTTACTAACTTGTACAGATTTTCTTTCAGAAAAACTTTTGATGACCGCGCGCAATGCGGTCGGTAGAGTCAGTGCTTGTTCCGTTACAGTTCTTTTTATTGTTTTTTGAGCGCAACCGCTCTTAATAATTATAATTAAATATAAATAGTAGTAAAGAGACGCGAAACTAGAGTCAGTGTTTGCTTCGAAATATTGCTCTCGCGAAATTAGAGTCACTTTGTTCGTCGTCCACAATTATAAAACGCGCGCGATAGTAGTCCCTTTTTCTTTTCTTTTTTCTCTTTTTTTTCGTAACAAATATTCCGGTATTAGAGTCATCACCTATGCTGTTTGGCGAGTTCGGGCTTTCATCCATCAACTCGAAGAGTAAGTATCTCTGTATTTCTTTAATCTTATATTGCAATGGTCTTTGATTATTATCGTGTTCGAAAATTACTGAAAATGCAAAGATTACAATGTTGTCTGCTCTTTTGAATGTTTCAGAAGGTGCCTTGGGCACGATGGCGTCACCATAAAGATATTGTTGGCCGCGCGCAATGCGGTCTGTAGAGTCAGTGCTTGTTCCGCCAAAGTTCTTTTTATTATTTTTAGAGCGCAACCGCTCTTAATAATAATTAAACATAAATGACAGTAAATAGCCGCGAAATTAGAGTCAGTGTTTGCTCCGAAATAATACTCCCGCGTGATTAGAATCACTTTGTTTGCGAATCATAAGTGTTCCATTAGAGTCAGTGTCCTGTTCGGCGAGTTCGGGCTTCGTCCATCAACTTGACCAGTAAGTATCCCTTTCTTTCTTTAATCTGGTATCGCAATAACTTTTCATAATTAACTCATTCGAATAGTACTGAAAATACAAAGGTTTTAATGTTCTCTGCTCTTCTCGAATGTTTCAGCAGCTTCCACGGCTTCGACGACGACGAGCCTGACCGCGCCCCTGGCGAGTCTGCAACCGGTGAGTCGCATGCTTTAAAGTTCCTCTGGTCACTCAATCATGTCGCAGGACGAAAGGTCCGAACCGACACGAGTGATCGGTTGTAATTACGTAGATTTTTATTGCAAGCACCGTGACCATGGGTATATGAAAATATATACTCATGAGTAGTAACTTCTTTACTGTTTTATATTATACGAGGATAGGTCTTCTTGTACAACGCGTTCCAAATTAGTTTGAGAATTTTAATAGAGAAACTCAGTATAAAATATATCACTATGCATCTTTTTATAATAGAGTATTTAATTGAATTCGTATGAAACGAATATTTAAATAGTTATTAATTATTAAATGAATATAAAGTAACGTCCGGTATCATACGTGCACTAGTTTGTAGTGGAGAAATCGAATACCCTTCGACTTCGTTTATTTGTCAATTGTAATTAGTGCACAGTTATAATGAAATGCATAATTATTGCTGGTAGTAAGAACATAGTATTTCTTTTTTCTACTCTGATTGAATATAAAGTAAAGGTACTGTGATATACCTTGTCAATTTGTTGGAACTATCGAATAATTTTATTATTCGATAGCCATATTAGTCTTTAGCGTATAAAGATATCAATAAATTCACTTCTTCCGTACAAGACATTAATTAAACCTGAACGTACAAGAAGACAATACGCGAACGGGTAGATCTCGATATCAAGGCAATCGACTTTAAAACCAACCTTGCATTTTCGAAGCAATGCTTTGATGACGAGAACGCCCGAGGATGTTTCAATTTAATTCAAAGTATATTAAAGTAGAGTCATTGCATAATTTTTCTAATAAAGTAGGGTCATTGCATAATTTTTCTAATAAAGTAGAGTCATTTCCTAATTTTTCTATTAAAGTAGAGTCATTTCTTAATTTTTCTATTAATGTAGAGTCATTGAGTTTTGTCTTCAATAAAATAGAATCATATATTGATCTGGTACATATACAAATATATATTTAGCCCGTTAGAAAATCAGTATGACTTTATCATCTTTTTAGAGGAGGATTTCCAGGTTTAACCCTTTCCGTGTTCACTGCCCGGATCCCACTCACGTGCCCCGGTGCTACTTGGGTGGGAAAACGGTGGTAGAGCACGACGATATTTCTTTAGTTGATAAGCTATTGAATGATTTATTGTTGGCGACTGACAGTGCGTTTGGTGTATCGTGCGCGACGTAATATCCGCATTGTGTGTGTGGTTAGGCTGTGGATTTGCGTCGTTCCGTACTACAATTTACCTACTATGACCAAGCTAAGATGCCCACTAATTTAAAAAACAGGCATCATTTTCACTATTAATTGCACTAATAATCGAATATATTTATCAACTGCTACCAAGTACCTATTGTATGGGTGCTATTTAATTATTCTATTAAATATCAACCGCGGCATGGTTTTTACCCATACGAACGCAAAGATCCCAGCCACTGTCAGTCGATTTCAGGCAAATGGTACGTACCTTAGAGTGTGCAAGTTGTGCGACAACACTCGGGTGTCGGGGGCGTCCCGGGACGCCTCCCTAGTGTAGGCTTTCGCGCCCAAGTGTTTGACTGAGAACCGTGGAGTGTCGTGTGTTTGTGTGAATGCTTTGCCATTTTTTAAATATAGGTCTCGGTAGGATAGGTAGCATACTTTCTGGTGTGAGTGATAGACATAAGTAGGTAGGGCCGGGCAGGTTGACACAGTCTCTGATCGGGTAGGCACTATTTCGCGTGTTCAACCTGTTTCAGGAAATCTGATTTGAAAAGTCGACGGTGAAGCTGTGGCGCGAACGAACATGCGTTCGCCTCTGGCTTTGCCTATCGATTTTTCGAATCCTTCGCGGTCGTGGTCGCGATTTAGGCTCCGAAACGAAACGCATTACATTATGCTCGAGGCTGCACGCGTGAACGAAGAACGATTACAATTTTAATCGTAATCTTTGCGATTTTCCGCAATCACAATTTTTACGATTTTATTTGGTCGTGATTCGGCCGCGTGCGTTCCATTTAGCTCCGCGATTTAAACTCTTTCTTTCACCTTTATAAGTTTTTTTCTTGATTTCCGAGTAGAGCCTCGAGCCTAGTTTAAGTTTCAGCTGGCCCTCGGGTCCAACGAAAAGAAGGGGCTATATGCCGAAGAGGCCCGACAAACTGTCGCTCAAGAGGGCAACTACTAATGGTTTGCCATTCTTTTTAAGAATGGGGAATCATTCTTTGTTACTACTTTGTCACTGTGCTTGCATTTTCATTCGTAGAATTTTTATTTGTACTTGGCCGACGCACATTCCGGCCCAACGATACAGCCCTCCCAAAAGTATCGCGTTGCTTTAGAGTTGCGTTAAATGCCACGCGGTTTTTAATTAGTGTTGCGAGCAAATGAAAATCGCGATTGATTTAGCGTTGCGCAACGATGTCGCGATTGTTCTTGCAATTTGGCCGTTCTTATTGTTAGTTGAATTGTAGTATTTTGTAATATATTTTACGCATGAGAAAGTTTCCAGTGTTGCGGAAATTATTTTCGCGTCTTGAGCCTTCAGCTAACTTTTCAGGGGATCTTCAATTTGCTTGTTTTTTTATATTGCAAATAATTTAATGTTTGCTTTCTATCGGTCTTAATAAATAGTGTTGCGAAATGATTACGTCGCGAGTTCCAGTTAGCGTTGCGTTGATTAATGATCGCGTTTTTAATTAGAGTTGCGAATACCAGTCCCCAACTGCTTCCAATTGGAAGCCTGTTCCTGTGCCACCCTTGAGGGTGGCACACCATCGTCAGCCAAAATCATGGCTGACCAATTCTTTGGCAATTCTTGTTGTATATGGTGTAATTTTTCTTTTCAGTGTTTTATATTTGTCTTTCTTTTTATTTTTTTTTCTTAATAATTATTTTACCTGGAATGTCTGTTGATGGAAATACTGCTAAAAATTTGCACACATAGTAGTAAACTACTGCTTAAACGAAATAAAATATGAGAAAAAAAAGAAAAGAAAAGAAAAGAAAAAAAAGAAATGAAAAACAAAATAACTCGTACAATCTATGATTTTATAATAACTCCAGATAGTGGAATTCATTTAGAGACAATACTAGTGGCTGTTCATTATTGGAGTTTAACTTCTAAATATTTTCTCTTAACCGTGGCAATTTTATTCTCATCTTTTTGTTTTAGTAGAGTCAATTTTCATAACGTTTCGTGCTTGCTTCGTAGAAATTGAAATTCACTCGCGATATCCGTAAATGTTTAATAAAAAATCCTTGCGCGAAAAATGTTCTTAACCGTAGTTGGTCCTCGGCATGGTGATAGTGGAAGTTTGATATCTTGCTTCCGAAAGCTACTTACACCAGCTACCATTTAGAATAATTGTGAACATTATTCATATTATAAACGTTATAAACAATTAAACAATGAAAATTGTTATTACGGCCAACTGCATATACGTACAGCAACGGTGTAATTTTTGTCGTGTAGCTCATTCCATACCCTTTCATTTGATACCCCATTGATTAAAAAACAAACCCCAGGAGTCGAGATAATAATTTTTTAAAGTTTTGTCGGTAACGATATGTCGATAACAGTACAAGTGGCGCCATCTCGCGTTTGCGGCCTTTTTCGCACTTTCGCACTCCGCCAAAACCGAAATCCTGGATTACATCGTTAATTTAAACAATTGCGTTTTTCTCGGCTTCTAGTGCGTATTTTTTAACCGGACTTGTCTTAAATTAAAGCTATCAACAATATCTATCCTCTGCAACAGTTTGAACAATATGGCATTGTAGGTTCAAGAGTTATTAATAATTGAAAAATTGGCAAAAATGCACTCCGGGTCACTGCAATTATCTCGGCTTCTGAAGGCGCTAGATCAATGATCGACAGCTTAAAATAAAGGTAAAGGATGCCCCTACCCTATCTAATATTAATATATATTTTTATCCATAATATTCATTATTTTATGATATTTAAATAAGATTTGCATTTAAATACAATATTTTTTGTATAGATTATTGATTTTATATTCGTTTTTTTTATTTGAATAGGGTTTTTAATGGTTTTAATACAATTTTATATTGAATATCGTAATATTAATATATATTTTTATCATAATATTCATTAATTTAAGATATTTAAAGAAGATTTGCATTTAAATAGTGCTTTAATACAACTTTATAATGAATATCTAATATAAATATATATTCTTATCCATAATATTCATTAATTTAAGATATTTAAATAAGATTTGTATTTAAATACAATATTTTTTGTATAGATTATTGATTTTATATTTGTTTTTTTTATTTGAATAGGGTTTTTATGTATTTTAATACAACTTTATATTGAATATCGTAATATTAATATATATTTTTATCATAATATTCATTAATTTAAGATATTTAAAGAAGATTTGCATTTAAATAGTGTTTTAATACAACCTTATAATGAATATCTAATATAAATATATATTTTTATCCATAATATTCATTAATTTAAGATATTTAAATAAGATTTGTATTTAAATACAATATTTTTTGTATAGATTATTGATTTTATATTTGTTTTTCTTATTTGAATAGGGTTTTTATGTATTTTAATACAACTTTATATTGAATATCGTAATATTAATATATATTTTTATCATAATATTCATTAATTTAAGATATTTAAATAAGATTTGCATTTAAATAGTGTTTTAATACAACTTTATAATGAATATCTAATATAAATATATATTCTTATCCATAATATTCATTAATTTAAGATATTTAAATAAGATTTGTATTTAAATACAATATTTTTTGTATAGATTATTGATTTTATATTTGTTTTTTTTATTTGAATAGGGTTTTTATGTATTTTAATACAACTTTATATTGAATATCGTAATATTAATATATATTTTTATCATAATATTCATTAATTTAAGATATTTAAAGAAGATTTGCATTTAAATAGTGTTTTAATACAACCTTATAATGAATATCTAATATAAATATATATTTTTATCCATAATATTCATTAATTTAAGATATTTAAATAAGATTTGTATTTAAATACAGTATTTTTTGTATAGATTATTGATTTTATATTTGTTTTTCTTATTTGAATAGGGTTTTTATGTATTTTAATACAACTTTATATTGAATATCGTAATATTAATATATATTTTTATCATAATATTCATTAATTTAAGATATTTAAAGAAGATTTGCATTTAAATAGTGTTTTAATACAACTTTATAATGAATATCTAATATAAATATATATTTTTATCCATAATATTCATTAATTTAAGATATTTAAATAAGATTTGTATTTAAATACAATATTTTTTGAATAGCTTATTGATTTTCTGTATGTTTTTCTTATTTGAATAGGGTTTTTATGTATTTTAATACAACTTTATATTGAATATCGTAATATTAATATATATTTTTATCATAATATTCATTAATTTAAGATATTTAAAGAAGATTTGCATTTAAATAGTGTTTTAATACAACTTTATAATGAATATCTAATATAAATATATATTTTTATCCATAATATTCATTAATTTAAGATATTTAAATAAGATTTGTATTTAAATACAATATTTTTTGAATAGATTATTGATTTTCTATATGTTTTTCTTATTTGAATAGGGTTTTTATGTATTTTAATACAACTTTATATTGAATATCGTAATATTAATATATATTTTTATCATAATATTCATTAATTTAAGATATTTAAAGAAGATTTGCATTTAAATAGTGTTTTAATACAACTTTATAATGAATATCTAATATAAATATATATTCTTATCCATAATATTCATTAATTTAAGATATTTAAATAAGATTTGTATTTAAATACAATATTTTTTGAATAGATTATTGATTTTATATATGTTTTTCTTATTTGAATAGGGTTTTTATGTATTTTAATACAACTTTATATTGAATATCGTAATATTAATATATATTTTTATCATAATATTCATTAATTTAAGATATTTAAAGAAGATTTGCATTTAAATAGTGTTTTAATACAACTTTATAATGAATATCTAATATAAATATATATTTTTATCCATAATATTCATTAATTTAAGATATTTAAATAAGATTTGTATTTAAATACAATATTTTTTGTATAGATTATTGATTTTATATTAGTTTTTCTTATTTGAATAGGGTTTTTATGTATTTTAATACAACTTTATATTGAATATCGTAATATTAATATATATTTTTATCATAATATTCATTAATTTAAGATATTTAAAGAAGATTTGCATTTAAATAGTGTTTTAATACAACTTTATAATGAATATCTAATATAAATATATATTTTTATCCATAATATTCATTAATTTAAGATATTTAAATAAGATTTGTATTTAAATACAATATTTTTTGAATAGATTATTGATTTTCTATATGTTTTTCTTATTTGAATAGGGTTTTTTTGTATTTTAATACAACTTTATATTGAATATCGTAATATTAATATATATTTTTATCATAATATTCATTAATTTAAGATATTTAAAGAAGATTTGGCTTTAAATAGTGTTTTAATACAACTTTATAATGAATATCTAATATAAATATATATTTTTATCCATAATATTCATTAATTTAAGATATTTAAATAAGATTTGTATTTAAATACAATATTTTTTGAATAGATTATTGATTTTCTATATGTTTTTCTTATTTGAATCGGGTTTTTATGTATTTTAATACAACTTTATATTGAATATCGTAATATTAATATATATTTTTATCATAATATTCATTAATTTAAGATATTTAAAGAAGATTTGTATTTAAATACAATATTTTTTGAATAGATTATTGATTTTCTATATGTTTTTCTTATTTGAATAGGGTTTTTTTGTATTTTAATACAACTTTATATTGAATATCGTAATATTAATATATATTTTTATCATAATATTCATTAATTTAAGATATTTAAAGAAGATTTGGCTTTAAATAGTGTTTTAATACAACTTTATAATGAATATCTAATATAAATATATATTTTTATCCATAATATTCATTAATTTAAGATATTTAAATAAGATTTGTATTTAAATACAATATTTTTTGAATAGATTATTGATTTTATATATGTTTTTCTTATTTGAATAGGGTTTTTATGTATTTTAATACAACTTTATATTGAATATCGTAATATTAATATATATTTTTATCATAATATTCATTAATTTAAGATATTTAAAGAAGATTTGCATTTAAATAGTGTTTTAATACAACTTTATAATGAATATCTAATATAAATATATATTCTTATCCATAATATTCATTAATTTAAGATATTTAAATAAGATTTGTATTTAAATACAATATTTTTTGAATAGATTATTGATTTTATATATGTTTTTCTTATTTGAATAGGGTTTTTATGTATTTTAATACAACTTTATATTGAATATCGTAATATTAATATATATTTTTATCATAATATTCATTAATTTAAGATATTTAAAGAAGATTTGCATTTAAATAGTGTTTTAATACAACTTTATAATGAATATCTAATATAAATATATATTTTTATCCATAATATTCATTAATTTAAGATATTTAAATAAGATTTGTATTTAAATACAATATTTTTTGTATAGATTATTGATTTTATATTAGTTTTTCTTATTTGAATAGGGTTTTTATGTATTTTAATACAACTTTATATTGAATATCGTAATATTAATATATATTTTTATCATAATATTCATTAATTTAAGATATTTAAAGAAGATTTGCATTTAAATAGTGTTTTAATACAACTTTATAATGAATATCTAATATGAATATATATTTTTATCCATAATATTCATTAATTTAAGATATTTAAATAAGATTTGTATTTAAATACAATATTTTTTGAATAGATTATTGATTTTATATATGTTTTTCTTATTTGAATAGGGTTTTTATGTATTTTAATACAACTTTATATTGAATATCGTAATATTAATATATATTTTTATCATAATATTCATTAATTTAAGATATTTAAAGAAGATTTGCATTTAAATAGTGTTTTAATACAACTTTATAATGAATATCTAATATAAATATATATTTTTATCCATAATATTCATTAATTTAAGATATTTAAATAAGATTTGTATTTAAATACAATATTTTTTGTATAGATTATTGATTTTATATTAGTTTTTCTTATTTGAATAGGGTTTTTATGTATTTTAATACAACTTTATATTGAATATCGTAATATTAATATATATTTTTATCATAATATTCATTAATTTAAGATATTTAAAGAAGATTTGCATTTAAATAGTGTTTTAATACAACTTTATAATGAATATCTAATATGAATATATATTTTTATCCATAATATTCATTAATTTAAGATATTTAAATAAGATTTGTATTTAAATACAATATTTTTTGAATAGATTATTGATTTTATATATGTTTTTCTTATTTGAATAGGGTTTTTATGTATTTTAATACAACTTTATATTGAATATCGTAATATTAATATATATTTTTATCATAATATTCATTAATTTAAGATATTTAAAGAAGATTTGCATTTAAATAGTGTTTTAATACAACTTTATAATGAATATCTAATATAAATATATATTTTTATCCATAATATTCATTAATTTAAGATATTTAAATAAGATTTGTATTTAAATACAATATTTTTTGTATAGATTATTGATTTTATATTAGTTTTTCTTATTTGAATAGGGTTTTTATGTATTTTAATACAACTTTATATTGAATATCGTAATATTAATATATATTTTTATCATAATATTCATTAATTTAAGATATTTAAAGAAGATTTGCATTTAAATAGTGTTTTAATACAACTTTATAATGAATATCTAATATAAATATATATTTTTATCCATAATATTCATTAATTTAAGATATTTAAATAAGATTTGTATTTAAATACAATATTTTTTGAATAGATTATTGATTTTCAATATGTTTTTCTTATTTGAATAGGGTTTTTTTGTATTTTAATACAACTTTATATTGAATATCGTAATATTAATATATATTTTTATCATAATATTCATTAATTTAAGATATTTAAAGAAGATTTGCATTTAAAGAGTGTTTTAATACAACTTTATAATGAATATCTAATATAAATATATATTTTTATCCATAATATTCATTAATTTAAGATATTTAAATAAGATTTGTATTTAAATACAATATTTTTTGTATAGATTATTGATTTTATATTAGTTTTTCTTATTTGAATAGGGTTTTTATGTATTTTAATACAACTTTATATTGAATATCGTAATATTAATATATATTTTTATCATAATATTCATTAATTTAAGATATTTAAAGAAGATTTGCATTTAAATAGTGTTTTAATACAACTTTATAATGAATATCTAATATAAATATATATTTTTATCCATAATATTCATTAATTTAAGATATTTAAATAAGATTTGTATTTAAATACAATATTTTTTGTATAGATTATTGATTTTATATTAGTTTTTCTTATTTGAATAGGGTTTTTATGTATTTTAATACAACTTTATATTGAATATCGTAATATTAATATATATTTTTATCATAATATTCATTAATTTAAGATATTTAAAGAAGATTTGCATTTAAATAGTGCTTTAATACAACTTTATAATGAATATCTAATATAAATATATATTTTTATCCATAATATTCATTAATTTAAGATATTTAAATAAGATTTGTATTTAAATACAATATTTTTTGAATAGATTATTGATTTTCTATATGTTTTTCTTGTTTGAATAGGGTTTTTATGTATTTTAATACAACTTTATATTGAATATCGTAATATTAATATATATTTTTATCATAATATTCATTAATTTAAGATATTTAAAGAAGATTTGCATTTAAATAGTGTTTTAATACAACTTTATAATGAATATCTAATATAAATATATATTTTTATCCATAATATTCATTAATTTAAGATATTTAAATAAGATTTGTATTTAAATACAATATTTTTTGAATAGATTATTGATTTTCTATATGTTTTTCTTATTTGAATAGGGTTTTTATGTATTTTAATACAACTTTATATTGAATATCGTAATATTAATACATATTTTTATCATAATATTCATTAATTTAAGATATTTAAAGAAGATTTGCATTTAAATAGTGTTTTAATACAACTTTCTAATGAATATCTAATATAAATATATATTCTTATCCATAATATTCATTAATTTAAGATATTTAAATAAGATTTGTATTTAAATACAATATTTTTTGTATAGATTATTGATTTTATATTAGTTTTTCTTATTTGAATAGGGTTTTTATGTATTTTAATACAACTTTATATTGAATATCGTAATATTAATATATATTTTCATCATAATATTCATTAATTTAAGATATTTAAAGAAGATTTGCATTTAAATAGTGTTTTAATACAACTTTATAATGAATATCTAATATAAATATATATTCTTATCCATAATATTCATTAATTTAAGATATTTAAATAAGATTTGTATTTAAATACAATATTTTTTGAATAGATTATTGATTTTCTATATGTTTTTCTTATTTGAATAGGGTTTTTATGTATTTTAATACAACTTTATATTGAATATCGTAATATTAATATATATTTTTATCATAATATTCATTAATTTAAGATATTTAAAGAAGATTTGCATTTAAATAGTGTTTTAATACAACTTTATAATGAATATCTAATATAAATATATATTTTTATCCATAATATTCATTAATTTAAGACATTTAAATAAGATTTGTATTTAAATACAATATTTTTTGAATAGATTATTGATTTTCTATATGTTTTTCTTATTTGAATAGGGTTTTTATGTATTTTAATACAACTTTATATTGAATATCGTAATATTAATATATATTTTTGTCATAATATTCATTAATTTAAGATATTTAATGAGGATTTGCATTTAAATAGTGTTTTAATACAACTTTATAATGAATATCTAATATAAATATATATTTTTATCCATAATATTCATTAATTTAAGATATTTAAATAAGATTTGTATTTAAATACAATATTTTTTGAATAGATTATTGATTTTCTATATGTTTTTCTTATTTGAATAGGGTTTTTATGTATTTTAATACAACTTTATATTGAATATCGTAATATTAATATATATTTTTATTATAATATTCATTAATTTAAGATATTTAAATAAGATATGCATTTAAATAGTGTTTTAATACAACTTTATAATGAATATCTAATATAAATATATATTTTTATCCATAATATTCATTAATTTAAGATATTTAAATAAGATTTGTATTTAAATACAATATTTTTTGAATAGATTATTGATTTTCTATATGTTTTTCTTATTTGAATAGGGTTTTTTTGTATTTTAATACAACTTTATATTGAATATCGTAATATTAATATATATTTTTATCATAATATTCATTAATTTAAGATATTTAAAGAAGATTTGCATTTAAATAGTGTTTTAATACAACTTTATAATGAATATCTAATATAAATATATATTTTTATCCATAATATTCATTAATTTAAGATATTTAAATAAGATTTGTATTTAAATACAATATTTTTTGTATAGATTATTGATTTTATATTAGTTTTTCTTATTTGAATAGGGTTTTTATGTATTTTAATACAACTTTATATTGAATATCGTAATATTAATATATATTTTTATCATAATATTCATTAATTTAAGATATTTAAAGAAGATTTGCATTTAAATAGTGTTTTAATAGAACTTTATAATGAATATCTAATATAAATATATATTTTTATCCATAATATTCATTAATTTAAGATATTTAAATAAGATTTGTATTTAAATACAATATTTTTTGAATAGATTATTGATTTTCTATATGTTTTTCTTATTTGAATAGGGTTTTTTTGTATTTTAATACAACTTTATATTGAATATCGTAATATTAATATATATTTTCATCATAATATTCATTAATTTAAGATATTTAAAGAAGATTTGCATTTAAATAGTGTTTTAATACAACTTTATAATGAATATCTAATATAAATATATATTCTTATCCATAATATTCATTAATTTAAGATATTTAAATAAGATTTGTATTTAAATACAATATTTTTTGAATAGATTATTGATTTTCTATATGTTTTTCTTATTTGAATAGGGTTTTTATGTATTTTAATACAACTTTATATTGAATATCGTAATATTAATATATATTTTTATCATAATATTCATTAATTTAAGATATTTAAAGAAGATTTGCATTTAAATAGTGTTTTAATACAACTTTATAATGAATATCTAATATAAATATATATTTTTATCCATAATATTCATTAATTTAAGATATTTAAATAAGATTTGTATTTAAATACAATATTTTTTGAATAGATTATTGATTTTCTATATGTTTTTCTTATTTGAATAGGGTTTTTATGTATTTTAATACAACTTTATATGGAATATCGTAATATTAATATATATTTTTGTCATAATATTCATTAATTTAAGATATTTAATGAAGATTTGCATTTAAATAGTGTTTTAATACAACTTTATAATGAATATCTAATATAAATATATATTTTTATCCATAATATTCATTAATTTAAGATATTTAAATAAGATTTGTATTTAAATACAATATTTTTTGAATAGATTATTGATTTTCTATATGTTTTTCTTATTTGAATAGGGTTTTTATGTATTTTAATACAACTTTATATTGAATATCGTAATATTAATATATATTTTTATCATAATATTCATTAATTTAAGATATTTAAAGAAGATTTGCATTTAAATAGTGCTTTAATACAACGTTATAATGAATATCTAATATAAATATATATTTTTATCCATAATATTCATTAATTTAAGATATTTAAATAAGATTTGTATTTAAATACAATATTTTTTGAATAGATTATTGATTTTCTATATGTTTTTCTTATTTGAATAGGGTTTTTATGTATTTTAATACAACTTTATATTGAATATCGTAATATTAATATATATTTTTATCATAATATTCATTAATTTAAGATATTTAAAGAAGATTTGGCTTTAAATAGTGTTTTAATACAACTTTATAATGAATATCTAATATAAATATATATTCTTATCCATAATATTCATTAATTTAAGATATTTAAATAAGATTTGTATTTAAATACAATATTTTTTGAATAGATTATTGATATTCTATATGTTTTTCTTATTTGAATAGGGTTTTTATGTATTTTAATACAACTTTATATTGAATATCGTAATATTAATATATATTTTTATCATAATATTCATTAATTTAAGATATTTAAATAAGATTTGCATTTAAATAGTGTTTTAATACAACTTTATAATGAATATCTAATATAAATATATATTTTTATCCATAATATTGATTAATTTAAGATATTTAAATAAGATTTGTATTTAAATACAATATTTTTTGTATAGATTATTGATTTTATATTTGTTTTTTTTTATTTGATGAAGGATTGTTCAGCCCAGCTTTAAACCCCGCGCCACTTTTACCCGTGTTGCGGTGTATGGGCGTCAAGTGCGGCGTATCGTATTGTAATTACTTGTGTAAATTACGTGATACCTAATAGTAGATAGCAGATACTAATGATATTATAACGTTACATATTAATACTAGCATTCGAAATATTAATAACGTGTGTATATCAATAAAAACATTTTCCATTTCGACTGAATCGTAACAATGGTTATGGGCCCAGAATAACGTACAAAAAGTAAGACATAACCTAAAAAAAAAGACCACGTGTTCTGTGTAAGATACAAATGGATCCGCAAATGGAATTAACAGAGGAAAGAATGCAGAGCAGAGGCGAGCTGCAAATAACGAAATTATCTGATAGAAACTATAGGTCATGGAAAATAGAAATGAAATGGCTATTACGGGCCAAAAGTTTGTGGGACATCGTGTCGGAAGATACGAACCTAAATGAAAACACGACAGAACTGGAGAGAAAGATATACGCCACTAACGACAATAAAGCCATCGCAGCGATTGGATTAAGCATAGAACCTTCACAACAAATCCACATTGAAGACTGCAGGACTGCACGAGAGGCTTGGAAAGCACTCGAACAAGTACACCAACCGAAATCTCGGGTAAGAATCCTTCAACTCAAAAGAGAGTTCTATCATTTACAGATGAAAGTAGATGAGTCCATGTCCTTGTACATATCAAGAGCGAAGATTATAGCAAATAACTTAATGGAGGCAGGAGCAGAGGTTAGAGACGAAGATCTAGCTTATGTACTATTAGCAGGCCTTCCTGACAGTTACGAAAACCTGAACATGGCATTGGCTAGCTTGCCTGATGACAAATTTACGTCAGGAGAAATCAAAAGGGTCTTATTAACAGAATATGACAGAAGGGCATCTAGACAAGAGGATGAAGGAAGTACACGTAAGGAGGCTTTCCAAATATCAAAGAGAACAGACACCAGAGAACATAAGGTACAAAATTTCAATAAATTCAAGAATGCTATATGTTTTAATTGTAAGAAACCAGGGCATATAGCGAAAGACTACGTTGATGATATTTTCATATTTGCTCCAAATCCAGAATTTATCACAGACACAATAAAACGGATCACAAAAAAGTATGAGGCAAAAGACTTGGGTGAAATCAGTCAAGCATTAGGCGTCAAGGTTGAGCGCAATCGCATGGGAGATATGCGATTATCACAACAACTTTACGTGGAAGATATGTTAAAAAATTATAATATGACAGAATGCAGAAAGGCATCAACGCCATTGGATCCGGGCATTAGATTGTCCAAAGAAGATGCTCCGAAAACAGAAGAGGAGAAGAAATTGATGGCCAATATACCATATAGAGAGATTATTGGAAGTTTAATGTTTCTGGCTCTTTATACTAGACCGGACATATTGTTTGCGGTGACGAAACTATCGCAATACAACTCCAACCCCGGGAAGCAGCATTGGCATCAAGCGAAGCACATATTGAGGTACCTGAGCGCAACCAAAGACTATGGTATAATATACAAGACTGACAGAAATGCTAGCGTCGTGATATACTGCGATGCAGACTGGGCAGGTGATACAGATGATCGACACTCATTTTCGGGAATGGTAATGCTGTTGGGGAACAGCATTGTACAATGGCAAGCTGTGAAACAAAAGTCATTGTCGACTTCCACAATGGAAGCAGAATATGTATCCTTGGCAAATGGGGTTAAAGAGACCCAATGGTTGAACATGCTCCTGTCCGAGCTAAATTTGATAGAATATTTCTCAGGTCCTTTACAGATAAATTGTGACAACAGAGCAGCTATAAATTTTGCTCATAATAATATGGAGAAGAGCAAAACCAAACACATTGACATCGCCTACCATGTCGTAAGGGAAAAACTAGAGGAGGGACTAATTCAACTGAATTACATTCCTTCAAACGAAAATCTGGCGGATGGTATGACAAAAGGACTGAAGAAAATTGCTCACGACCGCTACATAAAGATGTTGGACATGGGCCTCACAAAGTGGGGGAATTGAAGGATTGTTCAGCCCAGCTTTAAAGCCCGCGCCACTTTTACTCGTGTTGCGGTGTATGGGCGTCAAGTGCGGCGTATCGTATTGTAATTTCTTGTGTAAATTACGTGATACCTAATAGTAGATAGCAGATACTAATGATATTATAACGTTACATATTAATACTAGCATTCGAAATATTAATAACGTGTGTATATCAATAAAAACATTTTCCATTTCGACTGAATCGTAACATTTGAATAGGGTTTTTATGTATTTTAATACAACTTTATATTGAATATCGTAATATTAATATATATTTTTATTATAATATTCATTAATTTAAGATATTTAAATAAGATATGCATTTAAATAGTGTTTTAATACAACTTTATAATGAATATCTAATATAAATATATATTTTTATCCATAATATTGATTAATTTAAGATATTTAAATAAGATTTGTATTTAAATACAATATTTTTTGTATAGATTATTGATTTTATATTTGTTTTTCTTATTTGAATAGGGTTTTTATGTATTTTAATACAACTTTATATTGAATATCGTAATATTAATATATATTTTTATCATAATATTCATTAATTTAAGATATTTAAAGAAGATTTGCATTTAAATAGTGTTTTAATACAACTTTATAATGAATATCTAATATAAATATATATTTTAATCCATAATATTCATTAATTTAAGATATTTAAAAAAGATTTGTATTTAAATACAATATTTTTTGTATAGATTATTGATTTTATATTTGTTTTTTTTATTTGAATAGGGTTTTTATGTATTTTAATACAACTTTATATTGAATATCGTAATATTAATATATATTTTTATTATAATATTCATTAATTTAAGATATTTAAATAAGATATGCATTTAAATAGTGTTTTAATACAACTTTATAATGAATATCTAATATAAATATATATTTTAATCCATAATATTCATTAATTTAAGATATTTAAATAAGATTTGCATTTAAATACAATATTTCTGTATGGATTACTGATTTTCTATTCGTGTTTGATATTTGAATATGGTTTTTATGGGTTTTAATACAAATGCCATTGTTACACCTTGCAGGCTAGGTACAGCAGTGACCAGTGGACATAAATTGAAGCTAGCAGGATCTGCTAACATCTGCAACAGGTGTGGACATAGGCGACGTAGTCGACATTATTCCGTGTGCCGTTCATTTGTTATAAGCTATTAAGCAATTTAAATTGTTATCACGGCCAATAGGATCGTAGGTTTAACTATAAGTCGGTCAGAATCCGCAGAAGTCCAGGAGGTAGTAGCCCGGTGTCTTAGATCCAGCTCAAAGTTGGTCAGAAGCGGCAAACGTTGAGTACATATGATCTTCGTATAATAGTACGAATACTGCCGAGCGCTGCCGACGCGCCGGCGGGTCGCGTGGTGGGGATGACCGGTGCGCGGTGCGCGCTGTCAGTACGAGTTCAAGCGCCGCAGCGGTCGGGTGGTCTGTGTTGTCGGAGGTTAGCGACATACATCACCGTACAATACAATAATATCTCAGAGTCTACTTTACCACTGCATACGCTTGACTATTAGCTTCTATTAATTAATACGCGTTTATTTAACAATCGGTTGACTATCGCGGATGTACTTTAAAGTCTCTATCGAGTCTCTCTTGCTGGACGCTTGACCGGTTATCCGGTACTATGTAACTAGTCGTTTATTAAAATATCGAGTTAATTAATTAATTAGTTTGAACGGTTCTTTGAATCATTATTATATTTCATTACACGATTATTCGGATTCGATGCGGTGTTAAGGTTGCGCTTATTTTGTTTGCAATTACCTACCGATTTCGATTCTGATTTTAGCACAGGTTTATCACGTTGCTTTTCTTTTTGTTGCAGGTCCAATGAATTTTAAGGTGGATTGAGAATAATATATTGAGGCTGCAGGAATAGAGTATTGAGGTACAATTACTACGACGCTTAACAATTAGTCTGACGACTTTTGACGAAGAACTGGTAACATTTAACTTATAATTTTAACGGTTCATGTATATCTCTTGTTATCTGGCGATTGGTATTCGGCTCAATTTCATTTCCTTCTGTTGAAATATATTAAACCCTTTGATTATTCTAAGTAGATTTCAATTCTTTCTTCTCTCAATTCGTATGTCCACGTTCATTAAGTAACAAAAACATTTCACATAGAACTTACAATATTCACGATTGAAACTGTACTTAGTCAATTTTCCTAATTCTAAACGAAAAATTGAAATACGTTCGTGTTTCGCTGCATTTGGGTCGCGATTTGTATTATAGCTTCACTAGTGTTTATAAATTTGTATTGTCTCTGTGACCTAGGCGCAAGTGCGGTCGAATTGTATTGTCGGCGTAGGGGTTGCCCGCGTTCCTACGTTTCTTGTTGTTATGCCCTTGAGGCATGATAAATAGTTTCGAGTCTTGATTTCTACAATCAGTTACGAGAATTTATAAACGATCGCTATATTGTTTACTTACTAGCATCATGATCACCTTTAAAACTCCGACAAAGCAACAGTCATAGTACGCCTTTGATAAATCGGTATTAATATATAGTAGTACATGTTGCAAACCATTAATAGTAATTGAATCTGAATATTAATATGGTAGTACTTTATTAAAACAAAGAGCAGTATTTCCTCAACAAACATTCAACATGATGAAGAAATAATAAAGAGGCAGATAAAATGAAATATATATTGTTTCAATTTCTACCTCCTCATCCTATTTACTAACTTGTACAGATTTTCTTTCAGAAAAACTTTTGATGACCGCGCGCAATGCGGTCGGTAGAGTCAGTGCTTGTTCCGTTACAGTTCTTTTTATTGTTTTTTGAGCGCAACCGCTCTTAATAATTATAATTAAATATAAATAGTAGTAAAGAGACGCGAAACTAGAGTCAGTGTTTGCTTCGAAATATTGCTCTCGCGAAATTAGAGTCACTTTGTTCGTCGTCCACAATTATAAAACGCGCGCGATAGTAGTCCCTTTTTCTTTTCTTTTTTCTCTTTTTTTTCGTAACAAATATTCCGGTATTAGAGTCATCACCTATGCTGTTTGGCGAGTTCGGGCTTTCATCCATCAACTCGAAGAGTAAGTATCTCTGTATTTCTTTAATCTTATATTGCAATGGTCTTTGATTATTATCGTGTTCGAAAATTACTGAAAATGCAAAGATTACAATGTTGTCTGCTCTTTTGAATGTTTCAGAAGGTGCCTTGGGCACGATGGCGTCACCATAAAGATGTTGTTGGCCGCGCGCAATGCGGTCTGTAGAGTCAGTGCTTGTTCCGCCAAAGTTCTTTTTATTATTTTTAGAGCGCAACCGCTCTTAATAATAATTAAACATAAATGACAGTAAATAGCCGCGAAATTAGAGTCAGTGTTTGCTCCGAAATAATACTCCCGCGTGATTAGAATCACTTTGTTTGCGAATCATAAGTGTTCCATTAGAGTCAGTGTCCTGTTCGGCGAGTTCGGGCTTCGTCCATCAACTTGACCAGTAAGTATCCCTTTCTTTCTTTAATCTGGTATCGCAATAACTTTTCATAATTAACTCATTCGAATAGTACTGAAAATACAAAGGTTTTAATGTTCTCTGCTCTTCTCGAATGTTTCAGCAGCTTCCACGGCTTCGACGACGACGAGCCTGACCGCGCCCCTGGCGAGTCTGCAACCGGTGAGTCGCATGCTTTAAAGTTCCTCTGGTCACTCAATCATGTCGCAGGACGAAAGGTCCGAACCGACACGAGTGATCGGTTGTAATTACGTAGATTTTTATTGCAAGCACCGTGACCATGGGTATATGAAAATATATACTCATGAGTAGTAACTTCTTTACTGTTTTATATTATACGAGGATAGGTCTTCTTGTACAACGCGTTCCAAATTAGTTTGAGAATTTTAATAGAGAAACTCAGTATAAAATATATCACTATGCATCTTTTTATAATAGAGTATTTAATTGAATTCGTATGAAACGAATATTTAAATAGTTATTAATTATTAAATGAATATAAAGTAACGTCCGGTATCATACGTGCACTAGTTTGTAGTGGAGAAATCGAATACCCTTCGACTTCGTTTATTTGTCAATTGTAATTAGTGCACAGTTATAATGAAATGCATAATTATTGCTGGTAGTAAGAACATAGTATTTCTTTTTTCTACTCTGATTGAATATAAAGTAAAGGTACTGTGATATACCTTGTCAATTTGTTGGAACTATCGAATAATTTTATTATTCGATAGCCATATTAGTCTTTAGCGTATAAAGATATCAATAAATTCACTTCTTCCGTACAAGACATTAATTAAACCTGAACGTACAAGAAGACAATACGCGAACGGGTAGATCTCGATATCAAGGCAATCGACTTTAAAACCAACCTTGCATTTTCGAAGCAATGCTTTGATGACGAGAACGCCCGAGGATGTTTCAATTTAATTCAAAGTATATTAAAGTAGAGTCATTGCATAATTTTTCTAATAAAGTAGGGTCATTGCATAATTTTTCTAATAAAGTAGAGTCATTTCCTAATTTTTCTATTAAAGTAGAGTCATTTCTTAATTTTTCTATTAATGTAGAGTCATTGAGTTTTGTCTTCAATAAAATAGAATCATATATTGATCTGGTACATATACAAATATATATTTAGCCCGTTAGAAAATCAGTATGACTTTATCATCTTTTTAGAGGAGGATTTCCAGGTTTAACCCTTTCCGTGTTCACTGCCCGGATCCCACTCACGTGCCCCGGTGCTACTTGGGTGGGAAAACGGTGGTAGAGCACGACGATATTTCTTTAGTTGATAAGCTATTGAATGATTTATTGTTGGCGACTGACAGTGCGTTTGGTGTATCGTGCGCGACGTAATATCCGCATTGTGTGTGTGGTTAGGCTGTGGATTTGCGTCGTTCCGTACTACAATTTACCTACTATGACCAAGCTAAGATGCCCACTAATTTAAAAAACAGGCATCATTTTCACTATTAATTGCACTAATAATCGAATATATTTATCAACTGCTACCAAGTACCTATTGTATGGGTGCTATTTAATTATTCTATTAAATATCAACCGCGGCATGGTTTTTACCCATACGAACGCAAAGATCCCAGCCACTGTCAGTCGATTTCAGGCAAATGGTACGTACCTTAGAGTGTGCAAGTTGTGCGACAACACTCGGGTGTCGGGGGCGTCCCGGGACGCCTCCCTAGTGTAGGCTTTCGCGCCCAAGTGTTTGACTGAGAACCGTGGAGTGTCGTGTGTTTGTGTGAATGCTTTGCCATTTTTTAAATATAGGTCTCGGTAGGATAGGTAGCATACTTTCTGGTGTGAGTGATAGACATAAGTAGGTAGGGCCGGGCAGGTTGACACAGTCTCTGATCGGGTAGGCACTATTTCGCGTGTTCAACCTGTTTCAGGAAATCTGATTTGAAAAGTCGACGGTGAAGCTGTGGCGCGAACGAACATGCGTTCGCCTCTGGCTTTGCCTATCGATTTTTCGAATCCTTCGCGGTCGTGGTCGCGATTTAGGCTCCGAAACGAAACGCATTACATTATGCTCGAGGCTGCACGCGTGAACGAAGAACGATTACAATTTTAATCGTAATCTTTGCGATTTTCCGCAATCACAATTTTTACGATTTTATTTGGTCGTGATTCGGCCGCGTGCGTTCCATTTAGCTCCGCGATTTAAACTCTTTCTTTCACCTTTATAAGTTTTTTTCTTGATTTCCGAGTAGAGCCTCGAGCCTAGTTTAAGTTTCAGCTGGCCCTCGGGTCCAACGAAAAGAAGGGGCTATATGCCGAAGAGGCCCGACAAACTGTCGCTCAAGAGGGCAACTACTAATGGTTTGCCATTCTTTTTAAGAATGGGGAATCATTCTTTGTTACTACTTTGTCACTGTGCTTGCATTTTCATTCGTAGAATTTTTATTTGTACTTGGCCGACGCACATTCCGGCCCAACGATACAGCCCTCCCAAAAGTATCGCGTTGCTTTAGAGTTGCGTTAAATGCCACGCGGTTTTTAATTAGTGTTGCGAGCAAATGAAAATCGCGATTGATTTAGCGTTGCGCAACGATGTCGCGATTGTTCTTGCAATTTGGCCGTTCTTATTGTTAGTTGAATTGTAGTATTTTGTAATATATTTTACGCATGAGAAAGTTTCCAGTGTTGCGGAAATTATTTTCGCGTCTTGAGCCTTCAGCTAACTTTTCAGGGGATCTTCAATTTGCTTGTTTTTTTATATTGCAAATAATTTAATGTTTGCTTTCTATCGGTCTTAATAAATAGTGTTGCGAAATGATTACGTCGCGAGTTCCAGTTAGCGTTGCGTTGATTAATGATCGCGTTTTTAATTAGAGTTGCGAATACCAGTCCCCAACTGCTTCCAATTGGAAGCCTGTTCCTGTGCCACCCTTGAGGGTGGCACACCATCGTCAGCCAAAATCATGGCTGACCAATTCTTTGGCAATTCTTGTTGTATATGGTGTAATTTTTCTTTTCAGTGTTTTATATTTGTCTTTCTTTTTATTTTTTTTTCTTAATAATTATTTTACCTGGAATGTCTGTTGATGGAAATACTGCTAAAAATTTGCACACATAGTAGTAAACTATTGCTTAAACGAAATAAAATATGAGAAAAAAAAGAAAAGAAAAGAAAAGAAAAAAAAGAAATGAAAAACAAAATAACTCGTACAATCTATGATTTTATAATAACTCCAGATAGTGGAATTCATTTAGAGACAATACTAGTGGCTGTTCATTATTGGAGTTTAACTTCTAAATATTTTCTCTTAACCGTGGCAATTTTATTCTCATCTTTTTGTTTTAGTAGAGTCAATTTTCATAACGTTTCGTGCTTGCTTCGTAGAAATTGAAATTCACTCGCGATATCCGTAAATGTTTAATAAAAAATCCTTGCGCGAAAAATGTTCTTAACCGTAGTTGGTCCTCGGCATGGTGATAGTGGAAGTTTGATATCTTGCTTCCGAAAGCTACTTACACCAGCTACCATTTAGAATAATTGTGAACATTATTCATATTATAAACGTTATAAACAATTAAACAATGAAAATTGTTATCACGGCCAACTGCATATACGTACAGCAACGGTGTAATTTTTGTCGTGTAGCTCATTCCATACCCTTTCATTTGATACCCCATTGATTAAAAAACAAACCCCAGGAGTCGAGATAATAATTTTTTATAGTTTTGTCGGTAACGATATGTCGATAACAGTACAAGTGGCGCCATCTCGCGTTTGCGGCCTTTTTCGCACTTTCGCACTCCGCCAAAACCGAAATCCTGGATTACATCGTTAATTTAAACAATTGCGTTTTTCTCGGCTTCTAGTGCGTATTTTTTAACCGGACTTGTCTTAAATTAAAGCTATCAACAATATCTATCCTCTGCAACAGTTTGAACAATATGGCATTGTAGGTTCAAGAGTTATTAATAATTGAAAAATTGGCAAAAATGCACTCCGGGTCACTGCAATTATCTCGGCTTCTGAAGGCGCTAGATCAATGATCGACAGCTTAAAATAAAGGTAAAGGATGCCCCTACCCTATCTAATATTAATATATATTTTTATCCATAATATTCATTATTTTATGATATTTAAATAAGATTTGCATTTAAATACAATATTTTTTGTATAGATTATTGATTTTATATTCGTTTTTTTTATTTGAATAGGGTTTTTAATGGTTTTAATACAATTTTATATTGAATATCGTAATATTAATATATATTTTTATCATAATATTCATTAATTTAAGATATTTAAAGAAGATTTGCATTTAAATAGTGCTTTAATACAACTTTATAATGAATATCTAATATAAATATATATTCTTATCCATAATATTCATTAATTTAAGATATTTAAATAAGATTTGTATTTAAATACAATATTTTTTGTATAGATTATTGATTTTATATTTGTTTTTTTTATTTGAATAGGGTTTTTATGTATTTTAATACAACTTTATATTGAATATCGTAATATTAATATATATTTTTATCGTAATATTAATATATATTTTTATCATAATATTCATTAATTTAAGATATTTAAAGAAGATTTGCATTTAAATAGTGCTTTAATACAACTTTATAATGAATATCTAATATAAATATATATTCTTATCCATAATATTCATTAATTTAAGATATTTAAATAAGATTTGTATTTAAATACAATATTTTTTGAATAGATTATTGATTTTCTATATGTTTTTCTTGTTTGAATAGGGTTTTTATGTATTTTAATACAACTTTATATTGAATATCGTAATATTAATATATATTTTTATCATAATATTCATTAATTTAAGATATTTAAAGAAGATTTGCATTTAAATAGTGTTTTAATACAACTTTATAATGAATATCTAATATAAATATATATTTTTATCCATAATATTCATTAATTTAAGATATTTAAATAAGATTTGTATTTAAATACAATATTTTTTGTATAGATTATTGATTTTATATTAGTTTTTCTTATTTGAATAGGGTTTTTATGTATTTTAATACAACTTTATATTGAATATCGTAATATTAATATATATTTTTATCATAATATTCATTAATTTAAGATATTTAAAGAAGATTTGCATTTAAATAGTGTTTTAATACAACTTTATAATGAATATCTAATATAAATATATATTTTTATCCATAATATTCATTAATTTAAGATATTTAAATAAGATTTGTATTTAAATACAATATTTTTTGTATAGATTATTGATTTTATATTAGTTTTTCTTATTTGAATAGGGTTTTTAATGGTTTTAATACAACTTTATATTGAATATCGTAATATTAATATATATTTATATCCTAATATTCATTAATTTAAGATATTTAAAGAAGATTTGCATTTAAATAGTGCTTTAATACAACTTTATAATGAATATCTAATATAAATATATATTTTTATCCATAATATTCATTAATTTAAGATATTTAAATAAGATTTGTATTTAAATACAATATTTTTTGAATAGATTATTGATTTTCTATATGTTTTTCTTATTTGAATAGGGTTTTTTTGTATTTTAATACAACTTTATATTGAATATCGTAATATTAATATATATTTTTATCATAATATTCATTAATTTAAGATATTTAAAGAAGATTTGCATTTAAATAGTGTTTTAATACACCTTTATAATGAATATCTAATATAAATATATATTTTTATCCATAATATTCATTAATTTAAGATATTTAAATAAGATTTGTACTTAAATACAATATTTTTTGTATATATTATTGATTTTATATTAGTTTTTCTTATTTGAATAGGGTTTTTATGTATTTTAATACAAGTTTATATTGAATATCGTAATATTAATATATATTTTTATCATAATATTCATTAATTTAAGATATTTAAAGAAGATTTGCATTTAAATAGTGTTTTAATACAACTTTATAATGAATATCTAATATAAATATATATTTTTATCCATAATATTCATTAATTTAAGATATTTAAATAAGATTTGTATTTAAATACAATATTTTTTGAATAGATTATTGATTTTCTATATGTTTTTCTTATTTGAATAGGGTTTTTTTGTATTTTAATACAACTTTATATTGAATATCGTAATATTAATATATATTTTTATCATAATATTCATTAATTTAAGATATTTAAAGAAGATTTGCATTTAAATAGTGTTTTAATACAACTTTATAATGAATATCTAATATAAATATATATTTTTATCCATAATATTCATTAATTTAAGATATTTAAATAAGATTTGTATTTAAATACAATATTTTTTGTATAGATTATTGATTTTATATTAGTTTTTCTTATTTGAATAGGGTTTTTATGTATTTCAATTCAAGTTTATATTGAATATCGTAATATTAATATATATTTTTATCATAATATTCATTAATTTAAGATATTTAAAGAAGATTTGCATTTAAATAGTGTTTTCATACAACTTTATAATGAATATCTAATATAAATATATATTTTTATCCATAATATTGATTAATTTAAGATATTTAAATAAGATTTGTATTTAAATACAATATTTTTTGAATAGATTATTGATTTTATATATGTTTTTCTTATTTGAATAGGGTTTTTATGTATTTTAATACAAGTTTATATTGAATATCGTAATATTAATATATATTTTTATCATAATATTCATTAATTTAAGATATTTAAAGAAGATTTGCATTTAAATAGTGTTTTAATACAACTTTATAATGAATATCTAATATAAATATATATTTTTATCCATAATATTCATTAATTTAAGATATTTAAATAAGATTTGTATTTAAATACAATATTTTTTGTATAGATTATTGATTTTATATTAGTTTTTCTTATTTGAATAGGGTTTTTATGTATTTTAATACAACTTTATATTGAATATCGTAATATTAATATATATTTTTATCATAATATTCATTAATTTAAGATATTTAAAGAATATTTGCATTTAAATAGTGCTTTAATACAACTTTATAATGAATATCTAATATAAATATATATTTTTATCCATAATATTCATTAATTTAAGATATTTAAATAAGATTTGTATTTAAATACAATATTTTTTGTATAGATTATTGATTTTATATTAGTTTTTCTTATTTGAATAGGGTTTTTATGTATTTTAATACAACTTTATATTGAATATCGTAATATTAATATATATTTTTATCATAATATTCATTAATTTAAGATATTTAAAGAAGATTTGCATTTAAATAGTGTTTTAATACAACTTTATAATGAATATCTAATATAAATATATATTTTTATCCATAATATTCATTAATTTAAGATATTTAAATAAGATTTGTATTTAAATACAATATTTTTTGAATAGATTATTGATTTTATATATGTTTTTCTTATTTGAATAGGGTTTTTATGTATTTTAATACAAGTTTATATTGAATATCGTAATATTAATATATATTTTTATCATAATATTCATTAATTTAAGATATTTAATGAAGATTTGCATTTAAATAGTGTTTTAATACAACTTTATAATGAATATCTAATATAAATATATATTTTTATCCATAATATTCATTAATTTAAGATATTTAAATAAGATTTGTATTTAAATACAATATTTTTTGAACAGATTATTGATTTTCTATATGTTTTTCTTATTTGAATAGGGTTTTTATGTATTTTAATACAACTTTATATTGAATATCGTAATATTAATATATATTTTTATCATAATATTCATTAATTTAAGATATTTAAAGAAGATTTGCATTTAAATAGTGTTTTAATACAACTTTATAATGAATATCTAATATAAATATATATTTTTATCCATAATATTCATTAATTTAAGATATTTAAATAAGATTTGTATTTAAATACAATATTTTTTGAATAGATTATTGATTTTATATATGTTTTTCTTATTTGAATAGGGTTTTTATGTATTTTTATACAAGTTTATATTGAATATCGTAATATTAATATATATTTTTATCATAATATTCATTAATTTAAGATATTTAATGAAGATTTGCATTTAAATAGTGTTTTAATACAACTTTATAATGAATATCTAATATAAATATATATTTTTATCCATAATATTCATTAATTTAAGATATTTAAATAAGATTTGTATTTAAATACAATATTTTTTGAATAGATTATTGATTTTATATATGTTTTTCTAATTTGAATAGGGTTTTTATGTATTTTAATACAAGTTTATATTGAATATCGTAATATTAATATATATTTTTATCATAATATTCATTAATTTAAGATATTTAATGAAGATTTGCATTTAAATAGTGTTTTAATACAACTTTATAATGAATATCTAATATAAATATATATTTTTATCCATAATATTCATTAATTTAAGATATTTAAATAAGATTTGTATTTAAATACAATATTTTTTGAATAGATTATTGATTTTATATATGTTTTTCTTATTTGAATAGGGTTTTTATGTATTTTAATACAACTTTATATTGAATATCGTAATATTAATATATATTTTTATCATAATATTCATTAATTTAAGATATTTAAAGAAGATTTGCATTTAAATAGTGTTTTAATACAACTTTATAATGAATATCTAATATAAATATATATTTTTATCCATAATATTCATTAATTTAAGATATTTAAATAAGATTTGTATTTAAATACAATATTTTTTGAATAGATTATTGATTTTATATATGTTTTTCTTATTTGAATAGGGTTTTTATGTATTTTAATACAAGTTTATATTGAATATCGTAATATTAATATATATTTTTATCATAATATTCATTAATTTAAGATATTTAATGAAGATTTGCATTTAAATAGTGTTTTAATACAACTTTATAATGAATATCTAATATAAATATATATTTTTATCCATAATATTCATTAATTTAAGATATTTAAATAAGATTTGTATTTAAATACAATATTTTTTGAATAGATTATTGATTTTCTATATGTTTTTCTTATTTGAATAGGGTTTTTATGTTTTTTAATACAACTTTATATTGAATATCGTAATATTAATATATATTTTTATCATAATATTCATTAATTTAAGATATTTAAATAAGATTTGTATTTAAATACAATATTTTTTGAATAGATTATTGATTTTATATATGTTTTTCTTATTTGAATAGGGTTTTTATGTATTTTAATACAAGTTTATATTGAATATCGTAATATTAATATATATTTTTATCATAATATTCATTAATTTAAGATATTTAATGAAGATTTGCATTTAAATAGTGTTTTAATACAACTTTATAATGAATATCTAATATAAATATATATTTTTATCCATAATATTCATTAATTTAAGATATTTAAATAAGATTTGTATTTAAATACAATATTTTTTGAATAGATTATTGATTTTATATATGTTTTTCTTATTTGAATAGGGTTTTTATGTATTTTTATACAAGTTTATATTGAATATCGTAATATTAATATATATTTTTATCATAATATTCATTAATTTAAGATATTTAATGAAGATTTGCATTTAAATAGTGTTTTAATACAACTTTATAATGAATATCTAATATAAATATATATTTTTATCCATAATATTCATTAATTTAAGATATTTAAATAAGATTTGTATTTAAATACAATATTTTTTGAATAGATTATTGATTTTCTATATGTTTTTCTTATTTGAATAGGGTTTTTATGTTTTTTAATACAACTTTATATTGAATATCGTAATATTAATATATATTTTTATCATAATATTCATTAATTTAAGATATTTAAATAAGATTTGTATTTAAATACAATATTTTTTGAATAGATTATTGATTTTATATATGTTTTTCTTATTTGAATAGGGTTTTTATGTATTTTAATACAAGTTTATATTGAATATCGTAATATTAATATATATTTTTATCATAATATTCATTAATTTAAGATATTTAATGAAGATTTGCATTTAAATAGTGTTTTAATACAACTTTATAATGAATATCTAATATAAATATATATTTTTATCCATAATATTCATTAATTTAAGATATTTAAATAAGATTTGTATTTAAATACAATATTTTTTGAACAGATTATTGATTTTCTATATGTTTTTCTTATTTGAATAGGGTTTTTATGTATTTTAATACAACTTTATATTGAATATCGTAATATTAATATATATTTTTATCATAATATTCATTAATTTAAGATATTTAAAGAAGATTTGCATTTAAATAGTGTTTTAATACAACTTTATAATGAATATCTAATATAAATATATATTTTTATCCATAATATTCATTAATTTAAGATATTTAAATAAGATTTGTATTTAAATACAATATTTTTTGAATATATTATTGATTTTATATTTGTTTTTTTTTATTTGAATAGGGTTTTCATGTATTTAAATACAACTTTATATTGAATATCGTAATATTAATATATATTTTTATCATAATATTCATTAATTTAAGATATTTAAATAAGATTTGCATTTAAATAGTGTTTTAATACAACTTTATAATGAATATCTAATATAAATATATATTTTTATCCATAATATTCATTAATTTAAGATATTTAAATAAGATTTGTATTTAAATACAATATTTTTTGAATAGATTATTGATTTTATATATGTTTTTCTTATTTGAATAGGGTTTTTATGTATTTTAATACAACTTTATATTGAATATCGTAATATTAATATATATTTTTATCATAATATTCATTAATTTAAGATATTTAAAGAAGATTTGCATTTAAATAGTGTTTTAATACAACTTTATAATGAATATCTAATATAAATATATATTTTTATCCATAATATTCATTAATTTAAGATATTTAAATAAGATTTGTATTTAAATACAATATTTTTTGAATAGATTATTGATTTTATATATGTTTTTCTTATTTGAATAGGGTTTTTATGTATTTTAATACAAGTTTATATTGAATATCGTAATATTAATATATATTTTTATCATAATATTCATTAATTTAAGATATTTAATGAAGATTTGCATTTAAATAGTGTTTTAATACAACTTTATAATGAATATCTAATATAAATATATATTTTTATCCATAATATTCATTAATTTAAGATATTTAAATAAGATTTGTATTTAAATACAATATTTTTTGAATAGATTATTGATTTTATATTTGTTTTTTTTATTTGAATAGGGTTTTCATGTATTTAAATACAACTTTATATTGAATATCGTAATATTAATATATATTTTTATCATAATATTCATTAATTTAAGATATTTAATGAAGATTTGCATTTAAATAGTGTTTTAATACAACTTTATAATGAATATCTAATATAAATATATATTTTTATCCATAATATTCATTAATTTAAGATATTTAAATAAGATTTGTATTAAAATACAATATTTTTTGAATAGATTATTGATTTTCTATATGTTTTTCTTATTTGAATAGGGTTTTTATGTATTTTAATACAAGTTTATATTGAATATCGTAATATTAATATATATTTTTATCATAATATTCATTAATTTAAGATATATAAAGAAGATTTGCATTTAAATAGTGTTTTAATACAACTTTATAATGAATATCTAATATAAATATATATTTTTATCCATAATATTCATTAATTTAAGATATTTAAATAAGATTTGTATTTAAATACAATATTTTTTGAATAGATTATTGATTTTCTATATGCTTTTCTTATTTGAATAGGGTTTTTATGTATTTTAATACAAGTTTATATTGAATATCGTAATATTAATATATATTTTTATCATAATATTCATTAATTTAAGATATTTAATGAAGATTTGCATTTAAATAGTGTTTTAATACAACTTTATAATGAATATCTAATATAAATATATATTTTTATCCATAATATTCATTAATTTAAGATATTTAAATAAGATTTGTATTTAAATACAATATTTTTTGAATAGATTATTGATTTTCTATATGTTTTTCTTATTTGAATAGGGTTTTTATGTATTTTAATACAAGTTTATATTGAATATCGTAATATTAATATATATTTTTATCATAATATTCATTAATTTAAGATATTTAATGAAGATTTGCATTTAAATAGTGTTTTAATACAACTTTATAATGAATATCTAATATAAATATATATTTTTATCCATAATATTCATTAATTTAAGATATTTAAATAAGATTTGTATTAAAATACAATATTTTTTGAATAGATTATTGATTTTCTATATGTTTTTCTTATTTGAATAGGGTTTTTATGTATTTTAATACAAGTTTATATTGAATATCGTAATATTAATATATATTTTTATCATAATATTCATTAATTTAAGATATTTAAAGAAGATTTGCATTTAAATAGTGTTTTAATACAACTTTATAATGAATATCTAATATAAATATATATTTTTATCCATAATATTCATTAATTTAAGATATTTAAATAAGATTTGTATTTAAATACAATATTTTTTGAATAGATTATTGATTTTCTATATGCTTTTCTTATTTGAATAGGGTTTTTATGTATTTTAATACAAGTTTATATTGAATATCGTAATATTAATATATATTTTTATCATAATATTCATTAATTTAAGATATTTAATGAAGATTTGCATTTAAATAGTGTTTTAATACAACTTTATAATGAATATCTAATATAAATATATATTTTTATCCATAATATTCATTAATTTAAGATATTTAAATAAGATTTGTATTTAAATACAATATTTTTTGAATAGATTATTGATTTTCTATATGTTTTTCTTATTTGAATAGGGTTTTTATGTATTTTTATACAAGTTTATATTGAATATCGTAATATTAATATATATTTTTATCATAATATTCATTAATTTAAGATATTTAAAGAAGATTTGCATTTAAATAGTGTTTTAATACAACTTTATAATGAATATCTAATATAAATATATATTTTTATCCATAATATTCATTAATTTAAGATATTTAAATAAGATTTGTATTTAAATACAATATTTTTTGAATAGATTATTGATTTTATATATGTTTTTCTTATTTGAATAGGGTTTTTATGTATTTTAATACAAGTTTATATTGAATATCGTAATATTAATATATATTTTTATCATAATATTCATTAATTTAAGATATTTAATGAAGATTTGCATTTAAATAGTGTTTTAATACAACTTTATAATGAATATCTAATATAAATATATATTTTTATCCATAATATTCATTAATTTAAGATATTTAAATAAGATTTGTATTAAAATACAATATTTTTTGAATAGATTATTGATTTTCTATATGTTTTTCTTATTTGAATAGGGTTTTTATGTATTTTAATACAAGTTTATATTGAATATCGTAATATTAATATATATTTTTATCATAATATTCATTAATTTAAGATATTTAAAGAAGATTTGCATTTAAATAGTGTTTTAATACAACTTTATAATGAATATCTAATATAAATATATATTTTTATCCATAATATTCATTAATTTAAGATATTTAAATAAGATTTGTATTTAAATACAATATTTTTTGAATAGATTATTGATTTTCTATATGCTTTTCTTATTTGAATAGGGTTTTTATGTATTTTAATACAAGTTTATATTGAATATCGTAATATTAATATATATTTTTATCATAATATTCATTAATTTAAGATATTTAATGAAGATTTGCATTTAAATAGTGTTTTAATACAACTTTATAATGAATATCTAATATAAATATATATTTTTATCCATAATATTCATTAATTTAAGATATTTAAATAAGATTTTTATTAAAATACAATATTTTTTGAATAGATTATTGATTTTCTATATGTTTTTCTTATTTGAATAGGGTTTTTATGTATTTTAATACAAGTTTATATTGAATATCGTAATATTAATATATATTTTTATCATAATATTCATTAATTTAAGATATTTAATGAAGATTTGCATTTAAATAGTGTTTTAATACAACTTTATAATGAATATCTAATATAAATATATATTTTTATCCATAATATTCATTAATTTAAGATATTTAAATAAGATTTGTATTTAAATACAATATTTTTTGAATAGATTATTGATTTTATATATGTTTTTCTTATTTGAATAGGGTTTTTATGTATTTTAATACAAGTTTATATTGAATATCGTAATATTAATATATATTTTTATCATAATATTCATTAATTTAAGATATTTAAAGAAGATTTGCATTTAAATAGTGTTTTAATACAACTTTCTAATGAATATCTAATATAAATATATATTCTTATCCATAATATTCATTAATTTAAGATATTTAAATAAGATTTGTATTAAAATACAATATTTTTTGAACAGATTATTGATTTTCTATATGTTTTTCTTATTTGAATAGGGTTTTTATGTATTTTAATACAACTTTATATTGAATATCGTAATATTAATATATATTTTTATCATAATATTCATTAATTTAAGATATTTAAAGGAGATTTGCATTTAAATAGTGTTTTAATACAACTTTATAATGAATATCTAATATAAATATATATTTTTATCCATAATATTCATTAATTTAAGATATTTAAATAAGATTTGTATTTAAATACAATATTTTTTGAATATATTATTGATTTTATATTTGTTTTTTTTATTTGAATAGGGTTTTCATGTATTTAAATACAACTTTATATTGAATATCGTAATATTAATATATATTTTTATCATAATATTCATTAATTTAAGATATTTAAATAAGATTTGCATTTAAATAGTGTTTTAATACAACTTTATAATGAATATCTAATATAAATATATATTTTTATCCATAATATTCATTAATTTAAGATATTTAAATAAGATTTGTATTTAAATACAATATTTTTTGAATAGATTATTGATTTTATATATGTTTTTCTTATTTGAATAGGGTTTTTATGTATTTTAATACAAGTTTATATTGAATATCGTAATATTAATATATATTTTTATCATAATATTCATTAATTTAAGATATTTAAAGAAGATTTGCATTTAAATAGTGTTTTAATACAACCTTATAATGAATATCTAATATAAATATATATTTTTATCCATAATATTCATTAATTTAAGATATTTAAATAAGATTTGTATTTAAATACAATATTTTTTGAATAGATTATTGATTTTCTATATGCTTTTCTTATTTGAATAGGGTTTTTATGTATTTTAATACAAGTTTATATTGAATATCGTAATATTAATATATATTTTTATCATAATATTCATTAATTTAAGATATTTAATGAAGATTTGCATTTAAATAGTGTTTTAATACAACTTTATAATGAATATCTAATATAAATATATATTTTTATCCATAATATTCATTAATTTAAGATATTTAAATAAGATTTGTATTAAAATACAATATTTTTTGAACAGATTATTGATTTTCTATATGTTTTTCTTATTTGAATAGGGTTTTTATGTATTTTAATACAACTTTATATTGAATATCGTAATATTAATATATATTTTTATCATAATATTCATTAATTTAAGATATTTAAAGAAGATTTGCATTTAAATAGTGTTTTAATACAACTTTATAATGAATATCTAATATAAATATATATTTTTATCCATAATATTCATTAATTTAAGATATTTAAATAAGATTTGTATTTAAATACAATATTTTTTGAATATATTATTGATTTTATATTTGTTTTTTTTATTTGAATAGGGTTTTCATGTATTTAAATACAACTTTATATTGAATATCGTAATATTAATATATATTTTTATCATAATATTCATTAATTTAAGATATTTAAATAAGATTTGCATTTAAATAGTGTTTTAATACAACTTTATAATGAATATCTAATATAAATATATATTTTTATCCATAATATTCATTAATTTAAGATATTTAAATAAGATTTGTATTTAAATACAATATTTTTTGAATAGATTATTGATTTTCTATATGTTTTTCTTATTTGAATAGGGTTTTTATGTATTTTAATACAAGTTTATATTGAATATCGTAATATTAATATATATTTTTATCATAATATTCATTAATTTAAGATATTTAATGAAGATTTGCATTTAAATAGTGTTTTAATACAACTTTATAATGAATATCTAATATAAATATATATTTTTATCCATAATATTCATTAATTTAAGATATTTAAATAAGATTTGTATTAAAATACAATATTTTTTGAATAGATTATTGATTTTCTATATGTTTTTCTTATTTGAATAGGGTTTTTATGTATTTTAATACAAGTTTATATTGAATATCGTAATATTAATATATATTTTTATCATAATATTCATTAATTTAAGATATTTAAAGAAGATTTGCATTTAAATAGTGTTTTAATACAACTTTATAATGAATATCTAATATAAATATATATTTTTATCCATAATATTCATTAATTTAAGATATTTAAATAAGATTTGTATTTAAATACAATATTTTTTGAATAGATTATTGATTTTCTATATGCTTTTCTTATTTGAATAGGGTTTTTATGTATTTTAATACAAGTTTATATTGAATATCGTAATATTAATATATATTTTTATCATAATATTCATTAATTTAAGATATTTAATGAAGATTTGCATTTAAATAGTGTTTTAATACAACTTTATAATGAATATCTAATATAAATATATATTTTTATCCATAATATTCATTAATTTAAGATATTTAAATAAGATTTGTATTTAAATACAATATTTTTTGAATAGATTATTGATTTTCTATATGTTTTTCTTATTTGAATAGGGTTTTTATGTATTTTAATACAACTTTATATTGAATATCGTAATATTAATATATATTTTTATCATAATATTCATTAATTTAAGATATTTAATGAAGATTTGCATTTAAATAGTGTTTTAATACAACTTTATAATGAATATCTAATATAAATATATATTTTTATCCATAATATTCATTAATTTAAGATATTTAAATAAGATTTGTATTAAAATACAATATTTTTTGAATAGATTATTGATTTTCTATATGTTTTTCTTATTTGAATAGGGTTTTTATGTATTTTAATACAAGTTTATATTGAATATCGTAATATTAATATATATTTTTATCATAATATTCATTAATTTAAGATATTTAATGAAGATTTGCATTTAAATAGTGTTTTAATACAACTTTATAATGAATATCTAATATAAATATATATTTTTATCCATAATATTCATTAATTTAAGATATTTAAATAAGATTTGTATTAAAATATAATATTTTTTGAATAGATTATTGATTTTCTATATGTTTTTCTTATTTGAATAGGGTTTTTATGTATTTTAATACAAGTTTATATTGAATATCGTAATATTAATATATATTTTTATCATAATATTCATTAATTTAAGATATTTAAAGCAGATTTGCATTTAAATAGTGTTTTAATACAACTTTATAATGAATATCTAATATAAATATATATTTTTATCCATAATATTCATTAATTTAAGATATTTAAATAAGATTTGTATTTAAATACAATATTTTTTGAATAGATTATTGATTTTCTATATGCTTTTCTTATTTGAATAGGGTTTTTATGTATTTTAATACAAGTTTATATTGAATATCGTAATATTAATATATATTTTTATCATAATATTCATTAATTTAAGATATTTAATGAAGATTTGCATTTAAATAGTGTTTTAATACAACTTTATAATGAATATCTAATATAAATATATATTTTTATCCATAATATTCATTAATTTAAGATATTTAAATAAGATTTGTATTTAAATACAATATTTTTTGAATAGATTATTGATTTTCTATATGTTTTTCTTATTTGAATAGGGTTTTTATGTATTTTTATACAAGTTTATATTGAATATCGTAATATTAATATATATTTTTATCATAATATTCATTAATTTAAGATATTTAATGAAGATTTGCATTTAAATAGTGTTTTAATACAACTTTATAATGAATATCTAATATAAATATATATTTTTATCCATAATATTCATTAATTTAAGATATTTAAATAAGATTTGTATTTAAATACAATATTTTTTGAATAGATTATTGATTTTATATATGTTTTTCTTATTTGAATAGGGTTTTTATGTATTTTAATACAAGTTTATATTGAATATCGTAATATTAATATATATTTTTATCATAATATTCATTAATTTAAGATATTTAAAGAAGATTTGCATTTAAATAGTGTTTTAATACAACTTTCTAATGAATATCTAATATAAATATATATTCTTATCCATAATATTCATTAATTTAAGATATTTAAATAAGATTTGTATTAAAATACAATATTTTTTGAACAGATTATTGATTTTCTATATGTTTTTCTTATTTGAATAGGGTTTTTATGTATTTTAATACAACTTTATATTGAATATCGTAATATTAATATATATTTTTATCATAATATTCATTAATTTAAGATATTTAAAGAAGATTTGCATTTAAATAGTGTTTTAATACAACTTTATAATGAATATCTAATATAAATATATATTTTTATCCATAATATTCATTAATTTAAGATATTTAAATAAGATTTGTATTTAAATACAATATTTTTTGAATATATTATTGATTTTATATTTGTTTTTTTTATTTGAATAGGGTTTTCATGTATTTAAATACAACTTTATATTGAATATCGTAATATTAATATATATTTTTATCATAATATTCATTAATTTAAGATATTTAAATAAGATTTGCATTTAAATAGTGTTTTAATACAACTTTATAATGAATATCTAATATAAATATATATTTTTATCCATAATATTCATTAATTTAAGATATTTAAATAAGATTTGTATTTAAATACAATATTTTTTGAATAGATTATTGATTTTATATATGTTTTTCTTATTTGAATAGGGTTTTTATGTATTTTAATACAAGTTTATATTGAATATCGTAATATTAATATATATTTTTATCATAATATTCATTAATTTAAGATATTTAAAGAAGATTTGCATTTAAATAGTGTTTTAATACAACCTTATAATGAATATCTAATATAAATATATATTTTTATCCATAATATTCATTAATTTAAGATATTTAAATAAGATTTGTATTTAAATACAATATTTTTTGAATAGATTATTGATTTTCTATATGCTTTTCTTATTTGAATAGGGTTTTTATGTATTTTAATACAAGTTTATATTGAATATCGTAATATTAATATATATTTTTATCATAATATTCATTAATTTAAGATATTTAATGAAGATTTGCATTTAAATAGTGTTTTAATACAACTTTATAATGAATATCTAATATAAATATATATTTTTATCCATAATATTCATTAATTTAAGATATTTAAATAAGATTTGTATTAAAATACAATATTTTTTGAACAGATTATTGATTTTCTATATGTTTTTCTTATTTGAATAGGGTTTTTATGTATTTTAATACAACTTTATATTGAATATCGTAATATTAATATATATTTTTATCATAATATTCATTAATTTAAGATATTTAAAGAAGATTTGCATTTAAATAGTGTTTTAATACAACTTTATAATGAATATCTAATATAAATATATATTTTTATCCATAATATTCATTAATTTAAGATATTTAAATAAGATTTGTATTTAAATACAATATTTTTTGAATATATTATTGATTTTATATTTGTTTTTTTTATTTGAATAGGGTTTTTATGTATTTTAATACAAGTTTATATTGAATATCGTAATATTAATATATATTTTTATCATAATATTCATTAATTTAAGATATTTAAAGAAGATTTGCATTTAAATAGTGTTTTAATACAACTTTATAATGAATATCGTAATATTAATATATATTTTTATCATAATATTCATTAATTTAAGATATTTAATGAAGATTTGCATTTAAATAGTGTTTTAATACAACTTTATAATGAATATCTAATATAAATATATATTTTTATCCATAATATTCATTAATTTAAGATATTTAAATAAGATTTGTATTTAAATACAATATTTTTTGAATAGATTATTGATTTTCTATATGTTTTTCTTATTTGAATAGGGTTTTTATGTATTTTTATACAAGTTTATATTGAATATCGTAATATTAATATATATTTTTATCATAATATTCATTAATTTAAGATATTTAAAGAAGATTTGCATTTAAATAGTGTTTTAATACAACTTTATAATGAATATCTAATATAAATATATATTTTTATCCATAATATTCATTAATTTAAGATATTTAAATAAGATTTGTATTTAAATACAATATTTTTTGAATAGATTATTGATTTTCTATATGTTTTTCTTATTTGAATAGGGTTTTTATGTATTTTAATACAAGTTTATATTGAATATCGTAATATTAATATATATTTTTATCATAATATTCATTAATTTAAGATATTTAAAGAAGATTTGCATTTAAATAGTGTTTTAATACAACTTTATAATGAATATCTAATATAAATATATATTTTTATCCATAATATTCATTAATTTAAGATATTTAAATAAGATTTGTATTAAAATACAATATTTTTTGAATAGATTATTGATTTTCTATATGCTTTTCTTATTTGAATAGGGTTTTTATGTATTTTAATACAAGTTTATATTGAATATCGTAATATTAATATATATTTTTATCATAATATTCATTAATTTAAGATATTTAATGAAGATTTGCATTTAAATAGTGTTTTAATACAACTTTATAATGAATATCTAATATAAATATATATTTTTATCCATAATATTCATTAATTTAAGATATTTAAATAAGATTTTTATTAAAATACAATATTTTTTGAATAGATTATTGATTTTCTATATGTTTTTCTTATTTGAATAGGGTTTTTATGTATTTTAATACAAGTTTATATTGAATATCGTAATATTAATATATATTTTTATCATAATATTCATTAATTTAAGATATTTAATGAAGATTTGCATTTAAATAGTGTTTTAATACAACTTTATAATGAATATCTAATATAAATATATATTTTTATCCATAATATTCATTAATTTAAGATATTTAAATAAGATTTGTATTTAAATACAATATTTTTTGAATAGATTATTGATTTTCTATATGCTTTTCTTATTTGAATAGGGTTTTTATGTATTTTAATACAAGTTTATATTGAATATCGTAATATTAATATATATTTTTATCATAATATTCATTAATTTAAGATATTTAAAGAAGATTTGCATTTAAATAGTGTTTTAATACAACTTTAAAATGAATATCTAATATAAATATATATTTTTATCCATAATATTCATTAATTTAAGATATTTAAATAAGATTTGTATTTAAATACAATATTTTTTGAATAGATTATTGATTTTCTATATGTTTTTCTTATTTGAATAGGGTTTTTATGTATTTTAATACAAGTTTATATTGAATATCGTAATATTAATATATATTTTTATCATAATATTCATTAATTTAAGATATTTAAAGAAGATTTGCATTTAAATAGTGTTTTAATACAACTTTATAATGAATATCTAATATAAATATATATTTTTATCCATAATATTCATTAATTTAAGATATTTAAATAAGATTTGTATTTAAATACAATATTTTTTGAATAGATTATTGATTTTATATATGTTTTTCTTATTTGAATAGGGTTTTTATGTATTTTAATACAAGTTTATATTGAATATCGTAATATTAATATATATTTTTATCATAATATTCATTAATTTAAGATATTTAATGAAGATTTGCATTTAAATAGTGTTTTAATACAACTTTATAATGAATATCTAATATAAATATATATTTTTATCCATAATATTCATTAATTTAAGATATTTAAATAAGATTTGTATTTAAATACAATATTTTTTGAATAGATTATTGATTTTCTATATGTTTTTCTTATTTGAATAGGGTTTTTATGTATTTTAATACAACTTTATATTGAATATCGTAATATTAATATATATTTTTATCATAATATTCATTAATTTAAGATATTTAATGAAGATTTGCATTTAAATAGTGTTTTAATACAACTTTATAATGAATGTCTAATATAAATATATATTTTTATCCATAATATTCATTAATTTAAGATATTTAAATAAGATTTGTATTAAAATACAATATTTTTTGAATAGATTATTGATTTTCTATATGTTTTTCTTATTTGAATAGGGTTTTTATGTATTTTAATACAAGTTTATATTGAATATCGTAATATTAATATATATTTTTATCATAATATTCATTAATTTAAGATATTTAAATAAGATTTGTATTTAAATACAATATTTTTTGAATAGATTATTGATTTTCTATATGCTTTTCTTATTTGAATAGGGTTTTTATGTATTTTAATACATGTTTATATTGAATATATTGATTATATATTGATTATATATTAGATATTATATGTTTGGGTCAGGTCTGCGTCATGTTTGGGTCAGGTCTGCGTCATGTTTGGGTCAGGTCTGCGTCATGTTTGGGTCAGGTCTGCGTCATGTTTGGGTCAGGTCTGCGTCATGTTTGGGTCAGGTCTGCGTCATGTTTGGGTCAGGTCTGCGTCATGTTTGGGTCAGGTCTGCGTCATGTTTGGGTCAGGTCTGCGTCATGTTTGGGTCAGGTCTGCGTCATGTTTGGGTCAGGTCTGCGTCATGTTTGGGTTAGGTTTGGGTTAGGTTTGGGTTAGGTTTGGGTTAGGTTTGGGTTAGGTTTGGGTTAGGTTTGGGTTAGGTTTGGTTTGGGTTAGGTTTGGGTTAGGTTTGGGTTAGGTTTGGGTTAGGTTTGGGTTAGGTTTGGGTTAGGTTTGGGTTAGGTTTGGGTTAGGTTTGGGTTAGGTTTGGGTTAGGTTTGGGTTAGGTTTGGGTTAGGTTTGGGTTAGGTTTGGGTTAGGTTTGGGTTAGGTTTGGGTTAGGTTTGGGTTAGGTTTGGGTTAGGTTTGGGTTAGGTTTGGGTTAGGTTTGGGTTAGGTTTGGGTTAGGTTTGGGTTAGGTTTGGGTTAGGTTTGGGTTAGGTTTGGGTTAGGTTTGGGTTAGGTTTGGGTTAGGTTTGGGTTAGGTTTGGGTTAGGTTTGGGTTAGGTTTGGGTTAGGTTTGGGTTAGGTTTGGGTTAGGTTTGGGTTAGGTTTGGGTTAGGTTTGGGTTAGGTTTGGTTTGGGTTAGGTTTGGGTTAGGTTTGGGTTAGGTTTGGGTTAGGTTTGGGTTAGGTTTGGGTTAGGTTTGGGTTAGGTTTGGGTTAGGTTTGGGTTAGGTTTGGGTTAGGTTTGGGTTAGGTTTGGGTTAGGTTTGGGTTAGGTTTGGGTTAGGTTTGGGTTAGGTTTGGGTTAGGTTTGGGTTAGGTTTGGGTTTGGGTTAGGTTTGGGTTAGGTTTGGGTTAGGTTTGGGTTAGGTTTGGGTTAGGTTTGGGTTAGGTTTGGGTTAGGTTTGGGTTAGGTTTGGGTTAGGTTTGGGTTAGGTTTGGGTTAGGTTTGGGTTAGGTTTGGGTTAGGTTTGGGTTAGGTTTGGGTTAGGTTTGGGTTAGGTTTGGGTTAGGTTTGGGTTAGGTTTGGGTTAGGTTTGGGTTAGGTTTGGGTTAGGTTTGGGTTAGGTTTGGGTTAGGTTTGGGTTAGGTTTGGGTTAGGTTTGGGTTAGGTTTGGGTTAGGTTTGGGTTAGGTTTGGGTTAGGTTTGGGTTAGGTTTGGGTTAGGTTTGGGTTAGGTTTGGGTTAGGTTTGGGTTAGGTTTGGGTTAGGTTTGGGTTAGGTTTGGGTTAGGTTTGGGTTAGGTTTGGGTTAGGTTTGGGTTAGGTTTGGGTTAGGTTTGGGTTAGGTTTGGGTTAGGTTTGGGTTAGGTTTGGGTTAGGTTTGGGTTAGGTTTGGGTTAGGTTTGGGTTAGGTTTGGGTTAGGTTTGGGTTAGGTTTGGGTTAGGTTTGGGTTAGGTTTGGGTTAGGTTTGGGTTAGGTTTGGGTTAGGTTTGGGTTAGGTTTGGGTTAGGTTTGGGTTAGGTTTGGGTTAGGTTTGGGTTAGGTTTGGGTTAGGTTTGGGTTAGGTTTGGGTTAGGTTTGGGTTAGGTTTGGGTTAGGTTTGGGTTAGGTTTGGGTTAGGTTTGGGTTAGGTTTGGGTTAGGTTTGGGTTAGGTTTGGGTTAGGTTTGGGTTAGGTTTGGGTTAGGTTTGGGTTAGGTTTGGGTTAGGTTTGGGTTAGGTTTGGGTTAGGTTTGGGTTAGGTTTGGGTTAGGTTTGGGTTAGGTTTGGGTTAGGTTTGGGTTAGGTTTGGGTTAGGTTTGGGTTAGGTTTGGGTTAGGTTTGGGTTAGGTTTGGGTTAGGTTTGGGTTAGGTTTGGGTTAGGTTTGGGTTAGGTTTGGGTTAGGTTTGGGTTAGGTTTGGGTTAGGTTTGGGTTAGGTTTGGGTTAGGTTTGGGTTAGGTTTGGGTTAGGTTTGGGTTAGGTTTGGGTTAGGTTTGGGTTAGGTTTGGGTTAGGTTTGGGTTAGGTTTGGGTTAGGTTTGGGTTAGGTTTGGGTTAGGTTTGGGTTAGGTTTGGGTTAGGTTTGGGTTAGGTTTGGGTTAGGTTTGGGTTAGGTTTGGGTTAGGTTTGGGTTAGGTTTGGGTTAGGTTTGGGTTAGGTTTGGGTTAGGTTTGGGTTAGGTTTGGGTTAGGTTTGGGTTAGGTTTGGGTTAGGTTTGGGTTAGGTTTGGGTTAGGTTTGGGTTAGGTTTGGGTTAGGTTTGGGTTAGGTTTGGGTTAGGTTTGGGTTAGGTTTGGGTTAGGTTTGGGTTAGGTTTGGGTTAGGTTTGGGTTAGGTTTGGGTTAGGTTTGGGTTAGGTTTGGGTTAGGTTTGGGTTAGGTTTGGGTTAGGTTTGGGTTAGGTTTGGGTTAGGTTTGGGTTAGGTTTGGGTTAGGTTTGGGTTAGGTTTGGGTTAGGTTTGGGTTAGGTTTGGGTTAGGTTTGGGTTAGGTTTGGGTTAGGTTTGGGTTAGGTTTGGGTTAGGTTTGGGTTAGGTTTGGGTTAGGTTTGGGTTAGGTTTGGGTTAGGTTTGGGTTAGGTTTGGGTTAGGTTTGGGTTAGGTTTGGGTTAGGTTTGGGTTAGGTTTGGGTTAGGTTTGGGTTAGGTTTGGGTTAGGTTTGGGTTAGGTTTGGGTTAGGTTTGGGTTAGGTTTGGGTTAGGTTTGGGTTAGGTTTGGGTTAGGTTTGGGTTAGGTTTGGGTTAGGTTTGGGTTAGGTTTGGGTTAGGTTTGGGTTAGGTTTGGGTTAGGTTTGGGTTAGGTTTGGGTTAGGTTTGGGTTAGGTTTGGGTTAGGTTTGGGTTAGGTTTGGGTTAGGTTTGGGTTAGGTTTGGGTTAGGTTTGGGTTAGGTTTGGGTTAGGTTTGGGTTAGGTTTGGGTTAGGTTTGGGTTAGGTTTGGGTTAGGTTTGGGTTAGGTTTGGGTTAGGTTTGGGTTAGGTTTGGGTTAGGTTTGGGTTAGGTTTGGGTTAGGTTTGGGTTAGGTTTGGGTTAGGTTTGGGTTAGGTTTGGGTTAGGTTTGGGTTAGGTTTGGGTTAGGTTTGGGTTAGGTTTGGGTTAGGTTTGGGTTAGGTTTGGGTTAGGTTTGGGTTAGGTTTGGGTTAGGTTTGGGTTAGGTTTGGGTTAGGTTTGGGTTAGGTTTGGGTTAGGTTTGGGTTAGGTTTGGGTTAGGTTTGGGTTAGGTTTGGGTTAGGTTTGGGTTAGGTTTGGGTTAGGTTTGGGTTAGGTTTGGGTTAGGTTTGGGTTAGGTTTGGGTTAGGTTTGGGTTAGGTTTGGGTTAGGTTTGGGTTAGGTTTGGGTTAGGTTTGGGTTAGGTTTGGGTTAGGTTTGGGTTAGGTTTGGGTTAGGTTTGGGTTAGGTTTGGGTTAGGTTTGGGTTAGGTTTGGGTTAGGTTTGGGTTAGGTTTGGGTTAGGTTTGGGTTAGGTTTGGGTTAGGTTTGGGTTAGGTTTGGGTTAGGTTTGGGTTAGGTTTGGGTTAGGTTTGGGTTAGGTTTGGGTTAGGTTTGGGTTAGGTTTGGGTTAGGTTTGGGTTAGGTTTGGGTTAGGTTTGGGTTAGGTTTGGGTTAGGTTTGGGTTAGGTTTGGGTTAGGTTTGGGTTAGGTTTGGGTTAGGTTTGGGTTAGGTTTGGGTTAGGTTTGGGTTAGGTTTGGGTTAGGTTTGGGTTAGGTTTGGGTTAGGTTTGGGTTAGGTTTGGGTTAGGTTTGGGTTAGGTTTGGGTTAGGTTTGGGTTAGGTTTGGGTTAGGTTTGGGTTAGGTTTGGGTTAGGTTTGGGTTAGGTTTGGGTTAGGTTTGGGTTAGGTTTGGGTTAGGTTTGGGTTAGGTTTGGGTTAGGTTTGGGTTAGGTTTGGGTTAGGTTTGGGTTAGGTTTGGGTTAGGTTTGGGTTAGGTTTGGGTTAGGTTTGGGTTAGGTTTGGGTTAGGTTTGGGTTAGGTTTGGGTTAGGTTTGGGTTAGGTTTGGGTTAGGTTTGGGTTAGGTTTGGGTTAGGTTTGGGTTAGGTTTGGGTTAGGTTTGGGTTAGGTTTGGGTTAGGTTTGGGTTAGGTTTGGGTTAGGTTTGGGTTAGGTTTGGGTTAGGTTTGGGTTAGGTTTGGGTTAGGTTTGGGTTAGGTTTGGGTTAGGTTTGGGTTAGGTTTGGGTTAGGTTTGGGTTAGGTTTGGGTTAGGTTTGGGTTAGGTTTGGGTTAGGTTTGGGTTAGGTTTGGGTTAGGTTTGGGTTAGGTTTGGGTTAGGTTTGGGTTAGGTTTGGGTTAGGTTTGGGTTAGGTTTGGGTTAGGTTTGGGTTAGGTTTGGGTTAGGTTTGGGTTAGGTTTGGGTTAGGTTTGGGTTAGGTTTGGGTTAGGTTTGGGTTAGGTTTGGGTTAGGTTTGGGTTAGGTTTGGGTTAGGTTTGGGTTAGGTTTGGGTTAGGTTTGGGTTAGGTTTGGGTTAGGTTTGGGTTAGGTTTGGGTTAGGTTTGGGTTAGGTTTGGGTTAGGTTTGGGTTAGGTTTGGGTTAGGTTTGGGTTAGGTTTGGGTTAGGTTTGGGTTAGGTTTGGGTTAGGTTTGGGTTAGGTTTGGGTTAGGTTTGGGTTAGGTTTGGGTTAGGTTTGGGTTAGGTTTGGGTTAGGTTTGGGTTAGGTTTGGGTTAGGTTTGGGTTAGGTTTGGGTTAGGTTTGGGTTAGGTTTGGGTTAGGTTTGGGTTAGGTTTGGGTTAGGTTTGGGTTAGGTTTGGGTTAGGTTTGGGTTAGGTTTGGGTTAGGTTTGGGTTAGGTTTGGGTTAGGTTTGGGTTAGGTTTGGGTTAGGTTTGGGTTAGGTTTGGGTTAGGTTTGGGTTAGGTTTGGGTTAGGTTTGGGTTAGGTTTGGGTTAGGTTTGGGTTAGGTTTGGGTTAGGTTTGGGTTAGGTTTGGGTTAGGTTTGGGTTAGGTTTGGGTTAGGTTTGGGTTAGGTTTGGGTTAGGTTTGGGTTAGGTTTGGGTTAGGTTTGGGTTAGGTTTGGGTTAGGTTTGGGTTAGGTTTGGGTTAGGTTTGGGTTAGGTTTGGGTAGGGTTGGGTTAGGTTGGGTTAGGTTGGGTAGGTTTGGGTTAGGTTGGGGTAGGTTTGGGTTAGGTTTGGGTTAGGTTTGGGTTAGGTTTGGGTTAGGTTTGGGTTAGGTTTGGGTTAGGTTTGGGTTAGGTTTGGGTTAGGTTTGGGTTAGGTTTGGGTTAGGTTTGGGTTAGGTTTGGGTTAGGTTTGGGTTAGGTTTGGGTTAGGTTTGGGTTAGGTTTGGGTTAGGTTTGGGTTAGGTTTGGGTTAGGTGGGTGGTTTGGTGTTGGGTTAGGTTGGGTTAGGTTTGGGTTAGGTTTGGGTTAGGTTTGGGTTAGGTTTGGGTTAGGTTTGGGTAGGTTTGGGTTAGGTTTGGGTTAGGTTTGGGTTAGGTTTGGGGTAGGTTTGGGTTAGGTTTGGGTTAGGTTTGGGTTAGGTTTGGGTTAGGTTTGGGGGGTTAGGTTTGGGTTAGGTTTGGGTTAGGTTTGGGTTAGGTTTGGGTTAGGTTTGGGTTAGGTTTGGGTTAGGTTTGGGTTAGGTTTGGGTTAGGTTTGGGTAGGTTTGGGTTAGGTTTGGGTTAGGTTTGGGTTAGGTTTGGT